>JANCRA010000116.1:589864-1189864 GCA_024362935.1 Setophaga petechia | reverse complement strand
TGGAGCCCCCTGCCCTGGCACTGCCTGATCCCTGCCCTGGCACTGCCTGAACCCTGCCCTGGCACTGCCTGAACCCTGCCCAGGGTCACAGGGGCTGCTCGAGCCAGCTCTGGAGCCCCCCTGCCCTGCCCTGTGCCCCCCACACGATGGGGGACAGACAGAGCTGTCCCTGTGTCCCACCCGAGCCCAGGGAGGCACACACTGACCTGGGCTGGAGCTCCAAACAGCCCTGGGACAGCCAGGGGCTGCTGACCCCAGGGGCTGCTGACCCCCAGGCCCTGCTGACCCCCAGGGGCTGCTGACCCCCAGGGGCTGCTGACCCCCAGGCGCTGCTGACCCCCAGGGGCTGCTGACCCCCAGGCTCTGCTGACCCCCAGGGGCTGCTGACCCCCAGGGGCTGCTGACCCCCAGGGGCTGCTGACCCCCAGGTTCTGCTGACCCCAGGCCCTGCTGACCCCCAGGGGCTGCTGACCCCAGGCCCTGCTGACCCCCAGGGGCTGCTGACCCCCAGGGGCTGCTGACCCCCAGGGGCTGCTGACCCCAGGCTCTGCTGACCCCCAGGCTCTGCTGACCCCCAGGGGCTGCTGACCCCCAGGCTCTGCTGACCCCCGGCTCTGCTGACCCCCAGGCTCTGCTGACCCCCCGGCTCTGCTGACCTCCAGGGGCTGCTGACCCCCAGGCTCTGCTGACCTCCAGGGGCTGCTGACCCCCAGGCTCTGCTGACCCCAGGCCCTGCTGACCTCCAGGGGCTGCTGACCCCAGGCCCTGCTGACCCCAGGCCCTGCTGACCCCAGGCCCTGCTGACCCCCAGGGGCTGCTGACCCCCAGGGGCTGCTGACCCCCGGGCTCTGCTGACCCCCAGGGGCTGCTGACCCCCCGGCTCTGCTGACCCCCCGGCTCTGCTGACCCCCAGGCCCTGCTGACCCCCAGGGGCTGCTGACCCCCGGGCTCTGCTGACCCCCAGGGGCTGCTGACCCCCCGGCTCTGCTGACCCCCAGGCTCTGCTGACCCCCCGGCTCTGCTGACCCCCAGGGGCTGCTGACCCCCAGGCCCTGCTGACCCCAGGCCCTGCTGACCCCAGGCCCTGCTGACCCCCAGGCTCTGTCACCCACGGGACTCAGACCCTGGGAGCTCCTCCCCGAGCCTGCTGTTCCCCAATTCCCCTCGTCCCCAGCACTGACCCCTGCTGCCCCTGGGCGACTCCCCCACACCCTGGGCATGTCCAAGGGGACACCACAGCAGAAACACAACCTGGGGAGTGCTGCAGCAGCCACCCACAGTCCTGAGGAAAAGCACTGACCTGTGTCACAGCTCATGTCACAGGTGAGACAGCCACGATACCCAGAGTGCCAGCACACATTTCAGAAAGCTTTAACACACACAGACAGACAGACAGACAGACAGACAGACAGACACACACACACACACACACACACACACACACACACACACACACAGAGTAACATCTCACCTCTTCAGAAGGCCCCAACTATCTGCCCTCCTTGTTCTCCAGCTCGTCCTTTCATCCCCTCATGCTCACACAGCACACCTGGGTGCCCTCTGTGGTTGCTCAGCACACCTGGGCACTCCATGGCTCAGTGCTGCTCACCTGGGCACCCCATGGCTCAGTGCTGCTCACCTGGGCACTCCATGGCTGTCAGTGCTGCTCACCTGGGCACCCCATGGCTGTCAGTGCTGTCAGTGCTGCTCACCTGGGCACCCCATGGCTCAGTGCTGCTCACCTGGGCACCCCATGGCTGTCAGTGCTGCTCACCTGGGCACTCCATGGCCCGTTGCTGTCAGTGCCTCTCACCTGCCCTGCACAGCTGCACCCCTGGGGATGGGGCTCACCCCACTCCCCGTGTGCCTGCACCAAAGCAGCAGCACTCTGAAAGCAGCTGGGTTCCTGCATCCCCTCCTCACACACCTTTCTGCTCTGGGCAGCACGAGCAGCTCGTTCCCATTCCCAAAGCTCGTGGGACCTGAACTCCTCCTGAACTTCTCATCCAACAAGGCTGGATGGGGCTTGGAGCAAGCTGGGCTGGTGGAAGGAGATGAGCTCTGAGATCCCTTCCAGCCCAAACCATTCCTTGAGTTGTGTCTGATGGGCCCAGGGGGGACAGGCTGACACCCACAGGATTCATCTTCTCAGCAAACACAGCTGGAAGAACAACACAATCCAATTGTTTACCTTCAGTTGGATCAAGGTGCCAATTCTGCCCAGCTGAAGGGTTTCTCCAGGGACACCTGTGTTTGCCCAGCTGGTTGGTCATGAGACAGAGCTCTTGGCACTCACTGGAGGAGAGGAGCAAACATCCTGCCAGCAGCAACCCCTGGGTTTTTGGAAGCATTTGCTTTTGGGTCCCAGCACAATGGAGGGTGGCAGCAGCAGTGTCTGTCCAAGCTGGGTGTGGAGCCAACCCTCGGGGAGGGAGCCCCAAACTCCTGCCTGGCCCAGCTCCACCCCAGGGGGGCAAACAGGAGCCCTGTCCTGGCAGGGGCACTGGGTGTGAGGGACCAGGACTGCCCTGGGGCAGGAGCCAGCTCCCCCAGCAGCCACGGGCACAGCTCAGCTCCCCCAGAGCCCCTCCAGCCCTGAGCCCTCCCAGCTGCAGCAGCCACAGGCACCGAGCAGCCCCTCTGTGAGAGCATCGGGGGCAGGATGGTCAGGAGGGATGGAGAGCAGAGACCCCTGCAGCCAGGGCTGGGATCTGGGTGTGCCCTGGGTGTGCCCTGGGTGTGCTCTGCTCTGGCTGTGCCCTGGGTGTGCTCTGGGTGTGCTCTGGGTGTGCTCTGGGTGTGCCCTGGGTGTGCTCTGGGTGTGCTCTGCTCTGGGTGTGCCCTGGGTGTGCCCTGGGTGTGCCCTGGGTGTGCTCTGGGTGTGCCCTGGGTGTGCTCTGGGTGTGCTCTGGGTGTGCTCTGGCTGTGCTCTGGGTGTGCCCTGGGTGTGCCCTGGCTGTGCTCTGGGTGTGCTGTGGGTGTGCTCTGGGTGTGCTCTGGGTGTGCCCTGGGTGTGCTCTGGGTGTGCTCTGGGTGTGCCCTGGCTGTGCCCTGGGTGTGCTCAGGGTGTGCCCTGGGTGTGCCCTGGGTGTGCCCTGGCTGTGCTCTGGGTGTGCTCTGGGTGTGCTCTGGGTGTGCCCTGGGTGTGCCCTGGGTGTGCCCTGGGTGTGCTCTGCTGTGGGTGTGCCCTGGGTGTGCTCTGGGTGTGCCCTGGGTGTGCCCTGGGTGTGCTCTGGGTGTGCTCTGGGTGTGCCCTGGGTGTGCCCTGGGTGTGCCCTGGGTGTGCTCTGCTGTGGGTGTGCCCTGGGTGTGCTCTGGGTGTGCCCTGGGTGTGCCCTGGGTGTGCTCTGGGTGTGCTCTGGGTGTGCCCTGGGTGTGCCCTGGGTGTGCTCTGGGTGTGCCCTGGGTGTGCTCTGGGTGTGCTCTGGGTGTGCCCTGGGTGTGCTCTGCTCTGGGTGTGCCCTGGGTGTGCTCTGGGTGTGCTCTGGTGTGCTCACACCTTCCAGACCTGCCTGCTCCCCTGAACCAGCCAGGGAGGGCCATCACCTGCCCTGTGCCCTGCCAGTGCCATCACCTGCTCGTGTCACAGCCAGTGCCATCACCTGCTCTGTGCCACACCAGTGCCATCACCTGCTCTGTGTCACAGCCAGTGCTCTGCCAGGGCCATCACCTGCTCATGTCACAGCCAGTGCCATCACCTGCTCTGTGCCAAAGCCAGTGCCCCGTCAGTGCCATCACCTGCCCTGTGCCCCGTCAGTGCCATCACCTGGTCTGTGTCACAGCCAGGGCCATCACCTGCCCTGTGCCACAGCCAGTGCCATCACCTGCTCTGTGCCAAAGCCAGTGCCATCACCTGTTCTGTGCCACAGCCAGTGCCATCACCTGCTCTGTGCCAAAGCCAGTGCCCTGCCAGTGCCATCACCTGCCCTGTGCCCCGTCAGTGCCATCACCTGCCCGTGTCACAGCCCGTGCCCTGCCCTGGGGCTGGCACAGCAGGCAAGTGATGGGGGATGGATGTGGGGGCCCAGGAGATGAAGCTCAAGCGTTTGCCCAGCAGGGCCTGGGGGCTCCTGAGCAGCAGGCAGGGCTGGCAGGCAGGGCTGGCAGGCAGGGCTGGCAGGCAGGGCTGGCAGGCAGGGGCAGGGGAAGGGGGGTCTCAGTGCTCTGTGCCCCCCCTGAGCCCAGCCATGCCCGGGGGCAGGTGCCAGGGACCAGAGCTGGGAACTCTGCCCTCCTGCAACCAGAGCAGCCCCTGGCACAGCTGGGAATGGTCCTTGCCTTGTGCCAGGGCAGGGCAGGGCAGGCTGGCCATGGCCAAGGCTCTTCAGGGCCTTTAACAGTGGCACAACAATTCCCACAGCCCCAAGTGCCCCTGGGCCCTGGGAGCCCTCTGGGAGCACCTGAGGGGGCACCAGCTCCACACAGCTCCCACCACACCAGGGCAGAGCCACCAGGCCTGTGAAACACGAGTTTCTCTCTGGAGTTCTTTCTTTCTCTTTTAACCATGGAAAAATGTGTTCCCTGAGGAAATCTGAGCTTTGCAAGTAGAAAGACAAAGCACTAACTAGTGTTTTAATCTCATTTTATCTCTCATTTCTTTGGTTGTATAGATTGAAATGATGGGTCCTTGAGTTCTCCTCCATCACCAGCTGCTCCTTGGGGCACCATGGCAGCTCCCATGAGAACTTGGTGGCCTTGGCTGGGTTTGTGTCACCGACCAAGGACAGAGCCAAAGTGTCCCTGGGACTGGCTCTGCAGCCCCTGGAGGGCACAGCAGAGAGGAGCAGGGTCCCCCAGGCCTGCCAGCTTCTCCCAGCTCCAAGGGGAGGTTCAGGAGAGCAGGTGAAAACCAGGGGGGGTGAACCCCATTTCCTGCAGCCTCTGGGACCTGCCTGGTGTGCGGGCAGGGGACAAGGGAGAGACAGATTCCACTGCTCTCCTGCCCAAGGTCCCTCTGCAAGGCCATTTTCTGTTTTCCCAATAAAAGCAGATAAAACAGAAGAGGAACATCTGCGGCTTCATTTTAGTCCTCATTTTTCTTCCCCTGGAATTATACTTAATAAGCATTTCATTTTCCACTTGCTATCTTTCATTTCAAGTTTGACTGTCCCTGACCTGTCATTGTTGTTCGAAAGTCAAACTGAACCAACAGCCCAATTTCTTGTGGGAGATGAGCTGCAGCTTTGCAGCCTGCCCTTCTGCCAGAGGCTGTCAAATGGTGAAATTCCCCTCCAGGGCTGCTCCTGGTGTGGTGCCCAGCCCTGAGCAGAGCCCCCAGTCCCAGGGCAGGGCAGGATCCCCCTCCCTGTGCCCCCCTGGGGTGGGGAAGGTTTGCAGAGCTCTTCACTCCACCGTGCTCCTGCCTGGGGAAGGGCTCAGGGCGCTCTGTGCTCAGGCAGGGCTGCTGGAGGTCCCCTTGCTCCTGACCCCAGCTTGGAGCTTGCTGCTGGCCACACACACAGATGTCCCAGGTCAGACACTGCTGGGTCTGCCTCACAAGAACTCCCCTGCTTTAAGAATATCCTGATTTTACACCTGGGTGCAGTGAGTTTGCATCATTGTCCAAAACCTGAGAGACCCAGAGACAGATGCTGCAATTCCTGACCCACGGGGCAGACTCACCCTGCAGATTGAACACTTCTGGGGGAGTTCACTGCATTCCTTCTTGCTATTGGGGTTTTTAATTCCTGTTTGTTAGTTTGTTTTTTGCTCCAGCCCTTGCATTATGATCAGAACTTACTGGTAATGCAATAGCATCCAATGAGCTCGATTGGAGCTCTGGGCCCTGCATAGGGAGTTAATGACTCCCAGGCTGCCCAGCACACACCAGGGGCTGGCCTGGCTGCTCTGTGGGAGCAGAGAGGGAGGAAAAGTGTCTGCAGCAGTCCCGGGAAGGTTTAACTCTGCCTCTGCCTCTGCCTCTGCCTCTGCTGGGATGTGTGTCCAGCCCTGCTGTGACAGACGGCCCCGAGCTGCCTCCTCACCTGCACAGAGCCTGTGGCACATCCCTGTGGCACTGCCCCCTGTGCACACCCCCTGTGCACATCCCTGTGCACATCCCTGTGCACATCCCCTATGGCACATCCCCTATGGCACATCCCTGTGCACATCCCCTGTGGCACATCCCTGTGGCACTGCCCCCTGTGGCACATCCCTGTGGCACATCCCTGTGGCACTGCCCCCTGTGGCACATCCCTGTGCACATCCCTGTGCACATCCCCTATGGCACATCCCCTGTGGCACATCCCCTGTGCACATCCCTGTGGCACATCCCTGTGGCACATCCCTATGGCACATCCCTGTGGCACATCCCCTGTGGCACATCCCTGTGGCACATCCCTATGGCACATCCCTGTGGCACATCCCCTGTGGCACATCCCCTGTGGCACATCCCCTGTGCACATCCCCTATGGCACATCCCTGTGCACATCCCTGTGGCACATCCCTGTGGCACATCCCTGTGGCACATCCCTGTGCACATCCCTATGGCACATCCCTGTGGCACATCCCCTGTGGCACATCCCTGTGCACATCCCTGTGGCACATCCCTGTGCACATCCCTATGGCACATCCCCTGTGGCACATCCCTGTGCACATCCCTGTGCACATCCCTGTGGCACATCCCCTGTGGCACATCCCTGTGGCACATCCCCTATGGCACATCCCCTATGGCACATCCCTGTGCACATCCCCTGTGGCACTGCCCCCTGTGGCACATCCCCTGTGCACATCCCCTATGGCACATCCCCTATGGCACATCCCCTGTGGCACATCCCCTGTGGCACTGCCCCCTGTGGCACATCCCTATGGCACATCCCTGTGGCACATCCCCTGTGGCACATCCCTATGGCACATCCCCTATGGCACATCCCTGTGGCACATCCCTATGGCACATCCCTGTGGCACATCCCCTGTGCACATCCCCTGTGGCACATCCCCTGTGCACATCCCCTGTGGCACATCCCTGTGGCACATCCCCTGTGCACATCCCCTATGGCACATCCCCTGTGGCACATCCCTGTGCACATCCCCTATGGCACATCCCCTGTGGCACATCCCTGTGCCCATCCCCTATGGCACATCCCTGTGGCACACCCCTGTGGCACATCCCTGTGGCACCAGGACACTCCAGCTCGGGCCCAGGAGGGCTCTCAGAGCTCCCATCCTGCACCTCCAGCTCCTGAACCCCTGTGTGCCAGAGCATGGGGGTACCAGGGTCAGGAGGGATGGAGAGCAGAGATCCCTGCAGCCAGGGCTGGAATTTGGGGTTCATTGCACAGGGCCTGGGTGCAGGGCCCTGCTGGGATTTGGGGTTCATTGCAAAGGGCCTGGGTGCAGGGCCCTGCTGGGATTTGGGGTTCATTGCAAAGGGCCTGGGTGCAGGGCCCTGCTGGGATTTGGGGTTCATTGCAAAGGGTCTGGGGCAGGGCCCTGCTGGGATTTGGGGTTTATTGCAAAGGGCCTGGGTGCAGGGCCCTGCTGGAGCTGCAGCCACAGCTGGAGCAGGATGAGAGAAGAGAGAGGGAGAGAGGGTGAGAGGGTGAGAGAGCAAGAGGGTAAAAGAGCAAAAGCATACGAGAGTAAAAGGGTAAGAGAATAAACAGGGAAAGAGAGCAAAGTTCCCATTCCAATGCCATAAATCTTCTTCTGTGCTGAATATTCTGATTCTCACTAACCAATCCAGTACAAGATACAAATCCTACAGCATTTCCATACAGCCTATAAAATCATTACATTCCCATACTGTGTTACATTTTAAACCCTACAAACTCCTCTTTGGACCCCTTCTGCCAAGCTGCAGGGTCTGCTCTGACCCTTGGGCCTGTCTGCAAGCAGAGGGTGTTGTTCCATCACAGGGGATCACCTTCAGCTGGCCATGCCATTGTTTTCCAGTTGTTCAGTAACTGAGGGATCTCAAAGCTTGCTTTCATTTCAATCTCACTTACAGTTTCCATATTCTCAAAATCTTTTGCCAGACAATCACATTGATAAGGCTTTCCTGTGTCACCTTCCCCAGCACCTGTGGATTCCTGTCACCATGGGAAGCTCCCTCTGCCCCTCCTGTCTGACACCTCAGGAGCCTCTTCTGTTCCACATCCCACCTCCAGAGCAGGACCTGCTCACAGCCTTCTCCACCATTCCCTCCCCAAATCCTCTGGCCCTGACAGAGATCTCCTGTAGTGCAAGTTCAGCAAAGTCCCCAAACAGCAGGAGAGCCTCTGTCCTGTGTCCTACAGGAGGCTCCTCACCTCAGGACATTTCCTGTCAACATCACAAAAAGGACACAAGATTTCTGACTGGATAGGGAAAATCAGCATATTCCCAGGGAATGGGGCCCCCAAGCACTTTTGGGGGGTTCCCCAGGGCAGCACTTTGGTTTAGGGTTTGCTGATTCTCCAAAGCCTGACAAGCCCTCCAGTGATCCCATCAGCCCTCTGAGGGCAAACTGGCTCTTCTCCCTTCAGGTCATTTGAAATCAAAGCTTTTATTAACAAAGCCACAGCACCTTTTAGGTTAGGAAATACCCCTGGGATCACAGAGTGCAGAATTGCAGCTTCTCCTGCAGCTGCAGGCAGCAGACAGAAGGTGTGAGCCCACGGGCCTGCCCGAATTTGGGGCACTCAGGGGAGGTGTGAGAGCCCCAGCATGGTCTGTTCTGAAGGCACTGCCTTCCTCAGCACAGCTCCAGCTCCTCCTCATCCCTGTGCACACACCTCTGTCACCTCTGTCACCTCTGTCACCTCGGGGGCTTTGCCAGGCTCTGAGCACCACGACCCCGAGCATTTCCCACACTGAAGGAAGCTCTGTGCTCCCCAGGGGTTGTTGTGTCCCCTGTACTGCAGCCCAAGGTGAGCTCTTTGTCTCTCAAGCAGCCTACTGGGTTATTTTCTCTTACCAAGGGGAAGAAACAAGACAAATGTCTTGGAAGGAGGGAAAAATGTACCGTGAAATTGCTGTAACTCGTGTCAAATCAACTAACCTTGCAAGGAGGAGTGAACTCAGCAGCAGGAGACACTTCAGCACAGCCAGCCTCACCCAGGGCTCACACAAACAGGGAACTGCCTTGGGCTCTTCCCAATCCCGAGATTCAGCATGCAGGGATGTTCTCTGCCCATCACACACACCAGCACCACGTCCCACCTTTGGGGAACTCAGCATGCAGGGATGTTCTCCTCCCCATCACACACCAGCACCATGTCCCACCTTTGGGGAACTCAGCATGCAGGGCTGCTCTCCTGCCCATCACACACCAACACCATGTCCCACCTTTGGCTCTCCCCAATCTCCAGGATTCAGCATGCAGGGATGTTCTCCTCCCCATCACACACCAGCACCATGTCCCACCTTTGGGGAACTCAGCATGCAGGGCTGCTCTCCTGCCCACTCACACACACCAACACCATGTCCCACCTTTGGGGAACTCAGCATGCAGGGATGTTCTCTGCCCATCACACACCAGCACCATGTCCCACCTTTGGCTCATCCCAATCTCCAGGATTCAGCCTGCAGCTCTGCTCTCCTGCCCATCACACACCAGCACCACGTCCCACCTGCAGCCTCCCTCACAGGAGGTTCCAGGGGCTCCTGTCCCCCCCAGCCCTGAGAGAGCTCCTGAGGGTGCCTGTGCTGCTCACAGAGCACCCAAGGGTGGCTGGAGAGCCCTGCACAGCCCTGCACAGCCCTGCACAGCCCTGCACAGCCCTGCACAGCCCTGCACTGCCCTGCAGAGCCTGCAGAGCCCTGCACAGCCATGCACAGCCCTGCAGAGCCATGCACAGCCTGCACTGCCCTGCAGAGCCATGCACAGCCCTGCAGAGCCCTGCAGAGCCCTGCACAGCCATGCACAGCCATGCAGAGCCATGCACAGCCCTGCACAGCCTGCAGAGCCCTGCACTGCCCTGCACAGCCATGCACAGCCCTGCAGAGCCCTGCACAGCCATGCACAGCCATGCAGAGCCATGCACAGCCCTGCACAGCCTGCAGAGCCCTGCACTGCCCTGCACAGCCATGCACAGCCCTGCAGAGCCCTGCACAGCCATGCACAGCCATGCACAGCCATGAACAGCCATGCACAGCCATGCAGAGCCATGCACAGCCCTGCACAGCCCTGCACTGCCCTGCACAGCCCTACACAGCCATGCAGGGGCTGGGGCAGCACAGCTGAGCCCCCTGGGCAGCTGGCGAGGGACAGCACAGGGAAATGGAGGGACAGGGAGGGACAGCACGGGTGACAGGGAAGGGACAGCACAGGGGAACAGGAAGGGACAGGGAGGGACAGCACAGGGGACAGGGAAGGGACAGCACAGGGGACAGGGAGGGACAGCACAGGGACAGCACAGGGGACAGGTACTCTGATCCAAATCTGTCTATCCAGAGCACACACAGGGCAGCTGTGAGCCTCCTCCTGGGCTTCCTCACTGGAGCAGCTCTGAGGAAGGGGGGTGGGTTGGCTGCAGGACAAACCATTGCATCTACACAGCCCTCGGAGCTGGAGTGCAGGGATGGGGATGCAGAGCACTCAGCCATGGAACCTGGGCTGGGATGGGATGGGATGGGATGGGATGGGATGGGATGGGATGGGATGGGATTGTCTGGTCTGGAAGGGACCTCAAAGCTCATCCTGGTGGGGATGCAGAGCACTCAGCTCTGGGATGGTCTGGCCTGGAAGGAGTCAAAGCTCATCCCGTTCCACCCCTGCCACGGGCAGGGACACCTTCCCCCGGGCTGAGAGAGGGACACAAAGACATTCCAGCCGTCATCCCGGTGCAGGGGATGCCTTTGGGGTATCCAGTTAGAGCAGCAAGAAGATAAAATAAAACACAGAGTTCAATAAAGGCTGCAACAGTTAAATAAGGTGGAGGTGACACTTAGGGGGGTCGAGTTTGGGCAGCAGGAGGGAAAAAAAAGAGCAAAGCGTTCAATAAAGATTGCAACAGTAAAAGAAGATGAATTGGGAAATTCAAACCCCTTTATGATTGATTTGACTGTTTATGTAAAATTCTCACGGACGGGGCCACACGAACTCTGCAGAGTGGTGGCCCAGACACGGTGTTTGCTCAAAACAAGAATTCACAGCCACGTTCCAAGTGAAGGCTCCCTCCCCACGAGGCTGTGGCTGCCCTGTGTTTCCTTTGCTCTGATTAATCGAGGAGGATGGGATTTCCCAGGAGGCAGCAGCCTCATTGGATGCACAGCCGAAAGCAAAGCCTGATTGCTTTGCAGAGATGGAGCTCACTCCAGCAGCTCTTCAGGGAGCTCTCTCAGGACCTGTCCCGAGCACTGCCTGGGTCCAGCTAAGTCTGAGCCCCCAGAGCCCTCGGACCATGCAGGGGCTCCCCGAGCTGCTCCTGGCTGTGTCTGGGGCTGCACTCACCCCTCCTGCAGCCAGGGCAGCCCAGGCTCTGCGGGACAGCAGGGCTGATCCCCTGAGCAGGGCGGGCTGCAGCTCGGCCAGCAGCTCGGCCAGCAGCCCTGCAACCCTGCAGCCCTGCAGCCCTGCAGCCCTGCAGCTCAGCCCTGCAGCTCGGCCAGCAGCTTGGCCAGCAGCCCTGCAGCCCTGCAGCTCAGCCTGCAGCTCGGCCTGCAGCTCAGCCTGCAGCCCTGCAACCCTGCAGCCCTGCAGCCCAGCCCTGCAGCTCGGCCAGCAGCCCTGCAGCCCTGCAGCTCAGCCCTGCAGCTCAGCCAGCAGCCCTGCAGCTCAGCCAGCAGCCCTGCAGCCCTGCAGCTCAGCCAGCAGCCCTGCAGCTCAGCCAGCAGCCCTGCAGCTCGGCCCTGCAGCCCTGCAGCTCAGCCAGCAGCCCTGCAGCCCTGCAGCCCTGCAGCTCAGCCAGCAGCCCTGCAGCTCAGCCCTGCAACCCTGCAGCTCAGCCAGCAGCCCTGCAGCTCAGCCCTGCAACCCTGCAGCTCGGCCAGCAGCCCTGCAGCTCAGCCTGCAACCCTGCAGCTCAGCCCTGCAACCCTGCAGCTCGGCCAGCAGCCCTGCAGCTCGGCCCTGCAGGTGGGGCCGGACCCGGGCCGTGTGCCCGCCTCCCTTTCCCCGTCCCGGTACCCGGGCCGTGTGCCCGCCTCCCTTTCCCCGTGCCGGTGCCCGGGGGCGAGCAGGGCACACCCAGCAGCCTCTCAGGGCCTCCCTCACCGCCCGGGAGCATCTGGAGCTGCTCAGGCTCCCATCCCAAAGTGCGCTGCCACCCCCTTGGGGCACCCAAGAGACGCCTGAGCTTGGAGGCGTTTGAAAGATGAGCGGTTTGTTCCTCCTTCGGGAAGGAGCACCAGGAAAGCGGTGCCATTCCCTCCCCTGCACAGCCAGCTGGTGCCCGGCTGTGGCACAGCAGCCCTCGGGCCGCGGGGCACCGGCAGAGGGGCAGCGCTGCCATAACCCTGCCCCGGCGGGACAGGTACCACGGGCAGGCTCTGCCTCCTGGATTCCATAAATCAGAGCCTCAGCACAGCTGCTCTCCCTGCACCGTCCATGCCAACTGCTTTCCAGATGGATTTGCACAGAAAGAGAAAAATAGAGTCCCAGAATAATTTAACTGGAAAAGCCCTCTGAATTGGAAAAGCCCAGAGTCCAACAATCCCCCAGCACTGCCAGGGCCACCCCTGCCCCTGTGCCCAGGTGCCACATCCACAGGGCTGGAAATCCCCCAGGGATGGGCCCCCCACCACTGCCCTTCCCATGGGGAATGTCCCCAGTGCCCACCCTGAGCTCCCCTGAGCTGTTCCCTCTGCTCCTGTCCCTGTTCCTGGGACAAGACCCCAAATCCCCCGGCTGTGCCCTCTGGCAGGAGCTGTGCAGGGCCACAAGGGCCCCTGAGCTTGGAGGGGACCTCTTGGAGGAAGGAGCTGGGTTCACATGAAGGGAGATGAGGCTTGGCAGTGACAGGACGTGGCCAGAGCAGCTCTGGGCTCAGAATGTTGATCTGACACCGCAGGACACAGGGAGGGGCTTTCCCCATGAGGACAGTGGGGTTTGTTCTGTGTCTCTGGGGCCATCCATCCCTTCCAGCCCCCAGAGCCCCAGCAGCCCCTGCCAGGGGCACAGCACAGGGCATGGGCAGGCTCTGGGGGCAGCACAGACGGGGGGTGAGCAAGGATGCCACCCCCAGGGCAGGGACAGCTGTGCCACTGCTGGGGCACCAAAGGGCCAAAGGAGATCGGCTGGGGCACCAGCTCACCCCAGAACAGAACAGTTTGGGTTGGGAGGGACCTTTTAAAGTTCATTTAATCAAAATTAGACCTTTTCAAGTTCATTTAGTCAAAAGTCCCAGTCACAGACTGGTTGGAGTTGAAGGAACTTTTCAAGAGCAGAGACATCTCCCAGCAGAGCAGGCTGCTCACAGCCCCATCCAGCCTCAGCCTGGAGGCTTCCAGAGCTGGGGCCTCCACCAGGCCCTGCTGAGATCAGGAGATGCCTGGCAATGTCCACGAGGACCACAACTGTACAGACATCTTTTATGGAAATCCTTTCCTTAGGGTTTTTCCTGCTGAGAAGCTGAGAGGCCTCAGGAACAAAATGCAAACATTGATTATCTGCTGCTGTGGAATGCAACAGGTGCATCTGGGATTGGCACATGTAAATGTTTGTAATTAATGGCCAATCACAGTCAGCTGGCTTGGGCTCTGTCCGAGCCACAAACCTTTGTTATCATTCCTTCCTATTCTATTCTTAGCCAGCCTTCTGATGAAATCCTTTCTTCTATTCTTTTAGTACAGTTTTAATGTAATATAGATCATAAAATAATAAATCAGCCTTGTGAACCATGGAGTCAGATCCTGGCCCTTCCCTCACCCTCAGACCCCTGTGAGCACCCTCACACAACCTCTCAGCACCCACCCAGCTCCCTGCAGCTCAGCCAGAGCCAGCTGTGGCACCAGCTGGTGCCAGCCCCAGGTCCTGGCTGGCTCACAGGTGATTTCAGTGATGTCACCTTCCTGCAGACTCATTTTCCTTCCTTGTGGCTCTCCCAGCTCCCTCTTGCCCGGGATGGATGGTGGCTGCCCCTCTGGAAACCCTCCTGGGGCAGCCCTGGGTCCTTGTCCTGCCCAGACACGCGGGCTGGGCTCTCCTCCCTGTCCTGCTGCAGGAGGAGCCACCAGGGATGGTGCCAGCTCCCACCAGCTCCTCATTACCCATCCCTGGTGCCAGCTCCCAGCAGCTCCTCATTCACCCACCCCTGGTGCCAGCTCCCAGCAGCTCCTCATTCACCCATCCCTGGTGCCAGCTCCCAGCAGCTCCTCATTCACCCATCCCTGGTGCCAGCTCCCACCAGCTCCTCATTACCCATCCCTGGTGCCAGCTCCTACCAGCTCCTCATTACCCATCCCTGGTGCCAGCTCCCAGCAGCTCCTCAGGGTGCCCTCTCACCCATCCTGGTGCCAGCTCCCACCAGCTCCTCATTACCCATCCCTGGTGCCAGCTCCCAGCAGCTCCTCAGGGTGCCCTCTCACCCATCCTGGTGCCAGGCTGCTTTCCCAGGAGCGCAGAGCCCAGCAGGGATGGCCCAGGGCAGGAGTGCAGGTGGGTGAGCTCTGCCAGCTCTGCTGTGCCAGCCCTGCTGTGCCACCCCTGCCCTGCCAGCCCTGCTGTGCCAGCCCTGCTGTGCCACCCCTGCCCTGCCAGCCCTGCTGTGCCAGCCCTGCCCTGCCAGCCCTGCCCTGCCAGCCCTGCTGTGCCAGCCCTGCCCTGCCAGCCCTGCCCTGCCAGCCCTGCTGTGCCAGCCCTGCTCTGCCAGCCCTGCCCTGCCAGCCCTGCCCTGCCAGCCCTGCTGTGCCAGCCCTGCTGTGCCAGCCCTGCCCTGCTGTGCCACCCCTGCCCTGCCCTGCCCTGCCCTGCTGTGCCAGCCCTGCTGTGCCAGCCCTGCCCTGCCCTGCCCTGCCCTGCCCTGCCAGCCCTGCTGTGCCAGCCCTGCCCTGCCGTGCCAGCCCTGTGCCAGGAGGGGCTCTGTGCCACTGCCCCCAGAGGGGATTCTGACAGAGGCTTTTGAAACGAGGGAGCTGTTCTGAAGGGAACATTGACAGGAACAAGCTTGCCATACTTTTGTTCCTTTTTATTTTTTCAGTGAAATGTGTTCTTCTGAAAAAAAAATTCTTCTAGCAGGAGAACTACCTTTCAATTTGTCCTCTCTCACTTTTGGGTTGAGAAGAAAGAGGTCATTTATATTTTTTTTAAGGCAGGAAAAGGAATATAAAGTCCACTAGAGGGAAAAAGAAATCATGAATATCTTGGTAGCAGGGTATTTTTATCAAAAGGTGGCAAACTTTAGAGACATTAGAAGTCATGTTTTAAAATGACCAAGTGGAAAGTTATAAAAATGAACAAGTCTTGTGTGAAAATGATGAAGGGAATTTCAGGCACAATAGAAATCATCTGTGAAAATTGCCAGGAGAGCAGGGAAGACATTTCTGTCTCCAAAAGCAAAATAAAATGCTATTCCCAGTAATTCATACTAATTATTAGCCTTAAGTAGTACTAATTTTTACCCAGCAATAATTGCTATTTAAGGCTCCAGAGCTCTGGAAAAAACATTTTCTGGGTGTGGTAAGGTCCTTGCAGAGGATTAGTGGGCAGCCTGTTGGGGGAGAAGTTTGATTTCTGCTCTGCACCAAAAGGGACAGACACAAATATCACATTCCTGTGGATGCAAGTAACGGATTGCCCCCGCCAGAGCTGACAAAGCCACTCATTATGGAGAGTTTCCCTCTCTCTCTCTCACACACAGATGCATTTCTCAAGAGATTTTTTTCTGCTTTTTCCCCGGGATCTCAGTTCCCAAACCACGTGAAAATTGCCCAGACGAAATCATGTTTGATGGGATCTGTGAGAGCCAAACCCAGGGCAAGTGTTTGATGGGATCTGTGAGAGCCAAACCCAGGGCAGGTGTTTGATGGGATCTGTGAGAGCCTGTGGAAACCCAGGAACCCTGCAAGTGTTTGATGGGATCTGTGAGAGCCAAACCCAGGGCAGGTGTTTGGTGGGATCTGTGAGAGCCTGTGGAAACCCAGGAACCCTGTAGGTGTTTGATGGGATCTGTGAGAGCCCATGGCAAACCCAGGAACCCTGCAAGTGTTTGATGGGATCTGTGAGAGCCAAACCCAGGAACCCTGCAGGTGTTTGAAGGGATCTGTGCTGCTCAGGCTGCTCACAGGTGTAGCCCTGTGTCCTTGTCAGATTAATTACACTCTCTGTATGTAACTCTATCAGTGCTTCCTGATTTCCCAGAAGGTCTCCCTGAAAGCCTCAGCAGTGCCCCTGAGTGGGGTTTCTGTTCAGATGAATGCCCGGGGGCACTGCAGCAGCCACGAGCTTGCCCCAGGCCGTGTCCCTCTGTGCTCCTGCTCTGTCCTGGCACTGCCATCGGTGTGGCTGCTGGGCACAGCTCAGGGAGCTGCTCTGGCTGAACGGCAGCTGAGGGAAATGAAAGCCCCGTTCAGGTCTGCAAGCTGCCTGCCCCGGGCTGCCCTGTGTGCTTGTGCCAGCAGGGAGCTGGGATCTCCATCCAGGCTGGCTGGCAGTGGCCCTGCCGTCAGGAGAGCCCTCATCTCACCAAGAACGGCCTCCTGCAGCCAGGATCGGCCCAGAAATGCCACAGGGGACGCTCCAAAAGCGAGGAGCTCGCACTGCAGCCCGCTGGGGTGAAGCTGGGAATTGCCAGGCTCGTCCCTGCCCTCTCCAGCCCTGCAGCCTGCATCCCTGCACGGGATCCCAGGCACAGCTCCACGTCCATGCACAACACAAACATCCCAAAAACACCGAGGGAGAAGGCTGAGGGTGTCCAGGAGCATCGGCCGGGCCGGTGCTGTGCCTGCAGGGGTGAAAATGTCCCCCAGGACAGCAGGGCAAAGGGTGAGCAGCAGCTGATGATGGCTTCGCTCCGGCGTGGAGCAGAGGTGACAAGTGCATCCCGCACACCTGTCCCCTGTTCCCAGCGGCACTGCCGACACTGGCACTGGCCATTTGCTCCTTCCCTAAGCCGCCTTCTCCAGAGAAATCGATCAGCCCAGCAGGCAGTCAATCAATGACCGAGCCAATCCGAGCCGCTCGGAAAACGGATCCTGCCGGGCCCGGGACTCGCACCCGAGCCCCGAGAGCCCCAGGGAAAGGCGGCAGCCCTGGGGGAGGCTGAGCCCCCCAGCCCGGGCACAGCCCTGCCCCGGGATGGAGGAGCGGCCATCCCGGCCGTGCCGTGCCGTGCCGTGCCATCCCGGCCATCCCGGCCGTGCCGTGCCGTGCCATCCCGGCCGTGCCGTGCCATCCCGGCCGTGCCATCCCGGCCGTTCCGTGCCCCGGGCGCTCCCAGCCCCCGAGCAAACCGAGCTCTGCTGAACACGGCCGGGCCCTCCTGGCGGGTGGATTTGCCCCCATCCCCACCTTTGGGACCTGGAAGGGTTGCTGCTGCTGACATCTAGTGACAGGGACAGCCGGCACGGGGAGTCAGTCACCCGGAGCTCCGGCAGAGCCAGCCCACCGCGGGAGAGCCCGCTGGGTCCTGCCCGGGGCTCGGTCCTGCCCGGGGCTCGGTCCTGTCAGGAGCTCGGTCCTGCCCGGGGCTCGGTCCTGCCCGGGGCTCGGTCCTGCCCAGGGGTTCAGTCCTGCCGGGAGCTCGGTTCTCCCCAGGAGCCCTGTCCTGTCAGGAGCTCTCTGACCTGTCCAGGGGCTCGGTTTTCCCCAGGAGCTCGGTCATGCCCAGGGGTTCGGTTCTCCCCAAGAGCTCTGTGTCCTGCCCGGAGCTCGGTTCTCCCTAGGAGCTCTGTATCCTGCCCGGAGCTCGGTCTCGCCCGGAGCTCGGTTCTCCCAGGAACGGGGCTCCAGCGGGATCGGGTGCCGGGCGCCCCACGATGCCCCAGCCACTTTCAGTCACCCCAAGACTTTTCCCTCCTGCCGCGGCACCCGAACTGAACGGGCGCATCCCATTCCCAGCCTCCCCACAGCCCTTCCTGGTCTATTTAAGCACGGGCTCAATGTTGGCTTTGGTGCCTCATCGGAGCACAGGGAGGGGACAGAATGCCCCAAGGGGAGGAGCCGCGGTGGCACCGGGGCATCCCCAGCCGCTGCCGGGGGCTGCAGCCCCCTCACCCCCGTCCCCTTCCCCCAGGGCCGCGGGAGCCCCGGGAATCGCGCGGGAGCCGCGGCCGCTCCGCGCTGAGCGGAGGGAGGGAGGATGCGAGCGGGATGCTCAAAGCACCGGAGCCGCAGCCACATCCCCGCGCGCTCGGGGCCAGCGGCTCCCGGCCACGCCAGGGGACGAGGGTGCCACGGGGGTGGGGGAACATCTGGGGCGCTCGGTCCCTGCTCTCGGTGCAGGAACAAAGCGCTGAGCGCAGCTGGGCTCGGGGGCTGTGAGGGAATCGCAGAGCGGACCCCGAGCGCAGCCCGGCAGGAGCGCGGCTCGCTCGGGCTGTGACAGAGCGGGGACAGAGCTGGGGCTGCCACCCCGCACACACTGCCCCACGCCCCGGCGCTCCGGGGCATTCCCGGCCGTGCAGGACCTGCCTCCCCTCCCAGCGCAGCCCCTCCGAGCCCCGTGCCCCGGGAAGCGCCGAATGCGCGGGGCACATCTGGGCATCTCCGCGGCAGCAGGAGCGCCCGAAAGCACCGCTGCGAGCCCAGCTCGGCTCCAGAGCAGAGGAGGCAAAGCCGATGGATGAGCACGGGGTCGCGGAACGGCTCGGGCTGGAAAGGACCTTCCCGAGCATCTCGTTCCGATCCCCCTGCCACGGGCAGCGACACCTTCCACGAGCCCGGGCGGCTCCGAGCGCGTCCAGCCCGGCCTCGGTGGAGCCAGCCGGGCTCATCGCCGCTGCCGGAGCGCTGGGGAGCGGAGCCCCCTGCCCGGGGGTGCCCGCGATGCCCCCCGAGCGAGCCCGGCAGAAAGTTGCGCCCCGCCGCCCGCGCCGCGCTACTCACCCAGGAGGATCAGGGTGCCGAAGCAGAGGATGCCCCTCATCCTCCCGCTGGGCTCGGCTCGGACCCCCGGCCCGGCCCGGCGCGGCTCGGCGCGGCTCGGCGGTGCCGGAGGATGCGCGGAGGGCTGGGCAGGGCGGAGGGAGGGGGGCGGCCCCGCGGCCCGGCCCGGCCCCCCCGGCCCGAGCGCTGCCCCGGCCCCGGCCCCGGCCCCGCTCCGCGCCCGGGTCACGCCCGCAGCGACCCCGGGCCCCGCGGGCCGCCCGCCGCCCCCCGCGCCATGGCCCGCCGGGGGGCCGCTCCCGGGGTGGCCACCGTGCTTTGTGCCTGGGATCTCTTAATTGTCCTTTCTTCTTATTATGATTTTTTCCTTTGTTTGGTTTTGTTTGTTATTTTTTCCCCTTGGGGTGTGTTTCTCTGTTTTGTTTTCTCCTCCTGTCTCAGCACGGAACTCGCGGCGGGCGCAGCTCCCCGTGCCCGAGCACCGGGGCGGCCTCGCCGCCTTCCCCGGGCCGCCCCCGCCCGCCGCGGCCCTGGGGAGGGGCTTGGGGCCCGGCCCCCGCTCCTCCTCCTCCTCCTCCTCCTCCTCCTCCCCGGCCCCGCATCCCGGCCCCGGCGGGGTTTCTCTCTCTCATCTCCTGACCCGTGCCTTGGGCATGGCCCTTCCACCCTGCAAGCCCCGGGCTGCCTCTGCCTCCCGCTGCCCTCCTGGAGGCTCCCGGCGCCTCTCCCGTCCCCGCAGCCCTCCCGTTCGGGTGGAAGCCGCGGCCCCACGGCCTCGGAGATGTGTCCTGCTCCCGACTGCTGTTGGCACTGACACTGCCCCGAACACCTGGGCCACGTCCTGCCCCCGTCCCGGCCGCGGCGCCTTCCAAACTCCCCTGGCACGTGATGACCTCGCAGTTCTCCCCAAAACCCTCTGTAAATTCGGGTGATGTGCCTCCGTGACTCCCCATCCAGCTCCCGCACCTCCCTCGCCCTGGCGCCCTGGTCCCTCCCCACCTTTCCCTGCTGCTTCCCCCAGCTCCGATCCCCCCGGCCCCGCAAGAGACCCTGGGTGAGGGAGCAGGGCCGGCTCCTCAATCCTTGTGACGATGAGCGAGCATCATTTCCCACTGCCTCCATTTCATGCCTGGAGTACCCGAGACACAAAACGTGCAGTGACATCTTCATGTTCCCCAGTAATGACCTGACCCGTGGAGCGGGGACAGCGTCATTCCTGAGCAGTGTGCTGTGCTCAGCCCCCTGCTCCTACACAGCTTCCCTTCCCTTCCCTTCCCTTCCCTTCCCTTCCCTTCCCTTCCCTTCCCTTCCCTTCCCTTCCCTTCCCTTCCCTTCCCTTCCCTTCCCTTCCCTTCCCTTCCCTTCCCTTCCCTTCCCTTCCCTTCCCTTCCCTTCCCTTCCCTTCCCTTCCCTTCCCTCCCCTCCCCTTCCCTTTTCCCTTCTCCCTTCTCCCTTCTCCCTTCTCCCTTCTCCCTTCTCCCTTCTCCCTTCTCCCTTCTCCCTTCTCCCTTCTCCCTTCTCCCTTCTCCCTTTCCTGGCTCCCCGGATGGTTCAGGGGATGACCAGGACACTTTTCCCCAGGCAGTGCTTTTGGATATTTGCAGAGGGAGCTTTTTCCCACTGCTGGCTCAGATCTTTTCACTGAACAGGTATTTAAACGCTCTGGGAAGTTTTTATTTTTTTCTGCTGGAGCTGTTCAGGGTTCTTAACTTGCATTTCCTCGTGGCATCACCTCATTAATCCTTCCTGCAAAGAACTGCACACTTTTATTTTTCAGGAGTAAAACAGAGAAGGGAAATAATTCATACAGCCATTTGTAGGTGCTATATATCAAACAGAAAAAGTCAAGAAAGTACTTTTTATTTTCTTTTTTCCTTTTTTTTCCTTCCCACTTGGCAAATCAAAAGGAAACTGTGATCCTTGGCCTTCCTCCCTGGCCTTCCTCTCCTTTTGAAAGCTTCTACCATGTTCCAGTCTGGAACTATCCATTTAACAGGTTTCCTAGTCCTCTGCCAGAACTGAAAAGTTGTAAATACATGAATGTCTCCAGCAAGTGAATTTCACACCCAAAATGAGCATTTCCTGAGCCACTCAGTGGGGAAAAAGAAAGTGTTAATAAAGCCTCATTTGGAGTAAAAAACATTGCTCTGGAGCTGGGTTTTTGATTTCTTTAAGAACAGTATGATTATGTTTAAGCAAATTTCAAGCTGAAATTGCACTGCACTGCAGTTGAAACATCAACTGGGAAACTGGGGAAATGATTGGATTTTTCTGCTTATTATTATTTTTAATTATTTTGCAGATTCTTTTTCAGTGTTCTATTTTTGAAGTGGCTGTTTGTCCAGGGGAAAAAAAAATCACTGGAACATATGTGAGTTTTAGTGGAGTTTTTAACGAATTAAATAAAATCATTTTCCTTGGAAAATGTCTTTGCCTCCCTCGGGCATGAGGAATTCTGGTGCTCCCGGACCAAGGGAGGTGCCCTGAGCCCCATCCCATCAAAGGGACGGGTTCAGCTCAGTGTCCCAGGAGAGCTGGCATGGGAGGACCTTCCCTGCTCTGCCTTGTCCTCCTTTGGGGTCTGAGCAGCAGAATCCTCCTTTGGTCCCTGAAATCCTGCATCTGAGCAGCAGAATCCTCCTCTGGTCACTGAATTCTGCATCCTCCCAGCAGAATCCTCCTTTGGTCCCTGAATTCCTGAATCCTCCTTTGGTCCCTGAATTCTGCATCCTCACAGCAGAATCCTTCTTTGGTCCCTGAATTCCTGCATCCTCACACCAGAATCCTTCCTTGGTCCCTGAATTCCTGCATCCTCCCAGCAGAATCCTCCTTTGGTCACTGAATTCTGCATCCTCCCAGCAGAATCCTCCTTTGGTCACTGAATTCTGCATCCTCACAGCAGAATCCTCCTTTGGTCACTGAATTCTGCATCCTCCCAGCAGAATCCTCCTTTGGTCCCTGAAATTCTGCATCCTCACAGCAGAATCCTTCTTTGGTCCCTGAATTCTGCATCCTCCCAGCAGAATCCTCCTTTGGTCCCTGAATTCCTGAATCCTCCTTTGGTCCCTGAATTCTGCATCCTCCCAGCAGAATCCTCCTCTGGTCCCTGAATTCTGCATCCTCACAGCAGAATCCTCCTTTGGTCCCTGAATTCCTGAATCCTCCTTTGGTCCCTGAATTCTGCATCCTCACACCAGAATCCTCCTTTGGTCTCTGAATTCTGCATCCTCACAGCAGAATCCTCCTTTGGTCCCTGAATCCCTGCATCCTCCCAGCTGCAGCCCCAGGGCAGTGTGGGCTCTGCCTTCGTGTCCCCCCTGGGGCTGAGGTTGGTCCTGCCCCGGACACGGGGATGACACCACGGACCCCGTGCAATGAAAGCATCACTGCCTCCTCAGCCCGAGGGGAAATGGAAATGGGCTTTGGGCCGTGGGAAGCGCAGGCACAGACAGCCCGGCCAGCCCAGCAGGGAGGCATTTCCTGCCTCTGGAACTGCTCGGGGCACAGACAAGGGCTGCACTGGGAAAAGCTGCCCAGAAACGACAACAGATCTGTGGGGAGAGAGGAACCATTGTTCCCTGCAGCCCCGTTCATCAGAGCTGGCTCCCCCTGCTCCCCGGGTGGGTGCTGGGGGCAGTAAAGGCATTTATTCCATGGATGGAGGGGAGCAAAGGCATTTATTCCATGGATGGAGGGAAGTAAAGGCATTTATTCCATGACTGGAGTGGAGTAAAGGCACTCCTTGCATGGATGGAGGGGAGTAAAGGCTTTCCTTCCATGAGTGGGGGAAGTAAAGCCATTTCTTTCATGGTGGGGGAAATAAAGGCAGTCCTTCCATGAGTGGGGGAAGTAAAGCCACTCCTTCCATGAGTGAAGTAAAGCCTTTTATTCCATCAGTGAAGTAAAGCCACTCCTTCCATCAATGAGGGAAGTAAAGGCATCCCTTCTGTCAGTGGGGAAAGTAAAGCCATTTATTCCATGAGTGGAGGGAAGTCAAGGCAGTCCTTCCATGAATGAAGTAAAGCCATTTATTCCATGAGTGAAGGGAAGTCAAGGCGCTCCTTCCATGAATGAAGTAAAGCCATTTATTCCAGGAGTGGAGGAAGTAAAGCCTCTCCTTCCATCCCCCAAAGTCACCTGCTCCCTTTCTGTGCAGGTGAGTCAGGGCATTGATCAGTCAGTGGAAAAACCCCATTGTTGCTGCTGTTACACCTATCCCAAAGCTGCTCCCCAGAGCTCCAGACAACAGATTTAGCAAAGGCAGGGAAAGAAAGGATTGTTTGGGGAGGTCCGTGGAGCAATCACTGGGCAGAGAAAGCACAGCAAACATGCTGATTAACAGGAATGCACTTGTGAGAGTGAAACTGCTCCCACTGGAAACCAAGGACAGCTTGGGAGTGTGTTCTGCAGCCAGGTTTGCTGTGCAGGACCCTGCCAGGCACAGTCCATGGCCAGGAATGGCCTCCAGGTCCCAAAGCAGCCGTGGGAGCAGGGCAGGAGAGCTGAGGGCCCTGTCCATGGGAGGGGAGGTCACTGCAGAGAGCAGCCACCCTGTGCTGAGCTGGAGAAGCTGCTGGGACCTGCATCCTCCTGCTGGGACCTGCAATCCTCCTGCTGGGATGTGCATCCCCCTGCTGGGACCTGCATCCTCCTGTCCCTGGGACCTGCAATCCTCCTGCTGGGATGTGCATTCCTCCTGCTGGGACCTGCATCCTCCTGCTGGGACCTGCATCCCCCTGTCCTTGAGACCTGCATCCCCTGCTGGGACCTGCATCCTCCTGCTGGGACCTGCATCCCCCTGCTGGGACCTGCAATCCTCCTGCTGGGACCTGCATCCCCCTGCTGGGACCTGCAATCCTCCTGCTGGGACCTGCATTCCTCCTGCTGGGACCTGCATTCCTCCTGCTGGGACCTGCATTCCTCCTGCTGGACCTGCATCCTCCTGCTGGGATGTGCATCGCTGCTGGGACCTGCATCCTCCTGCTGGGACCTGCATTCCTCCTGCTGGGACCTGCATCCCCTGCTGGGACCTGCATCCCTGCTGGGACCTGCATCCTCCTGCTGGGACCTGCATCCTCCTGCTGGGATGTGCATCCCCTGTTCCTGGGACCTGCAATCCTCCTGCTGGGATGTGCATCCCCTGCTGGGACCTACATCCCCTGCTGGGACCTGCATCCTCCTGCTGGGACCTGCATCCCCTGCTGGGACCTGCAATCCTCCTGCTGGGACCTGCAATCCTCCTGCTGGGACCTGCATTCCTCCTGCTGGACCTGCATCCCCCTGTCCCTGGGACCTGCATCCCTGCTGGGACCTGCATCCCCTGCTGGGACCTGCATTCCTCCTGCTGGACCTGCAATCCTCCTGCTGGGATGTGCATCGCTGCTGGGACCTGCAATCCCCCTGCTGGGACCTGCATCCCCTGCTGGGACCTGCAATCCTCCTGCTGGGACCTGCAATCCTCCTGCTGGGACCTGCATTCCTCCTGCTGGGACCTGCATTCCTCCTGCTGGGACCTGCATCCTCCTGCTGGGACCTGCATTCCTCCTGCTGGGACCTGCATTCCTCCTGCTGGGACCTGCATCCCCTGCTGGGACCTGCATCCCCTGCTGGGACCTGCATTCCTCCTGCTGGGACCTGCATTCCTCCTGCTGGGACCTGCATTCCTCCTGTCCCTGGCACCTGCATCCCTGCTGGGACCTGCATCCTCCTGCTGGCACCTGCATCCTCCTGCTGGGATGTTCATCCCCTGTTCCTGGAACCTGCATCTCCTGCTGGGATGTGCATCCCCTACTCCCAGCACCTGCATTCCCCCTCCTCCTGCTGCTGCTCGGGCTCCATCTCGCCTGATCTGCAGCCCCCCTGTGGTTGTGGGGCTGCTCCTCATTGAAGGAGGGCAGGAGGAGGCTCCTGGCAGCCTTCAGCTGTTTGGAGGGTGCAGTGAACTGGAACCTGGGGGTTGTGCTCAGAACTTTTCCTCCTGCTCCTCTTTGTTGCTTGCAATGTGTTCTATGGGACCCTGTCATTGCTGAACTCCTGGAACACTTCAGCCTCTGAAACGGGACTGGCAGGAGAGCAGGGGAGTTGCTTGTTAGCATTTAGGATCAGATTAACCCCAGCAAGGCCCAGTGCCTGCAGCTGCTGTGGGACCTTGTCAGGAATCTCTTCATTGTCCCAAGGACCCGGGAGGGTCCCAGCACACGCAGGGGGGGTAAACTCACTGCCCAGCAGGTTTGACTTGCCATGGCTTGCAGTAATTCTGATGTTTCAAAAAGGAAAAGGGAATTGGAGTGGTGTAATGACCCCAATCTCCCTGTGCTCTCCGTGTGTTCATTCAGGGTACACCCCAAAAGGACACAAGGGAAGCTGGACGGGCACTGTCCAGAAACGAAGGAAGAACCACAGCTGATGCCCAGTTCTGTGTTTGCCTTGGTGTCTGTGAGATCCCTCAGAGAAAAATCAACCTGACAACTTTGCTTTCTGAAATATGAACCACTGAGGAAAAAGCAAAGTGCACTGAGAAAGAAAATGTGCTGAGAAATGAGAATTGCAGATTTATGGGATGGTTTAGGGTGGCAGGGCCCTTGAAGCCCCTCCTGTTCCACCCCTGACAGCTTCCCCTGCCCCAGAGTGCTCCCAGCCCCGTCCAGCCTGGCCTTGAACAACTGATTTTCTTCAGATTTGCCACAACAATTCTGGCTCCCAAGATGGAAATTAAATTCCAATGAAAAACCTGCATGAAGTGCAGCAGGAGCTGAGGATCCCACAGACCTCAGGAATGAGCACAAACAGGATGAAATAGCCCAAAACTGAAGTCACAAACCTGCAAGTGAAGTTTCCTTGCACGGGGCCCTCCCTGAACCCTTTCTCTGCTGGATGGGATTCCTGGTGAGCCCTGGCAGGATGGACTGGCCATGGGCACACGGGGCTGGGCAGCGTTTCTGGTCACAGGGGAGTGCTGGGGGCACCGTGCCCGGCTGCAGGGTGAGCTGGGGGCACCGTGCCCGGCTGCAGTTTGTGCTGGGGGCACCGTGCCCGGCTGCAGGGTGAGCTGGGGGCACCGTGCCCAGCTACAGTTTGTGCTGGGGGCACCGTGCCCGGCTGCAGGGTGAGCGGGGGGCACCGTGCCCAGCTGCAGGGTGAGCTGGGGGCACCGTGCCCAGCTGCAGGGTGTGCTGGGGGCACCGTGCCCGGCTGCAGGGTGAGCTGGGGGCACCGTGCCCAGCTGCAGGACATTCTGGGGGCACCGTGCCCAGCTGCAGGACATTCTGGGGGCACCGTGCCCAGCTGCAGAACGTGCTGGGGGCACCGTGCCCGGCTGCAATTTGTGCTGGGGGCACCGTGCCCAGCTGCAGGGTGTGCTGGGGGCACCGTGCCCAGCTGCAGGGTGTGCTGGGGGCACCGTGCCCAGCTGCAGGGTGAGCTGGGGGCACCATGCCCAGCTGCAGTTTGTGCTGGGGGCACCGTGCCCAGCTGCAGGGTGTGCTGGGGGCACCGTGCCCGGCTGCAGGGTGAGCTGGGGTCACCGTGCCCGGCTGCAGGGTGTGCTGGGGGCACCGTGCCCGGCTGCAGGACATTCTGGGGGCACCGTGCCCAGCTGCAGAACGTGCTGGGGGCACCGTGCCCGGCTGCAATTTGTGCTGGGGGCACCGTGCCCAGCTGCAGGGTGTGCTGGGGGCACCGTGCCCAGCTGCAGGGTGTGCTGGGGGCACCGTGTCCGGCTGCAGGGTGTGCTTTAAAGCACCGTGCCCAGCTGCAGGGTGTGCTGGGGGCACCGTGCCCAGCTGCAGGGTGAGCTGGGGGCACCATGCCCAGCTGCAGGGTGTGCTTTAAAGCACCGTGCCCAGCTGCAGGGTGTGCTTTAAAGCACCGTGCCCGGCTGCAGGGTGTGCTGGGGGCACCGTGCCCGGCTGCAGGGTGAGCTGGGGGCACCGTGCCCAGCTGCAGGGTGTGCTGGGGGCACCGTGCCCGGCTGCAGGACATTCTGGGGGCACCGTGCCCAGCTGCAGGGTGAGCTGGGGGCACCGTGCCCAGCTGCAGGGTGAGCTGGGGGCACCGTGCCCAGCTGCAGGGTGAGCTGGGGGCACCGTGCCCAGCTGCAGGACATGCTGGGGGCACCGTGCCCAGCTGCAGGGTGTGCTTTAAAGCACCATGCCCAGCTGCAGTTTGTGCTGGGGGCACCGTGCCCAGCTGCAGGGTGTGCTGGGGGCACCTGAGCCTCTGGAAACCAAACAAGGCTCTCTGGAGGCTTCCTGCTCGTCAGCCCTGTGAAGTGAGGAGGAGGAGGAGGAGGAAGGAACGTTTGGGGACATCCCTGGGTCAGACAGACCCGATGTGCTGTCCCTGCCTGGTGTGACTCCATGTCTGCTCCAGCTGCAGCTCCTGGGGTGGAACCAGTTCTCCTGAACCCTCTTGAGATGTGCCCCAGCCCTGTCAGCAGCAGCTCGCCAGGCTGGGCTTCTCTGGGCTGCAGTAGCCTTGGTAACTCTCAGGGAAAAAAATAACCTCATTTTCTCTTTCATCCATAAGCCAAACCCTTTAATTTGCTTTCAAGTGAATTAAACATAAGCCTCCGTTTTTTTAATTCCTTTGTCCTAATTTAAAAGTACTGGCATTTTTCAAAGGAGTTTTCTGGATTCCCCGTTTGCAGCTCATTGTTTTAGTATTTTTTAAAATAAACCAGAGGCTGATTTTTTTATTGCTGAAATGCTTTCCTTCCCTCCTCCTTTTGTTAATAACAAGGGGATATTGTTCTCATGTCTAAACTTCCCCTGCTGACCTGGAGAGCAGCCTGTGTCCTGCTGCACCATCAGGTGCCCGTGGTTCATCATCACTGAGCTTTGCCATCGCTGTCCTGGGTGATGCAGGAGCATCCAGCGGGCACAGAGCCTGGCCAGCGTCCCCAGGGCACCTTCCCCCCTCAACGTGCAGCACCCAGTGACCCCGTTCAGTCAGTGTCCCCAGGGCACCTTACCCCCTCAATGAGCAGCTCTCAGTGACCCCGTTCAGTCAGGGTCCCCAGGGCACCTTCCCCCCTCAACGTGCAGCACCCAGTGACCCCGTTCAGTCAGAGTCCCCAGGGCACCTTCCCCCCTTCAACGAGCAGCACCCAGTGACCCCGTTCAGTCAGGGTCCCCAGGGCACCTTCCCCCCTTCAACGTGCAGCTCTCAGTGACCCCGTTCATCCCTGGGGCTGTTGGAGCAGCAGGGGCTGGAGAGCAGCCCCGGTGCTGTGGAGCAGTGACAGCAGCACCGACCTGTCTGTGCTCCAGGGACAGCACCAACCTGTTTGTGCTTCCAGGGGCAGCACCGACCTGTCTGTGCTCCAGGGACAGCACCAACCTGTCTGTGCTCCAGGGGCAGCACCGACCTGTCTGTGCTTCCAGGGGCAGCACCAGCCTGTCTGTGCTCCAGGGGCAGCACCGACCTGTCTGTGCTCCAGGGGCAGCACCGACCTGTTTGTGCTTCCAGGGGCAGCACCAGCCTGTCTGTGCTTCCAGGGGCAGCACCGACCTGTCTGTGCTTCCAGGGGCAGCAGCTGCTCCAACAGCTCCCACCCTGCGATGTGGGCTCGGCGCCCTTGGTCCTCCCTGAACCGCAGATTTCTGTTGTTCAGTGTTTGCACAGCATCACCCAGCCCAGAACCATCCCAAACACAGCCCAGAGCACACCTGGGGCACGGAACCATCCCCAACACAGCCCAGAGCACACCTGGGGCACGGAACCATCCCCTAACACAGCCCAGAGCACACCTGGGGCACGGAACCATCCCAAACACAGCCCAGAGCACACCTGGGGCACGGAACCATCCCCTAACACAGCCCAGGGCACACCTGGGGCACGGAACCATCCCCTAACACAGCCCAGAGCACACCTGGGGCACGGAACCATCCCAAACACTGCCCAGAGCACACCTGGGGCACGGAACCATCCCAAACACAGCCCAGAGCACACCTGGGGCACGGAACCATCCCCTAACAGAGCCCAGAGCACACCTGGGGCACGGAACCATCCCCTAACAGAGCCCAGAGCACACCTGGGGCACGGAACCATCCCAAACACAGCCCAGAGCACACCTGGGACACGGAACCATCCCCTAACACAGCCCAGGGCACACCTGGGGCACGGAACCATCCCCTAACACAGCCCAGGGCACACCTGGGGCACGGAACCATCCCCTAACAGAGCTCAGAGCACACCTGGGGCACGGAACCGCCGCCCCTGCCCTGCTGGGGACCCTCCTGCCCAGCCTCGGCCTCTGCTCCCCACTCCCGTTTCCTTTTGGGGGCTCGGGGGGGTGTGAGGCTGGGCAGCCCCGGGCAGCTCTGCTGTGCTCTGCCTGCAGGGTGACACTGGGATGTCCCCGAGCCCGGCTGCAAGGACGGGGGGACGGGGGACGCCCAGGGGAGGTGACAGCCCTGCTCCACAGCCTCACCCGTTCCAGCCCTGCTCCACAGCCTCACCCGTTCCAGCCCTGCTCCACAGCCTCACTCGTTCCAGCACCAGGCTGGTGTCCAGCGCCTCGTGACAAATTCCATTTCCCCTCAGAATTATGGGCTGTGTTTGGGTTTGCTTGCCGACCCTGGCAGCCGTCCAGCCTGCATTAAGTTATCTCAGAGCTCTGATCTGCTGTCAGTGTTAATCTTGGCTCCTGGCACTTGGGGAGGACTGATGGAAGTGTTTAGCACCAGACCCAGTGCTCAGCCTGTCCTGCCCTGCTCCAGCCAAGGTCACAGCCTGAGGCTCGAGCTGTGACAACGTTCAAATGTGCCTGGAGACCCCAGCCTGCGGCCAGGGCTGGGGAGAGCACCCTCCCAGCAGGGGCTGGATAAACCAGGATTGACAACGTTCCTGTGTGCCTGGAGACCCCAGCCTGCGCCCAGGGCTGGGGAGAGCACCCTCTCAGCAGGGGCTGGATAAACCAGGATTGACAACGTTCCTGTGTGCCTGAGACCCCCAGCCTGCGCCCAGGGCTGGGGAGAGCACCCTCAGAGCGAGGGCTGGATAAACCAGGATTGACAACGTTCCTGTGTGCCCGGAGACCCCCAGCCTGCACCCAGGGCTGGGGAGAGCACCCTCAGAGCAGGGGCTGGATGAACCAGGATTGACAACGTTCCTGTGTGCCTGGAGACCCCCAGCCTGCACCCAGGGCTGGGGAGAGCACCCTCCCAGCAGGGGCTGGATGAACCAGGATTGCCCCGTCACACCCGGGGGCCCGGGGATGGGCTCAGGAGCGGGACGAGGGGGCAGCAGCAGCTCCGCGGGATGTGGGGAGGAACAGCTGAAAGCAAAGTTAAACTGGGGCTCCTGGTGCCCCAAAGTTAAACTGGGGCTCCTGGTACCCCAAAGTTAAACTGGGGCTCCTGGTGCCCCAAAGTTAAACTGGGGCTCCTGGTGCCCCAAAGTTAAACTGGGGCTCCTGGTGCCCCAAAGTTAAACTGGGGCTCCTGGTGCCTCTGCTGGGGTTTGGGGGAGTTTACATAAAGGCTCCTCCCTCGTGTGTGTGTCCCAGAGTGGGCACAGCCTCACCCTCCCCATGCCCACCATGGGCACTGTGCCCTCCCCATGCCCACCATGGGCACTGTGCCCTCCCCATGCCCACCATGGGCACAGCCTCACCCTGCTGCAGGCTCTGTGCCCTCCCCATGCCCAGCCCTGCCCTGGTGCCTCCTGCCCAGGCTGCAATGATCAATGGGGCTGGAGCTGCTGCTGGAGCTGCTGGCAGGGCAGGGGTTAAAGCTGGGACTGGAGGAGCTGCCCCCGGCCAGGAGCCCCTTCCATAGAGTGGGGAAATGGAGCCAGGAGTGACCCTGGAGCGACAGAATCCTTCAGGATGGAAAATCCCTCTGAGCCCATCGAGTCCAACCATGCCCAGCACTGCCAGGGCCACCCCGGCCCCTGTCCCCAAGTGCCACATCCACAGGGCTGGAAATCCCTCAGGGATGGGCACTGCAAACCTCCCTGGGCACTCTCAACTCCTGACCCCCCTTTCCATGGGGAATATTCCCAATAATCCACCCTGAGCTCCCCTGAGGCCGCTCCCTCTGCTCCTGTCCCTGTTCCCCTCCTGGCAGGAGCTGTGCAGAGCCACAAGGGCCCCCTGAGCCTCCTTTGCTCCAGGCTGAGCCCCTGCCCAGCTCCTCAGGGATTCTGCAGCCCCTGCCCAGCTCCTCAGGGATTCTCCAGCCCCTGCCCAGCTCCTCAGGGATTCTCCAGCCCCTGCCCAGCTCCTCAGGGATTCTGCAGCCCCTGCCCAGCTCCCTCAGCCTCTCCTGGGGCTCCCAACCCTTCCCCACATTCCCAGATTTCCATTGGCAGTACCTCGGGTGCAGCCCCTCAGTGCAGAGGAGAGGAGGAAGAACTGAGCGTGGGACCTTTGATTTCCCTTCCATTTCCCTTTGATTTCCCTTCCATTTCCCTTTGATTTCCCTTTGGTTTCTGTTGCTCCTTTGCTCCTGAACCCATCTCAGTTTCCCGTTGTCAGGAATTGAACTTTAAAAGGAAAAATCAGCACGTTGTTTTTCAGTGAACATCTGTCCTTCATTCCCTGGTGGAAATCTTCTGTTGAAATGCTTACAAATAAGAAAGTTTTCTTTATAGACTTAGAAAATACCCTTTTAAAAGTAAAGTAAGGTTTCAGTCTCTTCTGGCAGCAATTAAGAATACAGGGTATTGTGCCTTTGAAAATTGAACCTCTTATTTAACTGTCTAAATAGAGATTTGATTTTCCTGCTTTTGGCACCTGAGCTTGAAAATTTTCTTCTTACAGATGAAAACAGAACATTATAGAAACTGAGTCTGTGGCATTTTTATTCTGCTTTGTGAGAGAGGAAAAACCCGAGGAAGATAATTTATCAGTATTTGCACCTCTATTCCAACCCCTTTGAAGCAAAATCCCTCACAAATGTCATCTCTGGACCACTCTGGGTGCATCAAAGGCTGATGTGAGTGCAGCCAGCCCATGGCAGCAGGCAGGGGCAGCCCGGGCTGTGCCCTCAGCCCTCAGCAGAGCTGTGCAGCACATTCAGAGCAGAGAATAAGGAAAACCCGCTCAGATCAGCCAGACCAGCCATGCCCAGCCCTGCCAGGGCCACCAGTGCCCATGTGCCCAGTGCCACATCCACGGGGCTGAGATCCCCCAGGGCTGAGATCCCCCAGGGCTGAGATCCTGCAGGGCTCTGAGATCCCCCAGGGCTGTGAGATCCCCCCAGCGCTGTGAGATCCCCCCAGGATCCCCCCAGGGCTGTGAGATCCCCCCAGGATCCCCCCAGGGCTGTGAGATCCCCCCAGGATCCCCCCAGGGCTGTGAGATCCCCCAGGATCCCCCCAGGTCTGTGATCCCCCCAGGGAGCTCAGAGGTCTCTTCCAACCTCTCAGATTCTGTGAATTCCTCCTCCCTTGTGGGACAGTGCCAGTGCCAGTGCCCGTGGCAATGCCAATGTGAGTGACAGTGTCAGTGCCAGTGCCAGTGCCAGTGTCAATGTCAGTGCCAGTGTCTGTGACAGGGACAGTGTGTGTGCCAGTGCAAGTGTCTGTGCCAGTGCCAGTGCCAATGACAGTGTCAGTGACACAGTGCCAGTGCCAATGACAGTGTCAGTGACACAGTGCCAGTGCCAGTGCCAATGACAGTGTCTGTGCCAGTGCCGGTGCCAGTGCCAGCAGGGAGAGCAGGGCTGGGGCTGCCTCTGTCACCGCTGTCTCTGTGTGTTGTGTTGGGTTTTGTTCCTCAAGGCCGATTCCATGGAGGAAAATCCAGCAGGGGAGAAGGAAATGCGAGGCTGGAGGGCGATGATGGAGGAGGGCGATGCTGGAGGAGGGCGATGATGGAGGAGGGAGATGCCTGAGGAGGGCGATGGTGGAGGAGGATGATGATGGAGGAGGGCGATGATGGAGGAGGGAGATGATGGAGGAGGGAGATGATGATGGAGGAGGGAGATGATGGAGGAGGGCGATGCTGAGGGAGGACGATGATGGAGGAGGGAGATGATGGAGGAGGGAGATGATGGAGGAGGGCGATGCTGAGGGAGGGCGATGATGGAGGAGGGCGATGATGGAGGAGGGAGATGATGGAGGAGGGAGATGATGGAGGAGGGCGATGATGCAGGAGGGAGATGATGGAGGAGGGCGATGATGGAGGAGGGCGATGATGGAGGAGGGAGATGATGGAGGAGGGCGATGCCTGAGGAGGGCGATGGTGGAGGAGGATGATGATGGAGGAGGGCGATGATGGAGGAGGGAGATGATGGAGGAGGGAGATGATGAAGGGAGGGAGATGATGGAGGAGGGCGATGCCTGAGGAGGGCGATGGTGGAGGAGGATGATGATGGAGGAGGGCGATGCCAGAGGAGGGCGATGCTGAGGGAGGACGATGCCGGAGGAGGGCGATGATGGAGGAGGGAGGATGATGATGGAGGAGGGAGATGATGGAGGGAGGACGATGCCGGAGGAGGGCGATGCTGAGGGAGGGCGATGATGGAGGAGGGAGATGATGGAGGAGGGCGATGATGCAGGAGGGCGATGATGGAGGAGGGAGATGATGCAGGAGGGCGATGATGGAGGGAGGACGATGCCGGAGGAGGGCGATGATGGAGGAGGGAGATGATGGAGGAGGGCGATGATGCAGGAGGGCGATGCTGAGGGAGGGCGATGCCGGAGGAGGGAACGGCGGCCCCGGGAGGCGCTGTCCTGCTTTGGTGGCTCGGGCAGGGCGCGATGGGGGCGGCGGTGCCTCCTCCCAGCCCTTCCCTGGAAATCCCCCTGTCCCCGGAGCCAGAGCCCCCAGAGCGGGGAATCCCTGTAATTACCATAATGGGCCGTGGATTAGGTGGGATAGCTCCGGTAGCACTGTTAATGACAGCTAATTAGCGAGGCTGTCACGGGGAGCTCTGCGAGGGAACGCTTTGGTCCTTACCTTGCCACGGAGGCTCCGTTTCCAGCAGAGGCAGGGCTGGCTCCGAGGGCACTCGGGCACTTCCAGTCCCTCGCATGGGAATGGAAATGGACATGGAAATGGAAATGGAAATGGAAATGGAATTGGAAATGGAAATGGAAATGGAAATGGACACGGACATGGGAATGGACATGGAAATGGAAATGGAAATGGACATGGGAATGGACATGGAAATGGAAATGGACATGGACATGGAAATGGGAATGGAATTGGAAATGGACATGGACATGGACATGGACATGGACATGGACATGGAAATGGGAATGGACATGGAAATGGAAATGGACATGGACATGGACATGGAAATGGACATGGAAATGGACATGGACATGGAAATGGAAATGGAAATGGAATTGGAAATGGAAATGGACATGGAAATGGAAATGGACATGGACATGGAAATGGAAATGGACATGGAAATGGACATGGAAACGGACATGGAAATGGACATGGAAACGGACATGGAAATGGAAATGGACATGGAAATGGAAAAGCTGCACGAGTTCCTCCCCAGAGCCCCGGCAGGGTGGGAGAGCAGGAGCTGGGCTGGAGCAGCAGGGCCCGGGCAGCCCTGGAGAGATGCGGGTGCGGGAGGAGGGGATGGGAAGGTGCAATAAAAGGGACAGGAATTCTCTTTTCTGCACAAAGCTGGAAAGGCTGGGGCTGGGCCAGGGCAGCTCAGGCTGGAGGTCAGGAAAGGTTCATCCCCAGAGGTGCTGGCACTGCCCAGGGAATGGGCACAGCCCCGAGGCTGCCAGAGCTCCAGGAGCCTTTGGGCAGAGCTCCAGGGATGCCCAGGTGGGATTTGGGGGTCTGGGCAGGGCCAGGGGTGGGTGGATGGCTCTGGTGGGTCTCTCCCAGCTCAGGGTATTCCGTGGTTCTGTGCTAAATACAAAACTCCCTTCACTTCTCAGGAGATTCCTTGGAAGATGACAGAAGTTGCCACTGAGGAGTGAAGGATGACTTCCTTCCTTTTAATGCTTTAATTATTTTAATAACAAGTTTAAGTGTTAATAATGAAACATGAACACATTGCTCACAGTCATTTTAGGCCTTTTTTACTTTTTCTGATGAAAACCTGCTCAATTAAAAACCCCTCACATTTCCCTTTCCAATGCTGTGATTTCCTCCATGGCTCAAGCCCTCCAGAAGCCAGAGCTGCTTTGTCAGGAGAGGAGAGCCCTGGAAAGGAGCTGCTTGCTCACCCCATGTCCTGACCTGCAGTGGAAAGCTCAGGAGCTCCTGAGTTCAGGTTTGGAGGTTCACTCTGTGCTGCAGGGGCAGGGATTAAGAGGATGGAGATGCTCAGAGGAAAAGGCAGCAAATGAATGCACCCTTGGATCCTTTCCCTCCATGTAAGAGAACATAACTGGGTCTGTCAGAGCTGGATGAGACCTGGCCCTCTCCTCTCACAAGCCACCAGAGAACGAGAAGCAAGACTGCCAGAATAAAACTCCTTCCATGCTCTGGTCCCTGCAGAACCAGCCCCTTTGCTCCAGGACCATCTGTGCCAGACCAGTGCCCATAGCAGGTCACCAGCAGCAATGTTTGGTGTCCAGGGCTGTCTGTCCCTATCCTGCCAGGCAAGCCCCCCTGCAGGAGCTGTTCTGGAGGTGTTTCACTGGTTCTGGTCTCAAAACACCAAGTCCTGCCAAAGTGAACAAGGCTGTTGCATGACCTGCCCACACAGGGCTGGGCAAAGCAGTGGCTTCCACAGGAATGGAGATTTCACAGAATCACAGAACAGTTCGGCTTGGGAGGGACCTCAAAGGACCTTGGTCCGTGAATCCATGTTCCACACATGTTCCATCCATGTTTCATCCATGTTCCATGCATCCATGTTCCATCCTTGTTCCACCCATGTTCCATGCATGTTCCATCCTTGTTCCATCCATGGTCCATCCATGGTCCATACATGGTCCATACATGGTTCAGCATGTTCCATGCCTCCTTGTTCCATCCATGTTCCATCCTTGTTCCATCCATGGTCCATGCATGTTCCATCCTTGTTCCATCCATGGTCCATACATGGTCCATCCATGGTCCATGCATGTTCCAGCATGTTCCATGCCTCCTTGTTCCATCCATGTTCCATCCTTGTTCCATCCATGGTCCATGCATGTTCCATTCTTGGTCCATCCATGGTCCATCCATGGTCCATCCATGGTCCAGCATGTTCCATGCATGTTCCAGCATGTTCCATGCCTCCTTGTTCCATGCATCCAGGTTCCATCCTTGTTCCATGCATGTTCCAGTATGTTCCATGCCTCCTTGTTCCAGGGAAGGTGTCCCTGCCATGGCAGGGCTGGGGCTGGAGGACCTTTGCAGTCCCTTCCAACCCAAACTGTTCCATGACTCTGTGGTCCCAGAAGAAGCTCAGGTGGTCCTTGGAGGGGCACAGCTGGGAGCTGCAGGGCCTGGAGGCCGTGCTGATGCGAGAAGGGGCCCCAGCAGCAGCGTGAGGAGCACTGCACACCCAGCCAGGCCTGTGCTGGGAACAGATTCCCTTTACCTGGGATGTGGTCAAAGGTTGGATGGATCATCTTGGAGGTCCTTTGGAGCACTGCAAATCCAACTCAGCCCTGTGCTGGGAACAGATTCCTTTACTGGGACATGGTCAAAGGTTGATGGATGATCTTGGAGGTCCTTTGGAGCACTGCACACCCAGCCAGGCCTGAGCTGGGAACAGATTCCTTTGCTTTGGACATGGTTGAAGGTTGATGGATGATCCTGGAGGTCCTTTCCAGCCTCAGGGATTCTGTGATTGTCTCTAACCAGGCCTTGGGATGGCACAAAGCAGCAGGAGCTGGGTCCCATTGTCATTTGGACCATCTGCCCTGAGCTCCTGCTGGGACAGGGCCCTGCCTGGCCCAGCCAGCCCAGTCTGACTCCTGTGCTGGAGCCACAAAAGCAGCCCAGAGCCACAGCCCTGCTGTGCACGTTCTCCTGTCACACTCCTGTCCCCCTTCTGCTAACCAGCCCTGAAAATCCCAATTTCAGACAGAAGTTCCCTGCAGCAGCTGATTTGTCCTGGTGGAATGTTCTGGTGCCTTTGATGCTCTTTGAAGCATCGTTGCAGGAGGGGAGGGAGGAGTTTCAGCAGAATTCAGATCCAAGCTTCGAATCAGGTTCCATTTCAAAGAGCTCAGATCTTGCCCTGGATTAGGAGGAATTTGGATCTGCCCTTGGCAGCTGTCTCCACAATTTGGAGAATTCTGAGCCAGAAATTGGGATCGATTTCAAAGGGATTTCTCACACCTCTCCAGGGCCTTGATGTTGGTGTCACCCATTGGCTCATTATCTCAGAGGGTGTAAGAACAGCCCAGAGCAAGGTTTGAACTCAAACTTTTGAGACCACTTCCAAGTTCTCTAAGATATTCCAAGAGTTTGACCTTAGCAGCCTTTAAGGTGGATATGGTTAGCAAATGTTTTGTTCTTTCCTGAAAACAGAGATAAAATCAAAACAGAAGAGCTTCTGTTCTTTCAAGGATAAAAAAATATCAAACTTTCACTGAACCCAGTGTTTAGTGAGGTTTTGGCAGAAAAAGCTTCTCTGGGTTCAGTCTTCAAGGAGCAATGTGAGTATTTTCAAAGGATGCAGACACTTTCCACACACACAACAAAAAGAAAAAATAAAAGAAATGAACGGTTCCATTCCCCTCAAATCACTTAAAAATGATATAATTGGAAATATTTTAGCAGCTCTGCCCTGGACACTCTGTCATATTTCACTGTTTTACTTTCTAGGAGAAACACTGCTGAGCTGCTTTAGTTAGTGCCCCCTGTCCGGGTTTCTCCATGCTGAGCACGGTGCCCAGGTGCTGGGTGGTGCCACAGCTGCTCCGTGCCCACCCAGGGCACTGCAGAGCCCCCCTGGCACGGGCACCTGCCCAGCCCGGGCACGGGGGATGCTCCCTGCTGACTGCCAAGGCAGGGCTGGATGGGGCATTGGGAATTGGGAATTGGGAATTGGGAATTGTTCCCTGGCAGGGTGGGCAGCCCTGGCACAGGTGCCCAGATTTGCTGTGGCTGCCCCTGGATCCCTGGCAGTGCCCAGGCCAGGCTGGGCACCGGGAGCCCCTGGGGCAGTGGGAGGGGTCCCTGCCATGGCAGGAATGGAACAAGAGCATTTTAAAGCCCCTTCCGAGCCAAACCATGGAGTTATTCCCGACCCTGTGCCCCTGTGGCTGCAGCACCCCTGCAGTGCCCTGTGCCCTCTCCTGGAGCGTGGCTCACCCCTGACTCCTTCAGAGAGCCCTTCCCTGTTACCAGAGGAGATCCTTCCACTGCCTGAACCTGGACATTTCCCCTGTTAGTTTTATTACAGGCACAGCATGCTGGGCCCTGCTCTGTGCCCTCCAGGTGCTGTTCCCAGTCACCACTGCAGGGCTGGGGCACAGCATTGCCCCGAGCAGCTGGGGCTGCCCCATCCCAGCCAGGCTGGGCACTGGGAGCCCCTGGGGCACTGGGGGGTGTCCCTGCATGGCAGGGGTGGCACTGATGGGATTTAGGGTCCCTGCCATCCCAAACCCTTCCATAATTTGATGACTCTCCACTCTCGACTCTGGGCTAGTTGTGGTTTTCATCAGAAACTCTGGTTCCTCTGACAAGGATCTTCTGCCTAATTCTGCCTCTGGTTTGCTGCCTTGTCCAGCTCCCTGCTCCGGTGGGAAAGGAGGAGATGGGAAAGGCTGGAGAGGGAAAAGGCAGGAGAGGGAAAAGGCAGGAGATGGGAAAGGCTGGAGAGGGAAAAGGCAGGAGATGGGAAAGGAGGAGATGGGAAAAGGCAAGAGATGGGAAAAGGCAGGAGATGGAAAAGGCTGGAGAGGGAAAAGGCTGGAGAGGGAAAAGGCAGGAGATGGGAAAGGTTGGAGATGGGAAAGGAGGAGATGGGAAAGGCTGGAGAGGGAAAAGGCTGGAGAGGGAAAAGGCAGGAAAGGGAAAAGGCTGGAGAGGGAAAAGGCTGGAGATGGGAAAGGGGGAGATGGGAAAAGGCAAGAGATGGGAAAAGGCAGGAGATGGAAAAGGCTGGAGAGGGAAAAGGTTGGAGATGGGAAGAGCAGGAGATGGGAAAGGCAGGAGAGGGAAAAGGCAGGAGATGGGAAGGGCAGGAGATAGGAAGGGCAGGAGACAGAAAAGGCTGGAGATGAGATGGGAAGGGCAGGAGGTGGGAAGGGAAGGGCAGGAGATGGGAAGGGTTGGAGATGAGATGGGAAGGGCAGGAGATGGGAAGGGAAGGGCAGGAGATGAGATGGGAAGGGCAGGATTTAGAAAAGGTTGGAGGTGGGAAGGGAAGGGCAGGAGATGAGGTGGGAAGGGAAGGGCAGGAGTTGCCCCTGCACAGCCCTGGCGTGCAGTGGAGCAGGGGGAGCCCTCTCCTGCCGTGCTGTTGAAGTTTCCTGCAGCTCACAACCTGCCTGCCCCGACTGCAGCAGGCCCCAGATGATCTCAGCTCCCATTGATCTGATTTTGTGCTGCCTGACCTCCCTGTCCATCCCTCATTCCTGGAAAACCATAAACCAGGGCTCAGTGCTGCTCTGCCATGGGCACCTGGCCTGGCATCCCCAGCTCTGCCCGGGGGAGCAGCCCCTGCCCAGCTCCTGCTCCTGCCTGGGGCTGTGCAGGGAAATGTTTGTGGTGAGGATGGCTCTGCCTCCTGTCCGTGACAGGCAATACAGAGCAGCAATTTCCCCAAGTGTTCTCCAGAGCAGCACAGACCGTGGATTGATTTGTTTGCTATTTTCTATTTTTTTTTGGTGGTGCAGCTGCCCAGAAATCAGGCTGAGAGCACGGGAGGGACTCTGCAGCTCAGTGCAGGAATTGTTCCCTGTTTAGTTCTCTTTCCTCCAAAGAGCTCTTTGGCTGTGCTGTCCCTCTGGTCCTGCACAAGAAACTGGTTCCTAAACGTTTCTTAGGCTGTAGCTTTGCTGATTTTTATTCCTTTTTCCTCTTTTCTGTATCTGTAAAGTTCCTGTAAGTGGTGAGGGAAGGTGTGGAGTGTGGATCCAGTGCCAAGGTGACAGACACAGAGCAGAGAACCCAAAAGTGTGAGGAGAGGAAATCCCAGAATTCAAATTTTGGCTTTTGGTTTGCAGCAGGTTTTGGATGGGGCTGCCCAGCAGAGCCCAGGGCAGACCCTGCAGGACAGGGGGCAGATCCCAGCAGGGAGCAGAAACAAACCCACAGCTCCTGAGAGGGGGCAGAGTCACCCAGAGCCTGAAGGGCTGGGATAGTGGGAAAAGGGGATAGTGGGATGGGATGGGATAATGGGAAAAGGGGAAAATGGGATGGGATAGTGGGAAAAGGAAATAGTGGGGTGGGATGGGATAATGGGAAAAGGGAATAGTGGGATGGGGTGGGATGGGATAATGGGAAAAGGGAATAGTGGGGTGGGATGGGATAATGGGAAAAGGGGAAAATGGGATGGGATGGGATAATGGGAAAAGGGAATAGTGGGATGGGGTGGGATAATGGGAAAAGGGGATAGTGGGATGGGGTGGGATAATGGGGTGGGATGATGGGATGGGATGGGATCCATGGGATGCGATAACGGCATGGTGTGACATGGCATGAGGTGGGATGGGATGGGATAATGGGAAAAGGGGATAATAGGATGGGATAATGGGAAAAGGGGATAATGGGATGGGATAATGGGATGGGATAATGGGGTGGGATAACGGGATGGGATGGATGGGAAGGGATGGAATGGGATGGGATCCATGGGATGGGATAATGGCATGGTGTGACATGGCATGAGGTGGGATGGGATGGGATAATGGGAAAAGGGGATAATGGGATGGGATAATGGGGTGGGATGGGATCCATGGGATGCGATAACGGCATGGTGTGACATGGCATGAGGTGGGATGGGATGGGGTGCTATGGGCAGGGATGATGCTCAAGATGATGCCCAGGGATGGTGCTCAGGGATGGTGGTCAAGATGATGCCCAGGGATGCTGCCTGGGGATGGTGCCCAGGGAGCTGATGTGAGCTGAGGTTCCCCCCCTGGTGCCTCTCCTGCCCTGGGAAGGGAGCAGGGCCCTCCCTGAGCCCCCTCCTTGCAGCCAGCCCGGGGCTCTGTCCCTCCCCTTCCCACAGCCAGCCCTGCCCAGGGCTCTGCCCAGCCCAGATGTGCCTCCAGCCCTGCCCAGGGCTGTCCCCAGCCCAGATGTGCCTCCAGCCCCCAGCCAGCCCTGCCCAGGGCTCTGCCCAGCCCAGATGTGCCTCCAGCCCTGCCCCGGGCTCTCCCCAGCCCAGATGTGCCTCCAGCCCTGCCCAGGGCCCTCCCCAGCCCAGATGTGCCTCCAGCCCTGCCCAGGGCTCTCCCCAGCCCAGATGTGCCTCCAGCCCTGCCCAGGGCTCTCCCCAGCCCAGATGTGCCTCCAGCCCTGCCCAGGGCTCTCCCCAGCCCAGATGTGCCTGCAGCTGCATCCCCAGTGCAGCTGGATCTGCCAGCACAGGAAACTGCTGGGAATCTCAGGAGGAATTTATTTTCCTCTCCCATCTTCATGTTTTCAGTATAAGCACAGACTATTTATAATCAGGAGAAGGTACTCAGCCCACGCCCCCAGGAGATGCAGCCTGGTTCACAGCAAGGTTCAGAGCTTGTCAAGAATTTTTTTTTCAGGCCCCTGATTTTACTGGAATCAATGAAAAACAGCTAAAGTAAGTCAGGCTCAACTTTGCCCTCTTATTTCAGAGAAATGAAAAAAGGCTGGAAAAATGATCACTTGGGGTCAACCCAAATATTTCCCTTTTCCTCCTAATTATTTTTTTTGCCTAATTTCGAAGTTTTTAAAAAAAACCAGGTGCACTAGGAAAGAAACTCCAGTTTCAGATGACAAATGGAAGCTGAAAGGTTTTGCTTTGAAAGTGCTCTGGTGTTTCTGATGTGAAACACAAGACAGGTTGAGAAGAAACATTTTGACATTTCACTTCCATCATCACCTCACTTTTATTTGCAGTTCAAACCATCAGCTCCACTCAGCCCACGTTCCCCAGGACCCCACAGCCCCATCCCTCCACTGCTCACTCAATTCCCTCCTGGTGAAAAATGACCCACAGCTCTCTGCACAGCGTTTGCTCTGAGCTGCTCAAAAACTGCTTTTGATTTCTGCTGCTGGATTCTGCTGGTCACCAGCAGTGGCAAAGACAGCCAAAATCTGGGGATTACAGGGGGTTACAGCCATAATCTGGGGGTTACAGCCATAATCTGGGGATTACAGGGGTTACAGCCATAATCTGGAGATTACAGCCATAATCTGGGGATTACAGGGGTTACAGCCACAATCTGGGGATTACAGCCATAATCTGGGGGTTACAGGGGTTACAGCCATAATATGGGGATTACAGCCATAATCTGGGGGTTACAGGGGATTACAGCCATAATCTGGGGATTACAGGGGGTTACAGCCATAATCTGGAGATTACAGCCATAATCTGGGGATTACAGGGGGTTACAGCCATAATCTGGGGATTACAGCCATAATCTGGGGATTACAGGGGTTACAGCCATAATCTGGAGATTACAGCCATAATCTGGGGGTTACAGGGGTTACAGCCATAATCTGGGGGTTACAGCCATAATCTGGGGATTACAGGGGTTACAGCCACAATCTGGGGATTACAGCCATAATCTGGGGATTACAGCCATAGTCTGGGGATTACAGGGGTTACAGCCACAATCTGGGGATTACAGCCAAAATCTGGGGATTACAGGGGTTACAGCCATAATCTGGGGGTTACAGCCATAATCTGGGGGTTACAGCCATAATCTGGGGATTACAACCATAATCTGGGGATTACAGGGGTTACAGCCACAATCTGGGGATTACAGCCATAATCTGGGGATTACAGCCATAATCTGGGGGTCACAGGGGTTCACAGCCCCAATCTGGGGGTCACAGCCATAATCTGGGGATTACAGCCATAATCTGGGGGTTACAGGGGATTACAGCCATAATCTGGGGATTACAGGGTTTACAGCCATAATCTGGGGATTACAGCCATAATCTGGGGGTTACAGGGGATTACAGCCATAATCTGGGGGTCACAGCCATAATCTGGGGGTTACAGGGGTCACAGCCATAATCTGGGGATTACAGGGGGTCACAGCCCCAATCTGGGGGTCACAGCCCCAAAGGAGGGGCAGAGGGCTCTCCCCAGCCCATACACACATTGATTATTTTGTGGCACTCGGTGTCTGCACACAAACCCCGGGTGGGCCATGCCCAGCACATCACTCCAGCAGTCTGAGGCTGAAGGAAGCTGCTGGCAGTCAGACTTGCCCAGCAGCAGGGGCTCTCACCAGGAGCTCTGGGGTTTCCAGTGGAAGTTTGTCTGTGTCAGTGTGTCTGTGTCAGTGTGTCTGTGTTAGTGTTAGTGTGTCTGTGTCAGTGTGTCTCTGTCAGTGTGTCTGTGTCAGTGTGTCTGTGTCAGTGTGTCTGTGTTAGTGTGTCTGTGTTAGTGTGTCTGTGTTAGTGTGTCTCTGTCAGTGTGTCTGTGTCAGTGTGTCTGTGTCAGTGTGTCTGTGTTAGTGTGTCTGTGTCAGTGTGTCTGTGTTAGTGTGTCTGTGTTAGTGTGTCTCTGTCAGTGTGTCTGTGTTTGTTAGTGTGTCTCTGTTAGTGTGTCTCTGTTAGTCTGTCTCTGTCAGTGTGTCTCTGTCAGTGTGTCTGTGTCAGTGTGTCTCTGTCAGTCTGTCTCTGTCAGTCTGTCTCTGTTTGTTAGTCTGTCTCTGTCAGTCTGTCTCTGTCAGTCTGTCTCTGTCGGTGTGTCTGTGCTAGTCTGTCTCTGTTAGCGTGTCTCTGTCAGTCTGTCTCTGTCAGTCTGTCTCTGTCAGTCCTGGCCTTGCAACACCCCCAGTTTTGCTCAGCTCTGGCTCCAAATGAGCTGTGATCAATGAAGAGCTCTGCTCACTGCTTATCCAGAGAACACATAAACCTCCAGAGCCTGCCTCTCCCTTCTGGGCTGCCTTTGGAAGGCTGACAATGGACCCAGTGCCAATTCTAAATATTTTCTGTCTGGTGCTGCCGAGCTGGGATGAGTCTGAGGGCTCTGGAAGCTGCAGGGGAAGAGCCAGAGCAGAGACCCTGGGGGAATGCTCAGCTCCCACCAGCCCTGCAGGGAAAATGTTCCTGCTGGATTTCTGCTGACCCCAGACAGGTGTGGGACAGACGGGAGGGCTCCAGCACTGATCCTGCTGGAATCCAGCAGTAAAGGCACAGGAAATGTCTCACTGCCCTGAGAGGGCTTGAGCTCTGTACAGGGGGCACAGAAACTTCCAGGAGGCAGCTTCTGTGCCCCTGTACAGAGCTCAAACCAACCAACCAGAGCTCCAACTCGCTTTGAAGGCTGGGGAAGGATTCTCCTACCTGGGACCCTCTGATGGGATCCTCTGATGGGAGGCTCAGTTAAAGCTGCTGGGCACAGGAGATGCAGTTTGCCCAGCACTTCTCCTTCCATGGCCCATCCAGGACCACTCTCCCAGCTCTCCCAGGCTGGCAGGGAGGCACTTTGGTGTCACTTTGATTTTTTAAGATTTTCTAAGCCCTCTGATATTGACATTCTTGTAACAAACTTTCTCACATGCTTTCTGTAAATAACTTGTTATTTTGCATTCTCTTATGGAAGAAGAGAAATTTGATGGACTGTTGGTTTGTACAGTGTCATTGGAGAGGTGGCACTGTCACCTCCAATCCACTGCCACTTTTAGAAATCTATAAATGTTAAAGTCAGAAAAGAAATTCCTCCTTTTACCTTGAAAACAGCAGCATCTCCACGTCGTGTTATTTCGTGTCTTATGGTGACACTTTGGAAGTGTCCCACAGCATTTAACCCGGGTCAGTCCGTGCTGGACTGACTGTCCCATGTCAGCATTTAACCCGTGTCAGTCTGTGCTGGACTGTCCCATGTCAGCATTTAACCCGGGTCAGTCCGTGCTGGACTCTCCCATGTCAGCATTTAACCCGGGTCAGTCTGTGCTGGACTCTCCCATGTCAGCATTTAACCCAGGTCAGTCTGTGCTGGACTGACTGTCCCAGGTCAGCATTTAACCCGGGTCAGTCCTTGCTGGACTGACTCTCCCATGTCAGCATTTAACCCGGGTCAGTCCGTGCTGGATTCTCCCATGTCAGCATTTAACCTGGGTCAGTCTGTGCTGGACTGACCCTCCCACATCAGCATTTAACCCGGGTCAGTCTGTGCTGGACTGACTCTCCCGTGTCAGCATTTAACCCGGGTCAGTCTGTGCTGGACAGTCCCAGGTCAGTCTGTGCTGGACTGTCCCGGGTCAGTCCATGCTGGACTGACTCTCCCATGTCAGCATTTAACCCGGGTCAGTCTGCGCTGGACTGACTCTCCCATGTCAGCATTTAACCCGGGTCAGTCTGTGCTGGACTGACTCTCCCATGTCAGCATTTAACCCGGGTCAGTCCATGCTGGACTGACTCTCCCATGTTAATCCAGTCACTGGAGATGGTGAATCCAGATGTGAGATAGGCCTGTGCTTCCAGGAGGGAAGGAGATTCCTGCCCCTGCCCAGGAGCCCTCCCTGCCAGCCCTGCTGGGGGCTCCAGGGCTGCTCCTGGTGCTCCCGGGCTCCTTCCAGCCTGGATGGCTGCAGGATCCTGGGGTTCAGGGATGGGATTCTGCTGTCATTACACTGCAAGGGTTCTATTACATTACACTGCAAGGGTTCCATATTGCCAGAGTTTTGTAGCTCCTTGATGTTTCTTGTAGGCAGCTCCTCTAAGCACTGACTCTTCCTTGTCCTCACAGCAGCCAGCTGGCTCCAGTTCCCACCAATCTTTATCTTTTATAACCTGTTCTTATTGGCTACAGGTGTGGCCTGTTAACATCAGGCTTGCTCCTAAGCTGTAGTAATTGGTTCAGCTGCAGCTCTTTAGGGGATAAGATTGCATTCTATACCATCTTTATTTACCCACACTGTGTCCCCAGAGGATTCCAGGATCCCATGGCTCCCACAGCACAGCTGTGTCCTGGGGCTGGCCTCCCCCCAGCAGGATGCACCCAGGGGTTTCTGCCCTCCTCTGACCCAGGGACAGGGACAGCCCCAGGTGCTCACCAGGCACAGGGTGCAATCCTCTCCTTTGCAGACCAGGACTGTCTCCTGAAGCCCAGAACAAATTGTTGCTCCCCCCATAGACCCTTGTCCCGTTGGTGCCCCTGTTTTGGGAGCTGCTGGACCCACAGGAGGATGGAAGCCTGGGAGGGTTTGTGTTGGAAGGGACCCTAAAGATCATCGACCTCCAACCCCTCCCACTGTCCCAGGGGCTCCCAGCCCCACCAAACCTGGCCTGGGGCACTGCCAGGGCTCCAGGGGCAGCCACAGCAAATCTGGGCACCTGTGCCAGGGCCTGCCCACCCTGCCAGGCAGGAATTCCTTCCTAATGTCCAATCTAGATCTACTCTCCTTAAGTTCAAAGCCATTCCCTGGGTGCTGTCCCTCTGTCCCTTGTCCCCAGTCCCTCTGCAGCTCTCCTGGAGCCCCTGCAGGCCCTGCCAGGGGCTCTGAGCTCTGCCTGGAGCCTTCCCTTCTCCAGGGGAACATTCCCAGCTCTGCCAGAGCAGAGGGGCTCCCATCCCATAATGAGAACAGTGGTGTCCTGTTTTCAGGGTAGCTCTGCTGTTCAGGATCCCACCCCAGAGCCCTCCCAAGCCAGTCAAGGAGAATTGCTTGATTTACATCAGTTGGTCATCCCAACTCGTATTTAAAAGCAGAGGAAAGGGGCAAAGTTCCATAAAACCAGAGCTGGATGCCTGGAAAACCCACGAAACCCCCTCAAAGTACAATGGATAACGAATCCTTAGTTGGCCACAATGTCTGTGTAACCCATGGGCAGCTGACACCACATTTATCTTCCAAACGTTACCCCTGGTCCCCTCAAACACGTTATCAGTGCAGGTTTGTGCTGCTGGGGAGCTGGAAACACAAAGAGTGCAATTAAAACCTTCATCAGGCGGGCAGGGCCGGGAGCTGCAGCCCTGCCCGTGCCCGGGGATAGTCCTGAGGTGCCCGGGGATGCCCCGAGGTGCCCGGTGATAGTCCTGAGGTGCCCGGTGATAGTCCTGAGGTGCCTGGGGATGGCCCCGAGGTGCCCGGTGATAGTCCTGAGGTGCCCGGGGATGCCCCACGGTGCCCGGTGATGCCCCGCGGTGCCCGGGGATGCCCCGAGGTGCCCGGGGATGGCCCTGCCCGTGCCCGGTGATGCCCCGAGGTGCCCGGTGATGCCCCGCGGTGCCCGGCCGGAGCAGCCCCAGGGCACGGGCCCATCTCGGTGCTGGTGCCCCGGCCCGGTACCCGCGGCTCGCCGGCCGTGCTGCGCTGCCGGGCTGGGCTCCTCTCCTTGCCCAGCTCTGGAAATGCGTTACCCGCACGGCCGGGGGTTAAACGGCGCTGCGGGCACAGCCCGGCCTGCTCGGGGCTGCCCGAGCTTCACAGAGCTCCTGCCCAGTGCTCTGGCACTCTGTCCTGCCCTCTCCTCCTCCGAGCTTCACAGAGCTCCTGCCCAGTGCTCTGGCACTCTGTCCTGCCCTCTCCTCCTCCTCCCCGTTATTCCCGTCAGGCTCACAACCAACGAGGCTCCTGCTCCCCTCCCAGCCCGGCCCTCCCAGCGCTTTCCATTGTGATTCTGTGGAACGGAACAGGCTCGGGGGCAGAGGCTCGCAGGGACCCGCTCCGGGCAGGGCGGCCGAGGCACCGGGTCCCTGTGCCCTTGGGACCTCCCCAGCTGAGAAACGTGGGGTGCCACAGTGCCCGGGCAGCCCTGCAGCCACTGCTGTGCCCTGCCCATCACCGGCACTGCAGGGGTTAAGGGAGACGGGATCTGAGCCCTGGTTCTCTCACAGGAAATAGGATCTCACCCCTGGTTCTCTCACAGGGTTAATGCAGATGGGATCTCCCCCCTGGTTCTCTCACAGGGTTGATGCAGATGGGATCTCCCCCCTGGTTCTCTCTCACAGCAGAGCTGGTGCTCTTGGTTCTGCATTTGTATTTCTGTTCCTTTTCTGCTCAGCCTCATGGTGAGGTTGGTGTGTCCTCCCTTCCTGTGCACCCTGGCATTGTGTTCATTTGGATTCACATCGTCCCAAGTCCTCAAAACTTAAAATCTCAGTGACTTTAAATGTCTGTTCACACCCCCATCCAATTAATGCTGCCCACTCTGCATTCCCAGTCCAGGGAGCAAAGTGGAAATTCCAGGGATGGTTGATCCCATCCTGAGTAAATTCCTGAACCAAACCAGGTCCTCACCCCTGTTTGGCTCCGTGGGGCACCAGAGCAGCAGAGCACTGCCTGTGCTGGAGCTGCAGAGCTGTGTGAACCACAAAATCCACACTGGGCTGGGGGACAGGGACCCCAGAGCCCCCCCAGTGCCACCCTGCCATGGCAGGGACACCTCAGAGCCCACCCAGTGCCACCCTGCCATGGCAGAGACACCTCAGAGCCCCCAGTGCCACCCCTACCATGGCACCTCAGAGCTCACCCAGTGCCACCCTGCCATGGCAGGGACACCTCAGAGCCCACCCAGTGCCACCCTGCCATGGCAGAGACACCTCAGAGCCCCCAGTGCCACCCTGCCATGGCAGGGACACCTCAGAGCCCCCCAGTGCCACCCTGCCATGGCAGGGACCTCAAATCCCACCCAGTGCCACCCTGCCATGGCAGGGACCTCAAATCCCACCCAGTGCCACCCTGCCATGGCAGGGACACCTCAAATCCCACCCAGTGCCACCCTGCCATGGCAGGGACACCTCAGAGTCCCCCCAGTGCCACCCTGCCATGGCAGGGACCCCAGAGCCCCCCCAGTGCCACCCTGCCATGATAGGGACACCTCAAATCCCACCCAGTGCCACCCTGCCATGGCAGGGACACCTCAGAGTCCCCCCAGTGCCACCCTGCCATGGCACCTCAGAGCCCCCCAGTGCCATCCTGCCATGGCAGGGACACCTCAGAGCCCCTCAGTGCCACCCTGCCATGGCAGGGACACCTCAGAGCCCCTCAGTGCCACCCTGCCATGGCAGGGACACCTCAAATCCCACCCAGTGCCACCCTGCCATGGCAGGGACACCTCAGAGCCCCCAGTGCCACCCTGCCATGGCAGGGACCCCTCAGAGCCCCCCAGTGCCACCCTGCCATGGCAGGGACTCCCCCACTGCCCCAGGTGCCCCAGCCCCAGTGCCCAGCCTCCCTTGGGTTCCAGCAGGGGCATTAACAAACCCTGCTGCTGCTGTTGTGCCCTCTCTGTGTGATTTACACCAACCCCCAGCCTCACCCCAGGCCGTGCAGAGGACTCAGAGAAATTGGAGTTTTTGTTTTACAGCTGGAATTACTGATTGGCACAAATTAACCCGGGTGACCAGGAGCCATGGAAATCCCCTTTGGAAAACGTTCCTGAGGAGGCAGAGTGGGGAGGGAGATGGATGTGAGCAGCCAGAGGCCAGGCAGGCAGTCCATCACTGCAGGAATGAGCTGTCAGGGGGTGTGTGGGGACAGGGACACTGCTCAGTGGATGGGCCCTGGAGCCCTTGGCTGCACTCCAGAGTGCTGATTGCAAACCTTCAGCTGCTGCCGTGCCCAGAGCTGCCTCCATCACAGCCTGTCCCCAGCCCTGCCCCCAGTGCCACCTCTGCTGCTGGGGCTTCTCCTGGCACAGCTCAGCAGTGGGCACAGGGGAAATGGGGTGTTTGCCTTGCTTCCCCCCTGGAATGTGTTCCTTTGCTTCCCCACTGCAATGTGTTCCTTTGCTTCCCCACTGCAATGTGTTCCTTTGCTTCCCCACGGCTCCCCTGGTCCCTGCAGGGCTGGAGCACCCCAGGAAAGGCTGGTCCCTGTCCCTGTCCCTGTCCCTGTCCCTGTCCCTGCTCCCTGTCCCTGCTCCCTGTCCCTGTCCCTGTCCCTGTCCCTGTCCCTGCTCCCTGTCCCTGCTCCCTGTCCCTGTCCCTGCTCCCTGTCCCTGTCCCTGTTCCTGTTCCCTGTCCCTGCTCCCTGTCCTTGTCCCTGTCCCTGTCCCTGGTCCCTGTCCCTGTCTCTGTCCCTGTCCCTGTCCCTGCTCCCTGTCCCTGTCCCTGTCCCTGTCTCTGCCCCTGTCCCTGTTCCTGTCCCTGTCCCTGCTCCCTGTCCCTGTCCCTGTTCCTGCCCCTGTCCCTGTTCCTGTCCCTGTCCCTGCTCCCTGTCCCTGGTCCCTGTCCCTGTCCCACCACTCGAGCTGTGCCCTGGCTCACACTGGGAATCTGCTGCTGCTGCTGCTGCTGGTGGTGGTGGCAGAGCCACCCCTGGGAGAGGGGCTGTGGCCTCATTACACCTGTGGAACAAACACTGAGATTCCACACTCTTAATTACAACTCTAACCGATTCCACTGTTACTGATTAAGCACCAATTATGCAGATTGACTGCAGCCTGTGGCAGTGTCTGTATCCAGCACCTGACAGCCCCAAATTGCTCCCGTTGAGCCCTGAGGTGATGTGTGGGGCACAGCCCCAAATTGCTCCCGTTGAGCCCTGAGGTGATGTGTGGGACACAGCCCCAAATTGCTCCCGTTGAGCACTGAGGTGATGTGTGGGACACAGCCCCAAATTGCTCCTGTTGAGCACTGAGGTGATGTGGGGCACTGCTGTGGGCAGGGCAGGCCTGAGATCCAACAGAGGCTGCTCTGGCCCCGATGGTTGGACCCATCCCAGCCGGGTTCAGGGGATCCTCTCGTCCCTTCAGAGGACTCTGGGGTCTCTGGCACACTCTGGGGTCTCTGACCCACACTGGGGTCTCTGGGACACTCTGGGGTCTCTGGCACACTCTGGGGTCTCTGGCACACTCTGGGGTCTCTGACCCACACTGGGGTCTCTGGCACACTCTGGGGTCTCTGGCCCACCCTGGGGTCTCTGGCACTCACTGGGGTCTCTGGCACACTCTGGGGTCTCTGGCACACCCTGGGGTCTCTGGCACTCACTGGGGTCTCTGGCACACCCTGGGGTCTCTGACCCACACTGGGGTCTGTGGCACACCCTGGGGTCTCTGGCACTCACTGGGGTCTCTGGCACACACTGGGGTCTCTGGCACACACTGGGGTCTGTGGCACACCCTGGGGTCTCTGGCACTCACTGGGGTCTCTGGCACACCCTGGGGTCTCTGGCACACTCTGGGTCTGGCACACTCTGGGGTCTCTGGCACGCTCTGGGGTCTCTGGCACTCACTGGGGTCTCTGACCCACACTGGGGTCTGTGGCACACCCTGAGGTCTCTGGGACACTCTGGGGTCTCTGGCACACTCTGGGGTCTCTGGCACACTCTGGGTCTGGCACACTCTGGGGTCTCTGGGACACTCTGGGGTCTCTGACCCACACTGGGGTCTCTGGCACACTCTGGGGTCTCTGGCACACTCTGGGGTCTCTGGCACTCACTGGGGTCTCTGGCACACCCTGGGGTCTCTGGCCCACACTGGGGGCAGTTCCCAGAGTGTTTGAGGGCACCAATCCATCAGGGCTGGGCCGTAGAGGTCATTGCTGCTCCACTGCCCTGCACTCCCTGCACACAGACACCACCCTCACTCCTCCCTGGCAGCCTGGCACCTCGGCCATGAGCATTCTGTGCCATCTCACCGTGGGCATTGCACACACACACCACCCTCACTCCTCTCTGGGACCCTGGCACCTCGGCCATGAGCATTCTGTGTCACCTCACCGTGGGCATTGCACACACACCCCTCTCACTCCTCCCTGGCAGCCTGGCACCTCGGCCATTCTGTGCCATCTCACCGTGGGCATTGCACACACACACCCCTCTCACTCCTCTCTGGGACCCTGGCACCTTGGCCATGTGCATTCTGTGCCATCTCACCGTGGGCATGCACAGCTGCTCTGGACAGGCTCTCCCTCCCCGCAGGTACAATGTGATCCCCTGGTTCAAGGCTGGCCAAGGAATGCAGACACATCCTCTGCCTCTTCCAAGAGAGCCCCAAGAGCTCCATGGCCTGGAGAAGGTGGGAGTGCAGCCCCTCTCCATGACCCAGCAGACACAACTGAAGAACATTCTCCTCTCACTCCAGACCAATCTCATCAGCAGCTTTGAGCAGTCTAAAGTTTTCTTACCAGGTTATTGTAATTCCATCTTTTTGAAACACTTCCCTGTGGCCTCTTAGAAAAATGAGCATTTTTGGTAACTCAGCGTTGATCTAAATAAGAGAGAGAGATTTTCGTGGCTGCACCAGAGGGCAGAGGGGCAGTGCCATCCCACAGGGATGGGGCACAGAAAGGTTCCTGCAGAAAACATCCACTCACTGGGAGCTGCTCCACCCCAGTGGGATGGGGCACAGGAAGTGTTGGGAAGGATGGAAGTTTGACAAGAAAGTCTCACAGATGCTTGGCACAAAGATTTTTAATGTAGAATCTAATGGAGGAATAGAGAGGGAAGCAAGTTTTGATCTAGAAGAAAAGAATTGCTGAGCCAGTCTCACTGGATAACCAAGGAGGCAAAGGGTGTTTGATGTTGGTTAGAAGGGGTTTTATGGCTTAGAGCAAAGGATAAACCCACCCCAAACAAGAAGATGTTTGTACCAAGCACAAAGAGAGCACAGGCAGACAAGGCAGGAAAGCTGCAAGTAGAAAAAAGGTCTCAGAATTTTCCACTGCAAGAAAACTGAAAAACAACTTCTGGCTTAAACTGTGATGTACTGACTGTAGTGATTGGAGAACAGTGACATGAATATGGGAATTACAGCAGTTATGATGGGCTATGGATAAAAGTTCAGGTATGGATTGGTTCCACTGTATGAAGATGCTCAGCAAAGTCTAGAATGCATTGTAACCAAAAGAAAAGTCTAGAATGCATTGGAACCTAAAGAAAAGTCTAGAATGCATTGGAACCAAAAGAAAAGTATAGAATGCCCTGCTGCACCCAGCACCCAACCCAGGGAGCCCCCCTGCCCTGCTGCACCCAGCACCCAACCCAGAACTGCTGGGACCTGGAAACGGCCTCCAGGTGCCAGCCCCCACAAAATATCCACAGTCAGGCCAATGAGTCAGAGATTATCAAGGAAGCCCCAAAAAAGCTTCCATGGCACCTGAGGAGCTACTCCTGGTTTGCACCCTGAGCAGAACTCCAGACCCCAACCCCAAAGCTGAGCTGTGCCCGTCACACACCCCAGCAGGAGGAAGGTCACTGCAAAGCTGAGCTGTGCCCATCACACACCCCAGCAGGAGGAAGGTCACTGCAAAGCTGAGCTGTGCCCATCACACACACCCCAGCAGGAGGAAGGTCACTGCAAAGCTGAGCTGTGCCCATCACACACACCCCAGCAGGAGGAAGGTCACTGCAAAGCTGAGCTGTGCCCATCACACACCCCAGCAGGAGGAAGGTCCATCCTCTGAGCAGGGCGCGCTGGGGCTGGGCAGGGCAGGGCAGGCTGGATTTTGGGAAAGGTTCATCCCCAGAGGGGCTGGCACTGCCCAGGGGATGGGCACAGCCCCGAGGCTGCCAGAGCAGGGGTAGGGCTGGATTTGATGATCCCTGGGTCCCGTCCAGCCCAGACAATTCTGTGATTCTCGGCAGACACAGCCCAGCCCAGCCCAGCTGTGCCTGGTCACCGCTCCCCGCACAGCTCCCCACGGACAGCAGCTCCGAGCAGCATCCCCGGGTGCCCCCGAGCTCTGCCCTGCCCTGAGCTCTGCCCCTGCCCCCGAGCTCTGCCCCTGCTCTGAGCTCTGCCCCTGCCCTGAGCTCTGCCCCTGCTCCTGAGCTCTGCCCCTGCCCCCGAGCTCTGCCCTGCCCTGAGCTCTGCCCCCGAGCTCTGCCCCTGCTCTGAGCTCTGCCCCTGAGCTCTGCCCCTGCTCTGAGCTCTGCCCCTGAGCTCTGCCCCTGCTCTGAGCTCTGCCCCTGAGCTCTGCCCCTGAGCTCTGCCCCTGAGCTCTGCCCCTGCTCTGAGCTCTGCCCCTGCTCTGAGCTCTGCCCCTGCTCTGAGCTCTGCCCCTGCCCTGAGCTCTGCCCCTGCTCTGAGCTCTGCCCCTGCCCTGAGCTCTGCCCCTGAGCTCTGCCCCTGCTCTGAGCTCTGCCCCTGCCCTGAGCTCTGCCCCTGAGCTCTGCCCCTGCCCCCGAGCTCTGCCCTGCCCTGAGCTCTGCCCCTGCTCTGAGCTCTGCCCCCGAGCTCTGCCCCTGCCCTGAGCTCTGCCCCTGAGCTCTGCCCCTGCTCTGAGCTCTGCCCCTGCCCTGAGCTCTGCCCCTGAGCTCTGCCCCTGCTCTGAGCTCTGCCCCTGCCCCCGAGCTCTGCCCCTGAGCTCTGCCCCTGCCCTGAGCTCTGCCCCTGCCCTGAGCTCTGCCCCTGCTCCTGAGCTCTGCCCCTGTCCCTGAGCTCTGCCCCTGAGCTCTGCCCCTGAGCTCTGCCCCTGCCCCCGAGCTCTGCCCCTGCCCTGAGCTCTGCCCCTGCCCTGAGCTCTGCCCCTGCCCCTGAGCTCTGCCCCTGCTCTGAGCTCTGCCCCTGCCCCTGAGCTCTGCCCCCGAGCTCTGCCCCTGAGCTCTGCCCCTGCTCTGAGCTCTGCCCCTGCCCTGAGCTCTGCCGTGCCAGCCTGGCTCAGCTCTGGCTCAGCTCTGCCGTGCCAGCCTGGCTCAGCTCTGGGCAGGCTGCTGCCAGCGCTGGGCTGCAGCTGCAGAGCTCTGGGAGCTGCACAGATGGACAGATGGACAGATGGACACTGCTGGACAGATGGACACTGTTGGGCATTGCTGGGCATTGCTGGGCACTGCTGGACACAGCCTTGCTCTGACCATAGCCTGGCACTCACCACAGCCTGGCACTGATCACAGCCTGGCACTGACCACAGCCTGGCACTGACCACAGCCAGGCACTGACCACAGCCTGGCACTCACCACAGCCTGGCACTCACCACAGCCTGGCACTGACCATAGCCTGGCACTGATCACAGCCTGGCACTCACCACAGCCTGGCACTGACCACAGCCAGGCACTGACCACAGCCTGGCACTGACCACAGCCAGGCACTGACCACAGCCTGGCACTGACCATAGCCTGGCACTGAGCACAGCCTGGCACTGAGCACAGCCTGGCACTCACCACAGCCTGGCACTGACCACAGCCAGGCACTGACCACAGCCTGGCACTGACCATAGCCTGGCACTGATCACAGCCTGGCACTCACCACAGTCTGGCACTGACCACAGCCAGGCACTGACCACAGCCTGGCACTGAGCACAGCCTGGCACTGAGCACAGCCTCGGGCATGGCTCCCTGGCTGTCCCTCAGGTCTCCTCAGTGGCAGATGTGCTGTGAGGCCTCGATGCCATTTCCTGGTGTGCCCTGTGGCACAGGAAGGGTGACTGTGCAGCCAAGGGGCTGCGGTGGGCACGGGCAGGCAGGGAGAGCGCTGATCACAGGGGGCAATGTGAGGAACGTCCCCCTGCAAAACCAAACCCTTGTCTGGAACAGCCGTCCTGGGGGGCTGGGGTTGCTTCCTGCCCAGGCCTCCCCCAGGGGCGGCACGGGGGAAATGTCCCTCTGTCCTGGCACCGGGCACCCACACAGCCCTGGGCACCCACGCAGTGCTGGGCACTCACACAGCCCTGGGCACACACACAGTGCTGGGCACACACAGCCCTGGGCACACACACAGCCCTGGGCACACACACAGCCCTGGGCACACACACAGTGCTGGGCACACACAGCCCTGGGCACACACACAGTGCTGGGCACACACACAGCCCTGGGCACTCACACAACGCTGGGCACACACACAGTGCTGGGCACACACACAGCCCTGGGCACACACACACAGCCCTGGGCACACACACACCCCTGGGCACACACACAGCCCTGGGCACACACAGAGCTCTGGGCACACACACAGCCCTGGGCACACACACAGCCCTGGGCACACACAGAGTGCTGGGCACACACACAGTGCTGGGCACACACACAGCTCTGGGCACACACACAGCCATGGGCACACACACAGCCCTGGGCACACACACAGCTCTGGGCACACACACAGCCCTGGGCACACACAGTGCTGGGCACACACACAGCCCTGGGCACACACACAGTGCTGGGCACACACACAGCCCTGGGCACACACACAGCCCTGGGGCACACACACAGCCCTGGGCACACACAGCCCTGGGGCACACACACAGTGCTGGGCACACACACAGCCCTGGGCACTCACACAACGCTGGGCACACACACAGAGCTCTGGGCACACACACAGCCCTGGGCACACACACAGAGCTCTGGGCACACACACAGCCCCGGGCACACACACAGCCCTGGGCACACACACAGCCCTGGGCACACACACAGTGCTGGGCACACACAGCCCTGGGCACACACACAGCCCTGGGCACACACACAGCCCTGGGCACACACAGAGCCCTGGGCACACACACAGCCCTGGGCACACACACAGGATGGGGCAGGGACCTCCCTGCCTGCCTGCCAGGGGTCCTGGGACTGCAGGGATGTGGGTGGGCACCCAAAACCAGGGTCACAGTAGGGCAGGGAGGGCACCAGTGGGGTGGGAGGGCTGGGAGAGGAGAGGAGAGGAGAGGAGAGGAGAGGAGAGGAGAGGAGAGGAGAGGAGAGGAGAGGAGAGGAGAGGAGAGGAGAGGAGAGAAGAAAGAGAAGAGAAGAGAAGAGAAGAGAAGAGGCAGAGCAATGATGAGGAGCTTGGTGGGGTTGTGGGGCAGCTCCTGTGGGAAGGAGCAGAGTTTCAAGGCCAGAGGAAGGTCCCACCAGTGATGCTCTCTGAGCCAGTTTCTGGGCCCTGAACCCCAAAGCCAGCCAGGTGTCCCTGGTGTGAGCTCAGTTCATGGTGAGACGGGAGCAGCCCTGCAGTGCAGCAGCAAGGACCATGCAGGTGTCCCCAGGTGAAAGGAGAACCCTGAGCAGCTCCCAGGACCTTCAGAGGGTCCAGAACCTCAGAATTGTTGGGGTGGGGGATCCAGCTCAGCCCCTGTCATGGGCACGGACAACTTGCACTGAACCAGCCTGGCCTGGGCACTGCCAGGGGTGGGGCAGGACTGGTGGTAAGAACAGAGATGGCAGCTCCAGTGCATTCCACATTCCAGCCTGGATTCCACCTGGATTCACCTCTGTCCACAGGTGCAAACAAAACCTCAGATCTGCTCCCCCTGGAGCTGCAGCTCCTGCAGCCCGGAGAGGGATCCTGGATGGGCACTGGGATGGGCTGTGGGCTGTGGGATGGGCACTGGGATGGGCACTGGGATGGGCACTGGGATGGGCACTGCGATGGGCACTGGGGTGGACACTGGGATGGGCACAGGGATGGGCTGTGGGGTGGGCATTGGGATGGGCACTGGGATGGGCACTGGGGTGGACACTGAGAGGGGCTGTGGGGTGGACACTGGGACGGGTACTGGGCACAGGGATGGGCACTGGGATGGGCACTGGGATGGGCACTGGGCACTGGGTTGGGCACTGGGATGGGCACTGGGCACTGGGATGAGCACTGGGTTGGGCACTGGGATGGGCACTGGGCACTGGGATGGGCACTGGGATGGGCACTGGGCACTGGGATGGGCTCTGGGCACTGGGATGGGCACTGGGATGGGCACTGGGCACGGGGATGGGCTCTGGACACTGGGATGGGCACTGGGCACTGGGATGGGCACTGGGCACTGGGCACTGGGATGGGGACTGGGATGGGCATTGGGCACGGGGATGGGCTCTGGGCACTGGGATGGGCACTGGGCACTGGGATGGGCACTGGGATGGGCACTGGGATGGGCACTGGGATGGGCACTGGGCACTGGGATGGGCACTGGGCACTGGGATGGGCACTGGGATGGGCACTGGGCACTGGGATGGGCACTGGGCACTGGGATGGGCACTGGGATGGGCACTGGGCCCTGGGATGGGCACTGGGCACTGGGATGGGCACTGGGCACTGGGATGGGCACTGGGATGGGCACTGGGGCCCTTCCTGCACAGGACCCTCTGTGCTGGGAGCTCCCACCCTCCCCGTTGCTGCTGCCCGGGCACAGCTGGGGCAGAGCCTGAGAGCCTTCCCTGCCTGTCCCTGCCCACTGCTCAGCTGGCACCCGCTGGGGGCACGGGAGGGTCCTGGGGGCTCTGCTGGGGGCACGGGAGGGTCCTGGGGCTCCATTGGGGGCACGGGAGGGTCCTGGGGGCTCTGCTGGGGGCACGGGAGGGTCCTGGGGGCTCTGCTGGGGGCACGGGAGGGTCCTGGACCTGCTGGGGGCACGGGAGGGTCCTGGGGGCTCTATTGGGGGCACGGGAGGATCCTGGGGGCTCTGCTGGGGGCACGGGAGGGTCCTGGGTGCCCCATTGGGGGCACGGGAGGGTCCTGGGGGCCCCATTGGGGGCACGGGAGGATCCTGGAGGCCCCTCTGGGAGCACAGGAGGGTCCTGGGGGCCCCGCTGGCTCCGGGGCAGCTGGCACAGGAACATTTCCTTCTGCAGAACGTCCTGTCTGGGGGAGAAGCTGCTTTGGGGTCGTTTCCTTTCTCACCAGGAAAATCGCTGCAGCTGGAGGCATGCAGAGAAATGGGAAAGGGCTCCCCAAAGCTGGGGATTACTTTTGGATTAATATAATTACAGATTATTTTTCCAGTGAAAATTTTGGATCTTCAGTCCTTTATGGAAGAGATTTTCCATAAAAAAACAAGTGTGAAGTCAAAGGAACAAAGGCTTGTCTGCTCTGATTTCTCCAAGTGGAAACGGGCTTGGAGCCCTGCAGAACTGGTCAGTTTTTCTTGTGTGGTATTGCAAACATTTTGATATTCATTCTGTGTGGATTGTTTGTGATATCGGACCACTTTAGTGAAATTACCATGCAAAAACATTGACTGAGGGAATTTTCAAATTGTGATGCTTTCCAACTGCACAGATCTGCATTCAGTGACCCCAAATGGCCAAGAGCAGCTTTCACATCTCATTGGGAATCACAGTGATTCAGAACTGAGGAAAATTGATGAGAAAATTGATTTTAACAGAATTTCAGTGGAGAATAATCCAAAGAAGCATTCTCATTTTGCACTGGCACTCCCGCTGGCTCTGCCAGCCTCTCTTGGAAGTGTTTGTTGCCAGCTTTGCTCCATGTGCTGCTCTTCCCACCTGCCCAGAGGCTCAAGGGGCAGCTGAGATTCCCTTGTGCTGCCCGAGCTGAGTCCCACCACCCTCAGGATCATTTTTTACCTTCCTCAATCCAAACGTCCTTCACTGCATTGATTTCCTGCACTTCATTCAAGAGGAGACCAAACTGCCAACACCAGGGGAATTTCTCAGGAGGTGGAACCTCCTGCTTTTGAATGCTCATTAATGAACTTTCCCTTAATGAACTTTCCCTCTTGTCTTCCTCCCCAGCCCTGACGCAGCCCTGGGAGCTGAAGGGGGAAACTCCAGCCAGTCCCTGTCACTGTGGGGTGAAACTCCAGCCAGTCCCTGTCACTGTGGGGTGAAACTGCAGCCAGTCCCTGTCACCTCCCTTGGGGTGAAACTCCTGCCAGTCCCTGTCACCTCCCTTGGGGTGAAACTGCAGCCAGTCCCTGTCACCTCCCTTGGGGTGAAACTCCAGCCAGTCCCTGTCACTGTGGGGTGAAACTGCAGCCAGTCCCTGTCACTGTGGGGTGAAACTGCAGCCAGTCCCTGTCACCTCCCTTGGGGTGAAACTGCAGCCAGTCCCTGTCACCTCCCTTGGGGTGAAACTCCTGCCAGTCCCTGTCACCTCCCTTGGGGTGAAACTGCAGCCAGTCCCTGTCACCTCCCTTGGGGTGAAACTCCAGCCAGTCCCTGTCACTGTGGGGTGAAACTGCAGCCAGTCCCTGTCACTTCCCTGTGGGGTGAAACTGCAGCCAGTCCCTGTCACTGTGGGGTGAAACTCCAGCCAGTCCCTGTCACTGTGGGGTGAAACTGCAGCCAGTCCCTGTCACCTCCCTTGGGGTGAAACTGCAGCCAGTCCCTGTCACTGTGGGGTGAAACTGCAGCCAGTCCCTGTCACTGTGGGGTGAAACTCCAGCCAGTCCCTGTCACTGTGGGGTGAAACTCCAGCCAGTCCCTGTCACCTCCCTGTAGGGTGAAACTCCAGCCAGTCCCTGTCACTGTGGGGTGAAACTGCAGCCAGTCCCTGTCACCTCCCTTGGGGTGAAACTGCAGCCAGTCCCTGTCACTGTGGGGTGAAACTGCAGCCAGTCCCTGTCACCTCCCTTGGGGTGAAACTGCAGCCAGTCCCTGTCACTGTGGGGTGAAACTCCTGCCAGTCCCTGTCACCTCCCTTGGGGTGAAACTGCAGCCAGTCCCTGTCACTTCCCTGTGGGGTGAAACTGCAGCCAGTCCCTGTCACCTCCCTTGGGGTGAAACTCCTGCCAGTCCCACTGTGGTGGGTGCCAGGCCGGGATGGGCCCCCAAACCCATCCTAGTCCTGAGCCCCACCAGGCTGGGGTCAGGGCAGGTGTCAGAACTCAGCACACCCAGAGCTGCCAGGACCCCTCTCTGTGCTCAGAGCCCCTGGCACAGCCCAGAGCACCTGGGGGTTTATTGTGATTTATTGTGACCCTGGAGCAAGGTACCAGCTTTGTGTGAGGGCCTGAAAGTCACACAGGTTTGAATGGGGCAATAACAAAATGATCACAGGGGGAAAATGTAGATTTTGGGATTTTTGGAATGGGGCTATGGGGACAAGATGGAGGAACTTGGGCATGTCCAGCCTTTCTCCTTCTTCTTCTTGCTCTCCATTCTCTGCAGTGATGGTGGCACTTTGGGGTTGGTCTAGAGTAGAAGTGCACTGTCTAACACAGGTGATGGGAATGGGGAATGAAGTGTAAATATGTTACACGTAATTTGTACTATAAAAGGACAACAACAACAACCCGAGAGCAGGGGATTCTGAAGCCTGCAGAGGGGGGCTGGACCTGTGCATTGTACCCTGGCTCAGCCCTGGGGCAGTGCCTGGAGCAGGACCCAGCCCCTCTCTGTGGGTTCAGTGCCTGGAGCAGGACCCAGCCCCTCTCTGTGGGTTCCAGTGCCTGGAGCAGGACCCTGCTGCTCTCTGTGGTTCCAGAGCCTGGAGCAGGACCCAGCCCCTCTCTGTGGTTCCAGAGCCTGGAGCAGGACCCAGCCCCTCTCTGTGGTTCCAATGCCTGGAGCAGGACCCAGCCCCTCTCTGTGGGTTCCAGAGCCTGGAGCAGGACCCTGCCCCTCTCTGTGGGTTCCAGTGCCTGGAGCAGGACCCTGCTGCTCTCTGTGGTTCCAGAGCCTGGAGCAGGACCCAGCCCCTCTCTGTGGTTCCAGAGCCTGGAGCAGGACCCAGCCCCTCTCTGTGGTTCCAGTGCCTGGAGCAGGACCCAGCCCCTCTCTGTGGGTTCCAGGGCTGCTCTCACCCCCAGCCTGAGGCCAGGAGCCTCCCAGACCACGCTGGGAACTGAGGACCCTGGAGGACTCTGTGCAAGCCTGGCTGCATTCCAGTGGGATCTGGGCTCCCGGGCTCCTCTGGCTCCCTTTGGAGGTTCCAGCCTTTAACAAATTCATTCCAAAGCACATTTACAGCACAGTGCACCCACCCTCAGCAGGGTCCCGGGGTGTCTGTCACTGCAGCAGAGGAGAGGCTGACCCAGGGACAATCTGCTTTGTTCCAGGGGGAAATTCCTTCCTGAGCATCTCCAGCAGCCGAGCATTGGGCTTGGAATCCTCCCAGGTACCTGGGCACAGGGTCCCCCAGCCCTGAGCAGCGTTAGGAAAGTGCAGGGACAGGTCCCCGAGTGCAGGATGGATCTCAGCAGGGCAGGGCTGCAGGGCAGGCTCCTGGGGCTGCCCCACTGCTGCCGTGGCTGCTGCACTTCCAGCCCTGCCTGTGTGCCCAGCAGGGCTGCAGGACGGGGATCTGGGCACCCAGCCCTGCCTGTGTGCCCAGCAGCGCTGCAGGACGGGGATCTGGGCACCCAGCCCTGCCTGTGTGCCCAGCAGGGCTGCAGGACGGGGATCTGGGCACCCAGCCCTGCCTGTGTGCCCAGCAGGGCTGCAGGACGGGGATCTGGGCACCCAGCCCTGCCTGTGTGCCCAGCAGGGCTGCAGGACGGGGATCTGGGCACCCAGCCCTGCCTGTGTGAGCACCAGGGCTGCAGGACATCCCTGTGCCCACATCCATCCCTGTGCCATTCATCCCTGTGCCCATCCATCCCTGTGCCCACATCCATCCCAGTGCCCACACCCATCCCTGTGCCCATCCCTGTGCCCACACCCATCCCTGTGCCCATCCCTGTGCCCATCCATCCCTGTGCCCACATCCATCCCTGTGCCCACATCCATCCCTGTGCCCATCCATCCCTGTGCCCACATCCATCCCTGTGCCCATCCATCCCAGTGCCCACATCCATCCCTGTATCCATCCCTGTGCCATTCATCCCTGTGCCATCCATCCCTGTGCCATCCATCCCAGTGCCCACATCCATCCCTGTGCCCACATCCATCCCTGTGCCCATCCCTGCGCCCTCCCTCCCCTCCTGGCCCGGCTGTTCCCGTCTCCCGAGCACGGACGGGGCTGGCCGCGCTCGGTCCCACTGCTGGAGCTGTTAATTAGCGCTAATTGGGCGGCACCGGGGGCGCGCACCGTGGCAGGAGGGGCGGGCACTCCGAGCCTTGGCAGGTTTCTTTCTTCTCCAACTTGGAAACGCAGAAATGCGTGCGAGGGATGCGACTCCAGCAGGACGTTTTCTCAGGATGGAGCCTTTATTCAAGCAATAAATAAATAAATACCCAAATAAATAAATAAATACCCAAATAAATAAATACACACCAAACTCTCCCGATGCGGCGCTGGGCGGAGAGCCCGCGGGCAGAGCGGCAGAGGCGCGGATGGACGCTCCACGTCCCACGGAGCAGCAAGGAAACCTTCGGAGCGCCAGAGATGAGCGAGAAGCTCTCAGATTAGACAGCACACGCGTTTATTCAGCCCTCGGACTGCCAGGACTGGATTGCACCTCCAGCATTTAAGATCGCTCTGTTTGTCTTGTCCCGCTGTCTGTGTCATTTCCCGTCCTGGGGAAGCGCTGGAGGTCTGGTGGAATGTCCTTTGTGATTTCCATCATTGTCACTGCCGTCACACAGGTGCTCTGCCCGGCGCTGCCTCTCGGTTTCCCTGAGCAGCCCCAGATTTGTGAGCTGTGAATGGGAGCGCGCACCCATCCCTGCGCTGGGGGCAGCCCCCGGCGCTGTGACCCCGGGCTGTGCGGTTTGGGGCTGTGGGGAGCTCCACACCTCGGTGCTGCTGTGCTCAGAACCGGCCCGCGGGGACCCTCCCGGCCCGGGTGTGACCGGCACGGGGCAGCAGAGCTCGGAGCTCCCGGCATTTGGTCAAGGAATAATCTCGGGTTCAGAGAGCCCCTGGGGATGCAGGAGCCTGGCAGGGGCAGCTCCGGAGCTGGGCTGCCCATCCCTGCCCTGGCACAGACAGGGTATGGCAAACTGCATCTCCTCCTCTGGCGCTGGGACCTCCACAGGAGGGGGAATGATTGCAGAGGGGATGTGTCACAGACATCTTCTATGAAAATCCTTTCCTCAGGATTCTTCCTCCTGAGAAGCTGAGAGGCCTCAGGAACAAAATGCAAACATTGATTATCTGCTGCTGTGGAATGCAACAGGTGCATCTGGGATTGGTCTCATGTGGTTGTTTCTAATTAATGGCCAATCACAGTCAGCTGGCTCAGACAGAGAGCCGAGCCACAAACCTTTGTTATCATTCTTATTCTATTCTTAGCCAGCCTTCTGATGAAATCCTTTCTTCTATTCTTTTAGTATAGTTTTAATGTAATATGTATTATAAAATTATAAATCAAACCTTCTGAAACACGGAGTCAGATCCTCATCCCTTCCCTCATCCTCAGACCCTGTGAGCACGGTCACAGCGATGGGGAAACAGCTGAGACACAAAACTCCTTGTGTGAAACCCATCCACGACAGCAAAGACAAATTGCAAACCTGCCTGGAAAAGCAGGTTGGTTATTGATAAAGAGGCAAGAGGGGATTCCCAGAGCTGTGAACAGACACAGCACAAATCAACCCCCCAGTGCTGCGCTGCAGGGCAGGCTGGAAAATCCACTGACAGATTTGGAACCTGGAAATTGCAGAATTGATGAAGTAGCGTGGGGTAAGTGATGGTCCCTCTGTAAAGAGAAAGTGCTGGGAAGGATCTGCTGCTGGAGGAGGAGCTCCCTGCTCCCTCCTCTGCTGTGGCCAGCTCAGCTGCTTTGGAAGGTTCCTGCTTTTTCATCAGCTGTGGGAAGAGGGATGGCATCCTGTACCCAGGATGGGCAATCCAGCCAAGATCAGCAATTCAGGGTGGCTGCACGAGTGGCAGCTCCTTCAGACTGCTGGAAGCAAAGAGCAGGAAAGAAACTCTAAAGAAAGGATAAAAAAAACCCCAAACAAACAAACAAAAAACCAAAAAAAACCACACCAAAAAACCATAAAAAACCACAGTCACTGAAAAAGAAGAGTGACCCTGGCAATTGTAACTGCAACTAATGGAACAAGTATTGAGCAAAATAAATTCCCAAACAGTGGATAGAGAAAAGGAGACCAGCTCAAACCCACAAGCATATGCCCAAGTACATAAAGAGTAAATCTCAGCAGAGAAATTTGTTGCCTATTTTTAGCTGAAACTATTAGTGGATGAAGAGTTTCTGTTTGGATTTTATTGAAACCCTTACAGCCCTGCTCTCAGGATAAATTCAAGTTGGTGTTGCTCGGCCAGGCTGCAATGGAGGGAAGGAAACTGGGATGTGGAATGAAACTGGGGTGTGGAATGAAACTGGGATGTGGAAAGAAACTGGGATGTGGAATGAAACTGGGATGTGGAATGAAACTGGGATGTGGAAGGAAACTGGGATGTGGAATGAAACTGGGATGTGGAATGAAACTGGGATGTGGAATGAAACTGGGATGTGGAATGAAACTGGGGCTCAGCATCCCCGAGCCCTGCAGGGGCACAGAACAGCCCTGGGCACAGGAGGGGTGGGAGGGAGGGCAGGGGCAGCAGGGAAGGGTCCTGCAGGGCACACACACCCTCACAGGGGTGTCTGACAGCAGGGATGGGTCCTGCAGGGCACACACATCCTCACAGGGATGTCTGACAGCAGGGATGGGTCCTGCAGGGCACACACATCCTCACAGGGATGTCTGACAGCAGGGATGGGTCCTGCAGGGCACACACATCCTCACAGGGGTGTCTGACAGCAGGGATGGGTCCTGCAGGGCACACACATCCTCACAGGAGTGTCAGGGATGGGTCCTGCAGGGCACACACATCCTCACAGGGGTGTCTGACAGCAGGGATGGGTCCTGCAGGGCACACACATCCTCACAGGAGTGTCAGGGATGGGTCCTGCAGGGCACACACATCCTCACAGGGATGTCTGACAGCAGGGATGGGTCCTGCAGGGCACACACATCCTCACAGGGATGAGCCAGGCTGCTGGGGAAGGGAGAAATGGGGATCCAGCTCCTTTGGGTAACCCCTGCTGGAGCCCTGGGACACTCTGCTCCTTTTCCAGCCCTGAAGGAAATCCTGCTGTCCCTGGGGGAAATCCTGCTGTCCCTGAGGGAAGCCCTGCTGTCCCTGGGGGAAGTGCTGCCATCCCTGGGGGAAGTCAATCCTGCTGTCCCTGAAGGAAGGAAATCCTACTGCTCCTCCTCCATTCCCACCTGGCTCTGTCCCCTCCATTCCCCACCTGGCTCTGTCCCCTCCATCCCCACCTTTTTCCCTGCTCCCCTCCATCCCCACCTTGCCCTGCTCCCCTCCATCCCCACCTTGCCCTGTCCCCTCCATTCCCCATTCCCACCTTGCCCTGCTCCCCTCCATCCCCACCTTGCCCTCCTCCCCTCCATTCCCACCTGTCTCTATCCCTCTCCATTCCCCATCCCCACCTTGCCCTGCTCCCCTCCATCCCCACCTTGCCCTGCTCCTCTCCATTCCCACCTTGCCCTGCTCCCCTCCATTCTCCATTCCCCATCCCCACCTTTCCCTGCTCCCCTCCATCCCCACCCTGCCCTGCTCCCTCGCCCTGCAGCCTCTCCTGGGCAGTTTTGCCCAGCAGTGCCAGCTGTCCCTGGCACTCCCTGCAGCAGGGATCCAGGATGGATGCACGGGGCACACGGAGAGATTAAAAGCAGAGGCTCCAAGTCAGAGGCGTTTTAAAAATGTGTGTGCTCAAGTAAAGGACTTTTTAATGTTTTAATAACAAATATTACAAGATATTTTTCTCCATGCCCAGTGCCTGCTGAGCCATCATGCTGAGCCTGTATTTATGGCACTGTAAAGCACAATGAAGGCAGCAGCACCAGGAATACTAATAGCCTCCAGTTTATTACACTAAGGCTGAGTGCTTCATTTTAATTGCATGGAAACATTTAATTTGTTAGATGAGGTGTCATGTCGTTTTCCTCAGGCACCAGTAACTCATATCCACACTGGGACAATCCAACAATCTAAGGGAGGCTTTAAAAAGAAATGGATTTTACAATTTCTTACCTCGTTGGGGTGTGTGGGTGGCCAGACCCTTGGACCTTGCAGAGTTAAAACATTTTTGACTCTTCTGTAAGGCTTGGTTGGGGTGGCCCAGGCCAAAGGCACAAGAGTTTGGTGTCCCCATGTCTCCACAGGGCCCGGGGATGTCCCTGCCTGTCCCTGGGAGCAGCAGGGCCCCTTGGGTGCAGCAGGGACCCTTGGGTGCAGCAGGAAAGGCTCTTTGGGAGGGAGGGAGGGAGGGAGGCAGGGTGGGATCAGAGCTGCTGGGTGGGATGGAGCCCTGGGTGCTGCCTCTGCCTGGGGCCGGGGCTGGGCTTTGCACTCTGGGTTTGTGGTACAGCCGAGCCTTTCCTGCCCTGGGCAGGGGACAGGGACCCTGACAGGCCCAGGGGATGCTCCAGGCCTTGGGACACCATTGCAGGAGTTGCAGGGGGGAGGAAGGAGGTGTGGGAGCCACTTGGGGTGCTGGGGTTGGTGCCCCCAGGTCCCGGCCCTGCTCTCTGGGGGTGCTGCCATTGCCAGGGGGGACTGGGTTCCTCGCTTTTCTTTGGGTGTTTCTGCTTTCCCTGCTCCCTGCCTTTATCTCAGCCCCCCTGTTCTCCAGCTTTCACCCTCCTGGTCCCTGCTGGGGAGTGGGGCAGGGGCTGGGTGTGAGGGGCTGGGTCACAGCTGCCCCCCTGCCCAGCTGCTCTGGGCACTTCTTGTGGCAGCAGGGAAGGGAAACCCAGCTGGGCAGGAATGGCTCCACAGAACCAGGGAACCATGGACAGGGCTGGGAGGGACCTCAAATCCCACCCAGAGCCACCCTGCCATGGCAGGGACACCTCAAATCCCACCCAGTGCCACCCTGCCATGGCAGGGACACCTCAAATCCCACCCAGTGCCACCCTGCCATGGCAGGGACACCTCAAATCCCACCCAGTGCCACCCCTGCCATGGCAGGGACACCTCAAATCCCACCCAGTGCCACCCCTGCCATGGCAGGGACACCTCAAATCCCACCCAGAGCCACCCCTGCCATGGCAGGGACACCTCAGAGTCCCCCCAGTGCCACCCTGCCATGGCAGGGACACCTCAGAGCCCCCCCAGTGCCACCCTGCCATGGCAGGGACACCTCAAATCCTACCCAGTGCCACCCTGCCATGGCAGGGACACCTCAGAGTCCCCCCAGTGCCACTCCTGCCATGGCAGGGACACCTCAGAGTCCCCCCAGTGCCACCCCTGCCATGGCAGGGACACCTCAGAGTCCCCCCAGTGCCACCCCTGCCATGGCAGGGACACCTCAGAGCCCCCCAGTGCCACCCCTGCCATGGCAGGGACACCTCAAATCCCACCCAGAGCCACCCTGCCATGGCAGGGACACCTCAAATCCCACCCAGTGCCACCCTGCCATGGCAGGGACACCTCAAATCCCACCCAGTGCCACCCCTGCCATGGCAGGGACACCTCAAATCCCACCCAGTGCCACCCCTGCCATGGCAGGGACACCTCAAATCCCACCCAGTGCCACCCCTGCCATGGCAGGGACACCTCAAATCCCACCCAGTGCCACCCCTGCCATGGCAGGGACACCTCCCACTGTCCCAGGTGCTCCAGCCCCAGTGCCCAGCCTGGCCTGGGGCACTGCCAGGGATGCAGGGACAGCCCCAGCTGCTCTGGGCAGCAGAGGAACAGGGACATTAAAGGACAGAGCTCAGTTAATGCTCTGCAGTGATGCCATGTCACAAAAATGGACATTTATGGAAAGAATCCATTCAAGAAATAAAAAGGGGGGTTTCCAGCATGTCCCATGAGGCACAGGGGCAGAGGAAGATGGAGGTTGTTTGAACCAGCTGGTTCTGTCAAAGTAAGGCTGGCAGCTGCTTTCCTCTGCCCACACACGTGCCCAGGCAGGGGTGATGGGTGTGGAGAGCCTGAGCCAGCACAGCCTCACCTGTGGTGTGCCCAGGGTGCTCCTCAGCCTGGGCTGCATCCTCACACCGACCCCACGTGCTCATTTGTGTTCATTTGTGCTCATTTGTGCTCATTTGTGCTCAGTTGTGTTCATTTGTGTTCACTTGTGCTCACTTGTGGTCACTTGTCCTGTGTCAGGGCTGCTCCTCAGGCTGGGCTCCATCCTCACACTGACCCCATGTGCTCATTTGTGTTCATTTGTGCTCATTTGTGCTCAGTTGTGTTCATTTGTGCTGTGTCAGGCCTGCTCCTCAACCTGGGCTCCATCCTCACACTGACCCCACGTGCTCATTTGTGTTCACTTGTGCTGTGCTAGGGGTGCTCCTCAGCCTGGGCTCCATCCTTTCACTGACCCCATGTACTCATTTGTGTACATTTGTGCTCATTTGTGCTCACTTGTGTTAATTTGTGCTCATTTGTGCTCACTTGTAGTCACTTGTCCTGTGTCTGGGCTGCTCCTCAGCCTGGGCTCCATGCTCACACACTGACCCCACCATGTTCATTTGTGCTCATTTGTGTTCACTTGTGTTAATTTGTGCTCATTTGTGCTCACTTGTGCTGTGTTTGGGCTGCTCCTCAGCCTGGGCTCCATCCTCACACTGACCCCACCATGTTCATTTGTGCTCATTTGTGCTCACTTGTGTTAATTTGTGTTCATTTGTGTTCACTTGTGTTAATTTGTGCTCACTTGTGCTCCCTTGTGCTGTTTGGGCTGCTCCTCAGCCTGGGCCCCGTGCTCACCCTGACCCCACAGCTCAGTCTCTGCTGTTACAAATCTCCCTGGTGGAGGGGAGGTGATGGCTCAGTGCACAGACAGGTAAGGCTGCAAGGGCTCTGCAAAGCCACTGGTAAACACCTTATCAGTGCAGGTTTGCAGGCAGATAGCAGTTATCTGAGATGTGCTGCAGCTCAGCTCCCTCTTTATGGGCTCAGGGCTGTCATGTCTGTGCTATGGAAGAATAATTCTCCCAGCAGGAATTACTGGGGAAGAGGAACATTATGCAGAAGAGGAGACTCTGCTGTCCTTAGTACCCACATGATGGCCTCTGAGGCAGTGAGGAGCTGCCATGGCAATGAGCAAACAGCAGTGGCACACACGGGGAAGCCTTGTGTCAGTGACAAATGGCCTGACAAATGCCAAGTGCCACCGTGGCCACATTCTTTGGGCCTTTGGAAAGCCAGGACTGGGAGGGTGAGGCCCTGGCAGGGTGGGCAGAGCAGCTGGGGCTGCCCCTGCATCCCTGGCAGTGCCCAAGGCCAGGCTGGGCACTGGGGCTGGGGCACCTGGGACAGTGGGAGGTGTCCCTGCCATGGCAGGGTGGCACTGGGGGGGCTCTGAGGTGTCCCTGCCATGGCAGGGTGGCACTGGGTTGGCTCTGAGGTGTCCCTGCCATGGCAGGGTGGCACTGGGGGGCTCTGAGGTGTCCCTGCCATGGCAGGGTGGCACTGGGGGGCTCTGAGGTGTCCCTGCCATGGCAGGGTGGCACTGGGGGGGCTCTGAGGTGTCCCTGCCATGGCAGGGGTAGCACTGGGTGAGCTCTGGGTGTCCCTGCCATGGCAGGGTGGCACTGGGTGGGATTTAAGGTCCCTCCAACCCAAACCTCCCCTGACTCTGTGAGATTTGCCCTTCACAAACCCAGGAGGCTGAGCTGTAAGAGCAGGGGATGCAGGGCAGCTCTCACCCTGCTCACATGGCCTCAGGGGCAGGGGGTCACTGCCAGGGGCGAGGGCTGATCTCCTGAGGGTGTTGGCACCACCAAAGTGCTGCAGTGGGAGCTGGGAAAGCTGAGAGGGGCTTTGCCATCAGCAGCTGCAGGAGCAGAGCTGTTCAGAGGTGTCAGTGGCTGTTTCTGGGTGTGCATTTCCGGGGTGCTCCTGGCTGCAGAGGTGGAGCTGCTGGCCCAGGGCTGGCTCTGGCTGGGTCTGGAGGCTCAGAGGGCCCTGCATGAGGATGAGGATGGCTGTGGCACCCCAGGCACTGCTCCCACAGCAGGGCAGCAGCTCACGCTGAGCTGGGCACAGATCCTGGGAACTCCAGTTTGGGAATTGCCCCAGAACCCCAATTTTAAGTTTCTCTTCTGACTCGAGCATGACCTTTATGCTGCCCCCTCTCTGCACTGCTGGCTGAGGGTCTCCCCCTGCCCTGCAGTGCTGTGAGCACAGGGGCCCCTGCAGGCACCAGGAACTGCTCTGTGCTGCCCAAGCAGGGCATGGCAAGGAGGGAGCTGCACCCAGAGGCACCAGGGATGGGGTCAGCTGCAGGGCACTGTCCCTCTTGCCTCTCCTGGGGGCCAGAATCCCCAGCCCTCAGCTCTGTCCCTGCTCTCAGACTCCTGAAAGTAACAGAAAGGCCAAGAGCATTCCCAAGGTCATCACTGAATAATTATGAATAATCAGCAATCCTGGGAAAATCACAGGTCACTGGCAGGGAACTGAGGAGCAGAAAGAGACAAAAAAAAAAGTTGGAATTAATTATTTCCCAGACATTTATCACTACTTTAGTGTTGCTAAAATGAGTATCAGGTGATGAATTATTGTTCATGAACAGCACAGAAAAATCTCAGTAGCCAACAATTTTTAATTTCTACACCTATAGAGAGCTGTGACTCTGAGCAGTGGCACACTAAATCCTTCCCTGCTGCCACTGTTGTCCTGCTCCTTCTCCCCACTTGTGTTCCTGCTGTCCAGCTGCAGCTCCTGGGCTCTCTGGGATCTGATCTGGCTCCTCAGCTCAGCAGAAGTCAGCAATTTCCTGATCTCCACAGATGAGAGAAGTTGTTTAGCTTTCAGATGTTCCATTTCCATGAGGAAACAGAAGGATGCTCTGGGGCAAGCACCGTGTGCTGCCACTGTGGCTGTGCCAGGCTGAGTTTTGACCAGGGCAGGGTGTTGGACTGGGGGGTCATTCTGGGTGGGCTCAGAGCAGAGCCCTCTCCCCCAGGCTCCTTGGACAGGAGGCTCCTTCCAGCTCCAGCTCCTCCCACAGCAGCCCCGAGGAGCCCTCAGGCTCTTGAGGGTGTGCAGTGCTGCCAGGCAAGGGGGCAGCATCGTCCTGTAATCCCTGGGGTGTGGTGCAGCATCCTCCTGAAATCCCAGCACAGGATCCTCCTGCAATCCCTGGAGTGTGGCACAGCATCCTCCTGCAATCCCTGGGTGTGGCACAGCATCCTCCTGTAATCCCTGAGTGTGGTGCAGCATCCTCCTGTAATCCCAGCACAGGATCCTCCTGTAATCCCTGAGTGTGGTGCAGCATCCTCCTGTAATCCCTGAGTGTGGCACAGCATCCTCCTGCAATCCCTGAGTGTGGCACAGGATCCTCCTGAAATTCCTGAGTGTGGCACAGGATCCTCCTGTAATCCCTAAATGTGGCACAGCATCCTCCTGTAATCCCAGCACAGGATCCTCCTGCAATCCCTGGGTGTGGCACAGGATCCTCCTGAAATCCCTGAGTGTGGCACAGGATCCTCCTGTAATCCCTGAGTGTGGCACAGGATCCTCCTGTAATCCCTGAGTGTGGCACAGCATTGTCCTGTAATCCCTGAGTGTGGCACAGGATCCTCCTGAAATCCCAGCCCAGGATCCTCCTGTAATCCCAGCACAGGATCCTCCTGTTACCCTGGCACAGGATCCTCCTGTAATCCCAGGGCTGTGGCAGTAGATCTCTGCTGTCCCAGGATGTGGCAGTAGATCTCTGCTGTCCCAGCAGTGTGGCAGTAGATCTCTCTGCTGTCCCAGGATGTGGCAGTAGATCTCTCTGCTGTCCCAGGATGTGGCAGTAGATCTCTGCTGTCCCAGGATGTGGCAGTAGATCTCTCTGTAATCCCAGGGCTGTGGCAGTAGATCTCTGCTGTCCCAGGATGTGGCAGTAGATCTCTGCTATCCCAGGCTGTGGCAGTAGATCTCTCTGCTGTCCCAGGCTGTGGCAGTAGATCTCTGCTGTCCCAGGATGTGGCAGTAGATCTCTCTGCTGTCCCAGGGCTGTGGCAGTAGATCTCTGCTGTCCCAGGATGTGGCAGTAGATCTCTCTGCTGTCCCAGGGCTGTGGCAGTAGATCTCTCTGCTGTCCCAGGATGTGGCAGTAGATCTCTCTGCTGTCCCAGGATGTGGCAGTAGATCTCTGCTGTCCCAGGGCTGTGGCAGTAGATCTCTGCTGTCCCAGGATGTGGCAGTAGATCTCTCTGCTATCCCAGGATGTGGCAGTAGATCTCTCTGCTGTCCCAGGATGTGGCAGTAGATCTCTCTGCTATCCCAGGATGTGGCAGTAGATCTCTCTGCTGTCCCAGGATGTGGCAGTAGATCTCTCTGCTGTCCCAGGATGTGGCAGTAGATCTCTCTGCTATCCCAGGATGTGGCAGTAGATCTCTCTGCTGTCCCAGGATGTGGCAGTAGATCTCTCTGCTGTCCCAGGATGTGGCAGTAGATCTCTCTGCTGTCCCAGGATGTGGCAGTAGATCTCTCTGCTGTCCCAGGATGTGGCAGTAGATCTCTCTGCTATCCCAGGATGTGGCAGTAGATCTCTCTGCTGTCCCAGGATGTGGCAGTAGATCTCTCTGCTGTCCCAGGATGTGGCAGTAGATCTCTCTGCTGTCCCAGCAGTGTGGCAGTAGATCTCTGCTGTCCCAGGATGTGGCAGTAGATCTCTCTGCTGTCCCAGGATGTGGCAGTAGATCTCTCTGCTGTCCCAGCAGTGTGGCAGTAGATCTCTCTGCTATCCCAGGATGTGGCAGTAGATCTCTCTGCTGTCCCAGGATGTGGCAGTAGATCTCTCTGCTGTCCCAGGATGTGGCAGTAGATCTCTGCTGTCCCAGGATGTGGCAGTAGATCTCTCTGCTGTCCCAGGATGTGGCAGTAGATCTCTCTGCTGTCCCAGGATGTGGCAGTAGATCTCTGCTGTCCTAGGGCTGTGGCAGTAGATCTCTGCTGTCCCAGGGCTGTGGCAGTAGATCTCTCTGCTGTCCCAGGATGTGGCAGTAGATCTCTGCTATCCCAGGGCTGTGGCAGTAGATCTCTGCTGTCCCAGGGCTGTGGCAGTAGATCTCTGCTCTCCTGGGCACGTGGAGCAGCAGCAGACACACAAGGTGCTCATCAGGAGCAGGAGTGCCAGGAAAGGGGGAATGGAGTCCCACTGAAGGAGGGGAGATGTCCAGTGGACATTGGGCAGGAATTGTTCCCTGGCAGGGTGGGCAGGGCCTGGGCTGCAATTCCCAGATTTGCTGTGGCTGCCCCTGGATCCCTGGCAGTGCCCAGGCCAGGCTGGACAGGGCATGGATCTCCCTGGGGCAGTGGGAGGTGTCCCTGCCATGGCAGGGGTGGCACTGGGTGGGATTTGAGGTCCCTCCTGACCCAAACCGTTCTGAGATTTGGTTTATCAATCTCACTGAGGGCATCTAATTTCATAACTCTTGACCAAACTAATTTGTACTTGTCCTCTTAGCAATTAATGAATTTATAATAGAAGAATAATTTGCCTCTTTATGCCAAAATCAGCATGTTCAGATGGGGGGCGGGGAGGTTTTTTTCTGAGGGAAAGACAAAGGTGCTTTGTGCCTGATTTGAATTTCAGACAAACATTGAACAGATCACTTTGCTTTCCCAAACGCACAGTGCAGGCTCTAAGAGCAGCTAAATTGCTATAAATTAAAGTTAAATGTCAAAAAGGCAAAGATGTGCAGGAATGCAGGAGACAATCTCGGTGCAATTGGGGTTGTTACCGAGCTGCTTTTATCCACTTTGCTTGCATAGAGTTAAGTGCTCTTCCTGGAAAGGGGGACTTTTTTTTTCTTTCTATTTTTAAGCAAGTCCCAACCCCCAGTTCCACTGAAATAGGATGTCATAATTTCTCATTTTCAAATATCATCAGGGAAAGAATTGTGATTGTCCACTCATAGTGCTTATCATTTCAGTGGAGTTCTGCAGCCTGTTCTTGGTGAAATGCCATCCCTTGGCTCTAGCAGGTATCAACCTGCTCAGTAAAAGAGAAATTAAGATGCCATTTCTACCTGTGCTGAGTCGTTGGCCTCTGTGGAGGGGAGTAATGAAATCCCTGCTTCTCCTGGCTCTTCCAAATAGAAAATATGAGGGGAAATGCAGTGTGAGCTGCGTGTGACAGACAAGAAAACAAGGATCAGTGTTCCCACAGAAAGGAAGGACTCCAGCAAGGCCAGGCTGCTCTGGGCCTCCCTGCTGTCCCCAGCCCAGTGTCCCCAGCAGCTCTGCAGGGTGGCAGAGCCCCAGGGGACACAGCCCTGCCAGCCTCAGCTCCCAGGGACGTGTGCCCAGAGCTGCCCTGCCCTGCAGAGCCCAGCCCTGTGAGCCCTGCAGTGCCCACAGCCCCTGGCACCTTCTCAGACCTGGGGCTCCCCTGGGCCCTCTCAGGGAAGGGCTCAGTTTGCAGCTCAGTTCAGGAGCTGTGCAATGGGGGGAAAAGCAAAATCTACCCCAAAGTCAATCTGTTTGCTTTGGGGGTCCTGCTTATTGTCCTAACCTTGGGTGCCCTTCTGTCACACACATCTTTTATGGAAAATCCTTTCCTCAGGATTTTTCCTCCTGAGGAGCTGAGAGGGCTCAGGAACAAAATGTAAACATTGATTATCTGCTGCTGTGGGATGCAACAGGTGGGTCTGGGATTGGTCTCATGTGGTTATTTCTAATTAATGGCCAATCACAGTCAGCTGGCTCAGACTCTCTGTCCGAGCCACAAACCTTTGTTATCATTCCTTCCTATTTTATTCTTAGCCAGCCTTCTGATGAAATCCTTTCTTCTATTCTTTTAGTATAGTTTTAATGTAATATATATCATAAAATAACAAATCAGTGTTGTGAAACATGGAGTCAGATCCTCATCTCTTCCCTCATCCTAAGCCCCTGTGAACACCATCACACTCTTCCTTCTGCAGCCATGGGACACCTTCAGCAGCCATGGGACACACCTGCAGCCATGGGACACCTGCAGCAGCCATGGGACACACCTGCAGCCATGGGACACCTGCAGCAGCCATGGGACACACCTGCAGCCATGGGACACCTGCAGCAGCCATGGGACACACCTGCAGCAGCCATGGGACACCTGCAGCAGCCATGGGACACACCTGCAGCCATGGGACACACCTGCAGCCATGGGACACCTTCAGCCCACAGCCAGGAGAGGCAGCACAGGGAAGAGGCTGGAGTTAGAGCAGGTCAGAGGAAGGAGATTTTTATTAGAGGGATGCAAAACCACTGGCACAGGGTGCCCTGGGAAGCTGTGGCTGCCCCAGCCCTGCCAACACCCAAGGTCAGGCTGGGCTCTGAGCACCCTGGGCTGGTGGAAGGTGCCCCTGGCCATGGCAGAGGGTTGGACAGAGGGCTTTTAAAGGTCCCTCCAATGTAATCCAATGCAATGCAATGCAATGATGTCCAATCCAATCCAACCCAACACACCACAACTCAACCCAACCCAACCCAGCCCAACCCAGCCCAACCCAGCCCAACCCAGCCCAACCCAACCCAACCCAACCCAATCCAATCCAACCCAACCCAACCCAACCCAGCCCAACCCAACCCAATCCAACCCAACCCAACCCAGCCCAACCCAACCCAACCCAACCCAATCCAATCCAACCCAACCCAACCCAACCCAGCCCAACCCAACCCAACCCAACCCAATCCAATCCAACCCAACCCAACCCAACCCAGCCCAACCCAACCCAATCCAACCCAACCCAACCCAACCCAATCCAACCCAACCCAACCCAATCCAAACCAATCCAACCCAACCCAACCCAATCCAACCCAACCCAACCCAACCCAACCCAACCCAACCCAACCCAATCCAATCCAATCCAACCCAATCCAACCCAATCCAACCCAATCCAACCCAATCCAACCCAACACACCACAACCCAACCCAATCCAACCCAACCCAACCCAATCCAACCCAATCCAACCCAACACACCACAACCCAACCCAACCCAATCCAAACCAATCCAACCCAACCCAGCCCAACCCAGCCCAACCCAGCCCAACCCAACCCAACCCAACCCAACCCAATCCAACCCAATCCAACCCAATCCAATCCAACCCAATCCAACCCAATCCAATCCAATCCAATCCAATCCAATCCAATCCAATCCATTTCAGGATTCTCTGATTCTGCTGCCCAAGGCAGGCCCTGGTGGTTTAGCATTCCTGTGCAGCAGGCCCAGCTTCCCACAGCCCAGGGCTCAGAAATGCAGGCTCAGGGTTCTCCACACCTGTGCAGCACTGCTACCTGGGCAGCTGGCACAGTTTGGGACAGGGGGGCCAGGAGAGACCCCGCAGCTCTGTGGGTTCGTCCAGAGTCTGGAGGAGGATGAGAGGATGGAGGAACCCCCGTGAGGGGTGGCTGGGGGCAGAGGAGACTGAGGGCAGAGCTCAGCAGGGACAGCTCCAACCTCTGGGACAGGGACAGGGAATGCTGGAGCTGGGCCAGGGCAGGTTTAGGTTGGATCTCAGGGAAAGGTTCTCCCCAGAGGGTGCTGGCACTGCCCAGGCTGCCCAGGGAATGGGCACGGCCCCGAGGCTGCCAGAGCTCCAGGAGCCTTTGGACAGAGCTCCAGGGATGCCCAGGGTGGGATGTTGGGGGTCTGGGCAGGGCCAGGGGCTGGGCTGGGTCATCCTGTGGATCCCTCCCAGCTCAGCTCACTCTGTGTTTCCATTATTCTATGACCCCTACTGGATCTCTGTGTTTATCAGTCCTCAGCAAGTCCCAGATGATTTAAATGGTCCTTCTGACAACAAGCTACAGGAAGCAGCACCCACGAGCCCTGGTTTTATCTAATTCCTTGTATTCCTGGAGATTAGTTTCAGAATGCTGCCTCCAGGGCCGATGCTTTTCCTTCAGGCAAAGGTGGAGGTGGAAGTGTGGGGTTTTGGTTTTCCCACTGTGTGCCTGCACGTGCCCAGGGCTGGCACAGCCCCCTGCACCAGCCCTGCCCCAGCTCTCTGCACCCCCAGGGACCTCAGCCCTCCCTGGGCAGAAGCCAAAAGGAAAACAATGCAGAGGAAATGTGCCCCTGTGCAGCAGCAGCAGCAGCAGCAGGTTGATTTATGGCCCAGTCATCCATGACATGAAGGCTGACAAAGCTCAGGAATCACTGGCCTGAGAGTTTGGAGAGGAGAAGGGGACTGTCACCAGCTCACAGGGACAGAAACAGAGACAGGGGAACAGGGGACTGTCCCAGCTTACAGGGACACAAACAGAGACAGGGGAACAGGGGACTGTCCCAGCTCACAGGGACACAGAGACAGGGGAACAGGGGACTGTCCCCAGCTCACAGGGACAGGGGAACAGGGGACTGTCCCCAACTCACAGGGACACAAACAGGGACAGGGGAACAGGGGACTGTCCCAGCTCACAGGGACACAAACAGGGACAGGACCCTGCCTGGGGAGGCCCTGCAGGGCTGCTCCTGGCTGCCCTTCCCTCCTGGCCTGGCAGAGTGCTGTGCTGCTTTCAGCACCTTGAACCTTCCTGCTTTTCATTTCTGAATTTCCATTCCTGCATTTAACTGCTTCTTCCAGAAACAAAAATAAATGCTGTTCCCCCATACATACATACATATATATAAATATATGCACTTGCACACACATATATGTTACACCTCATAAAATTCCCGAGAAGCCACGGCAGGATTGATTGAAGCAGGCAATTCCGTAGCAAGCTGCAAAGTTCTGCCCTGAATCAGTGAGTCACGATGGCCTGTAAAGCACGCACTAAAACGTCACAATGACCTACAGCTATTATTTCTTCCTTAAATCTGCGCTGAGAGGAGCAGAGGGAGGGCAGAGGGGCTGAGCTGGTGCAGCACAGCCTGGGGCAGACGGGCAGGGGGACAGGGGCTGTGCCCAGCTCCCAGCCCCAGCTCTGGGCTCGGGGAGGGGGCAGCACACCTGTCTGGGGGGACAGGAATGGCCAGGCCCCTTGGTCACACTTCTGGGGACAGAAGAGCTCAGATCTCAGCAGCCTTTGGTGCTCAGCTCCTCACTGCACTGGCTCACAGAGCAGGTGGGGGAGAGCAGGACCTGCCCAGCCCAGAGCCCCTGCTCAGCCCTGGCTGATGGCAAAGGCAAGGTGGGAATGGTGTCCCTGTGCCCTCCCTCAGGTGAGAGCCCACCTGCAGAGCTGCCCCAGCCCTGGGCCAACAGCAGGAGGACGTGGAGCTGCTGGAGAGAGCCCAGAGGAGGCCCCGGAGCTGCTGCAGGGCTGGAGCCCCTCTGCTCTGGAGCCAGGCTGGCAGAGCTGGGAATGTTCCCCTGGAGAAGGGAAGGCTCCAGGCAGAGCTCAGAGCCCCTGGCAGGGCCTGCAGGGGCTCCAGGAGAGCTGCACAGGGACTGGGGACAAGGGACAGAGGGACAGCACCCAGGGAATGGCTCCCACTGGGAAAGGGGAGATTGGGCTGGGATCTGGGCAAGGACCCAGCAGGGTCACACAGGTCCTGTCAGGGAGCCAGTGATGCTCCCCTGGCAGCTCTGGGGGACCAGGGCAGCCCTGCTGCAGTGCCAGGGGATGCTCTGTGATGCCCTCATTGCCTGGCAGCTGCTGGGTCAGTTCCTGGGCTCTGTGCAGGTTTTCTGAGCAGACACAGCACATTGAGTGGGGCTGACACCACAGATGTGTGGAGAGATGCAGGAGCAGGGATGTCATTGAACAGAGACACAAGGACACGGGCCCGATGGAAGCCTTGTGGTATGGAAGATGAATAGCATCCAGACTATTTATTTTTTTAACCTAATTTTTGGTGTCCAGATCCAGTTATTGAGTTCCCAGCATGAGAGAGCAGATTGGAGCCCGTGACGAGCAGGTGCTCGTGGTGCTGTGAGTTAAACACGTCCCAGAGCCTTTGCAGGACTAAAGGCTCCAGGAGCACTATAAATGTAGCCACGCAGATAGAATAATTTTAAAAATTACTTTCAAGTCTTCCCCCCCCCAAACTTAGAGGCTCTACTGGTTTATTTGTCTAATTTTTGATCAAACCCTGGTTTTGTTGTCAGCATTGCTGAACGTCTTGGATTTCCTTTGATGGGATTGAAAAGCTGTTTCCAAAAGAAAAAAAATAAGACAGAAAAACTTTCCAATGCCGCCTTCTTTTTTTCCTGACTTAATTACACAGTAAACAAAGCAGATTTATTTCTGAGCACACCTGTATTGTTTCTGAGGAGCTGTTGAGCATCTGTGAAATGAACAGATTGTCTGCTCTTTTTCAATCAAACAGCCCCGGAGCAGGGCAGGGCTGGAGGCTGCTCTGTGCCATCGCCCACAGCAGCAGCTGCCGTGCTCAGCCCCCCAAACCCCTCTCCAGGCCAGGAGGGGCACCGGGAGCTGAGCAGGGTGAGGTGTGTGCCAGGGCTGTCCACCATGGCAATCCGTGCCCCTGGCTGGAGCTGGCACCTCGGGGGGCTGGGGCAGCTCCAGGGCTGGGGCAGCTCCGGGGCTGGGGCAGCTCGGGGGGCTGGGGCAGCTCCGGGGCTGGGGCAGCTCGGGGGGCTGGGGCAGCTCCGGGGCTGGGGCAGCTCGGGGGGCTGGGGCAGCTCCGGGGGCTGGGGCAGCTTGGGGGGCTGGGGCAGCTCGGGGGGCTGGGGCAGCTCCGGAACTGGGGCAGCTCAGGGGCTGGGGCAGCTCCGGGGCTGGGGCAGCTCAGGGGCTGGGGCAGTTCGGGGGGCTGGGGCAGCTCGGGGGTTTGGGGCAGCTCGGGGGTTTGGGGCAGCTCCGGGGCTGGGGCAGCTCGGGGGTTTGGGGCAGCTCGGGGGGCTGGGGCAGCTCCGGGGCCGGGGCAGCTCAGGGGCCGGGGCAGTTCGGGGGGCTGGGGCAGCTCGGGGGGCTGGGGCAGCTCCGGGGCCGGGGCAGTTCGGGGGGCCGGGGCAGTTCGGGGGGCTGGGGCAGCTCGGGGAGCTGGGGCAGCTCCGGGGCTGGGGCAGCTCCGAAACTGGGGCAGCTCAGGGGCTGGGGCAGCTCGGGGGGCTGGGGCAGCTCGGGGGGCTGGGGCAGCTCCGGGGCTGGGGCAGCTCCGGGGCTGGGGCAGCTCGGGGGGCTGGGGCAGCTCGGGGGGCTGGGGCAGTTCGGGGGTTTGGGGCAGTTCGGGGGGCTGGGGCAGCTCGGGGGTTTGGGGCAGTTCGGGGGCTGGGGCAGCTCGGGGGTTTGGGGCAGTTCGGGGGGCTGGGGCAGCTCGGGGGTTTGGGGCAGTTCGGGGGCTGGGGCAGCTCGGGGGTTTGGGGCAGCTCCAGGGGCTGGGGCAGCTCGGGGGGCTGGGGCAGCTCGGGGGTTTGGGGCAGCTCAGGGGCTGGGGCAGCCTCTCTGCTCCCTCAGGGCTCTGGGGGTCAGTCACAGGCCCAGGCTGGCCCAGGCTGCAGGGCCCGCAGCTGGCACCTGGTGCCACCCCCTGCTCCAGCAGGGCTGGCACTGCCCAGGGCACAGCAGGGCAGCTGTGAGGCTCTGCAGGGTCCCCAGGGCCTCCCTGGCTCTGCTCAGGGCTGGCACTGCCCAGGGCAGCAGCTCTGCCTCCTGGGCAGGGGCAGGCTCAGGCCCTGCCCATGGCACCAAGGGGCACCCAGGGACACCCAGGGATACCCAGGGACACCCAGGGACACATGGGGACATGTGGGGATCCCCAGAGAGACCCTGGAACAGCCAGGGACACCCAGGGACACCCAGAGACACCCAGGGACAGCCAGAGACACATGGGGACATGTGGGGACCCCCAGAGAGACCCTGGAACACTCAAAGACACTCAAGGACAGACAGGGACACATAGGGACATCCATGGACACCCAAGGTCACCCAGGGACAGACAGGGACACCCAAGGACAGACAGGGACATCCACGGACACTCAGGGACAGCCAGTGACGCATGGGGACATATGGGGACCCCCAGAGAGACCCTGGGACACCCAGGGACAACCATGGACATCCAAGGACAGCCAGGGACAGACAGGGACAGACAGGGACAACCATGGACACCCAGGGACATGCAGGGACACCCAGGGACAACCATGGACAGCCAGGGACAGCCAGGGACACCCAGGGACAGCCAGGGACACGCAGGGGCAGCCAGGGACAGCCAGGGACACGCAGGGGCAGCCAGGGCTGAGGCCCCTCTCTGTCCCTGGGGCTCCTGTCCAGCTGAGCAGCCCCAGCTCCCTCAGCCCTTCCCTGATCACACGGAGGATGAGCCCATGGGCTTCAGCAATGAAAAGCCTTTCTGCTGCCCAGCTGTGTGTTTTCATTAAGTCCAAATGAGTTTAATGCATTCACAGTTTAATACATTGAAGATGCTCCCTTTGGTTGAAATTATCAAATTATCAAAAGCTGCTGTCCAAGAGAAAGATGTGCAGCCAGACAGAGGGAGGAGCAGAGGCAGCACAGCTGCCTGGGCTGAATGTGCTCAGGAAAGCAGGCCCAGAGCAGGGGATGGGCCTGAACTCCACAGCCAGACCCCAAACTGCAGAGCAGGGACCCCACCTTCCCCGTGAGCTACATCAGCATCCACGTGGAATCACTGGATCCTGGGATGGTTTGGGTGGAAGGGACCTTAAACCCACCCAGGGCCACCCCTGCCATGGCAGGGACACCTCCCACTGCCCCAGGTGCCCCAGCCTGGCCTGGGCACTGCCAGGGACAGGGAGAACATCCCTGATGAAATCCTCTCCTGCCATGGCAGGGACACCTCCCACTGCCCCAGGTGCTCCAGCCTGGCCTGGGCACTGCTGGGCACAGGGAGAACATCCCTGATGAAATCCTCTCCAGCCCCTCAGTAGCACTCATCAAACACAATCAGCTGCACACTTTGTCCAGCAATGATGGAGCTCATCACAACGGGATTTACAGCACAGGAGCTCTTTAGGGCGATGAATTTGTCCATCACTGTTGGGTCAAGTAATTTTTAACTTCTGCACCAGCACCAGCCTCTCCAGAGCTTTATTGTCCCTTCCTGCCCATCAGAGCTGCTGGTGATTGAGGAAAAGCACTTTCCGTGGGCTGCTGCCAGGTCAGCCCGAGCAGTTTGCTCCTCCACAAAGGCAGGCTCGTGGTGAGCAGGAGGAGGCAGAGCCCTGCAAAGAGTTAAAGGACATGAAAGCCCTTCCAGCAGCAGCTTAGTGCACACGGGCAGAGCAATTGGGAGCGAGCACATTACTGCCTGAGTGAGTGACCCGGAACGTCATCATGACACATCACTATTGTTCCCTCGCAGAATATTTCCTTTGGGAGCAAAATGAGTGAGGAACGAGCTCCCAAATGATTGCTAACAAGAAAAAAAAAAAAAAAAAAGAATTGGGGAAGGGGAGAATAAAAGGGAGAAAAGAGCCCAGAAAGGCTTCACAGGCTAAGAGCAAATTACTCTGCAATTCAGCGAGCGATTTCATGGACATGCTGCAGGGATAATGCATTCTGAGTGGCTAGAATTTCATTTAATTCCACTTCATTGTTGAGCATCTTTTGCAGTGGTTTTATGACTGAACACTGTGTGCCCATTTTCCTTGTTCTAATCCGGTGTTTGTCAGTCACACTGGGTGTGTGTGTGTTTGTTTGTGCGACGCCTCTGCTGTCCTGAGACAGGAGCACTGACAGGAAAATGCTCACAAATGAACCTTAATTTTTCCACAATTACTGTTTAGGCTGGTGACTGAAGGTTTTTGTCTCTGCTGTGCTCCCAGGCTGTCAATCACTCATGGATCAATCAATTGATCCATCAATCCATTTTTCCACCTTGCACAGATGCCTGCAGCCCCTCCAATGAGGGGACACGAAGCTCTGGGACCTCAGCTCAGTGGCATTTGCACTGCTCCAGAAGGAGCTCTGGGACAGCCTGTGTGCAAACCAGGAGGGTCTCTCTGCTTTCTGCAGCTTCCTCATGGAGCCAGAAGAAACCTCAAGTACTCTGAGCAGATTGCCAGAGTTATTGAATGGTTTGGGCTGGAAAGGATCTCAAAAGCTGCCTTGTTCCCCCTGCCATGGCAGGGACACCTCCCACTGCCCCAGGTGCTCCAGCCCCAGTGCCCAGCCTGGCCTTGGGCACTGCCAGGGATCCAGGGGCAGCCACAGCTGCTCTGGGCACCTGTGCCAGGGCTGCCCACCCTGCCAGGGAACAATTCCCAATTCCCAATGTCCCACCCAGCCCTGCCCTGTGGCAGTGGGAGCCATTCCCTGTGCCCTGTCCCTCCATCCCTTGTCAGGAGTGTAATTTTCTGGACCAGTCCTGGACCATTTGTATCTGCCATAGTGCCACCAGCTGGAAACATCAAATTGTTCCATTTTTGTAGCCTTTTTGTTTTATTCTCTTCTCTTTCTGTGGTGGCTGGATCAACCTGGTTTCCTTGGCAATAGCAATGTGACAGCAAAATTGTCCCAAGTTATTTTTCTGTTGGATTAGTTCCATCCTTGGAAGGTCTTTTTCTCACAGAGAAGGACAGGGAGCTTCCTGGAACATGTTAATTCCAATTTCCTTCCCAAAATCTGTCTTTGGGAGTGAAAGTGCCCCTGTTGCTGTGGCTGTGGGCTGCCCCTGCTGGGGGAGCAGTGGCTGGAGGGCATTGGTGCCACCACAGGGCTGCTGTCCCTGCAGGAGGGGACAGGCCAGGGCTGGGATCTGCTGGATGAGACATTCCTCATCACTTGGGATAATTGAGTGTTTTCTTGTGCAGCCCCATCTGCCCGTGGCCACTGTTCTCTCCTGCTTTATAATTAGCTCCTGCACTGTTGCAAGGACTGATTTGTCATTCTGTCTCTGTGCCATCTCCACACGACAGAGCTCTGACACAAAGCACATCTCCATGTACCACCACCATTTGCAGATCGAGTCAAAGGACAGCCTGACCTGAAATCCCGTCTTGGCCCCGTGGTGAAACGAAGGCAACAATTACAAATAAAAGGACAATAGAGGAAGAACAGAACTGGGAAGATGGTAATTAGCACAAATGAGAAGCTGTGAAATTCAAATAGTTCACTCAGAAAACTAAAGGCATTAAGGAAAGTCCCAGGAATAAAGAATTGTAGAGCATGTTAGAGCCACAAGGGATCTCAGCAATGACATTTGGCTCTTTGGTGAGGGAAGAGAAGAAAGTAATAACCTGTTCTCCAGCCCTCAATATGTTCTCACCTTCCTCTCCCAGCTTTAAAATTAAAAGAAGATTTATTTGTATTTCATGAATATGATTAGGAATAATTACCAAGGAAGATATTAAGAAAACACTGGGAATGAGTTTGTTTAAAAATTATTAGGTCATTTTAATGCACTTAAAACGCTGGCTGAGGGGGAATCTGCACAGGAATGAAGGAAACCCCACGTGGCTCAACATGAGCTTTACCATGAGTAAATCTGATACTGGCCATGGCAGGGACAGGGAGGATTTCACACAGACAGTTCCAAAGGCACCCGTGGAGAGTTAGAGAATGCAGCCAGTGTTAGGCAATGGGGTTAAGGGGTCTTGGCAAGCAGAGCAGCAGAAATTCCACCCAGGGGCTGCAGCCAAGCCATCAACAGAGACCCTGGAGCAAAGCAGGAGGGAGCTGGAATTAGGAGAGGAGAAACATCTTCAGCTCCAGTGACAGACACCAGTGGGGCTGGGATGAGCACACCGGCCAGCTGCTGCTGGCAGCTTGAAAAAGGAGTTTGGGGAAGGACCAGAAGACAGTCCAAAAGAAAAAAAATGTGTAAGAAAAACTACTGGAGATCTGGAGAAAGCGCCTTGCACTGAGACTTTCACATCCAATCTGCCTATAGAAGAAAGTTTATAAAAGAAAAAAAAAAAAGGAAGAAGATGGAGAGGTGACTAATTTGATTAAGGTGTGTAAGTACTTTCATAGGGAGAAAATTGTGGTTAGCAAAGTAGTCTTTAATCTTGTGGAGAAAGGAATATTTATGGCTGGAAGTGGAATCCTGACATATTCAAATAGAAATAATTTTAACAGAGTGCTGGACCAGGTGAAGGCAGTGCCATGGGAAGTGCTGCATCTCTCTGCTGCTGAAGGCTTTCAAACCAGGACTGAATTTCTTCCTCAAAGAGTCACTTTTGATTTCAGCCTTTCAATGTGCTGCTGACCAGGTAAATGCAGTAACAAATCAGAGGTCACAGGGGATGGGAGCTGCTGCCTCACCAGCACAGTGCTCCAGGGCCTGGCTGTTCGTGGGGTTCTGAGGCTCAGGGTGGGGTTCAGGGGCTCCTCTCCCAGCCACCCTCGGGGTGCCACACCAGGAGCTTGGCCAGGGCAGGGAATCTCAGGGAATTGGATTGTTCAGCCTTGGGAAGGGAAGGCCTGGGGGATCTCACTGCAGCCTTCAGTGCCTGCAGAGGAACCACCAGAGACACTTTGGGCCAGGCTGTGCAGGGACAGGACAGGGGCAATGGCCTCAGAGTGACAGAGGAAGCTTTAGATGGGATATGGGGCAGGAATTGTTCCCTGGCAGGGTGGGGAGGTGGCACAGGTGCCCAGATTTCCTGTGGTGCCCCTGGATCCCTGGCAGTGCCCAAGGCCAGGCTGGACACTGGGGCTGGAGCACCTGGGACAGTGGGAGGTGCCCCTGCCATGGCAGGGTGGCACTGGGGGGGCTCTGAGGTGTCCCTGCCATGGCAGGGGTGGCTCTGGGTGGATTTAAGGACTCTTCCAACCCAAACCATGCCATGATTCACTGATAAAATCAACCTGACAGGCTGCACTGGGGAGTCTGGCCCGCCTCATCCAGCCTGGCTTTTGTCCTTCCCAGGGCTGGGGGACACCCAGGAGGATTTTGCCTCGATGAGATGGCTTTGCTGGAAGGGCACCCGCTGGCTCCTTTCCCAGGACATAAATTCTGTGTCAGTGTGAGCACAGCTCTGCCCAGGGGCTGGGGCTGCCAGAGCTGCACTCACCAGGGTGGGCATGTGAAGGTCGTCAAGGGCACAGGCAGCAGTGGAAAGCTGCTCCTGCCCAGCTGGCAGGGGTGGGAGGAGATGTGCAAGCAGTGGCAGCCAGGGGACACTGGGGCATGGCAGGGAGAGCCTTGGGGAGCCCCAGGGCCCCCCGGGGACCTGCTGGGCCCAGCTGAGCCCGGGAGGCTGAACCCAGCACAGGGGGAGCCGAGCTGGGACTGGAGCTGCTTGCACCCCCCATGTGAGTGTCATCTCACTGAAGCAGAAAATAGGAACGTGTTGAGCCATCACGTGGCCTCCTGCAAAGATTGAAGTGCTACCAGGGGTTTCTATTTGTGTGCATCTCCTCATTTCCTAATTACCATGTTTTCCCCCCGGTCCTTTCAGCAACAAATAAATAAATACCTAAATGTTCCCATGCCTGGAAAAAGAGCTGGAGCATCTCTTTAGCCCACAGCCCTTCTCTGGAATTCACAAGGCTCGGGCTGGCACCGGTGACCATGGTTTGGATTAAAAATATGTAGAGGGGAATTTAAAATCACTGGGCCACATCATCAGCTGCTGCAAGTCAGTGAAGACCAGCTGAAGCCAACAGAACCACAATTACTTCCATTAAGCAGTGAGATCTGACTATGCAAAAGAAGCCATGCCCATCCTCAGTCATCCCTCCAAGCTCACAGTTTGCTGTCCTCTGCAGTAAGAGAGGTTAATTATCATCATCTGGAAGCACTGGAGTGAAATGAACTACGGGAGGATTTAGGAGCATGTCAGGAGCTGCAGCTCTGCTAGCACAGCAGATTCTGCCCAGCAAAGGGAGGGGTGGCTGCTCACCTGGGCCAGGGGAGCTGGGGGTGCTCAGAGGGCTGGGAAAGATGCTGCAAGGAGCAGCCCCCCTCCATCCTGGGAAGAGAGCTGGGATCTGCATGGGCTGCTCCATTCTTTGGTCCCCTGTTTGTGAGTGATGGCATTTCCCAGTGGGAGTGCCGAGCAGGGCACAGGCTATCTGAATTATTATCCAAGCAAACACTCTCATTCTCCAAATCTGGGAAGTTTTCCAGCTTAATTAACATTAACATTTGTTTTCCCTAAGCCGTCTGTCAGTGTGCACCAGCAGCACTAAAGATGAGCTCTGAGCACACACAGGGGCAGGTAGCTCAGGTGGAGCAGGGAGCTTCGTTCCCAGCTTTGTTCCTTGCAAGGCTCCTGCTGCCTGGGCTCTGGGAATCAGCCCCTGCTGGAGCAGCAGCAGCCTGTCCCTGGCCAGCAGTGTATGGGCAGCTCATGCCCAAACATCCTGAACATCCTCACCCAGCTGCACCCAGGCACCTGCCCCGACTGCCTCCTGCTGCTGCTGCTGCCCAGGGAGGCAAAAGGAAAATGCATCCAAAGGGCTTTCTGTCCCAGCTCTGCTCCCACATCTGTGCAGATGCAGATTGCTTGTATATCACAGAATCCTGGAATGGTTTGGGTTAGAAGGGATTTCAAAGCCCCTCCAGTGCCACCCCTGCCATGGCAGGGACACCTCCCACTGTCCCAGGCTGCTCCCAGCCCCAGTGCCCAGCCTGGCCTTGGGCACTGCCAGGGATGCAGGGGCAGCCCCAGCTGCTCTGGGCACCTGTGCCAGGGCCTGCCCACCCTGTGCAGTTAATGCAGGGGATTAATTCTTCATCTTCTTGGGGTCTTTCTTCCTTTGCCCACCTTTGGTGACAATCAGTACTCAAAGGATGGTGAGACAGTGATTGAGTCACCTGCAGAAGGAGGCTGAGACTGGCCAGGTGGAGAACAGGGATACAGAGTGGGACTGGTCACAGCTGTGGAAAATGGCACCAGGACTGCAGTGCTGACACAATCACACCCCACCCTCAGAGCTGACACAGCTGGGCATCCTTTGGGCACTTTCCTGCATCCCCCTCGAGCAGCTTTAACCTTGTCTGACTGGCACATCAACACTGGCCTTACACCCTGGGCAGCCTTCAAGGGTTGTGGCTGGATGGGCTCTGGGCAGCCTGGGGCACTGGAGGTGTCCTGGGGCACTGCAGGTGTCCCTGCCCATGGCTCTGGGCAGCCTGGGGTAGTGGGAGGTGTCCTGGGGCACTGCAGGTGTCCTGGGGCACTGCAGGTGTCCCTGCCATGGCTCTGGGCAGCCTGGGGCACTGCAGCTGTCCTGGGGCACTGCAGGTGTCCCTGTCCATGGCTCTGGGCAGCCTGGGGCACTGGAGGTGTCCTGGGGCACTGCAGGTGTCCCTGCCATGGCTCTGGGCAGCCTGGGGCACTGCAGGTGTCCCTGCCATGGCTCTGGGCAGCCTGGGGTAGTGGGAGGTGTCCTGGGGCACTGCAGGTGTCCCTGCCCATGGCTCTGGGCAGCCTGGGGCACTGCAGGTGTCCCTGCCCATGGCTCTGGGCAGCCTGGGGCACTGCAGGTGTCTTGGGGCACTGCAGGTGTCCCTGTCCCTGGCAGGGGCTGGAGCTGGACGGGCTTTCAGGTCCCTTCTGACCCAACCCAGCCCATTCTGTTACTCTGTGCTCCTGTTTCTCCCCTGAAGCAGCTCCTGGGGAAGCTGTATGAGACAAACAGGTTCTTCCTCATCTCTGAGCTTGCTCCATCTTCTCTTTGCTCTGTTTAAAAAGCCAATTCATTTCTTCTGTCCCCAGCAACAATCAGGGATCCAGGGGCAGCCCCAGCTGCTGTGGGCACCCTGTGCCAGGGCCTCACACCCTGCCAGGGAACAATTCCCAGTTCCCAATGTCCCATCCATCCCTGCCCTGTGGCACTGGGATCATTCCCTGGGTGCTGTCCCTCCATCCCTTGGCAGGGTTGTCATTTCCTGGCCCATTCCTGGTGTGTGGCCTGAACTCTGGGCCTGTCCTGTCCCCTCCCCGGCTCACCGAGCCCAGCATGGCTCCTCTGGGGCACAGAGAGCTCCCAGGGACGCTGCCAAGGCCTTGGCAGGTGATTCCATGGTCAGAGCTCCTCTGGCCCCTCAGAGTCACCCTCTGCCTTCAGCCCGAGCCCCCCATGTGGAAAAGGCCCCAGTGACCGGTGCCAGGCACGGCTGTGCCAGGGGAGGGCACAGGGACAGCTCAGGCCCAGCTGGGAGCATTGCTTGGGTGGTGCCACTCACCTGGGCCAGGTGAGTCCCCCTGCCCAGGCTGGGAGCCCTGAGCTCCGTGAGGAGGAGGAGGAGGAGGAGGAGGAGGAGGAGGAGGACGAGGAGGAGGAGGAGGAAGAGGAGGAAGAGGGGGAGGAGGAGGAGGCTCCTCCGGGGCTGTGCCTGGGGCTGGGCTGGGAGCGGAGCTGCCCCTCCATGCTCTGCTTGGCAACAGAAGGAAAGGTTGGCATGGCAACTTCTGCTGACGAGGGAAAGGTTGTCGGAAAGGGACTGAGATCAGCTGCTGTCTTGTCCACTGAGAGAGGGACAAGAAGGAGCACGGCTTAATTTGAATTAAAGAAGCCCCTGGGGCTGGGAGTGCTGGCAGCCTGGGAGGGAGGAGTGGGCAGGACAAAGCTGCCAGGGCTGCTCCACATTCACTCAGCCCTGAGTGCTGAGCCTTGAGTGGGCCTTGTCTGGATGCTATTTCAGCTTCAAGGGCTCCTCAGGACCTTGAGCTCTTTGTATGTTTGCATCAATGCACCAGAATCTCTCAGTTGCCCGTTGTTGCCTGGCTCTGGCCCTCAGATCCCTGCACTCGCCCATCCTGTGCCCTGCTCCAGCACCCTGCCCATCCTGTGCCCTGCTGCAGCACCCTGCCCTGCCCATCCTGTGCCCTGCTCCAGCACCCTGCCCTGCCATCCTGTGCCCTGCTCCAGCACCCTGCCCTGCCCATCCTGTGCCCTGCTCCAGCACCCTTCCCTGCCCATCCTGTGCCCTGCTGCAGCACCCTGCCCATCCTGTGCCCTGCTCCAGCACCCTGCCCATCGTGTGCCCTGCTCCAGCACCCTGCCCTGCCCATCCTGCGCCCTGCTCCAGCATCCTGCCCTGCCCATCCTGTGCCCTGCCCATCCTGTGCCCTGCTCCAGCACCCTGCCCATCGTGTGCCCTGCTCCAGCACCCTGCCCTGCCCATCCTGTGCCCTGCTCCAGCACCCTGCCCTGCCCATCCTGTGCCCTGCCCATCCTGTGCCCTGCTCCAGCACCCTGCCCTGCCCATCCTGTGCCCTGCCCATCCTGTGCCCTGCTCCAGCACCCTGCCCTGCCCATCCTGCGCCCTGCTCCAGCACCCTGCCCTGCCCATCCTGTGCCCTGCTCCAGCACCCTGCCCTGCCCCACTGCCCCACTCCTGCCTTTGGTCAAATTCCCAAAGCACAGCTCAGCTATTCCCAGTTTTCCCAGCTGAATCCACCTCATCCCAAGGAATCACAGAATCTCACACAGAGTCCCAGAGTCAGAGAATGGTTTGGGTTGGAAGGGACCTTGGGGATCATCCAGTTCCAACCCCTCCATGTCCACCAGGTCAGGAGTTTCCCAACTCCTAAACCAAACCAGGAGCCATCTCTTGAGCACCCAATCCTTCCTTCTGCTCCTACAGGACATCCTGCAATTACCAACCTGAGCCACACTGGCTGGCTGCTCTTGGAACATGAAATATTTCCACTTCACAGTTGCAAATTTGGGATTAGAAGTGGATCTTTGGGGCAAGATAAGAGATGACAGCTGAAGGATCCCACCCTTAGTGAATACATATGGATAGATGGGATTCTTAGGGAATTTTTAGCTCTTATCCATCAGTTTGAAATCTCTGTGGGCTCTGAACCCACCTCGCCTCTGTCTTTCAGCTAAAATATCCAGACTGAGCAGCAATTACCCAGAAAAAGAGGGATCATCTCCCTGCAGCTGCAGAGCACCCTTGGTGTTGAATGCATTCCAAATGAACACAAAGAAATGTGGAAAACGTGTCAGGGACACTCTGGGAACTGAATTCACCCAGCACAGGCCTCCCTTGTGCCCTGTTGTGCAAGCTGAGCTCTGTTTGAAATGGAACCACCCCATTAATCTGGAGAACATCCTTAAACTGGGGGTTTAGATTTGGGGTGCTTTGCTGCCCTTGGACACTCCATGTGCTCTGTTAGCCCATTTACCCTGCAGTCCATGAGGGGCTCCTGGCTGGGGCAGGGTCTCTGTGCTGGCTCTGGGGCAGAACTCTCAGAGATCTCAGCCTGGCCTCAGGGGCAGCCCTGGACAGAGCAGCAGGCTTTGGAATGAAACTCCTTAGGACACCCTGTGGGGCAAGGAGGGACCTCAGACTGAAAACATCACACCAGAAGGAGAAATAGGAAAAGTAACCATGAAGAATTGCCCCTGGAGGTTCAGGCTTTAACAAGCACAATGCTGGTAGCAGCTGTTCCCAGTAGGACCAAGAAAGGATCAGGAAGGTGCTTGCTTTGGGGAAGGAGGGCAGAACTCATGGAATCACACAATGCTCTGGGTTGGGAACAACCTTGGAGATCATCTGGTTCCAACCCCTGCCATCCCTGTTCATTCTTTAACTTCCCCTTGTTAAAAAAAGGAAAACAAAACCCACAAAGCCACAAGGCAGAGTCTCGATCTCCCCACAAAATAAATAATAGAATCAAGCAAACCTCAAACCTTTCTGATCCCAGCACAGAATCTCAGCCTGCTATAAACACTGCTGGATTTAAATATCAAGAATATTCAGTGCATCAACAACAAAATATAATCCATGTTATTTCATCTGACAATGCACAGAGGACGAAAATAGAAAGGCCCGCTCCATTAAGCTTTGCATCTCCAACTGCACTGAAATTATAATCAACAGCTTCTTCAGGGCAAGGGGGGGACAAAGGAAGGCAGAAGGAAAAAAAGTACAGGGAAGATTGTTTGTTTTTTTTTTGCCATGGCACTTGGAAGAACACATTTCCAGCCCATTTCTGCCCTCCTGCATCAGGGCTTTGCTGAATTCTGGGGTGTTGACCAAATGCTCTTGTTTTGCAGAGCTGCACGTGGAGCTGCAGGGCAGGAGCTGCAGGGCAGGAGCTGCAGGGCAGGGGCAGGAGGTGCAGGGCAGGGGGTGCAGGACAGGGGCAGGAGCTGCAGGGCAGGGGCAGGAGCTGCAGGGCAGGAGGTGCAGGGCAGGGGCAGGAGCTGCTGGGCAGGGGCAGGAGGTGCAGGGCAGGGCAGGAGGTGCAGGGCAGGGGCAGGAGGTGCAGGGCAGGGGCAGGAGGTGCAGGGCAGGAGGTGCAGGGCAGGAGCTGCAGGGCAGGAGGTGCAGGGCAGGAGGTGCAGGGCAGGGGCAGGAGGTGCAGGGCAGGGGCAGGAGGTGCAGGGCAGGGGCAGGAGGTGCAGGGCAGGAGCAGGAGCTGCAGGGCAGGAGGTGCAGGGCAGGGGCAGGAGGTGCAGGGCAGGAGGTGCAGGGCGGGAGGTGCAGGGGCAGGGGCAGGAGGTGCAGGGCAGGAGGTGCAGGGCAGGAGGTGCAGGGCAGGGGTTGCAGGGCAGGGGCTGCAGGGCAGGAGCTGCAGGGCAGGGGCAGGAGGTGCAGGGCAGGAGGTGCAGGGCAGGGGCAGGAGGTGCAGGGCAGGGGCAGGAGGTGCAGGGCAGGGCAGGAGGTGCAGGGCAGGGGGTGCAGGGCAGGAGCAGGAGCTGCAGGGCAGGAGCAGGAGCTGCAGGGCAGGGGCAGGAGCTGCAGGGCAGGAGGTGCAGGGCAGGGGCAGGAGGTGCAGGGCAGGGGGTGCAGGGCAGGGGCAGGAGGTGCAGGGCAGGAGGTGCAGGGCAGGGCAGGAGGTGCAGGGCAGGGGGTGCAGGGCAGGGGCAGGGGGTGCAGGGCAGGGGGTGCAGGGCAGGGGCAGGAGGTGCAGGGCAGGAGGTGCAGGGCAGGAGGTGCAGGGCAGGGGCAGGAGGTGCAGGGCAGGGGGTGCAGGGCAGGGGTTGCAAGGCAGGGGCAGGGGCCCAGCAGCAGCACCCAGAGCTCCTCTGATCTCTGCCCCTGCCTGTCCCAGCTCCCTGTGCCACAGCAGCCCAGGGGGAGCCTGGGCTCAGTCCCCCAGCCCCAGCCGTGGTCACAAGGCTCAGGGTGGGAGGTTTAGGACAGGCTCAGGGTGGGAGGTTTAGGACAGGCTCAGAGTGGGAGGTTTAGGACAGGCTCAGGGTGGGAGGTTTAGGACAGGCTCAGGGTGGGAGGTTTAGGACAGGCTCAGGGTGGGAGGTTTAGGGCAGGCTCAGGGTGGGGGGTTTAGGACAGGCTCAGAGTGGGGGTTTAGGACAGGCTCAGAGTGGGGGTTTAGGACAGGCTCAGAGTGGGGGTTTAGGACAGGCTCAGAGTGGGGGGTTTAGGGCAGGCTCAGAGTGGGAGGTTTAGGACAGGCTCAGAGTGGGGGTTTAGGACAGGCTCAGGGTGCCCTGACCTCCAGCCCTGCTCTCTGCACTGCCCCTTCAGGTCTCCCCTCTCTCACTCTGAGGCTGTGCTGAGATGTCATTTGTCCCTTTCTGTGGCTTTCCAGTGAGAGTTTCCAGTATCACGCAGAGTATTTCCATCTTCTTCTATTTTTGTTTTGTTTTTTTTTTTACTAGCCAGAAATGGTTGAGTCACCATTTTAAAAGACAAAATTTTGTGGAAAATCAAAGCAATGAACCAACAAACACAGAGTTTGCAGTGACAATTTTATTCGTTTTTCCTGGCATGATCTCACCCCTGGGATGTAGGAAGCAGGAGCTGACTTCTCTGAGCAAAGCAAACTAGAAAAGTTTTGAGAAATCAGTAGCTCCATGCTGCTTTCTTTGGAGCGTGTCTATAATCCCCAAACTCCTTCTCCAGGTTCCCCAGGTTCCCTGCAGCTACAGAATCTGACTCCTGTTATTACTTTTTTTTCCCATCATTGATTTATGTAAATTAAATAGGAAGAAATACCAGCACTCCAGCCAAAAAGAGAAATGCCTCTTTTACAGGCTCAATATTTCACACCAAATATTCATCCTTCCCTGTGAGCAACTTCTTCCTCGGCCTCTCACATTACACTTTTACCGATAGCATTAAATGCTGAATGTGGGCAATATCTTTGATATATGGACAATTTACAGCACACACAGAGAGCCTTGACAGGACTCTTTTTCCTTTCTTTATCATCTTGTTCATAAATTGCAGCTGCTCCAGGCAGGGGCTCAGGGCTGAGCAGGGTCTGGGTGTGACAGGGACCTGCAGAGGCCTGAGGACACCCCCAGGCACCTCCCCTGTCACCTGGGGGCTCCTGGGGATTTTGCAGAGCCCTCCTGAGTGCTCTCCTTTTTGGGGCCGGGGATTAGAGGTGGGGAGGGCACTGGGGTGGTGAATTCAGGAGCAGCCACACCAAAGGCTCCTCCAGCCCAGCTGCAGCACAGGCTCGTGGGCCTGGTGCCAGACAGCAGCTGCACCTGGGGGGACCCCCGGGAGGCTCTGAGGGGCTGGGGGACATTGCTGAGCTCCAAGGACACCCCTGACAAGCTGCTGCTCCTTGTGCCACCCGTCTGGGACGGCTCAGTCCATTGCAAGCCCAGCCTGGCAGGTCCTGTCCTCCTTTTCCCTATTTACACCCCATTCACACCCTATTTACACCCCCATTTACACTCAATTTACACCCTGTTTACACCCCGTTTACACCCCCATTTACACCCGACTTACACTCCATTTACCCCCATTTACATTTTATTTACATCCCCATTTAAACCCCCATTTACACCCCATTTAGATTTTATTTACACCCCCATTTACACCCCATTTACACCCCATTCACACCCCATTTACAACCCAATTAACACCCCATTTAAATCCCCATTTACACCCCGTTTACACCCCAAGCCAGGAGCCAGACGTGCCCTTGTTTGTAGCTGCTGCAGAATGAGCAGGGCTGACAATTCCTGCAGCACCAGGACAAGGAGAGCTTGGGCTCTGTCAGGCTGCCAGGGGATGGGGCCGTGTCCCAGGCTGCCAGGGGATGGGACTCTGTCAGGCTGCCAGGGGATGGGGCTCTGTCAGGCTGCCAGGGGATGGGGCTGTGTCCCCGGGGATGTCCCCACCATGTCAGGCTGCCAGGGGATGGGGCTGTGTCCCCGGGGATGGGGCTGTGTCCCTGGGGATGGGGCTGTGTCCCCGGGGATGTCCCCACCATGTCAGGCTGCCAGGGGATGGGGCTGTGTCCCCGGGGATGTCCCCACCATGTCGGGATGACAGGGGATGGGGCTGTGTCCCAGGCTGCCAGGGGATGGGACTCTGTCAGGCTGACAGGGGATGGGGCTGTGTCCCCGGGGGTGTCCCCACCATGTCAGGCTGCCAGGGGATGGGGCTGTGTCCCAGGCTGCCAGGGGATGGGGCCGTGTCCCCAGGGATGTCCCCACCATGTCAGGCTGCCAGGGGATGGAGCTGTGTCCCCGGGGATGGAGCTGTGTCCCCGGGGGTGTCCCCACCATCCCAGAGCTCCCAAACACCCGGACACAGAGCTGGGGCTGACCCGGGGCTCTCTGCACTTGGGGGTGCTGGTGGAGCCCCCTTGGCCTGGCTGCTGCAGCTCCCCCAAGTTCAGCACAGAGGGAGGGGAGCTTTACCTGCCTGGGTGAGAGGGGAGCGTGTCCAAGGCCTCTGCTCTGCAGGGGAAAGGACCCAGAAAGAGCAGAAACGGGTGAAAGCCAAGGAGGAGAGGGACTGACCAGTTATGAGCTCCTGTTGGGGTGCTGTGAGGGGCCCAGGACGAGGTGAGACATGAGAATCTGACTCCAAGTTCTCAGAAGGCTGATATATTATATTATATTATATTATATTATATTATATTATATTATATTATATTATATTATATTATATTATATTATATTATATTATATTATATTATATTATATTATATTATATTATATTATATTATATTATATTATATTATTGTTATGTTACATTATAATTATATACTAAAACTATACTAAAGAAAAAGGAGACATCAGAAGGCTAGACAAGAAATGAATAAAAAACTCCTGACAGACCAGAGAGTCTGACACAGCTGATGGTGATTGGACATTAAATAAAAACAATTCACATGCTGGGTAAACAATTCTCCAAATCTCATTCCAACGCAGCAAAACACAGAGAAGCTGAGGATTCTCATCTTGCCAGGAAAAGAAACCCTCGTGAAGGGATTTTTCAGAACATATCAAGTGAGAAGTTTCCTCCTGCTCTTCCTCATTCTTCTTCTTCTTCTTTATTTCTGGGGCTCCTGAGCAGCCTGGCCTTGTGGAAGGTGTCCCAGGGCAGGGGGCTGGAAGCAGATGAGCTCTAAATCCCTTCCATTCTGTGATTCTCTGATTCTCTCAAACCCTTCCCCAGGGTGACAGTAGCAGCAGGATGAGCACTCAGAATCACCATGAGGGGTGGGCTGGGGGTGATGGGATGGGGATAAAATGGTTTAAAATCATGGGATGGATGTTCAGGGGAGTTGGAAAGAAAGGCTGGGCCTGGTAGGCCCTGGGGAAATGCTGGGCTTTACTGGATCATGCAAAACTGCTCCTGTATAATCTTTTAATGACTATGATAAATGATATGATTGTTATATGATGAATGATACAATTCTTAAATGTGATGATTGTTTGATAACAAGAATCATGAGAAACGACATTTGGGGGTTTGATGGAGATTACAAGAATCCATGCTTGGATGAGATCAATGCATACAGTAGAACAATATAAGTTTAATTAATAATATGTAGTTATATAAGGATAAGGGTATAAAAATGTGTTCATCCCAAACCCATAGTGGGTCACATTTGGGTCTGTGCCCCTGACACCCAGAGCTCCTCAATAAAAGCACCAGCATAGAATCATTCTGTGATTGTGTGTTCTGGGACACTGAGAGGGGGAGTGAAAGCCCAGAGCTGAGTCCCATGGGTGCTCTGGAAACACCTGGAATTGTGTTCTGGAGCACTGACAGTGGGAGTGAGAGCCCAGAGCTGAGTCCCATGGGTGCTCTGGAAACACCTGGAATTGTGTTCTGGAGCACTGACAGTGGGAGTGAGAGCCCAGAGCTGAGCCCCCCTGGAAACACCTGGAATTGTGTTCTGGAGCAATGACAGTGGGAGTGAGAGCCCAGAGCTGAGCCCCCCTGGAAACACCTGGAATTGTGTTCTGGAGCAATGACAGTGGGAATGAGAGCCCAGAGCTGAGTCCCATGGGTGCTCTGGAAACACCTGGAATTGTGTTCTGGAGCACTGACAGTGGGAGTGAGAGCCCAGAGCTGAGTCCCATGGGTGCCCTGGAAACACCTGGAGTTGTGTTCTGGAATGTTCCACTGCTGCTCTGGAAATTCACCCCTCAGCTGGCAGTGTCCCACCAGTGTCCCCCACACCCTCAGCAATGGTGCCACAGCTCCCCAGGCTGCTCCTGTGCCTGGAGAAGGCTCTGTCCTGTCCCTGTCCCTGTCCCTGCCCTGTCCCTGTCCCTGCCCTGTCCCTGTCCCTGTCCCTGTCCTGTCCCTGCCCTGTCCTGTCCCTGTCCCTGTCCCTGTCCCTGTCCCGTCCCTGTCCCTGTCCCTGTCCTGTTCTGTCCCTGTCCCTGTCCCTGTCCCTGTCCCTGTCCTGTCCCTGTCCCTGTCCTGTTCTGTCCCTGTCCCTGTCCTGTCCCTGTCCTGTCCCTGTCCTGTCCCTGTCCCTGTCCTGTCCTGTCCTGTCCCTGTCCTGTCCCTGTTCCTGTCCCTGTCCCTGTCCTGTCCCTGTCCCTGTCCTGTCCCTGTCCTGTCCCTGTTCCTGTCCCTGTTCCTGTCCCTGTCCTGTCCCTGTCCCTGTCCTGTCCTGTCCCTGTTCCTGTCCCTGTCCCTGTCCCTGTTCCTGTCCCTGTCCCTGTCCTGTCCCTGTCCTGTCCCTGTCCTTGTCCCTGCTCCCTGTCCTGTCCTGTCCTGTCCCTGTCCTGCCCTGGATGAGGCAGCTCAGCCTCCATGGCCTGCCCAGCTTTAGGTCACAGCCAGCTCCTGGAGGATCATTTCAGCAGACAGCACTACATGTGTTGGTGGTAAATTGTTTAGTGCTGAATTAATCTCACTCTTCATGCATCTGTAGTCATTTTCTGCTGGTTGTAAGCAGCATTTCTGTGCACAATTGTGTATTACCCCCTGGGGCCCGCTGCAGACAGAGCTCCTGTTTAAAACAGAGTTGTTAATCTGCTTCCCTTTTTTTGTTTTTCAAGTTACAGGTCAATGCACACCGGTTATAAAACATCTGTATACAATTCCAGCAGCCTCCCCTGCTCTCTGCAGGCCTGGGCCCTGCCTGGCACCCAGATCACAGCTCTGGAGCTGGTCTGGGTCAGGATAAACACCATGGCAGCCCTGGCACCCCTGGCACAGGGTTCCTGCAGAACAGGATAAACACCATGGCAGCCCTGGCACCCTTGGCACAGGGTTCCTGCAGAACAGGATAAACACCATGGCAGCCCTGGCACCCTTGGCACAGGGTTCCTGCAGAACAGGATAAACACCATGGCAGCCCTGGCACCCTTGGCACAGGGTTCCTGCAGAACAGGATAAACACCATGGCAGCCCTGGCACCCCTGGCACAGGGTTCCTGCAGAACAGGATAAACACCATGGCAGCCCTGGCACCCTTGGCACAGGGTTCCTGCAGAGCAGCTGCTGGGGGCTCTGTGTCACAGCTCCTGGCACACGGCTGCTCCAGGGATGGGCAATCACCCCGCCGGGCCCTGAGCCCCCCTGGGCAGTGAAACCCCCAGCAAAGGGGGGCTGCACACTTTGCTGGTTAAAGGGGGGGCTCTGGGGTCCAGCAGCCAGCATGGAGGGGCTCACACTGAGTGCTGCAGCTGCAGGAAAGAAAGAACTTCCCTCTCCTGTTCCCAGCCTGTGCCCGTGCTCACAGGGGTCCCAGGATGGGGGCAGGGATGAGGATCTGACTCCATGGTTCAGAAGGCTGATTGATTATTTTATGATATATATTACATTAAAACTAGACTAAAAGAATAGAAGAAAAGGTTTCATCAGAAGGCTGGCTGAGAATAGAATAAGAGTGATAACAAAGGTTTTTGGCTCAGGCTCTGTCTGAGCCAGCTGACTGTGATTGGCCATTAATTACAAACATCAACATGGGCCAATCCCAGATGCACCTGTTGCATTCCACAGCAGCAGATAATCAATGTTTGCATTTTGTTCCTGAGGCCTCTCAGCTCCTCAGGAGGAAAAATCCCAAGGAAAGGATTTTCCATTAAAGATGTCTGTGACACAGCCCCTGCAGGGTCCTTCAGGGTGCTCAGGGTCCATCACCTCATTTCCAGCCTGAGCCTGGAGAGGGACCATCCTCTCTGAGAACTCTGCACTTCTCCACCAGAAGTGAATGCTTGGTAGCCAAAAATCTGGGGCATGCAGCACTGCAGAGTGTGATGGAAATAACTCAGGTTTTCCCCCACTGTGTACCAAACCCAGAAAGGAATCTCTAACACCCTGGGCTCCCTTCTCTGTACCAAACCCAGAAGGGAATCTGTAACACCCTGGGCTCCCTTCTCTGTACCAAACCCAGAAGGGAATCTCTAACACCCTGGGCTCCCTTCTGTGGGACCACAACTGGCCAGGCTGTTTCATCCCCTGCCACCCCCAGAGGGTCTCCCTGAGCTGCAGAGCCTGTGCCAAAGCAGGATGGACAAACACAGTCACAAAATCACAGCACGTTTGGGCTGGCAGGGACCTGGAGAGAGCCATGGCAGGGACCCTGCCCCTGTCCCAGGCTGCTCCAGCCCTGCCTGACCTGGCTTGGGCACTCAGGGATGCAGGGGCAGCCACAGCTGCTCTGGGCAAAAGCCACAAAGTGTCCCTCGAATTTGTACCCTGTCCATCAGGTGCTCTCATGATGGAGACACCTTTTAATGCTCCATTGACAGCACAGGGATCCCTCAGCACACACCTGGCTGGGCTGTGGGCTGCACTCGGTGTCAGGCTCCTGGAGTTGCCACATTCACCTGCAGAGGGGCACACCCAGGGCCTGTGAGCACAGACAGTGCTGCCTCTCCTCCCTGACCCCTCTCCCAGCCCCACTGGTGCTCCTGTTCCCCCCGTGTGCTGCAGGCCTGGGCTCTGGCACGAGCCACAGACACAAATGCACTCAGAGGCAAAAGGCTTTAATTGCATTAGTGCTACATCCCTGGTGGGGCAAACCCAGCAGACAAAAGAGGAGCTGAGGGTTGGCAGTGGAGACAGCCTGGGGGTGACTCATGGGCTCATGGCAGCTCAGAGTGCACAAGGAAATGTCACACCATGACAGATCCCCATTGTCTGCCCATAAACCCTCTCCCAGCCGGGCTGTGCCCATCCTGTGCCCTGCCAAAGGAGCTGCTCAGGCTGGCTGGGGGAGGCCCCTGGGCAGTGCCAGAGATCCCTCCCTGCTGGGCCTGGCAGCCCTGCCATGCCCTGGTGGCTCTGGGGACATTTCTGGGGGGCTGGCACTCAGAGGGTCCCTCAGGGCAGGGGCACAGCAGCTGCTGAGCCCACAGGGCAGCCTGAGAGCAGCAAGGGGAGCTCTGTGCCCACTGCCCTGCTGGGCTCAGGGCTCCTCCTGTGCCCACGAGAGCAGGGGGCAGCTGCAGCAGGAGACTGCACCTGGGGACAGGGACACTGTCACTTGGAGATGGACACTGTCACCTGGAGAGGGACACTGTCACATGGAGAGGGACAATGTCATCTGGAGAGGGACACTGTCACCTGGAGAGGGACAATGTCATCTGGAGAGGGACATTGTCACATGGAGAGAGGGACACTGTCACCTGGAGAGGGACACTGTCACCTGGAGAGAGGGACACTGTCACCTGGAGAGACACTGTCACCTGAATTGAGGGACACTGTCACCTGGAGAGAGGGACACTGTCACCTGGGGAGGGACACTGTCACCTGGAGAGAGGGACACTGTCGCCTGGAGAGGGACACTGTCACCTGGAGAGAGGGACACTGTCACCTGGTGAGGGATGCTGTGTCCCCACTCTGCCCAGGTGTCCAGGCCATGTCCCCACTCTGCCCAGGTGTCCCAGGCTGTGTCCCCAGGCCGTGTCCCCACTCTGCCCAGGTGTCCCAGGCCATGTCCCCAGGCCGTGTCCCCACTCTGCCCAGGTGTCCAGGCCGTGTCCCCAGGCTGTGTCCCCACTCTGCCCAGGTGTCCAGGCCGTGTCCCCAGGCTGTGTCCCCACTCTGCCCAGGTGTCCAGGCCATGTCCCCACTCTGCCCAGGTGTCCCAGTCCGTGTCCCCACTCTGCCCAGGTGTCCAGGCCGTGTCCCCACACTCTCCAGGTGTCCAGGCCATGTCCCCAGGCTGTGTCCCCACTCTGCCCAGGTGTCCAGGCCGTGTCCCAGGCTGGACACAGGCACAGCTGCTCCCAGGCACAGCAGGAGCTGCCCTGGGCCGTGCAGGCTCTCGTTGCAGGGCTGTGGAAGCACAGCCAGGCTGGCAGCAGAGCCCTTCTCTCCAGACCTGGGCACTGCCAGGGGGTTTGCCTCCATCACAGCAGCCTGAGTGCAGGGAAATCCTTTGGGTTGCAGCCTCCAGGCCCCTGCAGGCAGCCAGCTTCTGCTTCCCCACTGAAATGCCCCAAAGCTTTCTCACTGCCACGGCAGGAGCCGGGCTCAGCCCATGGCAAACGAGGTTCTGCTTTGGATGATTTGAGCCTGAGTGAAAACTGCTGCATTCCATGGCTGTGGGGGGAGCTGCCCTGCCCCAGCTCCAGCTGCTGGAACAGATTGCATCTCCATTTCCATCCCAAAACAGCCCAGGGAGCAAGGGGAGCATGGGGAGCTCCCTCTCACCCAGGTGTTTCCTGCTCTGGCTGCCTGGTGGTGTTCAGCTGCCCAGGAGATCCCAGCTTGTGTTTGGAGGGACATTGCAGTGCCCACCTGGGTGCCTGGCAGCCAGAACGTGGGACTGCAGCATGAGCAGTGAGATGGGACAGATGGGACAGATGGGACAGGTGGGACAGGTGGGACAGATGGGACAGATGGGACAGATGGGACAGATGGGACAGACGGGACAGATGGGACAGACTCACCCTCTGCCAGCCCCTGCCCTGGTGAGGGCCCTGCCCTGGGCCAGGGCTCCAGAGCCCCCCCAGACACCCCTGAGCCCAGAGCTGAGCTCTGCTGCTGCTGCTGCTGATTGCACCCACCAAATAAAGCTCATCTTTACAGCTGCTTCCCACGAGGGACAGTCCCTGCTCTGTGCTGCATGGATCATTGCTGGAGCCAGCCCTGGACCTCTCGGTCACTCAGGGACTCAGGAGGGCATTTCCACCCATTCAGGAGCGCTGCAGAAAACCTTTAGATTTATATGGCACAAGAATGAAATGTCTCATTTTGTGCCTGCTCTTCATTCCCTGTGTGACATGAAGAAGTGGCTTCACGGTGATTTCCATCTCAGGTGAATTTTCCTTTCCTGTGCACATGGCAGGAGCCAGGAGGGATCTCCAGTATCCCAGTGCCCTGGGAGCTGCCCCTGCTGAAGGATTTTGTGTCTCCAAATGCAAAAGGCTTTTCCTCCCTGCCTGAGCTGAGGATGCCCCGTGGAATCAAGGGCTGATTGTGCTGGGGCAGCTCAGCCAAGGAGCAAGGTCAAGGGCACAGAGAGGGCACTGGCACAGCAGCATCCAAAGGAATGGGAGCAAACACAGACTGTCAATGCCGTGGCCTCCAGCAGGAGGCTGGGGAACGTGGTGATGGACTCAAAGCATCTTCATTTGGGAATCTGAGTGGGCTGCAATTCCCCAAGGCAAGCACTGGCACATCTGGGTTTCTGGGAATTGCTGGGATGAAGGGAGATTTGGAGGGGCAATGGTTCTGACCCCGTTTGCAGGAGAGAGCCAGTGTTGGCATTTTCCTGGGGAGGGGAAGGAATTCTCCATTCTTTTGTGCTGAAAGGAGCCCTGACATTTCAGACGGGGTGCAGGATCCCCCAGTCACAGAGAGGGGCTCTGTAAGCCCTGGCAGTGAGGCTGGAGCCTGTGTCCCCCAGGGCTGCCCTGCCTGCACTCCTTCTGTCATCCTGTCTGAAAACAGAACTGACTGCAGCTCCCAGAGCAGATCCCCTGTGCCACAAACGGGAGAGCTCCCTCACTTCACATCAGTGTTCTGAGCAGGTCCTGGCAGACAATGACAAACTGCCCTTCACCTTTGTTCACATCAGCAGCAGCAGCACAGCTGTGCCCTCCCCTGCTCCTGCCACCCCCCATCCACCCCTCTGGGGCTCCAGGAGCTGTCCCAGGGAAAGAGCTTCCTCCTGGAGCTCAGGGAGCTGAGCCCAGCCAGCTCCTCCTCTCCTCTCCTCTCCTCTCCTCTCCTCTCCTCTCCTCTCCTCTCCTCTCCTCTCCTCTCCTCTCCTCTCCTCTCCTCTCCTCTCCTCTCCTCTCCTCTCCTCTCCTCTCCTCTCCTCTCCTCTCCTCTCCTCTCCTCTCCTCTCCTCTCCTCTCCTCTCCTCTCCTCTCCTCTCCTCTCCTCTCCTCTCCTCTCCTCTCCTCTCCTCTCCTCTCCTCTCCTCTCCTCTCCTCTCCTCTCCTCTCCTCTCCTCTCCTCTCCTCTCCTCTCCTCTCCTCTCCTCTTGATGCAGTGATTGCACTGGGATGGGAGGAGTTGATTCTGTCTCCTGGCAGGAGAGGTGGGCTAGGAAAGCCCTTGGGTGCTCATTTCTGGTCTAGGAGAGCCCTTGGGTGCTCATTTCTGGGCTAGGAGAGCCCTTGGGTGCTCATTTCTGGGCTAGGAGAGCCCTTGGGTGCTCATTTCTGGGCTGCTGTGAGGTTCCAGCCCTTGGGCAATGCCCAGGGAGCCCTGGGCAGGGGTAGGGCCCTTCCCCTGGGGCTGTGGAGAGCCCTGGCAGGTTCCTGCCCACCCGCTGTGCCATGGAGCCATTTCTGCCAGTCTGTCCTGGCCTGTGCCCTCCCTGTTTGTGCCAAGCCAGCACAGGAGCTCCAGACAAGGCTTGCAGGTGTCTCTGCCCTGCTCCTCTCCTCCTGCTGCCAGGGCAGGGCAGGGCAGGGCAGGGAGCACCCATTGGGACCTGACCCACCTGACCCACCCTGCAGAGGCCGTGGGGTGCTGCAGGCACACAGGGGGTGGTGACTGCCAGGGGGGTGAGCCCCACGTGCAGGGCAGGTGAGCAGCACTGACAGCAACGGGCCAGGGAGTGCCCAGGTGAGCAGCACTGACAGCAACGGGCCATGGGGTGCCCAGGTGAGCAGCACTGACAGCCATGGAGTGCCCAGGTGAGCAGCACTGAGCCATGGAGTGCCCAGGTGAGCAGCACTGACAGCCATGGGGTGCCCAGGTGAGCAGCACTGAGCCATGGGGTGCCCAGGTGAGCAGCACTGAGCCATGGAGTGCCCAGGTGAGCAGCACTGACAGCCATGGGGTGCCCAGGTGAGCAGCACTGACAGCCATGGAGTGCCCAGGTGTGCTGAGCAACCACAGAGGGCACCCAGGTGTGATATGTGAACATGAGGGGATGAAAGGCTGGGCTGGAGAACAAGGAGGGCAGATACTTCACAGAATCACTGGGTTAAGAGACCTTCAAGACCATCCAGTCCAACCCAGTCCCAACCCACCAACTGCCCCCTGGCCCCCAGTGCCACCTCCAGGCTCTGTTAAACACCCCCAGGGATGGGGGCTGCACCACCTCCCTGGGCAGAACATTCCAGAACTTTCTCCCCTTTCTGTATGAACCTTTTCCCTGCTGTCCCACCTGGATTTCCCGTGGCACAGCTCCAGGCTGTGTGCTCTGGCTCTGTCAGTTCCTGCACACAGAGCCCAGCCCCAGCTGAGCACGGGCACCTTTCAGGAGCTGTGCAGGGTGATGGGGGCAGCCCTGAGCCTCCTTTTCTCCAGGCTGAGCACCCCCAGCTCCCTCAGGGCTCCTCACAGGGTTTGTGTTCCCAGCCCCTCCCCAGCCCCCTCTGGATGGGCTCAAACATCCCAAAGTCCTTCCCAACCTGAGGGGCCAGGGCTGGGCACAGCACTCGGGGTGTGCCCTCCCAGTGCCCAGGGCAGGGGCAGAGGGCCCTCCCTGCTCATTCCTGAGCTCAGTGATGTCCCTGTGTGGGTGAAGCTCTCTGGTGCTGTGTGGGGACACTCTGGGTGCCGTGGCCATCTCAGCTGTGACAGAAGGTGATGAGAGCTGGGCAGGGAGCAGAGTGCCCGGGGGATGAGGCTGTGTGCCCTGCCATGGCCTGGCAGCTGCAGCAGGGCCAGGCCAGCAGCTGGGGCTGTGTGTGCCACCCTGCAGCAGAGCCAGGCCAGCAGCTGGGGCTGTGTGTGCCACCCTGCAGCAGAGCCAGGCCAGCAGCTGGGGCTGTGTGTGCCACCCTGCAGCAGAGCCAGGCCAGCAGCTGGGGCTGTGTGTGCCACCCTGCAGCAGAGCCAGGCCAGCAGCTGGGGCTGTGTGTGCCACCCTGCAGCAGAGCCAGGCCAGCAGCTGGGGCTGTGTGTGCCACCCTGCAGCAGAGCCAGGCCAGCAGCTGGGGCTGTGTGTGCCACCCTGCAGCAGAGCCAGCTCTGCCCAGGGACAGGACAAAGTCCCAAAGGCTGAGGGAGGATTGATGATCCCAGGGCTTGGTGGGGATGCAGGAAGGGAAAGTGGTGTTGGGGAAAGGGCAAGAGGCAGCTTTGGGGCTGGGGCTGGCAGAGGCAGCAAAGGCAGCCTGACAGCTTCAATGAGCAGCTTCAGACGTAGGCAACTGTTTATGGCTCCTCCTAATTGCTGTAATATTCCTGCCACTGCCACAATGCTGTGGAGCTGCTTCGCTCGCTCTGACAAATCAGCTGCCAGCAGAAGAGAAAACAGTGAAGTAAATAATGTGAGCAGTGAAGGGAAGGGTGACCCACGTTGCTGCTCCCTCATCTCTGCTGGCAGAAGGGCTCAGTGCCCCCGGGCCTGCCCAGCCCTGCAGGAGCTGCCCTGCCAGTGGGCACTGGGCTGGGTCCCTGCCCTGCGGGCATCTCCGGGTTCAGCCCTGAATCAGGGAACCCCTGGGCTGGAAAAGACCCCCAAGGTCATGGAGTCCAACCTGTGACTGATCCCGACCTTGTGCCACAGCCCAGAGCTCTGAGTGCCACAGCCAGGTGCTCCTGGGACCCCTCCAGGGATGGGCACTGCAAACCTCCCTGGGCAGCCCCTGGTAGTGCCCACTGCACCCCTTCCACAGGAAATTCCTGCTGGTGCTGGACCTCCCCTTGTCACAGACATCTTCTATGGAAAATCCTTCCCTTAGGGTTTTTCCTCCTGAGAAGCTGAGAGGCCTCAGGAACAAAATGCAAACATTGATTATCTGCTGCTGTGGGATGCAACAGGTGCATCTGGGATTGGCCCATGTTGGATGTTTGTAATTAATGGCCAATCACAGTCAGCTGGCTCAGACATAGAGCCGAGCCACAAACCTTTGTTATCATTCTTTCTTATTCTATTCTTAGCCAGCCTTCTGATGAAATTCTTTCTTCTATTCTTTTAGTATAGTTTTAATGTAATATATATCATAAAATAATAAATCAGCCTTCTGAACCATGGAGTCAGATCCTCATCTCTTCCCTCATCCTGGAACCCTGTGAGCACGGTCACACCTGGCCCACCCTGAGCCTCCCCTCTGCTCCTGTCCCTGTTCCCCTCCTGGCAGGAGCTGAGCAGAGCCACAAGGGCCCCCTGAGCCTCCTTTGCTCCAGGCTGAGCCCCTGCCCGGCTCCTCAGGGATTCTGCAGCCCCTGCCCAGCTCCTCAGGGATTCTGCAGCCCCTGCCCAGCTCCTCAGGGATTCTGCAGCCCCTTCCCAGCTCCTCAGGGATTCTGCAGCCCCTGCCCAGCTCCTCAGGGATTCTGCAGCCCCTGCCCAGCTCTGGAGTCACCCTGAGCTCTCCCAGCTGTGCACTGTCCCTGGGACACAGGATGTGGTCCTGGGGAAAATAAACTCCTGTTCACTGCCAAAATCTCCTTCCTAATTTGTCAATGCTCCAAACAGAGTTTCTGAAAATCTGGGGGGTCATTTTTAGTGTCTAGAGCTATTTTTCCTCAGTTTGGAAATCCAAATTCCACAAACTTGTAGTTGGTGGGGCTCAGCGTCCTGGATTAGTAATCTTTGAGGCATGGATGGATGTCTCCATGAAATATCTGTGGATTGGGGGAATTGATGTGTGTGAACCCTTCACTGGGGCAGCACTGAGCCAGCAGATCACAGCAGCAGAGGGCAGCTGCCCCATCAGCTTGGCTGCTGCTTTAACAGCACCACAAAATGATTCCAGTCCATGGTTGGATAGTTGGCACCACAAAATAATTCCAGTCCATGGTTGGATAGTTGGCACCACAAAATATTTCCAGTCCATGGCTGGACAGCTGGGAGACACAAAAGAACATCTTCCATCTTCCCAACCCCTGGAGATTGCTGGATGCCCAAGAGCATCACCCCTTCATCCTCAGGAAGAAACTTTTCAGTTTCAAGAAAATTGCAAATCCATTTCTTATTATTCAGAAGAGATTTGTTCTGTTGAGATTTGATGGGAAGAGCTCTCAGGAAGCACACGGGGCTCTCGTCACTCCGACCTCAGCGCCTGCAGAGTGAGGTGGGAGTAAAGAGCCTCTGAACTCCGCTGCTAATTAGACTGGCTTGGCCTATTGTGCTAACGAGGGCATTGTCTGCAGATCGAGGGCATTGTCTGTGTGCAGATCGAGGGCATTGTCTGCAGATCGAGGGCATTGTCTGTGTGCAGATCGAGGGCATTGTCTGTGTGCAGATCGAGGGCATTGTGTGTGTGCAGATCGAGGGCATTGTGTGCAGATCGAGGGCATTGTCTGTGTGCAGATCCAGGGCATCGTGTGCAGATCGAGGGCATTGTCTGTGTGCAGATCGAGGGCATTGTCTGTCTGCAGATCCAGGGCATCGTGTGCAGATCGAGGGCATTGTCTGTGTGCAGATCGAGGGCATTGTCTGTCTGCAGATCGAGGGCATTGTCTGTGTGCAGATCGAGGGCATTGTCTGCAGATCGAGGGCATTGTGTGCAGATCGAGGGCATTGTCTGTGTGCAGATTGAGGGCATTGTCTGTGTGCAGATCCAGGGCATTGTCTGTGTGCAGATCGAGGGCATTGTCTGTGTGCAGATCGAGGGCCTTGTCTGTGTGCAGATCGAGGGCATTGTCTGTGTGCAGACCGAGGGCATTGTCTGTCTGCAGATCGAGGGCATTGTCTGTGTGCAGATCGAGGGCATTGTCTGTGTGCAGATCGAGGGCATTGTGTGCAGATCGAGGGCCTTGTCTGTGTGCAGATCGAGGGCATTGTGTGCAGATCGAGGGCATTGTCTGTGTGCAGATTGAGGGCATTGTCTGCAGATCGAGGGCATTGTCTGTGTGCAGATCGAGGGCATTGTCTGTGTGCAGATCGAGGGCATTGTGTGTGTGCAGATCGAGGGCCTTGTCTGTGTGCAGATCGAGGGCATTGTCTGTGTGCAGACCGAGGGCATTGTCTGTGTGCAGATCGAGGGCATTGTCTGTGTGCAGATCGAGGGCATTGTGTGCAGATCGAGGGCATTGTCTGTGTGCAGATCGAGGGCATTGTGTGCAGATCGCTGAGGTGCCTTTCATCCGCAGCAAGGATACGGTGCCTTCCCGGGCACACCTGGATGTTGGCACCTTCTGATGTCTCTGCAGATGGAACCCCGAGGGTCTGGCTGGGCACAGCCTCGGGCACAGCACGGGGCAGGAGGGATGGCAATAACGGGGGGATGGCAATAGTGGGGCAGGAGGGATGGCAATAATGGGGCAGGAGGGGTGCCAATAACGGGGCAGGAGGGATGGCAATAATGGGGCAGGAGGGATGGCAGTAATGGGGCAGGAGGGATGGCAATAATGGGGCAGGAGGGATGGCAGTAATGGGGCAGGAGGGGTGCCAATAACGGGGCAGGAGGGATGGCAATAATGGAGGGATGGCAATAATGGGGCAGGAGGGATGGCAATAATGGAGGGATGGCAATAATGGGGCAGGAGGGATGGCAGTAATGGGGCAGGAGGGATGGCAATAATGGGGCAGAAGGGATGGCAGTAATGGGGCAGGAGGGGTGCCAATAACCCCAAACACTGGAATTCTTACAGCACTCATTCCCTTTTGGGGCCAAGGGGAGCAGGTTTGGGGCTGAGCTTTGGGGAAATGGGGTGAAGAAGGAGCTGCCTCCTCCCTTAAGGGCTCCGAGGTTCAGGGCTGCTCTCTCCACAGGGACCAGGACCAGGAATTCCCATTTCCCTGCACGTCCCAGCCTGTGGGGGAGCCCAGGAGGAGCCAAACTGGGGCTGCCTGCCCTGAAACCTGGGCACGTGTGCCCTGTCCAGATCAGGGCTCCTGTGACTGCAGGAAACCGGGCACTGTGACCTGTGCCAGGGGCTGTGACCCGTGCCAGGTGCTGTGACTGTGCCAGGTGCTGTGACTGTGCCAGGCTCTGTGACCCGTGCCAGGCGCTGTGACCCGTGCCGGGTGCTGTGACCCGTGCCAGGCGCTGTGACCTGTGACCCGTGCCAGGCGCTGTGACCCGTGCCGGGTGCTGTGACCCGTGCCAGGCACTGTGACCCGTGCCAGGCGCTGTGACCCATGCCAGGCGCTGTGACCCATGCCAGGTGCTGTGACCCGTGCCAGGCGCTGTGACCCATGCCAGGTGCTGTGACCCGTGCCAGGCGCTGTGACCCGTGCCAGGCACTGTGACCTGTGCCAGGCACTGTGACCCGTGCCAGGTGCTGTGACCTGTGCCGGGTGCTGTGACCCGTGCCAGGCGCTGTGACCCGTGCCAGGTGCTGTGACTGTGCCAGGCTCTGTGACCCGTGCCAGGCACTGTGACCCGTGCTGGGTGCTGTGACCCGTGCCAGGCACTGTGACCCGTGCCAGGCGCTGTGGCCCGTGCCAGGCACTGTGACCTCTGCCAGCCACTGTGACCCGTGCCAGGCGCTGTGACCCGTGCTGGGTGCTGTGACCCGTGCCAGGCACTGTGACCTCTGCCAGCCACTGTGACCCGTGCCAGGCGCTGTGACCCGTGCCAGGCACTGTGACCCGTGCCGGGTGCTGTGACCCGTGCCAGGTGCTGTGACCTGTGCCAGGCACTGTGACCTGTGCCAGGCACTGTGACCCGTGCTGGGTGCTGTGACCCGTGCTGGGTGCTGTGACCTCTGCCAGCCACTGTGACCCGTGCCAGGTGCTGTGACCCGTGCCAGGTGCTGTGACCCGTGCTGGGTGCTGTGACCCGTGCCAGGCACTGTGATCTGTGCCAGCCACTGTGACCTCTGCCAGGCACTGTGACCTGTGCCAGGCACTGTGACCCGTGCTGGGTGCTGTGACCCGTGCCAGGTGCTGTGACCCGTGCCGGGTGCTGTGACCTGTGCTGGGTGCCGTGACCCGTACCAGGTGCTGTGACCCATGCCAGGCTCTGTGACCCGTGCCAGGCACTGTGACCCGTGCTGGGTGCTGTGACCCGTGCTGGGTGCTGTGACCCGTGCCAGGTGCTGTGACCTCTGCCAGGCACTGTGACCTGTGCCAGGTGCTGTGACTGTGCCAGGTGCTGTGACACTTTCAGGGCTCTGAGCTCCTCTTCAGCCCCGTGGGGAATGAGGTTTGGGCTGCCCCAGCCTGAGACATGGACTGCAAGTGGCACCAGCTGAGCTGATCCTCTGGCGCACCTGGTGTCCAGCAGCAGGAGATGCCCATCCCCAGGTGCACATCCCCTGAGTGTTCTCCCCAGGTGCCCATCCCCAGGTGCCCATCCCCACATGCACATCCCCAGGTGTGTTATCCCCAGGTGTGTTCTCCCCAGATGCCCATCCCCAGATGCCCATCCCCAGGTGCCCATCCCCAGGTGTGTTCTCCCCAGATGCCCATCCCCAGGTGCCCATCCCCAGGTGTGTTCTCCCCAGATGCCCATCCCCAGGTGTCCATTTCCAGGTGCACATCACTAGATTTACATCCCCAGGTGCCCATCCCCAGGTGCCCATCCCCAGGTATATTCTGGACAATGCTGGTGGGATGAAGCACAGACGTGCCCTGAGGAGAGCTGAGGGTGGGCATTGCTGGTGGAACGTGCTGGAGTGCAGGCAGTGTGAGGTGAGAGGGGGAGCAGCACACATCCCCCATTTCCATGGACAGAAACGGCCCCTGGCACAAAGGGGGTGCTGGAACAGCCCCGAGCCCCCTGTCCCTGCCCAGAGGGCCAGACCTGGCAGTGACAGCCCTGGCACAGGGGGGTGATGAACAAAGGGGGTGGTGAATATCCCAGAACCCCCTGTCCCTTGTCCACAGGGCCAGGCCTGGCAGTGACAGCCCTGGCACAGGGGGGTGATGAACAAAGTGGGTGATGAACATCCCAGAGCCCCCCTGTCCCTGCCCAGAGGGCTGGGCCTGGCAGTGACAGCCCTGGCACAGGGGGGTGATGAACAAAGTGGGTGATGAACATCCCAGAGCCCCCCTGTCCCTGCCCACAGGGCCAGCTCTGAGGTGAGCTGCTCCTTCCAGGCATGACCCTGTCAGGCACAGGAACAGCCCATGGCTCTGGGTGCTCCTGTGCCAGTGCTGCCACTCTGGGTGGCACAGGGAGCTCCTGGCAGGTCCCAGCCCTGGTGGCTCTGGGTGCTCCTGTGCCAGTGCTGCTGCCACTCTGGGTGGCACAGGGAACCTGGCACAGGGAGCTCCTGGCAGGTCCCAGCCCTGGTGGCTCTGGGTGCTCCTGTGCCAGTGCTGCCACTCTGGGTGGCACAGGGAACCTGGCACAGGGAGCTCCTGGCTGGTCCCAGCCCCCAGGACGGGCAAAGGCAATGCCCGAGGTGCCCGTGGTCTCTGCTGGTGCTGCAGGGACAGAGGACCTGAGGGCTCTCTTGTCTCTGCATGGCAGTTCCTGCTCTGGAGTTGAGTCCCAGCCTTCAGCTGGGCGAGCAGGGGGGTTCAGAATGTTTAAGAAGAGGGGAAATGTCAGATGAGGAAGTGAATGGTGCTGGTGTTTCTGCAAACACGGCTCAGTGGGGATGAAGGGAGCTTTGTTTGGTGCCTGCAGCCCCAGGCAGTGCATGGAGTGTGGCACAAACCCTCCTTTGAGTCCCACACATCACCCAGCCCCTCACCCTGTGCCCCCCAGCACGGGGACATGGCAGGACAGCATGGGACATGGGACATGGGACTGATCCCCTGTGACCTGAGGGCTCGGCCACGGGAGCACAGGGACATGGAGCACAGGACACAGGAACAGAACCCAGGAACAGAACACAGGACACAAACACAGGAGCACAGGGACATGGAACACAGAACACAGGAACAGAACACAGAACACAAACATGGGTGACATTTCAGGCCAGCATGGGACATGGAATCAATCCCCTGTGACCCCGAGGGCTCGGCCATGGGGACACAGGGACATGGAACAGAGAACATAGAATACAGGAACATAGGAACACAGAACACAAACAGAACACAGAACACAAACAGAAGACAGGAGCAGAACACAGGAGCAGAGCACAGGAGCACAGCACAGAAACACAGATCAGAGGAACAGAACTCAAGAACACAGAGCAGAACACAGGAATAAAGTACACAGAACACAAACGTAGGAACACAACACAGAGCACAGGAACAGAGAACACAGAAACACAACATAGGAACACAGGACCAAGAATACAGAAACACAGAACACAGGAACCACAAGAACATAGAACACAAGGAACACCCACAGGAACACAGAACACAGGAACAGAACACAGGAACAGAACACAGAACACAGGAGCACAGGACACAGAACACAAGCACAGAACACAGGAACAGCACACAGGAGCACAGAACACAGCACACAGGAGCACAGAACACAGAACAGAACACAGCACACAGGAGCACAGAACACAGCACACAGGAGCACAGAACACAGCACACAGGAGCACAGAACACAGCACACAGGAGCACAGAACACAGGAGCAGAACACAGGAGCACAGAACACAGCACACAGGAGCACAGAACACCCACCCAGCAGCACCCAGGCTCCCTGTGCAGGCTCAGCTGCAGAGGCAGTGAGCCCTCAGGCCCCGGGGAAATACTTTGGCTGCAGAACCTCCCCCAGGGCAGCACAAAGCTCCTCAGGATTATTATCACTGCCAGGAATTCTTCTTACTGTCCCCCTGAGAGGTGCTGGGATCAGGAGCAGCGTTCAGGTGCCCTTTCCTTCCCAAAGCCAGGGGGAGCAGGCTGGGCTGTGTGGGGCAGGGTGTGTCCCTTTGCAGGGATGTGAGCCCATTTTGGGGCAGTGTGTCCCAGTTTGGGGCAGGGTGTGTCCCTTTTCAGGAGATGTGAGCCCATTTTGGGGCAGTGTGTGGGGATGTGAGTCCAGTTTGGGGCAGTTTGTGTCCCTTTGCAGGGATATGAGCCCAGTTTGGGGCAGGGTGTGGGGATGTGAGCCCAGTTTGGGGCAGGGTGTGTTGTTTTCCAGGGGATATAAGCACAGTTTGGGGCAGTGTGTCCCATTTTGGGCCAGTCTGGATTCTTTTCCAGGGGATATGAGCTCATTTTGGGGCAGTGTGTCCCAGTTTGGGGCAGGGTGTGTCCTTTACCAGGGGATATAAGCACAGTTTGGGGCAGTGTGTCCCAGTTTGGGGCAGGGTGTGTCCCTTTGCAGGGATGTGAGCCCATTTTGGGGCAGTGTGTCCCATTTTGGGGCAGTGTGTCCCAGTTTGGGGCACGGTGTGTCCTTTACCAGGGGATATAAGCACAGTTTGGGGCAGTGTGTCCCATTTGGGGCAGTGTGTGTCCCTTTGCAGGGATGTGAGCCCATTTTGGGGCAGTGTGTCCCATTTTGGGCCAGTCTGGATCCTTTTCCAGGGGATGTGACCCAGGCAGGGAGGAGGCCCACAATGAGCTGAGTGAAGCCCTTGGAGGGTGTGTGGGGCTCCTGGCTGGCTCTGAGCACTCCTTGTGCTGTTCCTGGGCTGCTCCTCACCCCTGGGGGTTCACTCACTGGGAGGAACTGCTGGCTGCTCTCCCCACACCTGTTTGTTAAACTGGGCTGAGCTGTCAATATTTACCTTCCTGTTCATTGCCCGAGGAGCTGCAGCTCTCTGTGGGTTGGGTGTTTGTCCCCGAGGGCTCAGCACACCCGGGGTGCTCCCAGCTCCCAGCCCGGCCCTGCTGGCCCAGGGGACCCCAAACTGGGGCTCTGTGGCTCAGCCCCCACTGAGAGCCCTGCAGATGGGCATGGAGGGGGGGCTGCAGCTGTCCCCAGACCCAGGGGACAAGGGACACCGAATTGAACTGATGCTGAACGCTGGAGGGCTCAGCTGGGGGTGGGAGGGGAGGGATCTGTGTCCTGGCTGGGCACGCTGGGCATCCCTGAGCCCTGTGGGATGGCACTGCCCAGGGGCTGGGACAGGGATGGCACTGCCCGGGGGCTGGGACAGGGCAGGGATGGCACTGCCTGGACTCTGTGACAGGGGTGGCACTGCCTGGGGGCTGGGACAGGGACTCACAGCCAGGGACTGCCTTGGCTTGGGAGGAGCCCAAATCCCACCCAGTGCCACCCCTGCCATGGCAGGGACACCTCCCACTGTCCCAGGGTGTCCCAGTGTCCAACCTGGCCTTGGGCACTGCCAGGGATCCAGGGACAGCCCCAGCAAATCTGGGAATTCCAGCCCAGGCAGGAATTCCTTGCCCAGATCCCAGCCCAATCTCCCCTTTCCCAGTGGGAGCCATTCCCTGGGTGCTGTCCCTCTGTCCCTTGTCCCCAGTCCCTCTGCAGCTCTCCTGGAGCCCCTGCAGGGTCTCTGAGGATTCTCTGGATTTTTCCCTTCTCCGGGTGAGCATTCCCAGCTCTCCCAGCAGCTCTGGCTCTCCCGATGCTGTGCTCTGCTCCCCGACCCCGGCTGTGATCCCCAAACCGACATTTGCCCATGCCAGCCCCGAGGGCAGCCCTGTGCTGGGTGCAGGGAGGGGCTGTTGGGTGGGACTGGTGCAGGGGGCAGGAGAACAGGACGAGGGAGCTTTTTGGGAAAAGCTCGCTGATGTTGAACAAATCAGTGCCTTGATGCTCCTTCCCTGCCTTGCAGAGCGATTACTCTGCTTCAGAACCATTTGTTCTCCTTTGATTTGTCTCCAGCCTTGCTTTGGGGGGGATTTTATGGAATTTTACTGCCTCATATAACACTTATCGCTGGCAATCAATATTGATTTTAACATAATGTTTTGTTTTAAGACTCCTTTTGTTGTTTTGCATTCATTCTGCATGTTAATAAGGTTTATAAAATCCATGATATTTTCTCCTTTCGTGAAGTCTTATTGGGATAATTACCCTGCTCTGCTGACAGATCGTTGTGCCTGAATTACACAAAGCACACAGCGCCGTTATCTGCTTTCCTTTCATCTCGGGAGGGATCTGTCCCCCCTTGACGTGCGGTGTGTGTGAGCGCAGGGTAAACACCGACAAACTGTTCCTGGAGCCGCGTTTGCTCCTGCTCCTCCTGCGAGGGGGCTCCCGAGTGCCCCCCGCGCTTCCAGCAGGGTGACCTTGGCTGGAAATGGGAAACGCGGCAGGGACAGGGACCGTGGGACCATGACCGAGAGCCTGGGGGGCACCCGGGGCTGTGTGAGCACAGCCAGGGGGCACAGAGGGCTCTGCCCGGCTCGGGGGGCACCCGGGGCTGTGGCACCCCAGCCAGGGGGCACAGAGGGCTCTGCCCGGCTCGGGGGGCACCCGGGGCTGTGTGAGCACAGCCAGGGGGCACAGAGGGCTCTGCCCGGCTCGGGGGGCACAGAGGGCTCTGCCCGGCTCGGGGGGGCACCCGGGGCTCTGTGAGCACAGCCAGGGGGCACAGAGGGCTCTGCCCGGCTCGGGGGGCACCCGGGGCTGTGTGAGCACAGCCAGGGGGCACAGAGGGCTCTGCCCGGCTCGGGGGGCACCCGGGGCTGTGGCACCCCAGCCAGGGGGCACAGGGAGCTCTGCCCGGCTCGGGGGGCAGGGGAAGCCCCTCCCGATGGAGCTCTGTCCTGGGGCAGGAGGGGGTCCAGGGGTTCCTGATCCTCCTGCACGTGGCTGGGACACAGCACAGGGTCCTGCCCTGCTCAGGCACGGTCTGGCTGCCAGCCCAGAGCTGTCCCTGCACCTTTGGAATCACTGAATCAGCAGAGCTGGGGTGTCCCTGCCCTGGAATCACTAAATCAGCAGAGCTGGGGTGTCCCTGCCCTGGAATCACTAAATCAGCAGAGCTGGGGTGTCCCTGCCCTGGAATCACTAAATCAGCAGAGCTGGGGTGTCCCTGCCCTGCCCTGTGCCCCCTGTCCCCCCTGTGGCACCCCAGGCTGTTCCCCAGGTGTTCCCCAGGCTGTTCATGAAGAATCCCCTCCGTGTGCCTGCAGGGATGCTGAGCAGCACCCACACCCTGGGTGTTTGACACCTGCACCAGAGCTCCCACCATGGCAGGGCCAGGGAGGCTGGGACACCTGGGGTCCCCTCCAGCCCCAGTGCTGGGGTTCTGGGGTTCATTCAGTGGCTCTGTGACTGTACCTATGAACAGATATCAATGTTGTCTTATACATCAGGAGCTCTGCTGTCATTGCAGTGCAAGGATCCCATAGCACCAGAGTTCTGCACCTCCTCAGTGTTTCTGACACTCAGCTCCTCTGAGCACAGCCTGTTCCTGGTCCTTGCAGCAATCCTCTGACTCCTCAGCCCACCAATCTTTATCTTTTATAACCTGTTCTTATTGGCTACAGCTGTGGCCTGCTAACATCAGACCTGCTCCTAATCTGTAGTAATTGGTTCAGCTGCAGCTCTTTAGGGGATAAGATTGCATTCTATACAATCTTCATTTACCCATACTGTATCCCCCTACAGCTCTGTGGTTGGTTCTGGGTTTGTTCTGTGTTTCTGTGGCTCTGTGGTTGGTTCTGTGGTTGGTTCTATGGCTCTGTGGTTCGTTCTGTGGTTGGTTTGGGGTTTCTGTGGCTCTGTGGTTGGTTCTGTGGTTGGTTCTGTGGTTGGTTCTGTGGTTGGTTCTGTGGCTCTGTGGTTGGCTCTGTGGTTGGTTCTGGGTTTCTGTGTTTCTGTGGTTGGCTCTGTGGTTGGTTCTGTGTTTCTGTGGCTCTGTGGTTGGTTCTGGGTTTCTGTGTTTCTGTGGTTGATTCTGGGTTTGTTCTGGGTTTCTGTGGCTCTGTGGTTGGTTCTGGGTTTCTGTGGTTCTGTGGTTGGCTCTGTGGTTGGTTCTGTGTTTCTGTGGCTCTGTGGTTGGTTCTGGGTTTCTGTGGCTCTGTGGTTGGTTCTGGGTTTCTGTGGCTCTGTGGTTGGCTGTGTGGTTGGTTCTGTGTTTCTGTGTTTCTGTGGCTGGCTCTGTGGTTGGTTCTGTAGTTTGTTCTGTGTTTCTGTGGTTGGCTCTGTGCTTGGTTCTGGGTTTCTGTGGCTCTGTGGTTGGCTGTGTGGTTGGTTCTGAGTTTCTGTGTTTCTGTGGTTGGCTCTGTGCTTGGTTCTGTGGTTGGTTTCGGGTTTCTGTGGCTCTGTGCTTGGCTCTGTGGCTCTGGGCATGGTGAGGAGCAGGGATGAGCCCACCCCAGCAGCTGGGCAGTCACAGATGGAGAACAAGAGCAGGACTGACAGCCCAAGGCTGACCCCAATTAACATCAGGGACAGAGAGCTCTGGGCCCGAGCTGGCTGCTCCCTGTGACAGGATGGATTTGTCAGACTCTGAACTATTTCCTCTTCCTCTCCTTCCTTGGGGCTGATGCCTGCAGACAATCATCCCCCTGTGACTCAGGCTGCCAGAGCCATTGCTCCTGGGAATCTCTCCTGCAAATGCAGAGCACACAAGGGTTTTGTTTCCTTCTGGTGTTCCCCTCACCCTGCACAGGGTCCCTGTGCTGTGGCAGAGGGCACTGAGCCCACAGGCAGCTGTGAGTCCTGAGCTGCAGAGGCACAGCCGGGCAGAGCTGTGATGGATAAACCTGTGCTGTGATGGATAAACCTGTGCTGTGATGGATAAACCTGTGCTGCTGCCAATCCCCAGCAAACAGCTCCTCCCTGATCCTCCCGGGGTGCTGCACTGTGCCCGGGCTGGAGCTGCTGCTCTGGGTTTGCTCCTCAGTTATCAACACAGATCCCTGGTGAGTGCCTGCTGCTGCCCAAACAGCCCCGTGGGAGCAGCCCTGGCACCGCACAGAGGGCACAGGGCAGGGCTGGGCACCTCTCTGGCACCAGCCTGGGCTGCCCTGCCCGGCTGCAGCCTGGCTCTGCAGGGCTGGGCAGCACCAGTGCACCAGGAGGCAGCAAATGGGATTGGTGAGGTAAATCCAGCTGGGCATGGGTCACATTGTGCCCACCAGGGCCACACCTGGGGCCAGCTCTGTTTGACACCACTCAGGGGACCCAGGGCACCCTCAGTCCCTTTGGCCAGGTGTGGAACTGCTCCATGTGCCAAACCCTGGTGCCAAACCCTGCTCCTTGTGTGCCAAACCCTGGTGCCAAACCCTGCTCTTTGTGTGCCAAACCCTGGTGCCAAACCCTGCTCTTTGTGTGCCAAACCCTGGTGCCAAACCCTGCTCCTTGTGTGCCAAACCCTGGTGTCAAACCCTGGTGCTTGTGTGACAAACTGTGATCCTTGGGTGACAGTCCTGGTCCCTGGGTGCCAACCCTGCTCCTTGGGGACAAACCCTGGTGCCAAACCCTGGTGCCAAACCCTGCTCCTTGGGTGACAAACTGTGATCCTTGGGTGACAGTCCTGGTCCCTGAGTGACAAACTCTGCTCCTTGGTGCCAACCCTGCTCCTTGGTGACACAACCCAGCTCCTTGGTGCCAGCCCAGCTCCTTGGGGACAAAGCCTGGTCCCTGGTGCCAAACCCCACAGAGCACCTGGGCTCCAGGGCCAGCAGGTGACTCCTGGTGAGGTTTCCCCATCCACCATTTCTGGATGGCTCAAAGGACAGGAGCTCACCAGGTTCTGCTTCCCTGCAGAGACAGAACATTCCAGAAGGTGCTGCTGCCCTGTCCCACAGAGCCACATCCAGGGGGACCCTGAGGGCAGCAGGAAGGGCCCAAGGAGCCTCATGAAGGTCATTGAGGGGAGGGCACAGTGCCACCGTGGGGAGGAACAGGCCCTGGCACCAGAATGTGCCCTCCAGGCACCCAGAGTGGCCTCAGCTGCAGCACTGGGGCAGCTCAGCTCCCCAGGGGCAGACCCAGAGCTCTGGAAGGGCAGAACAGCACCTGGAAACTCCTGAGGGCAGCTGGAGGCTGGGCAGGGCTGCTCCAGGGTTTCCCCTTCTCCCTGGGACAGTGCAGCAATTCCAGCCACTGGAAGGGGCTGGAGATGGAGGGGGCCCAGTGTGGGGGTGTTCACAGGGTCCAGGATGAGGGAAGAGATGAGGATCTGACTCCATGTTTCAGAAGGCTGATTTGTTATTTATCATATATATTACATTAAAACTATACTAAAAGAATAGAAGAAAGGATTTCATCAGAAGGCTGGCTAAGAATAGAAAAAGGAGGAATGAATAACAAAGGTTTGTGTGTCTGAGCCAGCTGACTGTGATTGGCCATTAATTAGAAACAACCACATGAGCCCAATCCCAGACCAACCTGTTGCATCCCACAGCAGCAGATAATCAATGTTTGCATTTTGTTCCTGAGGCCTCTCAGCTTCTCAGCAGGAAACATCCTAAGGAAAGGATTTCCATAGAAGGTGTCTGTGACAGCCACAATGAGGGATCACTCGAGGCTCTTCTCTGTGAGCTGGAGGGATCAGGATTGTGGAAAACACAGAACCACAGCGGCCCAAGAGCAGGGACCAGACAAATCCCATTCTCAACCCAATCCCAGAGGAGATCTGTCCCTCAGCCAGGAACTGAAACCATCCCCTCTACCCCCAGGAACAAAATAACCAATTTTAAAAAGAGAATGTGCCAGTGTGTGTGTGCTGGCCATGGCTCCCAGCTCTCCCCTCAGGCTGCACAGTGCTGCCATTTCTGGCTGTGTCCCAGCTGAGCTGACCTTGCTGCCATCCCCCATCCCCAAACCCTCCTGCAGATCTGCACTGCTGACAGCCAGAAAAACCTGCAAGGGGAAGGAGCAGAGGGATGAGAGAGAAGAGAAAGGAATGATTAAACAAAGCAATGGCCAGGCACCCACATAAAAATCTATCTGGGTGATGAAGCTGCAATAAATGTGGCACATCAGAGCTTCCGTGTGAATGGTCGGGGTAAAATATATTTTTATAGATATGAAAGAGTAGTTTAAAAATTACTCTGGGCCCACCTCCCTCCCCCAGCAAAAGAAGAAAAAATCGTCCGAAGTGTAGCAGGTTATTGATTTTTTATAAGTCAGGGACAAATTTATTGGAGAGAAAAGTTCATTATTTAGTAATCCCACAGCTCAATCTGCTCTGCTGGCCATTAACCCTCAGCACTGCTGTGATAAACTCGCTGTGAACTCTGCCTGTGCTGCCTCACTGAGCTGCAGATGGATCTGCTGGGGCTCCTGGCCTGGATTCACTGTGCTGCTGCTGACACAGGGCTCAGAGCAGGGCCCTGCCCACCCTGCAGCCCCTCTGAGCCCCCCTCTGGGCTGGCTGGGACAGAGCCCAGAGCCACTCCAGGGGCATTCACTGCACCCCCTGCCTGCATTTCCCCATGTGAAGGATGTATGTGTTTCATGATTGGCTTGTCACAAACATTCAAATGAATATTATATGTGTTGTGTTAGAAAGTGATGCTGTGTTAATTCTCTTAAGTACTGTGTTAAATATAGTTTTAGGTTATAAAAATTGTTAAAATAGAAATTATGCTATATAAGATGCTTTGTTTAACAGAAAGGACTCACACCAGACAGCAGCCACAGGACACCTGAATCTTTCAGAGAAAGGGAATTTATTGCCCCATTATCAGAAGAAATGAACTTCTTCCTGCCTTGAAGATGCTGTCAGGATTCAGAGGAAGAAGCTGACACTGCCCAGACAGAATCCTGTGTTTGAATGGAATTTATGCATCATGGATGAGCTGTATGAATATGCAATGAGCTGTTGCTTTTAAGGGTTAATCCTTTGTTAACGTGGGTCCTTTTTTGGGCTGCCCAGAAAAGGTACCCAGACATCCATAACTCTTTGTTTTTATTGTCTAATGTTGTCCTAATTCTAATTGCCCAAATTATTATCACTCTAATTGTATTACTATTTTTATAACCGTTTTATTACTATTAAACTTTTAAATAAAACCAAGTGATTGGCGTTTTTCACACCCCACGATTCTTAATTGGATTGGTGTCAGCAGCTGCTGAAGTACAAATATGTGGGAAAAGGAGCTTTTCCAGATTCTCTTGGCCTCCCTGGTGCTTGGAGCCTGTGATGCCCCTGCATGGGTGGGTCCCAGTGTGAGCAGCTCTCCCTGCCCAGGCACTCTGAGCTTGCACAGCAGGGCAAGGCTCCCCAGCTGGGGATGCTGCTGCTGCTCCCTGCAGAGCCCCAGCATTCCCCTGACCCTGCTCTGTATTACAAATACCATGGGAAATGCTGTGCCACCAGAGGCAGGGCAAAATAACACTCAGCACTACTTTTCTTAGCCAATGACATTTCCCATCCACCTTGCCCAGATGGAAAGCTCTGCTCTGGGGCAAGGTTTGCTGGGAATAAGGCACGGGAAGCAGAATTGTAAAAAATCGTGCAGTGAAGTCGTGAGGGGAGGCAGAATCTATTTGCCTTGTATGTGAAATCTGTCTTGGTAAGTCATTTGGTGGAGCAGATGAATTGCTCATTGGAGGCAGCTGGAAATACAGAGTGTGAAGGAAGGAAATAATTGAAAGCAGCCCTGGCCCACACTGAGGGGAGGGAAATGCAGAGCTGAGGAAAGGCCCTGCTCAGGTGGTGGCTGCAGGCAGCTCACAAAGCACAGGGCAGGGCTGGGAAGGAGCCCTTGTGCACTCACCCTCCCTGTGACTGCAAACCAGGGCTCCCCAGCACCCCCATCCCGGCACTGATCCCACCAGGAGGGATGGAACCAGCCCCAGAGAGCAGCACAGACACGGCTGGGTGGCAGAGAAATGGCCTCTCATTAACAGAGGCAGGGCTAATGATGGGCACGGGCTGTGGCAGGAGCAGGGCTGTGCCTGAGCACTGCCATCCATTAATTAGTGCTGATGGACCTGGGGGTGCACAGGGGCAGCACTCAGCACCCCTGAGGGGCAGGAGAGCTGCACAGAAGCACCTGAGCCCAGGTGGGATCAGCAGAGCTCACTCCAGGCTGTTCCTGGCCTTGGCAGGCACCAGCACCCACCCAAGGGTGAGGAGGTTACTCCTGTTATCCCACCTTACAGCACCCACCCAAGGGTGAGGAGGTTACTCCTGTTATTCCTGTTATCCCACCTTACAGCACCCACCCAAGGGTGAGGAGGTTATTCCTGTATCCCACCTTACAGCACCCACCCAAGGGTGAGGAGGTTATTCCTGTTATCCCACCTTACAGCACCCACCCGAGGGTGAGGAGGTTACTCCTGTATCCTACCTGACCAAGGGTGGATGAGGAGGTTATTCCCATTATCCCCCCTCACCAGCAGCCACTGAAAGATGAGGAGGTTATTCCCATTGTCCCACCTCACAGCAGCCACCCAAGGATGAGGGAGGAGGTTATTTCCATTATCCCACCTCACAGCAGCCACCCAAGGAAGGATGAGGAGGTTATTCCCATTGTCCCACCTCACAGCAGCCACCCAAGGATGGATGGGCAGGTTATTCCCATTGTCCCACCTCACAGCAGCCACCCAAGGATGGATGGGGAGGTTATTCCCATTATCCCCCCTCACCAGCAGCCACCCAAGGAAAGATGAGGAGGTTATTTCCATTGTCCCACCTCACAGCAGCCACTGAAAGATGAGGAGGTTATTTCCATTGTCCCACCTCACAGCAGCCACCCAAAGCTCTCTGGATGAAGTCATTCCCATTTTCCCACCTCCATGCACCCGGAGGATGAGCCACAAGGAAGAACTCACAGCCTGGGTGGATCACCCTGCTTCCAGGAATAAAAACTTTCAGTCAGAAAAGACACCTTAGGCTTCAGGGGGCCAACCATAGGATCAGGAAGAGGTGAGGAATTTGTTTTGTAAATAACATGGAGTGCCAGAATGGTTTGGAAGGAGCCTTAAAGCCCATCTGGTGCATTACAGCCATGGCAGGGACCCCTGGCTCCAAGCCCTGTCCAACCTGCCCTGAATGTCTCTTGATGAGATGTGCCTCATCATCTCCACCATCCCTGGAGACCCAGAGGTTTAGGAGTCACATTTCTGAGGAGGTTCAGGTGTTTCCTCCCTGCACTAAGGAAGCAGGGATTTGGGGCAGGAAGGGGAAGAAATTCCCATTAATGGGGAATTTCCCAGCCTGGGGATCAGCCTGGAATGCCCCAACACACAGAGACCTTGCAGGTCTGGGGGTGAGCAGAGCAGGAGGGTGTGAAAGCCTTTCTGGCCCCTCACCTTGCCTGGCTCATGAGTGGCGTGGAGGGCAAGGGGACCCAGGAGGGCCCGAGGGAAACTGCCCCAAATAAAGCACCAGCACCAAATGGCCTCTGTCCTTTAATAAAGCATCCTGTCACCAGTGCAAACAAATCCCTCCCCAGGGCCATGAATGGCCTCCTGGACACCTGCCCAGGGCTCTCAGGTGTAAAACCAGCAGGGCTCGGGGTCTGGGGGTAATTTATTGATGTGCTGCTGAATTCTGAGCCGTGTACAACACAAGCCTGGGGGAAAGTGAGTGTGAGCAGCTCTGGGAGCTCTCTCTGAGCCACAATTGTGTGGTGCTGCTCAGGGCAGGGCTTCACACAGCCAGGGAGACAGAGAGCACAGAAACGGGCTGGGGAACAAGGGCAGAGCCCAGCCTGAGCCCTGGGGGCTGCAGGGAGGGCAGAGTGCCCTGGGGGACACAGGGACAGGACAGGGACAGGGACAGGACAGGACAGGGATGGGACAGGGACAGGGATGGGGACAGGGACAGGAACAGGGACAGGGACAGGGACAGGGACAGGGACAGGAACAGGGACAGGGACAGGGATGGGGACAGGGACAGGACAGGGAAAGGGACAGGGACAGGGACAGGGACAGGACAGGGATGGGGACAGGGACAGGACAGGGACAGGGACAGGGCAGGGACAGGGATGGGGACAGGGACAGGACAGGGACAGGGACAGGGACAGGGACAGGGACAGGGATGGGGACACAGGGACAGGGACAGGGACAGGACAGGGACAGGGACAGGGACAGGGACAGGGACAGGACAGGGACAGGGACAGGGCAGGGACAGGGATGGGGACAGGGACAGGACAGGGACAGGGACAGGGACAGGGACAGGGACAGGGATGGGGACAGGGACAGGGACAGGGACAGGGACAGGGACAGGACAGGGACAGGGACAGGAACAGGAACCTTCCTGCCCTGGGGCGTCCCAGCAGCCCCTTACAGCCTGGGATAATGGGGTGGAATAATGGGATGGGATGGGATGGGATGGGATGGGGTGGGATGGGATAATGGGATGGGATAATGGGATGGGATGGGATGGATGGGATAATGGGATGGGATGGATGGGATGGGATGGGATGGGATGGGGTGGGATGGGATAATGGGATGGGATGGATGGGATGGGATGGGATGGGATGGGATGGGATGGGATAATGGGATAATGGGATAATGGGATAATGGGATAATGGGATGGGATGGATGGGATGGGATGGGATGGGATGGGATGGGATGGGATGGGATGGGATGATGGGATGGGATGGATGGGATAGTATGGCATGGGATTGGATTGGCATGGCATGGCATGGCATGGGATTGGATTGGCATGGCATGGCATGGCATGGGGGACCTGATGCCTGCCTGGGAGCTGGTAGAAATCAAAGAGCTCTGGGCTGCAGCTGCTGTTTCAGCTAACTCCAAGGCAGAACAGGTAAAGCAAGGGCAGGAATTCAGTCTGGCTGCAGAAGTGAGCAGCACTGGACTGGCTTTTCCTAAGAGCAGTGGTGTTTTCCTGGCAAAGCTCTTGGTTATGCCTCAGCCTCACCACAGACAGCTGGGCTTTCCTCAGCACCAGCACAAGTCCCTCTGCCAAGGCTGGGATGGATCCTCGTGTCCAGGAGGCTCCCAGGGTGGCAGGGACAGCCTTTGGCACCAGCGAGGTTGTCAGAAATCAGCACAACCTTCCAGAGCTGCCAGGAGCCCTCTCTGTGCTCAGAGACCCTGGCACAGCCCAGAGCACCTGGGGGTTTATTGTGATTTATTGTGACCCCTGGAGCAAGGTACCAGCTTTGTGTAAGGGCCTGAAAGTCACACAGGTTTGAATGGTGCAATAACAAAATGATCACAGGGGGAAAATGTAGATTTTGGGATTTTTGGTATGGGGGTTATGGGGACCCCAAGATGGAGGAATCTGGGTGTGTCCAGCCTCTCTCCTTCTTCTTGTTCTCCATTCTCTGCAGTGATGGTGGCACTTTGGGATTGGTCTAGAGTAGAAGTGCACTGTCTAACACAGGTGATGGGTATTGGGAATTAAGTGTAAATATGTTATGGGTAATTTGTAGTATAAAAGGACAGCACAGAGAGTGCCTGTGGCTGCCCTGCTGAGCAGATCTGGGCTGGGCAGAAAGAAACTTTTATAGATAAGAATTAATAAACAACCTCAGGATGGAAAAGTGAAGATCCAGACTTGTTCTTCATTTGCACGGGCTGAAGCAGAGACACCATCCTGCACATCTGGGGGCAGCAAATATCAAACAGCAACCCCAGACAAGGTGACACTGGGCTGGCCCAGGGCCCCGGGTGTGCCCTGGCTCCACAAGCTGGCAGAGCTTTGCCAATCTGCAGAGACAGGCCAGGCCAGCAGTGGGCACCCAGGGCAGTTCCTCCCCTCATGCCAGGCCAGCAGTGAGCAGAGCTCCATCCAGGGCAGTTCCTCCCCTCATGCCAGGCCAGGAGTGGGCAGAGCTCCATCCAGGGCAGTTCCTCTCATGCCAGGCCAGCAGTGGGCAGAGCTTTACCCAGGGCAGTTCCTCCCCTCATGCCAGGCCAGGAGTGGGCAGAGCTTTACCCAGGGCAGTTCCTCCCCTCATGCCAGGCCAGGAGTGGGCAGAGCTCCATCCAGGGCAGTTTCTCCCCTCATGCCAGGCCAGGAGTGGGCAGAGCTTTATCCAGGGCAGTTCCTCCCCTCATGCCAGGCCAGCTCAGCTCCTCCTGTGCTGCCAGCCCTGCCTGCAGCTGCAGCTGTGCCCAGGAGAAAGGCAAATGTGTTCAATCCTCCCTCTGCTTCCAGGGCAGGGAGGTGGAAAGGACTCCTGAAAGTGCCCAGAGTGAGGAAAGGGAACACAAAGCTGGTTTGGGGAGGGCTCAGGCTAAAGAGGCTTCAAAAGGAGAAATCCCTTTAGCTTTAGGGCTTTTGGAAATAAAAAGAGTACACAGAACTCTTTCATGGGGTTGTTCAGTTTTTCAAATAAGAATCTGTTTGTTTTTTGGTCTTTCGGGCAGATTTTGGATTTGTTTCACTCTTGAACTTGAGACTGTACCATCCAATAGCTGGAGTGGATCCTGGGTGTGTTTTAGAGAGGAACAAGGCACATCATACCCTTACCTGAAGGACATGGCATATCATATCTTTGCCAGGCACATCAGTGCAGCAACATCTCAGCATCTGCACAGCAAGACGTGTCCTGGCTAAGGCAGGCTGGGGGCAGAGGGGAGGCCTGGGGACCTTTCCAGTCCTTGCAGGCTCAGCCCCGGGCCTGGGGGATGCTCAGCTGGGCTGGGGAGCTCATTCCCCTGCCCAGGGCACAGTAACACATTCCCCTGCCCAGGGCACAGCTCTGTGCAGGTGGAAGCCTTTACCAGCCTCCAACTTGTTGGGTTTTTAAGGAATAAAGAAATGAGCACAGCTGTGTCTCACAGGAGCTGACTGGCAGCCTTTAAATCTCCTTCAGCAGCAGCGAGAGACCTGAGCTTAAATGGCACAAAGAGCCAAGATTTGTGGCCCTTGCAAGACTTGTGATTTATTGCCCAGAGACACAGGAAAATACTTTTTTTCATCCCACCCCTTATTAAGCTCCTCCATTGACTGCTCGTTAAATTTTGCCTGGGAATTGCTCAGAATAAACATTTGAATCCCCAACAGAATATTGAATAACTTCTTTCCAAGAAGCATAAATAAACCAGCTCCAGGTCTGCAGCCATCTGTGAGCAGTCACAGAGTGTTTGTGCTCCGAGCCCTGGGCCCCTGAACTTCTCAATGTCATTGTTTGGAGCTGCCCCCGAGGCAGCAGGGCTGGGGCAAGGTGGGGATGGCAGAGATGGGCTGTGAGTGATGGCCCTGCAGGGCTGGGGCAAGGTGGGGATGGCAGAGATGTTTGTGAGTGATGGCCCTGCAGGGCAGGGGCAAGGTGGGGATGGCAGAGATGTTTGTGAGTGATGGCCCTGCAGGGCTGGGGCAAGGTGGGGATGGCAGAGATGGGCTGTGAGTGATGGCCCTGCAGGGCTGGGGCAAGGTGGGGATGGCAGAGATGGGCTGTGAGTGGTGGCCCTGCAGGGCTGGGGCAAGGTGGGGATGGCAGAGATGGGCTGTGAGTGATGGCCCTGCAGGGCAGGGGCAAGGTGGGGATGGCAGAGATGTTTGTGAGTGATGGCCCTGCAGGGCTGGGGCAAGGTGGGGATGGCAGAGATGTTTGTGAGTGATGGCCCTGCAGGGCTGGGGCAAAGTGGGGATGGCAGAGATGTTTGTGAGTGGTGGCCCTGCAGGGCTGGGGCTGGCAGGAAGGAGCCCGTGGTCACTTGTGTTTGGTGACAGAGGGACAGGAGCCAGAGAACGCTGATCCCCAGGGCTCAGGGACTGTGGAGAGATGGAGTTCAGGGCTTCCCTGCAGCTCCCACTCCAGACATCCCCAGCTCTGCTCCTCAGCCTCCAGAAAAGAGCTCCCATTCCCAGAAAAGAGCTCCCATTTCCATTAAAGAGCTCCCATTCCCAGAAAAGAGCTCCCATTCCCAGAAAAGAGCTCCCATTTCCATTAAAGAGCTCCCATTCCCAGAAAAGAGCTCCCATTCCCACCCAAGGGCTCCCATTCCCACCCAAGGGCTCCCTTTTCCATAAAAGAGATCCCATTCCCATCCAGGAGCTCCCATTCTCACCAAGAGCTCCCATTCCCACCAAGCAGATCCCATTCCCACCAAGGATCCATTCCCACCAAGCAGATCCCATTCCCAACCAACAGATCCCATTCCCACCCAAGCAGGTCCCATTCCCATGGCACTGATCCCATTCCCATGGCACTGATCCCATTCCCATGGCACTGATCCCATTCCCATGGCACTGATCCCATTCCCATGGCACTGATCCCATTCCCACCCAACAGATCCCATTCCCACCAAGCAGATCCCATTCCCACCCAACAGATCCCATTCCCAAGACACTGATCCCATTCCCATGGCACTGATCCCATTCCCACCAAACTGATCCCATTCCCATGGCACCAGGGCTCCTCCCAGCTTGCTCAGGACACACGGACAGAGCTCAGACCCCTCCAGGGACACGGCCTGGGCAGGAGGGGCCCAGGCCAAGGGCAGAGCCTGCAGAAGCCCAGCAAGGGCTGAACAGAAAAACCTTGTGAGGAAATCCAGGGCTGTGATCCCCTGGGTTATAATGGAGAGACTTTCATTCCTGGAAAACCTCGGCCCAGCTGCCCTGGGCACGGGTGCAGTGCCCATCCCTGAGGGGTCTCACAGCCCTGGGGACGTGGCACTGGGGCACAGGGGCACTGGGGGACAGGGGCACTGGGGCACAGGGGCACTGGGGGACAGGGGCACTGGGGGACAGGGGCACTGGGGCACAGGGGCACAGGGGCACAGGGGCACTGGGGCACTGGGGGACAGGGGCACTGGGGCACTGGGGCACTGGGGCACTGGGGCACAGGGGCACTGGGGCACAGGGGCACTGGGGGTCAGGGGCACTGGGGCACAGGGGCACTGGGGCACTGGGGCACTGGGGCACAGGGGCACTGGGGATGTGGCACTGGGGGACAGGGGCACTGGGGCACAGGGGCACTGGGGGACAGGGGCACTGGGGCACTGGGGGACAGGGGCACTGGGGCACTGGGGGACAGGGGCACTGGGGCACAGGGGCACTGGGGCACAGGGGCACTGGGGGACAGGGGCACTGGGGCACAGGGGCACTGGGGATGTGGCACTGGGGGACAGGGGCACTGGGGCACAGGGGCACTGGGGGACAGGGGCACTGGGGATGTGGCACTGGGGGACAGGGGCACTGAGGCACAGGGGCACTGGTGGCAGTGCTGGGGATGGCTGGGCTCGATCTCAGAGGGCTTTTCTTTGGTTACTATTAGTTATTATAGTTATTATTACAGTTATTAATCACCTCAGTTGTTCTGTGTTTCTGTGACTCCACAGAGCTGTCAGAGAAGGAGGCAGGCATGGGGTGGGGCAGGAGCTCCCCCAGCAGTGCCCTTACCCTGGGGGAGGTTCCCCTGTGCAGGGAACAGTGAGCTCAGCATCTCTGCCTTTACTGGCACAGGGGAGGTGTCCCTGGCAGGGCTGGCACTGGGTGGGCTTTGGGGTCCCCTCATTCCAAACCATTCCACAATTCCATGATGGTTCTCCAGACTAGCCTGGTACTGCTGCAGAACAAAGAGTTAAACTGTAAAGGAACAACCTGGCACAGAACTGCATTGTACTGACTGCATTTGTATGGAATTGTATGGTACTGACTGCATTTGTATGGAATTGTACTGTATTGACTGTATTTGTATGGAAATTTTGTACTGACTGCATTTATATTGACTGTATTTGTATGGAATTGTGTTGCACTGACTGTATTTATATTGACTGCATTTGTATGGAATTGTGTTGCACTGACTGTATTTATATTGACTGCATTTGTATGGAATTGTGTTGCACTGACTGTATTTGTATGGAATTGTACTGTACTGACTGCATTTGTATGGAATTGTATGGTACTGACTGTATTGGTATGGAATTGTATGGTACTGATGCATTTGTATGGAATTGTATGGTACTGACTATATTTCTGTGGAATTGTATTGTATTGGCTGCATTTGTATGGAATTGTATGGTACTGGCTGTATTTGTATGGAATTGTGTTGTACTGGCTGTATTTGCACTGGCTGTATTTGCACTGGCTGTATTTGCACTGACTGTATTTGCACTGGCTGTATTTGCCCTGGCTGTATTTTCATGGAATTGTGTTACACTGACTGTATTTACACTGGCTGTATTTGCACTGACTGTATTTGCACTGACTGTATTTGCACTGGCTGTATTTTCATGGAATTGTGTTGTACTGACTGTATTTATTTGCACTGACTGTATTTTCATGGAATTGTGTTGCACTGACTGTGTTTGCACTGGCTGTATTTGCACTGACTGTATTTGTACTGGCTGTATTTGCACTGACTGTATTTACACTGACTGTATTTATACTGACTGTATTTGCACTGACTGTATTTTCATGGAATTGTGTTGCACTGACTGTATTTATTTGCACTGACTGTATTTTCATGGAATTGTGTTGTACTGGCTGTATTTGCACTGACTGTATTTGCACTGACTGTATTTGCACTGACTGTATTTGTACTGGCTGTATTTGCACTGACTGTATTTGCACTGACTGTATTTGCACTGACTGTATTTGCACTGACTGTATTTGTACTGACTGTATTTGCACTGACTGTATTTGCACTGACTGTATTTGCACTGACTGTATTTGCACTGGCTGTATTTGCACTGACTGTATTTGCACTGGCTGTATTTGCACTGACTGTATTTACACTGACTGTATTTGCACTGACTGTATTTGCCCTGGCTGTATTTTCATGGAATTGTGTTGTACTGGCTGTATTTGTACTGACTGTATTTGTACTGGCTGTATTTGCACTGACTGTATTTGCACTGACTGTATTTGCACTGACTGTATTTACACTGACTGTATTTACATTGACTGTATTTGCACTGGCTGTATTTACACTGACTGTATTTACATTGACTGTATTTGCGCTGGCTGTATTTGTACTGGCTGTATTTGCACTGGCTGTATTTGTACTGGCTGTATTTGCACTGACTGTATTTGCACTGACTGTATTTACACTGACTGTATTTGCACTGACTGTATTTATTTGCCCTGGCTGTATTTGCACTGACTGTATTTGCACTGACTGTATTTGCACTGACTGTATTTGCACTGGCTGTATTTGCACTGACTGTATTTGCACTGACTGTATTTGCACTGACTGTATTTGCACTGACTGTATTTACACTGACTGTATTTGCACTGACTGTATTTGCACTGACTGTATTTACACTGACTGTATTTGCACTGACTGTATTTGCACTGACTGTATTTACACTGACTGTATTTGCACTGACTGTATTTACACTGACTGTATTTGTACTGGCTGTATTTGCACTGACTGTATTTACACTGCCTGTATTTACACTGCCTGTATTTACACTGACTGTATTTGCACTGACTGTATTTGCACTGACTGTATTTATTTGCCCTGGCTGTATTTTCATGGAATTGCAGAGGCACCCTGTGGGCACTGGCTTTGCATCCACAACCTTTGAACAGGTTTTAGCTCATGAAGTGTCTCAAAAATCCCTTAAAGTGTCTTAAAATCCTGTGTCATGGCTGTCAGGGAAACAGAGAGGCTCTTCCTCCTCATCCTCATCCTCCTCCTCCTCCTCCTCCTCCTCCTCCTCCTCCTCCTCCTCCTCCTCCTCCTCCTCCTCCTCCTCCTCCTCAGCGCTGGGGTCTGGCTGCTCCAGGCTGGGGCTCATCCCATCCTGGCACCCCTGCTGCTGACTGGGGGGGAGATGGAGGGACTCTTCCTCTTCCTCCTCTTCCTCCTCTTCCTTTTCCTCTTCTTCCTCTTCTTCCTCTTCTTCCTCTTCCTCCTCCTCCTCTTCCTCTTCCTCCTCTTCTTCCTCCTCCTCCTCCCCCTCCTCTTCCTCCTCCTCCTCCTCTTCCTCCTCCTCCTCCCCCTCGTCCTCCTCCTCCTTCTCCTCCTCTTCCTCCTCTTCTTCCTCCTCCTCCTCCTCCTCCTCCTCCTCCTCCATTCCCCCCTGCCGCCCCTGCTGTGGCTGGCCCAGCCTGGCAGAGCCCACAGCTGCCCCTGGGTGGTTTCCAGGGGACAATCTGGAAGGTTCTGTGACAGGCCTGGGCTGTTTCTGGTCGTCCTTTGCTGCTGTCACAGGCTGGCTCCGTGTGGGTGGGTGCTACAGAAAGGACAAGAATCACTCTGCTCTCCACACGGCTCTTCCCACTTTGTGATTTTCTCTGGTTTATTTTAGTCCCTTTTTGACATATCAGTGCTAGTTTATGGGGGAAAAACTGCAGAAAAATAAATATTTTCACATTTCCATGACGTTTTTGGCAGCCTGCAGCGCTGGAGTTGGTGTGCACTGGGACTCACTGCTCTCACTGCTTTGCATGAAGGTGCAGGGGGAAAACTTCATCCTCCCCATCCCTCTGCAAGTGTCCAAAGTGTGAACAAGGACAGACAGCCACTCTGCCAAGCCCCACCATTGTTCACAGAGCTCTAAAGTGTGAACAAGGACAGACAGCCACTCTGCCCATCCCCACCATTGTTCACAGAGGTCTAAAGTGTGAACAAGGACAGACAGCCACTCTGCCAAGCCCCACCATTGTTCACAGAGGTCTAAAGTGTGAACAAGGACAGACAGCCACTCTGCCAAGCCCCACCATTGTTCACAGAGCTCTAAAGTGTGAACAAGGACAGACAGCCACTCTGCCAAGCCTCACCATTGTTCACAGAGCTCTAAAGTGTGAACAAGGACAGACAGCCACTCTGCCAAGCCCCACCACCGTTCAGAGGTCTAAAGTGTGAACAAGGACAGACAGCCACTCTGCCAAGCCCCACCACCATTCAGAGGTCTAAAGTGTGAACAAGGACAGACAGCCACTCTGCCAAGCCCCACCACCGTTCAGAGGTCTCCTGCCCTTGTCTGGCTGGCTGAGGGTGAGGAATTTCAGGAAATTCCCTGCATTTGAGAACTTCTGCACTTTGATCCTCATGAGCACGCTGGCTTGGAAGGGATTTATAGGAGCAAGGAAACCCCAAGAAAATCCTTCAGGAGCCCATTCCAGGTTTCTGGGGCACCTCCAAATGAGGATTTCCATGTCAGTACCTTTAATTCCAGGAAGGCTGTTGAGGAAGGGAATAATTTGAATTTTCACTCATGGCTAATTGTAGATGGAGTGAGCTGAGCTGAACAGAAGATGTTGAATGAAGATCATGGAGTGGTTGGGTGGGAAGGGACCTCAGAGCCCACCCAGTGCCACCCTGCCATGGCAGGGACACCTCAGAGCCCCCCAGTGCCACCCCTGCCATGGCAGGGACACCTCAGAGCCCCCAGTGCCACCCTGCCATGGCAGGGACACCTCAGAGCCCCCAGTGCCACCCTGCCATGGCAGGGACACCTCAGAGCCCCTCCAGTGCCACCCTGCCATGGCAGGGACATCTCAGAGCCCCCCCAGTGCCACCCCTGCCATGGCAGGGACATCTCAGAGCCCCCCCAGGGCCACCCCTGCCATGGCAGGGACATCTCAGAGCCCCCCCAGTGCCACCCCTGCCATGGCAGGGACATCTCAGAGCCCCCCCAGGGCCACCCCTGCCATGGCAGGGACCCCTCCCAGGGTGCTCCCAGTGTCCAGCCTGGCCTTGGGCACTGCCAGGGATCCAGGGGCGGCCCCAGCAAATCTGGGCACCTGTGCCAGGGCCTGCCCACCCTCATATGGAACAATTCCCAATTCCCAATGCCCCATCCAGCCCTGCCCTATGGCACTGGGAGCCATTCCCTGGGTGCTGGCACTACAGAGAGGAGAGAAGGCAGCCTGGAAAGGACTGAAGATGAGGGGGGGTTTCACAGACCCGTGGAAAATGAGTGTGGATGATCCAAACCCACCTCTTTCAGGGGAAGATGCTCTCCTCTCCAGCTCCCACAGATGGATTTCCCACCCCTTCTCCAAGACCTTTGCTCTGCCCTCACCTTTGTGCACCCAAAGCCCTGAGATAAGTGTGAGCACTGTCCCAGGAACTGTCCCAGGAGCTCTCCTGCTCCTGCCAGCTCCGGCTGAGCCCAGCCAAAGATGCTGTGAGCAGCTCCCTGGGGCTGGGCTGTCCCAGCTCTGCTCCTCCTGCTGGATGGACGGAGCAGCAAAGGGGAAATGCGACTGCGAGGAGAAGGGAAGCTGTGGAGTCTCTCCAAAGCTCAAAACTGATTTTAAAAATGTTTGGGTTTGAGTTCCGGGCAGCCGTTCAGGATGGCTGTGCTCCTGTTCGGATGGGGTGGCCCCTTGTGCTTGTTGGGATCAGCGCACTAATGAAGGCTCCAAGGGAGACTGGGAAAGCCTTTTATGCATCTAATGACACTTAATTTCCATAGTAAATGCCTGATGTTTAACGAGTGTTCCATTCTTCCCCAATTTCCATATTTATCGTTAACTTTGGTGCCTGCTCCCGAGCAATTAGCCGTCTGTCTGAAAGGAGCTGTGAACTCTCCAAGCACATGCTCGTCCCAGTGATGGGGAAAAGCCCAAACAAACCTTGGGCACTTCTTCTGGAGAAACATTCGATTACAGGTTGGTGAGAGAAAGTCGGGAGAAAAAAAGAGAAGGGTTTGCATAATGAATAAAACACAGGGGAGGAAAAACTGGGACAAAATGACATTGGGACTCAATGTGAGGGGAAATTCCCGGTTAGGAGAGGATTTGCCAGCCCCTCTGGGGAGAGGTCCCACCCTGCCCAGCCACTGCAGCTCACCCATTGTGGGATGTGCTGGAGGCGAGTCCACGCAGCTTGGTCCAAAACCAGCAGGGGCAGAAGCCCTGGAATTCAGGATCCTTGCTCATCAAAGGCGGGGAAATATCCGAGAGCAGGACAGTGGTCCAGAGAAATCACCAGAGAAATCAGAGATGGGTGTCACTGGCCACAGAGCCTGGCAGAAAATCATATCAAACCTTCCTATTTTGCTGTGAATAAATAAGAATGAAAAGTAAAGAGTTAAAACCAAGTGTAGAGGAAATCCTTCGGAGGGATATCTGCTGAAACACAACCTGAGCAGAGCTGCTGAGAGCACGGAGGAAAGGCAGCTCCGTGCCTCAGGGGCTGAGCTCCAGGCACACATTAACCGAGCCACTCGTTGTGCTGGCCCATAACCTCGGTGCCAAACAGGATAATTGGGTGTTTAACCTTTATCTTGATCACATCAACTGCTCCTGTTCCTCTTTTTCCCGAGCTTTGCCTGTGGCTGAAGTCTGCAGAAAATGGCAAATTCAATTTGTATGCACGTGTGTAATGTTTGCATGTGCATTTAGGCCAGGGACCTGTCACCCAGCATCAGATCAGGAACCAGGACCTCTGAGCTGCTGCTGCTATCAGCACTGATATCAGGAATCAGAGCCTCTGAGCTGCTGCTATCAGCCCTGATATCAGGAACCAGGACCTCTGAACTGCTGCTATCAGCACTGGTATCAGGGATCAGGACCTCTGAGCTGCTGCTATCAGCCCTGATATCAGGAATCAGAGCCTCTGAGCTGCTGCTATCAGCGCTGATATCAGGGATCAGAACATCTGAGCTGCTGCTATCAGCACTGATATCAGGGATCAGAACATCTGAGCTGCTGCTATCAGCACTGATATCAGGGATCAGAACATCTGAGCTGCTGCTATCAGCACTGATATCAGGGATCAGAGTCTCTGAGCTGCTGCTATCAGCACTGATATCAGGGATCAGAGCCTCTGAGCTGCTGCTGCTATCAGCACTGATATCAGGAACCAGGACCCTCTGAGCTGCTGCTATCAGCGCTGATATCAGGGATCAGGACCTCTGAGCTGCTGCTATCAGCACTGATATCAGGGATCAGGACCCTCTGAGCTGCTGCTATCAGCACTGATATCAGGGATCAGGACCTCTGAGCTGCTGCTATCAGCACTGATATCAGGGATCAGGACCTCTGAGCTGCTGCTATCAGCACTGATATCAGGGATCAGGACCTCTGAGCTGCTGCTATCAGCACTGGTATCAGGAACCAGGACCTCTGAGCTGCTGCTGCTATCAGCACTGATATCAGGGATCAGAACATCTGAGCTGCTGCTATCAGCACTGATATCAGGGATCAGAACCTCTGAACTGCTGCTATCAGCACTGATATCAGGAATCAGAACATCTGAGCTGCTGCTATCAGCACTGGTATCAGGGATCAGAGCCTCTGAGCTGCTGCTATCAGCACTGATATCAGCACTGCTATCAGCAGAGGCAGCTGATGGAATCAGAACCTCTGAACTCCTGTTATCAGCAGTGATATCAGCAGAGGCAGCTGATGCAGCCCAGCTTAGCACAGCTGTGCCCATTCCCGGTGCCCATTCTGGTGCCCATTCCTGGTGCCCATTCTGGTGCCCATTCTGGTGCCCATTCCTGGTGCCCATTCCCGGTGCCCATTCCTGGTGCCCATTCTGGTGCCCATTCCAGGTGCCCATTCCCGGTGCCCATTCCCGGTGCCCATTCTGGTGCCCATTCCTGGTGCCCATTCCTGGTGCCCATTCTGGTGCCCATTCCCGGTGCCCATTCCCGGTGCCCATTCCTGGTGCCCATTCCCGGTGCCCATTCCCGTGCCCATTCTGGTGCCCATCCTGGTGCTGCTCCCTGGCTGAGGCTGCCCCGGGTGCTCGGGCCCTGCCCGGGTTCCTGTCACACCCGAGGGGCTCTGAGGGTTGGGCACAGGGTCCCTGAGCCCTCCCGTTCCCTGGGCAGGGCAGGGGTGCTGGCACTGCTGTCAGCGATGGGCACCGCTTTGTGCAGCCCAGGAGGGCACAGCTTTACTGCCACCCCCTAAAATCCAGCTTTAGAAATGGATTGTGCCTGTCTCCAGCTGGTCACTCATGGGCTGTGCCCTGGTCAGGGATGCCCACCTGCTGGCAGGGGTCTGGCTGCAGATGTTGTTTGCATTTTTGTCTTTGGGGGTTTAGAACAGTTTACACAGGTGCAGGTAGCAGTCTCAGTGCCACAATTCTTTCTCAGGGGAACAGGCTGTTTTTCACTGTTGAAGGATTCTATTTTCAGGAAAGGTTGACAGATTTCTCACGGGTACAGCTGGATCAAGTGAGACTCAGCCTGGGAGGCCTTTGCAGCCCTGCTGTTCATCCCCCACGGGCAAGGAGCCCCAGCTGAGGGTCAGGGGTCCCCCATGGAGGATTTTGGCCTCTGGAGGATCCCCCCTGGCCCCTGTGCCCAGCAGTGCCTGGGGCAGGGGGTGACCCTGGGCAGCCTCAGGCACTGCTGGGGAAATCCTGCTCCTGCCAGGGCTCCTCAGCGCCCACCAGCACAGCTGGCACCTCTGGGTCTGCCATGGAGCTCAGCTACAGCAGGAGCTCCTACATTGACTGCAGCATTCACAGAAACATGGAACCAGACCATCCCAGAGTGGTTTGGGCTGCAATGGACTCCAAAACCATCTCATGGCACAGCCCAGAGCAGCTGGGGCTGCCCCTGCATCCCTGGCAGTGCCCAGGCCAGGCTGGGCATTGGGAGCAGCCTGGGACAGTGGGAGGTGTGGCCATGATATTTTCTGAAGAATCCTTTCCTTAGGATTTTTCCTCCTGAGGAGCTGAGAGGCCTCAGGAACAAAATGCAAACATTGATTATCTGCTGCTGTGGGATGCAACAGGGGCATCTGGGATTGGCCCATGTTAAATGTTTGTAATTAATGGCCAATCACAGTCAGCTGGCTGGACTGTCTTGGTCAGCCACAAACCTTTGTTGTCATTCCTTTTCTGTTCTTTGCCAGCCTTCTGATGAAATCTCTTCTTCTATTCTTTTAGTATAGTTTTGATATCATATATATGATAAAATAATAAATCAGCCTTCTGAAACATGGAGTCAGATCCTCATCTCTTCCCTCATCCTGGGACCCCTGTGAACACCATCACAGGGTGATGTCCCTGCCATGGCAGGTGTCCTGGTTGGAGAGGAAGTGAGTTTTTTGGGATTATTATCAACAATAATCCCAAATTATTATAACCCCAATGCTGCTTGTGCCAGCGTCAAACCATGACAGCAGGGGTGGCACTGGGTGGGCTCTGAGTCCATCCCATCCCATCCCATCCCATCCCATTATCCCATCCCATCCCATCCCATCCCATCCCATCCCATCCCATCCCATCCCATCCCATTATCCCATCCCATCCCATCCCATCCCATCCCATTATCCCATCCCACCCCCTGGCTCTGTGGGGACAGCACAGCTCAGGGGGGCACAGGAGCCTTTGTCCCAGTGAAGCTCCTGCAGTGACAGCACCACTCTCATTTCCCAGACTTTCCAGTTTGCTGCATTCTGGGGTCTTTGCTGGAGGCATTAAGTTGGTAGCTGCACAAAAAAGGAGAAGTTGAGGAAAGTACAAATGAGTTTTACCTCGATTTTAATGACTGTAATTTTCTCTTGTAACGGTAATTTCAGTAATTAATGGCTGCATTCTTCTATTGTTGCGGTATTTGGAGATGACACAAAATGAGCAAGTGTTTTTGTGTCGGTGACAAAAGGAGAAGATTAGCTGGTGAATGCTGATAGGAAATGTTTGGTGGGAGGAATAAGCAAGGAAGGGCTGATAACAAGTTTGGTGGCATTGTTTCCTTGCTGCATTATCTCTGTTTCACTGCCAGGGACCCGCAGCAGGAGCAATGATCTGATGGGAGGCTGCACATCCCCTCCTCCTCCTCCTCCTCGGGGCTGGGTGGCCCCAGAGCCTGGCTGGACACGGGACGGTCACACCCAGAAAGGGCTGGCACAGCTGGCACAGCTGGCACAGCTGGCACTGGGCTGCCCTAAAGGGTCTCAGGTCAAACCCTGGCTGTTCCCAGTTTTCCAGCAGATCAGTCAAACCCTGTGCTGTGCTCGGGGAGGAGAGCAGTCCCTCCTTTCCTGGTGCCCTGGGAGGGCCCAGAGAGGCTGTGCCCTCCTTGTGCTTCGACAGGTCTTGGTCAATGGGAATCTCAGCACAGGCGAGTTTCTGGTGGTTTGTGGGGTTTTGTTTCATTTCAAATGAAATCTCCAGCACATTTCAATAGTAGGAATAAGAACAGCTACTAACAACACTGATGTGTGTCAGCCCTGGGTTCTGCCCGGAGATGCAGGAATGATGAGTCCCTGCCCTTCCCAAGGGATGATGAGTCCCTGCACATTCCCAGGGATGAGTCCCTGCCCTTCCCAAGGGATGATGAGTCCCTGCACATTCCCAAGGATGAGTCCCTGCACTTCCCAAGGGATGATGAGTCCCTGCACTTCCCAAGGGATGATGAGTCCCTGCACATTCCCAAGGATGAGTCCCTGCACTTCCCAAGGAATGATGAGTCCCTGCACTTCCCAAGGAATGATGAGTCCCTGCACTTCCCCAGGGATGTGTCCCTGCACATTCCCCAGGGATGATGAGTCCCTGCCCTTCCCAAGGAATGATGAGTCCCTGCACATTCCCAAGGAACGATGAGTCCCTGCCCTTCCCCAAGGATGAGTCCCTGCACTTCCCCAGGGATGTGTCTGGGTCTGTGCTGTGGGGCCAGGGCTGAGCTGGGGCTGTCCCTGCCTGCTCTGCTCACACAGGACCCAGTGCCCAGGGCTCCCTCTGCCCTTCAGTGTCCCTGAGCCCCTGGGGAGAGGAACCCGTGAGCCCCGGGCTGGGCACTGCTGTGCTCACAGCCCACACCAGCTCCTCCCCAGGGACATCTGCAAGGAGCGTCTGCAAGGAGCATCTGTAAGGAACATCTGCATGGAACATCTGCAAGGAGCATCTGCATGGAACATCTCCAATTCATCTCTAACTCCTCCCCAGGGAACATCTGCAAGGAACGTCTGCAAGGAACATCTGCCAGGAACATCTGAGTGGAAGATCCCCAAGGAATATCTGCATGGAACATCTCCAACTCCTCCCCAGGAGCATCTGCAAGGAACGTCTGCAAGGAACATCTCCAATTCATCTCTAACTCCTCCCCAGGAAGCATCTGCAAGGAACATCCCCAAGGAACATCTCCAATTCATCTTCAACTCCTCCCCAGGGAACATCTGCAAGGAACATCTGCAACTCATCCCCAAGGAACATCTCCAATTCATCTCCAACTCCTCCCCAAGAACATCTGCAAGGAACATCAGGAAGGAACATCTGCAAGGCACATCTGCAACTCATCTCCAAGGAACATCTGGAAGGAACATCTCCAACTCATCTCCAACTCCTCCCCAGGGAACATCTGCAAGGAACATCTGCAAGGAACATCTGCAAGGAACATCTCCAATTCATCTCCAACTCCTCCCCAAGGAACATCTCCAGGGAACATCTGCAAAGAACATCTCCAGCTCCTCTCCAAGGAACATCTGCAAGGAACATCTCCAACTCATCTCCAACTCCTCCCCAAGAACATCTGCAAGGAACATCTGCAAGTCATCTCCAAGGAACGTCTGCAAGGAACATCTCCAATTCATCTCTAACTCCTCCCCAGGGAGAATCTGCAAGGAACATCTCCAACTCCTCCCCAAGGAACATCTCCAACTCATCTCCAGCTCCTCCCCAAGGAACATCTCCAACTCATCTCCAGCTCCTCCCCAAGGAACATCTCCAACTCATCTCCAGCTCCTCCCCAAGGAACATCTCCAACTCATCTCCAGCTCCTCTCCTGAGCATCTCCTGGCCTGGGCTCTGAGGGCAGGGCTGCAATGAACCCCAGACTCCAGCTGCAGCCTTCCCAGGAAAATGCACATTACTTCACACACCCCAGGATGGAGCCATGAACACACAGCCCCTTTGGAAGCTCACTGAGGTTTATTTTGTGTTTAATGTATTTATTTTGTGTTTAATGTATTCACCTCTGCCTTGCACTGGGGGAGGTTGAGTTTCACCTCGTGACAGTCGGGATTTCCCCCTCTTTTTCTTGCCAGCTGATTTCTATTTGCAAACCTCACAGAACCTCTGTGAACCTCACAGAACCACACAGAACCTCACAGAACCTTTGTGAACCTCACAGAACCACACAGAACCTCACAGAATCCCAGAGAACCTCTGCAAACCTCACAGAACCTCTGCGAACCTCTGTGAACCTCACAGAACTTCTGAAAACCTCACAGAACCTCTGTGAACCTCCAGAACCTCTGTGAACATCACTGAACCTCTATAAACCTCATAGAACCTCTACAAAACTCACAGAACCTCTACAAACCCCACAGAATCCCTGTGAACCTCACAGAACCTCTATGAACCTCCAGAACTTCAGTGAACCTCACAGAACCTCACAGAACCTCTGAAAACCTCACAGAACCTCTCAGAACTTCCAGAACCTTCATGAACCTCACAGAACCTCACAGAACTTCTGAAAACATCACAGAACCTCTGTGAACCTCCAGAACCTCAGAGAACCTCACTGAACCTCTATAAACCTCATAGAACTTCTGCAAAACTCACAGAACCACTGAAAACCTCACAGAACCTCTCAGAACTTCCAGAACCTCTGTGAACCTCACAGGACCTCTGCAAACCTCACTGAACCTCTGTGAACCTCTGTGAACCTCACAGCACCCCAGAGAACCTCCACAAACCTCACAGAACCCCTGTGAACCTCACAGAACCTCACAGAACCTCCACAAACCTCACAGTACCTCTATAAACGTCACAGAACCTCTGTAAACCTCCAGAACCTCAGAGAACCTCTGTGAACCTCAAAGAACCTCTATAAACCTCACTGAACCTCTGTGAACCTCAGAGAACTTCTGTGAACCTCACAGAACCTCGCAGAACCTCGCAGAACCTCAGAGAACCTCTGTGAACCTCAGAGAACCTCCCAGAACCTCTGTGAACCTCAGAGAACCTCGCAGAAGCTCTGGCAGAGTGGGACCAGGCCAGGGCTGGTTTAAACACCTGCCTCCCTCCCTTCCTTGCCCAAGGCCTTTTAGAGGAGCTGTGAAACCATCCTGCACCCCTGGGCTGGAGCACAGAGCCCAGGATCCAGCAGGAGAACTCAGAGCTCTGGATCCAGCAGGAGAACTCAGAGCTCTGGATCCAGCAGGGGAACTCAGAGCTCTGGATCCAGCAGGAGAACTCAGAGCTCTGGATCCTGCAGGAGAACTCAGAGCTCTGGATCCTGCAGGAGAACTCAGAGCCCAGGATCCTGCAGGAGAGCCGGGCTGTGGCCCTGGGGAGGGAAGGATGGACAAACTCCTGGAGAAGGAGGGCACAAACCCCTGCTCCCACCTTCCAGAGCCATTCCCACCCACGGTGGCCCTGCAGCTGCAGCTCCCCATGGCAGGCACGGTACAAAATGTGGGGCTGCAGCTCCAGCTTTTAAAAACCACCCTCCCACAAACAAAATGTGCAAAAAACCCTAAATAATGCACTTGATTGTGAGTTGAGCCAAACCTGTAATAAACCCTTTGTTGTTTCAGCTTTTTCTAAAAATACAGGCTAATAGAGGTCAAATTTGAAATATCACTTCAAGCCTCCAAAAAGGAAGGATTTTGTGCTGAAATTAGAAATCAAAATCCATTTTACATCCTTCCCAAAAAAATTCCCATCTTTGCTGTGTGCTTTTAACCAAAATGTTTTGCTAAGCCCAGCCAGAATGAACAAGCATTTCTGGTCAGCCTGAATAGATTTTATTCCTTTTCATCCAGGCAGATAAAATATTCCACCAAATGTATTCATTTATTTATTATGCATTTTGGCTGTAAATACAAATGCTGCTTTATGCCCACCAAAAAGCACAAGCTATCATTTTTAAAAAAAATGTTTATATTAACACTGGAAGTTGGGCGTAGTGCCTAGCAGAGAAAATAATGTCAATTACCCACACAAACAGCTTTCCAAATCTCCCAGTGCTGCTTTCTGCATGAGCAGCTCGATTCAGAGAAATTAGAGATGGGAAAAGATCTTATTAGAGAGTCTCATCTGCCTCTCTGCTCGCAGAGCTCTGTCCCCCACTGGGTGTTTTCCAGTTAGCTTTGCCCAGCCTGCATTCCAGATGATGGGGGGCTCTGGGGGAGCCTGGATGTTTTATTTTTTTTTTTTTTTTTTTCTTTCTCCATACAAATATATCTTCATTAGCAAGCAGAAACAGAGAAATTCTGCTGAGAAAAACCCTGACTCGGAGTCAGGTGTGGGCAAAAGTCTCTCACCTGCAGTCAAGGTGCAGAAACTGGGAGCCAGCAGAGCTTGGGCTCGGCTTTGGAGCCCCAAAGGCCTGGAGGTGATGTGCCCAGCACCCCTGGCAGGGCTGGGATGGACAGGGATGGACAGGGATGGACAGGGATGGACAGGGATGATGTCCCCAGGGCTGGGATGGACAGGGATGGACAGGGATGATGTCCCCAGGGCTGGGATGGACAGGGATGGACAGGGATGGACAGGGATGATGTCCCCAGGGCTGGGATGGACAGGGATGGACAGGGATGATGTCCCCAGGGCTGGGATGGACAGGGATGGACAGGGATGGACAGGGATGATGTCCCCAGGGCTGGGATGGACAGGGATGGACAGGGATGATGTCCCCAGGGCTGGGATGGACAGGGGTGATGTCCCCAGGGCTGGGATGGACAGGGATGGACAGGGATGGACAGGGATGGACAGGGGTGATGTCCCCAGGACAGGGATGGACAGGGATGGACAGGGATGGACAGGGATGGACAGGGGTGATGTCCCCAGGGCTGGGATGGACAGGGATGGACAGGGATGGACAGGGATGATGTCCCCAGCACCCCTGGGTGGCCTGGGATGGACAGGGGTGGTGTCCCCAGGGCTGGGATGGACAGGGATGGACAGGGATGGACAGGGATGATGTCCCCAGCACCCCTGGGTGGCCTGGGATGGACAGGGGTGGTGTCCCCAGGGCTGGGATGGACAGGGATGATGTCCCCAGGGCTGGGATGGACAGGGGTGATGTCCCCAGGGCTGGGATGGACAGGGATGATGTCCCCAGGGCTGGGATGGACAGGGGTGGTGTCCCCAGGGCTGGGATGGACAGGGATGGACAGGGATGGACAGGGATGATGTCCCCAGGACAGGGATGGACAGGGGTGGACAGGGATGGACAGGGATGATGTCCCCAGGACAGGGATGGACAGGGATGGACAGGGATGATGTCCCCAGGGCTGGGATGGACAGGGGTGATGTCCCCAGGGCTGGGATGGACGAGGGTGGTGTCCCCAGGACAGGGATGGACAGGGATGGACAGGGATGATGTCCCCAGGACAGGGATGGACAGGGGTGATGTCCCCAGGGCTGGGATGGACAGGGGTGGTGTCCCCAGGGCTGGGATGGACAGGGGTGGTGTCCCCAGGGCTGGGATGGACGAGGGTGGTGTCCCCAGCACCCCTGGGTGGCCTGGCAGGGCTGGGATGGATGGACAGGTTTGGGTTGTTGCTCTTCCTCCTGACTCTTTTCCCTCTGCACTGAAATTGCTCTCCTGGTGGGACAGGGCTCCATCCAGGGGCTCCCTGTTCCTGTCCCTGTCCCTGTCCACTGTGGGCTGTCCTTGTCCCTGTCCCTGCCCCATCCCTGTCCCATCCCTGTCCCATCCCTGTCCCCTGTCCCTGTCCCCTGTCCCTGTCCCATCCCTGTCCCTGTCCCTGTCCCTGTCCCCTGTCCCTGCCCCATCCCTGTCCCATCCCTCTCCCTGTCCCTGTCCCATCCCTGTCCCCTGTCCCTGCCCCATCCCTGTCCCCTGTCCCTGTCCCATCCCTGTCCCATCCCTCTCCCTGTCCCTGTCCCTGTCCCATCCCTGTCCCATCCCTGTCCCATCCCTGTCCCCTGTCCCTGTCCCTGTCCCATCCCTGTCCCATCCCTGTCCCCTGCCCCATCCCTGTCCCATCCCTCTCCCTGTCCCTGTCCCTGCCCCATCCCTGTCCCATCCCTCTCCCTGTCCCTGTCCCATCCCTGTCCCTGTCCCTGTCCCATCCCTGTCCCTGTCCCTGTCCCTGTCTCTGCCCCCTGTCCCTGTCCCTGGTTTCTGGTGTGTAAATGTGTTTAGATCTGGCAGGAGCCCGGTGGGGATGGTTTTGGAGTGGTTCCCTGTGCCCAGGCCGGGCACTGTGTGGGTGAAGGGGTTTCTGTTGCTCATCCTGCCCAGGACACGGCTGTGCCCTGACTCTCCCACCCTCCAAGGTGCCGTTTCAGAGCTGCTGCTTCCCCTGCAGTGCTGTGACAGCTGTGCCCGTGGCAGTGCCCCTGCAGCCCGCAGGACATCCCTGTGCCCCCGGCCCTGCCCTGTGCCCCTGGCCCTGCTCTGTGCCCCCTGGCCCTGCTCTGTGCCCCTGGCCCTGCTCTGTGCCCCTGGCCCTGCTCTGTGCCCCCAGCCCTGCTCTGTGCCCCCTGGCCCTGCCCTGTGCCCCCGGCCCTGCTCTGTGCCCCCTGGCCCTGCTCTGTGCCCCCAGCCCTGCTCTGTGCCCCTGGCCCTGCTCTGTGCCCAGCGGGGGCAGCCCTGCTGTCCCTGCTGTGCCTGCTGTCCCTGCTGTCCCTGCTGTCCCTGCCCTGCTGTCCCTGCTGTCCCAGCTGTCCCTGCTGTCCCTGCCCTGCTGTCCCTGCTGTCCCTGCCCTGCTGTCCCTGCTGTCCCTGCTGTCCCTGCTGTCCCTGCTGTCCCTGCTGTCCCTGCCCTGCTGTCCCTGCTGTCCCTGCTGTCCCAGCTCTGCTGTCCCAGCCCTGCTGTCCCTGCTGGCCCTGCTGTCCCCTGCTGTCCCTGCCCTGCTGTCCCTGCTGTCCCTGCTGTCCCTGCTGTCCCTGCTGTCCCTGCCCTGCTGTCCCTGCTGTCCCTGCTGTCCCTGCTGTCCCAGCCCTGCTGTCCCTGCTGTCCCTGCTGTCCCTGCTGTCCCTGCTGCAGGACACCGGGCTGGCCAGGAGGGACCTCAGGGGAGGGGCAGCCCCCAGCCCAGGCTGCTGTGTCCAGGTTCAGGTGCCATCCCCGAGTGTCAGAGCCTGAATGAGGGATGGGCACTCCAGGGGCTCTCCAAAATGCAGATTATTGTATCCAAAATGCAGATTATTGTATCCAAAATGCAGTTTATTGTATCCAAAATGCAGTTTATTGTATCCAAAATGCAGTTTATTGTATCCAAGGTGTCCCAGCAGTCCAGGGTCATGGGTGACAGAGCTGTGCCCACAGCTGGCAGCTCCAGCTGCAGGCAGGCCTGGAGACCCTTTGGTTTTGGTTCCAATGCATTCCAGACTTTTCTTTTGGTTACAATGCATTCTAGACTTTTCTTTGCTGAGCCTCTTCATACAGCAGAACCAATCTATACCAGAACTTCCACCTACAGCCCATCATAACTCCTGTAATTCCCATATTCATGTCACTGTTCTCCAGTCACTCACAGTCAGTACATCACAGTTTAAGCCAGAAGTTGTTTTTCAGTTTTCTTGCAGGGAAAATTCTGAGACCTTTTTTCTACTTGCCACATTGGCAGGCTTGTTTGCCTGTGCTCTCTTCCTGCTTGGTACAAACATCTCCTTGTTTGGGGTGGGTTTATCCTTTGCTCTAAGCCATAAAACCCCTTCTAACCAACATCAAACACCCTTTGCCTCCTTGGTTATCCAGTGAGACTGGCTCAGCAATTCTTCTCCATATCAAAACTTGCTTCCATCTCTAATCCTTCATCAGATTCTACATTTAAAAATCTTTGTGCCAAGCATCTGTGAGACTTTCTTGTCAAACTTTCACCCTTCCCAACATCTGAGCTGCCCTGTCCAGGCTCAGCCCCCATCCCTGGGCTGCCCTGTCCAGGTGCAGCTGAGGGGACAAGGGGCTGTGGCACAGACATCTTCCATGGAAAATCCTTTCCTTGGGATTTTTCCTCCTGAGAAGCTGAGAGGCCTCAGGAACAAAATGCAAACATTGATTATCTGCTGCTGTGGAATGCAACAGGTGCATCTGGGATTGGTCTCATGTGGTTGTTTCTAATCAATGGCCAATCACAGTCAGCTGGCTCAGACACAGAGCCCGAGCCACAAACCTTTGTTATCATTCTTTCCCATTCTATTCTTAGCCAGCCTTCTGATGAAACCTTCACCCCAGGCTGGCCAAGCCAGGCTCCAGCTTTCCTGAACAGAGAAATGCAGCAGGTCCAGCCCTGGCACCCATTCCAGGCTCCCTTTGTCACCTTCCTGCAGGGAAACCTGGGAGAATCTGCCCCTTCCCCTCCCCAGCACCTGCTGTGGCACAGACCCACCTTGGGGAGCCTCTGGGGCTCTCCTGGAGCTGGAGGATGGGTCCAGGCTCCTCAGAAACTCCAATGAATTTATGCTCACCCCGAGGGAAGAGCTGTACAGAGACAGATTTGTGCAGGGATGGGATATTGCAGCCAGCTGCCCTGGGCTCCAGGGTGGCTCCTCCTCTACAGGGTCACTGCTGTGCTCCTGAGTGTCCCCGGGTGTCCCTGAGTGACCCTGAGTGTCCCTGAGTGTCCCCAAGTGTCCCTGGGTGTCCCTGAGTGACCCTGAGTGTCCCTGAGTGACCCTGAGTGTCCCTGAGTGTCCCCAAGTGTCCCCGAGTGTCCCTGGGTGTCCCTGAGTGTCCCTGAGTGTCCCCAAGTGTCCCCGAGTGTCCCTGGGTGTCCCTGAGTGTCCCTGAGTGTCCCCGGGTGTCCCTGAGTGTCCCTGAGTGTCCCTGGGTGTCCCTGAGTGACCCTGAGTGTCCCCGACTGTCCCCAAGTGTCCCTGGGTGTCCCTGAGTGTCCCTGAGTGTCCCCGAGTGTCCCTGAGTGTCCCCAAGTGTCCCTGAGTGACCCTGAGTGTCCCTGGGTGTCCCTGAGTGTCCCCGGGTGTCCCTGAGTGTCCCCGAGTGTCCCTGGGTGTCCCCGAGTGTCCCTGGGTGTCCCCGGGTGTCCCATGGCCCTGTGACACCTGGCCAGGTGGAAGAAGCAAATGTGTCATTTCCCACCCCCTGCTCATCTTCCCCATACATCTCATTTATTTACCAGCACTTTATTCCTCTCCAATTAATTCCTGTCCCTCACTTGATTTCACTTTTTAATTCTCTTATTCCTTTTTTAATAACTTATAGTCTTGCTAAATGACCAAGGAACTCAGGGGTAGGAGTATTATTTTTTTTAATAATCCGTTTTATTGCTGCTCCTCATTTCACATTCTCCTGCTGTACTGGCTCTCTGATGTAACCCAGCACTGGATTTTCCCATTTCCAGCCCCTGCTCACAGCCAAGATTCATAAATCTGAGAAGGAAAACGAAAATAGCAATAATAACGATGAGAATAATGGCAGTAACATCAAGAGCAGATAAAGCTGGAGCAGCCTGAGGGCAGGGCAGAGCCTGCAAACACCAACAATGAGAGCTGGGGCTGGCCGTGGAGGGATCCCAGGTTTGTGGATGGGAACACCCCCCCTGTGCTCTGGAACAGAACATCCCCCCTGCACTCTGGAACATCCCCCCTGTGCTCTGGAACATCCCCCCTGTGCTCTGGAACATCCCCTGCGCTCTGGAACATCCCCCCTGCGCTCTGGAACATCCCCCCTGTGCTCTGGAACATCCCCTGCGCTCTGGAACATCCCCTGCGCTCTGGAACATCCCCCCCCGTGCTCTGGAACATCCCCCTGCACTCGGGAACAGAACATCCCCCTGCACTCTGGAACATCCCCCTGCGCTCTGGAACATCCCCTGCACTCTGGAACATCCCCCTGCGCTCTGGAACATCCCCCTGCGCTCTGGAACATCCCCCCTGCGCTCTGGAACATCCCCCCCGTGCTCTGGAACATCCCCCCCTGCGCTCTGGAACATCCCCCCCCGTGCTCTGGAACATCCCCCTGCACTCTGGAACATCCCCCCTGCACTCTGGAACACCCCCCCCTGTGCTCTGGAACATCCCCCCCTGTGCTCTGGAACATCCCCCCCTGTGCTCTGGAACATCCCCCCCTGCACTCTGGAACATCCCCCTGCACTCTGGAACATCCCCCTGCACTCGGGAACATCCCCCCCTGTGCTCTGGAACATCCCCCCCTGCACTCTGGAACATCCCCCCCTGTGCTCTGGAACATCCCCCCCTGCACTCGGGAACATCCCCCCTGCACTCCGGAGCGCCCCTGAACCCTCAGGTTCCAGGCACTGGGGCTCTTCTGCCCCGGGCAGGGCTCCAGAGCTGCTGGCAGGGAGCTGGGCAGTGCCCACGGTGTGCCAGGGCAGGGAAAGGGGGATGCCATGGGGCAGAGGAGGTGGGGACTTCAACAAGCAGCCCCATCCAGCCCTTCATCATCCTCCTCCTCATCCAGCCCCATCCAGCCCTTCATCTTCATCATCCTCCTCCTCATCCAGCTCTTCCAGCCCCATCCAGCCCTTCATCTTCATCATCCTCCCCATTCAACCCTTCAGCCTCCTCCTCACCCAGGCCTTCATCCTCCTCCAACACAGCAACCAGGGCAGCCCGGGCAGCTCTGGGGTGGCAGCAGGGTCAGGGCAGTGCCACAGTGTCCCTGTGCTGGCACTGCTGGGGCACCTCCAGGGCTGGGGCAGCTCTGGAGAGCCCTGGAGGGGCTGGAGCATGGCCAGGGCAGGGACAGAGCTGGGAAGGGGCTGCAGAATCAATCCCTGAGGAGCTGGGCAGGGGCTGCAGAATCCCTGAGGAGCTGGGCAGGGGCTGCAGAATCCCTGAGGAGCTGGGCAGGGGCTGCAGAATCCCTGAGGAGCTGGGCAGGGGCTCAGCCTGGAGCAAAGGAGGCTCAGGGGGCCCTTGTGGCTCTGCACAGCTCCTGCCAGGAGGGGAACAGGGACAGGAGCAGAGGGAACGGCCTCAGGGGAGCTCAGGGTGCATTATTGGGAATATTCCCCATGGAAAGGGGGGTCAGGAGTTGGGAATGCCCAGGGAGGTTTGCAGTGCCCATCCCTGGGGGATTTCCAGCCCTGTGGATGTGGCATTTGGGGACAGGGGCAGGGGTGGCCCTGGCAGTGCTGGGATGGTTGGACTCCATGATCTCAGAGGGCTTTTCCAGCCTCAGTGGTTCCATCACTCTGTGCTCTATCAAACATTTCCCAAATCTCTGCAGTGCCCTCCAGGCGAGGGGACAAACCTGAGCACGGCAATGTCACCAACCCACAGACACTGAGACCCACACGGGGGATTTCTCCCTCCCACAGAACAGACCCAGCTCAGCTCCTGCAGCTCTGCTGCCCTGGAACAGCAGCTCTGAGCTCTGTTCCCATCCCGTCCCCTCTCCTTTGCGGCCGCCTGCAGGGCCTGGAGGGAGCCTGGGAGCATTGCTGAGAGCTCGGCAGCTTTTCATGGCCCCTATTACTGTGGCCATTATTCTACTCAAACGTGGTTATCGGCTCATTAGGATTTAAATCAGCTGATTTCACAGGGAGAAATATTCCTCCTGCCAGAGCCGCTCCAGCCGGGGCTGTAACGGGGCCAGCTGATGGCATTTGTGCCACCAAACTGGGGTTTGAGTTTGGGGCTGTAACGGGGCCAGCTGATGGCATTTGTGTCCCCAAGCTGGGGTTTGAGTTTGGGGCTGTAACGGGGCCAGCTGATGCCATTTGTGTCCCCAAACTGGGGCTGTAACGGGGCCAGCTGATGCCATTTGTGTCCCCAAGCTGGGGTTTGAGCCCGGAGTGGCGGGGCAGGGCCCTGCCCGGGCAGATTTGCCTTTTGCAGGCACAGAGGGAGGGTTTGGAGCTGTGGCCGGGCAGCCCTGGGGCAGCACCAGGGGCACCAGGAGGGCTCAGAGCAGCTCTTGGGGGTGGATAATGAGCCACGGGGCACAGGGTGGGCACAGGGAGAGCTGGGGGTGCTGGGCTGGGCACACGCACAAGGGGCTCCTTCTCTCCCTCCCTGTGCCTCCACACCCTCATTGAGACCCTTGATTTGGCCTTTGTGAGGTGGAACAGCACAATTACAGACTGCACTGGAGAGCTGCCCCGTGATTTTGCCACCCTTTGTGTGGGCTCAAGGGCTTTCAGGTCTAGTTCAGAGCTGAGGATTGAGCCTGGTTTTAGTGCTGCAGGCGGTTCCAGCCCGGGCAGGCTCTGCTCCAGCCCCGGGCAGGCTCTGCTCCAGCCCAGGCAGGCTCTGCTCCAGCCCCGGGCACCAGGGCTCTGCTCCAGCCATGGGCACCAGGGCTCTGCTCCAGCCATGGGCACCAGGGCTCTGCTCCAGCCATGGGCACCAGGGCTCTGCTCCAGCCATGGGCACCAGGGCTCTGCTCCAGCCATGGGCACCAGGGCTCTGCTCCAGCCATGAGCACCAGGGCTCTTCTCCAGCCATGAGCACCAGGGCTCTTCTCCAGCCATGGGCACCAGGGCTCTGCTCCAGCCATGGGCACCAGGGCTCTGCTCCAGCCATGGGCACTAGGGCTCTGCTCCAGCCCCGGGCAGGCTCTGCTCCAGCCATGGGCACCAGGGCTCTGCTCCAGCCATGGGCACCAGGGCTCTGCTCCAGCCCGGGCAGGCTCTGCTCCAGCCCCGGGCACCAGGGCTCTACTCCAGCCCGGGCAGGCTCTGCTCCAGCCATGGGCACCAGGGCTCTGCTCCAGCCATGGGCACCAGGGCTCTGCTCCAGCCATGAGCACCAGGGCTCTGCTCCAGCCCGGGCAGGCTCTGCTCCAGCCATGAGCACCAGGGCTCTGCTCCAGCCCCGGGCACCAGGGCTCTGCTCCAGCCATGAGCACCAGGGCTCTGCTCCAGCCATGGGCACCAGGGCTCTGCTGCAGCCATGAGCACCAGGGCTCTGCTCCAGCCATGGGCACCAGGGCTCTGCTGCAGCCATGAGCACCAGGGCTCTGCTCCAGCCATGGGCACCAGGGCTCTGCTCCAGCCATGGGCACCAGGGCTCTGCTCCAGCCATGGGCACCAGGGCTCTGCTCCAGCCATGAGCACCAGGGCTCTTCTCCAGCCATGAGCACCAGGGCTCTTCTCCAGCCATGGGCACCAGGGCTCTGCTCCAGCCATGGGCACCAGGGCTCTGCTCCAGCCATGGGCACTAGGGCTCTGCTCCAGCCCCGGGCAGGCTCTGCTCCAGCCATGGGCACCAGGGCTCTGCTCCAGCCATGGGCACCAGGGCTCTGCTCCAGCCCGGGCAGGCTCTGCTCCAGCCCCGGGCACCAGGGCTCTACTCCAGCCCGGGCAGGCTCTGCTCCAGCCATGGGCACCAGGGCTCTGCTCCAGCCATGGGCACCAGGGCTCTGCTCCAGCCATGAGCACCAGGGCTCTGCTCCAGCCCGGGCAGGCTCTGCTCCAGCCATGAGCACCAGGGCTCTGCTCCAGCCCCGGGCACCAGGGCTCTGCTCCAGCCATGAGCACCAGGGCTCTGCTCCAGCCATGGGCACCAGGGCTCTGCTGCAGCCATGAGCACCAGGGCTCTGCTCCAGCCATGGGCACCAGGGCTCTGCTCCAGCCATGGGCACCAGGGCTCTGCTCCAGCCATGGGCACTAGGGCTCTGCTCCAGCCCCGGGCAGGCTCTGCTCCAGCCATGGGCACCAGGGCTCTGCTCCAGCCATGGGCACCAGGGCTCTGCTCCAGCCATGGGCAGGCTCTGCTCCAGCCATGGGCACCAGGGCTCTGCTCCAGCCATGGGCACCAGGGCTCTGCTCCAGCCATGGGCACCAGGGCTCTGCTCCAGCCATGGGCACCAGGGCTCTGCTCCAGCCCCGGGCACCAGGGCTCTGCTCCAGCCATGGGCACCAGGGCTCTGCTCCAGCCATGGGCACCAGGGCTCTGCTCCAGCCGTGAGCACCAGGGCTCTGCTCCAGCCATGGGCACCAGGGCTCTGCTCCAGCCATGGGCACCAGGGCTCTGCTCCAGCCATGGGCACCAGGGCTCTGCTCCAGCCCAGGCAGGCTCTGCTCCAGCTCGGGCAGGCTCTGCTCCAGCCATGGGCACCAGGGCTCTGCTCCAGCCATGGGCACCAGGGCTCTGCTCCAGCCGTGAGCACCAGGGCTCTGCTCCAGCCATGGGCACCAGGGCTCTGCTCCAGCCATGGGCACCAGGGCTCTGCTCCAGCTGTGAGCACCAGGGCTCTACTCCAGCCATGGGCACCAGGGCTCTGGCAGAGCTGCTCCCTGTGCCCTGGCAGGGGGCTCTGACAGGGGTCACTCCGTGGTTTGTGCTGACACCTTTGGGAGGGGGGACCCTGTAGGGTCTGCTCCCATCCCTTCCCTGAGCCCCGCTGGCAGGACCCCCTTTCTGCTCCCCCTCGTTCTGTGGGACACCTGTGGCCCCATGGGCTCCCCATCTCAGGGCTGGAGATCCCCACAGAACCTGGGTCAGACCCAGTAAGGGCAGAGATGCTGAGCTTGCTGCTCCCTGCACAGGGGAACCTCACCCAGGGACGAGGGCACTGCTGGGGGATCTGCCTTGGCCTCCCATCACCCCTCCTGCTCCAGGAGGTCTCTGGAGTCACAGAAATACAGAAACATGGAAGTACAGAAATACAGAAATATGGAAGTACAGAAGTACAGAAATACAGAAATACAGAAATATAGAAATACAGAAATATAGAAATACACAAATATGGAAGTACAGAAGTACAGAAATACAGAAACATGGAAGTACAGAAGTACAGAAATACAGAAGTACAGAAGTACAGAAATATGGAAGGACAGAAGTACAGAAATATGGAAATACACAAATATGGAAGTACAGAAATACATAAATACAGAAGTATAGCAACACAGAATCATTGGAAAGGCCCTGGAAGGTCACTGAGCCCGGCCATCCCCCAGCAGTGCCAAGGCACCAGTGCCCCATGTCCCCAGGTGCCACATCTGCAGCTCTGGGGACTCCAGCCCTGCCCTGGGCTGGTGTGATAACACACAGCAGATGTGCCACCAGGGATCTGGCTGTGCAGAATTGGGCCTTGGGGTGGTTTTGCTCTCCAGCAGGACCCTGGCTGTGGCTCTGTGGCTCTGTGACCCTGTGGCTCTGTGGCTCTGTGCTCTGTAGCTCTGTGCTCTGTGGCTCTGTGCTCTGTGGCTCTGTGGCTCTGTGGCTCTGTGGTTCTGTAGCTCTGTGCTCTGTGGCTCTGTGGCTCTGTGCTCTGTGCTCTGTGTTCTGTGTTTCTGTGGTTCTGTGCTCTGTGGTTCTGTGCTCTGTGCTCTGTGCTCTGTGTCTCTGTGGCTCTGTGGTTCTGTGCTCTGTGGCTCTGTGCTCTGTGGCTCTGTGGCTCTGTGCTCTGTGCTCTGTGCTCTGTGCTCTGTGCTCTGTGGCTCTGTGGCTCTGTGCTCTGTGCTCTGTGCTCTGTGGCTCTGTGTCTCTGTGGCTCTGTGGCTCTGTGCTCTGTGACCCTGTGGCTCTGTGGTTCTGTGCTCTGTGCTCTGTGGCTCTGTGCTCTGTGGCTCTGTGGCTCTGTGGCTCTGTGCTCTGTGGCTCTGTGTCTCTGTGGCTCTGTGGCTCTGTGGCTCTGTGCTCTGTGCTCTGTGGCTCTGTGGCTCTGTGCTCTGTGGCTCTGTGGTTCTGTGCTCTGTGGCTCTGTGGTTCTGGGCTCTGTGCTCTGTGCTCTGTGGCTCTGTGCTCTGTGGCTCTGTGGCCCTGTGGCTCTGTGCTCTGTGGTTCTGTGGCTCTGTACTCTGTGCTCTGTGGTTCTGTGGCTCTGTACTCTGTGCTCTGTGGCTCTGTGGCTCTGTGGCTCTGTGCTCTGTGCTCTGTGGCTCTGTGGCTCTGTGGCTCTGTGGTTCTGTGGCTCTGTGGCTCTGTGCTCTGTGGCTCTGTGGCTCTGTGGTTCTGTGGTTCTGTGCTCTGTGCTCTGTGGCTCTGTGGCTCTGTGCTCTGTGCTCTGTGGCTCTGTGCTCTGTGGCTCTGTGCTCTGTGGCTCTGTGCTCTGTGGCTCTGTGGCTCTGTGGCTCTGTGGCTCTGTGCTCTGTGGCTCTGTGGCTCTGTGGTTCTGTGCTCTGTGGCTCTGTGGTTCTGTGCTCTGTGGCTCTGTGCTCTGTGGCTCTGTGGTTCTGTGGTTCTGTGCTCTGTGGTTCTGTGGTTCTGTGCTCTGTGGTTCTGTGGTTCTGTGCTCTGTGACCCTGTGGCTCTGTGGTTCTGTGGCTCTGTGCTCTGTGCTCTGTGGCTCTGTGGCTCTGTGGTTCTGTGCTCTGTGGTTCTGTGGTTCTGTGGCTCTGTGGCTCTGTGGTTCTGTGCTCTGTGGCTCTGTGGCTCTGTGGCTCTGTGGCTCTGTGCTCTGTGCTCTGTGTCTGTGGTTCTGTGGCTCTGTGGCTCTGTGGCTCTGTGGCCCTGTGGCCCTGTGGCTCTGTGGCCCTGTGGTTCTGTGGCTCTGTGGTTCTGTGGCTCTATGGCTCTGTGCTCTGTGTCTCTGTGGCTCTGTGGCTCTGTGGCTCTGTGGTTCTGTGCTCTGTGGCTCTGTGGTTCTGGGCTCTGTGGTTCTGTGGCTCTGTGGCTCTGTGCTCTGTGGCTCTGTGGCTCTGTGGCTCTGTGGCTCTGTGGCTCTGTGCTCTGTGACCCTGTGGTTCTGTGCTCTGTGGCTCTGTGGCTCTGTGGCTCTGTGGTTCTGTGGCTCTGTGGCTCTGTGGCTCTGTGGCTCTGTGGTTCTGTGGCTCTGTGCTCTGTGGCTCTGTGCTCTGTACTCTGTGCTCTGTGCTCTGTGGCTCTGTGGCTCTGTGCTCTGTGACCCTGTGGTTCTGTGCTCTGTGGCTCTGTGGCTCTGTGGCTCTGTGGCTCTGTGGCTCTGTGCTCTGTGGCTCTGTGGCTCTGTGCTCTGTGCTCTGTGGCTCTGTGGCTCTGTGGCTCTGTGCTCTGTGCTCTGTGGCTCTGTGGCTCTGTGGCTCTGTGGCTCTGTGGCTTTGTGGCCCTGTGGCTCTGTGCTCTGTCACCAGCACTGCCCTCCCTCTGCCGTGGCTGGGGGCACTTTGGGCTCAGGGAAGGGAGAGGCCACAGTCCCAGAGCAGCCCCAGGGGGAATCTCAGTGCCCTGCACAAGACACAGCCCTGCACCAGCCCAGAGGACACTCAGCCCCATCCCAAGGCAGGGACACAGCCCTGCACCAGCCCAGAGGACACTCAGCCCCATCCCAAGGCAGGGACACAGCCCTGCACCAGCCCAGAGGACACTCAGCCCCATCCCAAGGCAGGGACACAGTCCTGCACCAGCCCAGAGAACACTCAGCCCCATCCCAAGGCAGGGACACAGCCCTGCACCAGCCCAGAGGACACTCAGCCCCATCCCAAGGCAGGGACACAGCCCTGCACCCGCCCAGAGGACACTCAGCCCCATCCCAAGGCAGGGACACATCCCTGCACCAGCCCAGAGGACACTCAGCCCCATCCCAAGGCAGGGACACAGTCCTGCACCCGCCCAGAGGACACTCAGCCCCATCCCAAGGCAGGGACACAGCCCTGCACCAGCCCAGAGGACACTCAGCCCCATCCCAAGGCAGGGCAGCCGTGGGTTCCAGGCTGGAATCCTCTGCGTTTCCATAAGAAAGGCTCCTGCTCCTCCCGATTCCTCGGGATTCTATCTGCAGCCTTTTCTCTGCTCTGGGAAATAAGCTGTTCCATTTTAATTGGGAGAATTGCAGAAATAACTTGTTTAAATGCATTTTGGGCTCAGAATAAAACCCAAAGAATAGAACAAAATTATAAATGCAGCATTACCCCTGTCCCCCTTTTCAAATCAGAAAGAATATCGTTTCCGGATGCACAGTGATAGGATATTATTTTTTTTCCTATCTCAGAGGAAAGGTTTCAGCGTGTTGCTTCCCTCCCCTCGTTTTAACTGTACAGTAATCATCACATTTTTGCTAAATTTTGAAACAGAGCAGCGCTGGAAAATGAAAATGAAAAATCAAAACATTCCAGATGACAAAATTATTACAATTGAACTGCTGTGCCTGTTCAGAATAATTTTTACAATCAGCCCTAAAAAATGGGGAAAAAAATCCCATAAGTGACTTTTGATCAATGACTGGAGAACTGGGTAGCTGAGAGCTTGGCTCTGGCCCAGTCTCCATTCCAGCACTCTCAGCAGTTTGACTGGGCACTGCTCCATGTGCTGGAGCTGCCCTCATGCTCTGCATCCATGGAAGGTTCTGGAAGGAACCTGCCCGGCTGCCCGTGCTGCTCATGGGGCCACTCCGTGTCCCTTTGCTGTTCTCACATTGTCTGGGGCACAAGGGCCTCCTGTCAGTGGCTGGAGAGTGGGGACAGTGGGAACCCTGTGGGGACAGCGGGGACCCTGTGGGGACAGCAGGGATAGTGGGGACAGTGGGGACCCTGTGGGGACAGTGGGGACAGTGGGGACAGTGGGGACCCTGTGGGGACAGTGGGGACAGCGGGGACCCTGTGGGGACAGTGGGGACAGTGGGGACAGCGGGGACCCTGCAGGGACAGTGGGGACCCTGTGGGGACAGTGGGGACCCTGTGGGGACAGCGGGGACCCTGTGGGGACAGCGGGGATAGTGGGGACAGCGGGAACCCTGTGGGGACAGTGGGGACCCTGTGGGGACAGCAGGGATAGTGGGGACAGTGGGGACCCTGTGGGGACAGCGGGGACAGTGGGGACAGTGGGGACCCTGTGGGGACAGTGGGGACAGCGGGAACCCTGTGGGGACAGCGGGGACCCTGTGGGGACAGTGGGGACAGTGGGGACAGCGGGGACCCTGTGGGGACAGTGGGGACAGTGGGGACAGCGGGGACCCTGTGGGGACAGTGGGGACAGTGGGGACAGCGGGGACCCTGTGGGGACCCTGTGGGGACAGCGGGGACCCTGTGGGGACAGCGGGGACAGTGGGGACAGCGGGGACCCTGTGGGGACAGTGGGGACAGTGGGGACAGTGGGGACAGCAGGAACCCTGCGGGGACAGTGGGGACCCTGTGGGGACAGTGGGAACCCTGTGGGGACAGCAGGGACCCTGTGGGGACAGTGGGGACCCTGGGTTTGATTCCCGGGCTCAGTTCCTGGGTTTGAGTCCCAGGTTCAGTTCCCAGCTTTGGTTACCGGGTTCAGTTCCCAGGTTCAGTTCCCAGGTGTGGTTCCCAGGTTTCGTTCCCTGGGTTTGGTTCCCAGGTTTCGTTCCCAGGTTTGGTTCCCAGGTTCAGTTCCCAGGTTTGGTTCCAGGTTTCGTTCCCTGGGTTTGGTTCCCAGGTTTGGTTCTCCGGGTTCGATTCCTGGGTTCGGTTCAGCCTTCCTCCCGCTGCTCCAGGAGCCCTTTCTGAGCCCCCATGTGCTGTGCTCCCATTCTCGGGATGTGGAAGGAGGGCTGGGACAGCCAGGACAGCCAGGACACACCCAGGACACATCCAGGAGACCCCCAGGCCATCCAGGACACCCTCAGGACACACCCAGGACGCACCCAGGACACCCCCAGGCCATCCAGGCAATCCAGGGGCTGTCCAACCCCGCTGACCCTCCCGCCCAGCCCAGGACAGGGGCACAGCCGGGGCTCGGAGGGGTCACGGAGGAGCGCCCCAGGGACTGGAGACAGTGGGGACAGCCCAGAGGGACGGGGCAGAGCGCGGGGGGCCCGGAGCCCCCGGAGACCCCCGGGGAAGGAGCTCGTTTGTACCAGCAGCCTCTGATTGCCCCGTTCCTGCGGAAGATAAAACGGGTAAAGTAATGGGTATTTACTCTTCTCCGCTCGTGTACACAACAAAATTGTGTTGCTGTTAATGGGAGCTCCGTGCTAATTGCCGTCATTAACGGAGCGAGGCTTTGAGCTGCTCCGCGTCTCTCTCCCACCCTGCGGGTGCCGCGCCGCCTCTCCGCCCTGAGATCTCTCCCAGATCCCCTCCTTGGGCAGGACCTGGGCCGCCACCCGGGGTCACCGTCCCCAAAAGCCTTCCTGGGGTCCCCTCGCAGCCTCCGCAGCTCCGCGAGTGCGGGGGGTGCGGGATCCCTCCCGGGTGCGGGATCGTTCCTGGGTGTGGGATCCATCCCGGGTGCGGGATCGTTCCCGGGTGTGGGATCCATCCCGGGTGTGGGATCCATCCCGGGTGCGGGATCGTTCCTGGGTGCGGGATCCATCCCGGGTGTGGGATCGTTCCCGGGTGCGGGATCGTTCCCGGGTGTGGGATCGTTCCCGGGTGTGGGATCCATCCCCGGTGTGGGATCGTTCCCGGGTGTGGGATCCATCCCGGGTGCGGGATCCATCCCGGGTGTGGGATCGTTCCCGGGTGTGGGATCGTTCCCGGGTGTGGGATCCATCCCGGGTGCGGAGGGTGCGGGATCGTTCCCGGGCGCGGCTCCGCGGTGCGGCTGTGCCAGCGCGGCGGGCACGTCCTGCCAGCAGCATATGCCACAGCAGATGGCACCGGCGGCAGCCAGCTCGGCAGAGATCCCTGCACAGCTCCCTGCCCGCACACACCCGGGATGCTGCGGGGACAAGGGGACGTGGAAGGGGACGAGGAGCAACAACGGAAAATGGGCTGAACTCTGAGTGCCTGCACCGTCCGGAACCTGCCCAGGGAGCTGCAGCGAGGCCAGGACAGGGACGGAGCTGGGAAGGGGCTGCAGAATCCCTGAGGAGCTGGGCAGGGGCTGCAGAATCCCTGAGGAGCCGGGAAGGGGCTGCAGAATCCCTGAGGAGCTGGGCAGGGGCTGCAGAAGCCCTGAGGAGCTGGGCAGGGGCTCAGCCTGGAGCAAAGGAGTCTCAGGGGGCCCTTGTGGCCCTGCACAGCTCCTGCCAGAGGGCACAGCCGGGGGGATTTGGGATCTTGTCCCAGGAATAAGGACAGGAGCAGAGGGAACGGCTCAGGGGGGCTCAGGGTGGGCACTGGGAGGAGGAGAGGGGGGTCTGGAGCCGCGGCTGCCTCTGGCTCGGTGTGCTCAGGGCATCATTAACATTCTCCACCACCCGGGCAGAGGCTCGGCCGCTGATCTCACGATAGTTCAGCGCATCCAATTTACAATGCAATTACGTTTTAATAAGCTGTGACCCCTGAGGTGGCACCTGCCACCTGCCCGCCGAGATGCAGCCCTGGCCCAGCCCGGGGGATGTGCTGCAGCTCGGAGGGGACAGAGCCTGGCTTTGTTTGTGTAAATCCGCCCCGAGCTGACACCCAGCCTGGCGGGGAGGGACTCACCTTCCCCCGGCTCTCACACTCGGTCCTGGCCTTGGGAAGATGCTGCACAGCCCTGGGAAGGGCTTTGGCTCCTGTCCCTCCAGCCTGGCAGGGAAATGAGCCTCCCTGGGATAAGGGAAAAGTGAGAAAAAGAGAAATGTCAGCCAGCCTCATCCATCCCTGCGCTGAGCTGGGCTGAGAGCAGCTCCAAGGGGCTTCACCCCTCACAGCTCTGAGCGCTGCCAGCGTTAAAAAAGAAATAAAAAATCATCCATAATCCCCAATGACAAATTCCAGAGAGGGTCAGGTTCCTTTCTGAGGATGAACCGAGGGTTTATGATCACACTGCTTTATTACACACGGCTCCCTGCAGTGTCACATGCATCCTAAGAACCAATTTGCTGTGGAACTCGCTCTCTCCAGCAACATTAGGAGCAAAATAACTTCTAAATATCCTTTCACAGCCAGACCTGCTGCTTTTGTGGTAAACCTTTGCCTGGTGGCATTCAGGCACCTCACCCTCACAGAAGGGCCAAGGCATCCAAGCACTGCTGGGGAGGGCAGTGGGGCTTTGTGCTCTTTTGCTGGGAATAAAGGCTGAATGCCTCATTTGTTCTGGGTGGGAGGGTGCACTCTGAGCGTGCTGGCTGCAGCAGGGGTGGCAGGAGGCTCCTGCTTGAGTTTTGACAAGGGCCTTCCATCTGCAGAAGTGAAGAGTCTCTGGCTTAAAGGCAGGGAGCCAGTTGGTCCCCTTCCCTTTCCCCTTTTCCCTCCCCTCTTCTTCTTTCTCCTTTTCCCTTTTCCTTCTCCCCCCTTCCCCCTCTCCCTTTTGCTTTCTTTCTCTCCCCCTTTTCCCCTTTCCCCCTTTCCCTTTTTTTCTTTTCTCTTTCCCCCTTTCCCCCTTTCCCTTTCCCCTTCTTTCCCCTTTCCCCTTCCCCCTCTCCCCCTTTTCCTTCTCCCCCTTTCCCCCTCTCCCTTTCGCTTTCCCTCTCTCTCCCTTTTCCCCTTTCCCCTTTCCCCTTCTATCCCCCTTTCTTCTTCCTCCTTTCCCCTTCTATCCCCCTTTCTTCTTCCTCCTTTCCCCTTCTATCCCCCTTTCTTCTTCCTCCTTTCCCCTTCTATCCCCTTTTCTTCTTCCTCCTTTCCCCTTTTCCCCTTTTCCCTTTCCCCTTCCCCTTTTGGATGTTTCCTCCCAAATTTGCCCCAAACCAGGACACTTCCCCTTCCTCTACAGTGGATGAATTCATTCCTCTGGGAACAAGCCACAGATCCCACACTGGTGAGAAGGGCTGGGAGCACCAGGCAAGGCAAGGGCAGGGAGAGGCCCCGGGCACCTCCTGCCCCTTTGTTTCCCTGCTGCAGCCCCACACGGGCAGCTTGGCTGTTGGTTCCCCTCAAAGGGGCACAGCTGATGTGTGGGGAGGGGGATTTCCATCCTGGGGTCTCCTGAGCCAGGAGGGAGCTGTGGAGCTGTAACTCTGAGCCTGCAAGGATCCATTTCACCTCCCTTTGTGTTCCCTCCCTTTGGCTTTATTTATTTGTTTTATCTCCAGTTTCCTTTCTGGTAGAGCTCTCAGCCTCTTCTTTCTTCTTTTTCTGCCTCCTTTTCTTATTCACGCCTTCAAAGACACCTTTGGCAGAGAGAGGAGACAATCCCATGGAAACTTCCTTCTTCTTTATTTGCAGGCTCGTTCAGAAAAGAGGAGGCGGTGGGGGAGAGAGGACCCCAGCATGCCGAGCCTGGCAGGGAGCTGCTGCTGCTCCGGGGGTGGCAGGGGAGCCTTATCTGGCCTTGCACACGAGGCAGCAGAGCCCAGGCCCGTGGAGTGCAGGGAGGAACACAGAGCCTAATGGAAAAATCATTGCTTGTAGCATTTAATTAAATATGGAAATTTATGAACGGCCCTGAAATCACCAAATTAAAAGGCAGAGCTGTCATGAATTTAGATTCAGTTTCCTCCACGGGCTTTCCCTCTGTTGTGCCCCTCTGGCTCTGCCTTTGATCAGAGGGGGCACCTGGGGATGGCTGAGCCTGTCCTGGGGTGTCCCAGGTGTGACACAGCACAGGCTGCTTTATTTATTCCCTGCACATCCAGGGAATCAGCTCCTTGGAGCTGTGTTTGTGCTCTTTGACTGCAGGGAGAGCAGGGAGCAGGGACACACAGGGAGAGCAGGGACCAGGGACACACAGGCTGTCACCGTGTCACCCACAGCCTGTCCTGGGCTGTCCCAGGTGTGACACACACACAGAGGCTGCTCCATTCTCTGCATATCTGAGGAATCAGCCCCTTGGAGCTGTGTTTGTGCTCTTTTCCTGCAGGGAGAGCAGGGACACACAGGGAGAGCAGGGAGAGCAGGGACACACAGGCTGTCACCGTGTCACCCACAGCCTGTCCTGGGGTGTCCCAGGTGTGACACACACACACACACAGAGGCTGCTTCATTCTCTGCATATCTGAGGAATCAGCCCCTTGGAGCTGTGTTTGTGCTCTTTGACTGCAGGGACAGCAGGGACACACAGGGAGAACAGGGACACACAGGGAGAGCAGGGAGAGCAGGGACACACAGGCTGTCACCGTGTCACCCACAGCCTGTCCTGGGCTGTCCCCAGGTGTGACACACACACACACACACACACACACACACACTGAGGCTGCTTTATTTATTCCCTGCACATCCAAGGAATCAGCTCCTTGGAGCTGGTGTTTGTCTCTTTTCCTGCAGGGAGAATAGGGACACACAAGGAGAGCAGGGACACACAGAGAGCAGGGACACACAGGGAGAGCAGGGACACACACAGAGCAGGGACACACAGACACAGCAGGTACACACACACAGAGCAGGGACACACACACACAGAGCAGGGACACACACACACAGCAGGGATACACACACAGAACAGGCTCACACAGGCTGTCACCGTGTCACCCACAGCCTGGGTGGTGGCAGCAGGTCCCTGGAGATTGGGTACAACACTGCCCTTGGCAGTTCCAGTGTCCCCAAACCTGCCCATCCCTGGTATTTGCAGCATCCCCAGGATGAAGGAGGGATTCAGAATCTGACTCTGTGTTTTAGAAGGCTGATTTTATGTATTTATATTATATGAAAGAATGCTGTATTAAAACTGTACTAAAGAATAGAGGAAGGACACAGACAGAAGGCTTAACGAGGTACAATAAAAACCCCATGGCTCTCCAGAGCCCTGACACAGCCTGACCGTGACTGCTCATCAAGTAAAAACCATTCACATGTTGGATAAACAATCTCCAGACCACATCCCCAAGCAGCAAACACAGGAGCAGCGATCAGATAATTGTTGTTTGCATTTTCCTCTGAGGCTTCTCAGCTTCCCAGGAGAAGAAATGCTGGTGAAGGGATTTTCCAGCAGATGTGGCAGTGACACCCACCCGTGGTGCCATCCTGCCTCTGGAGGTCTGGACAGGGATGGTGGCACAGGGAGCCATCCCAAGGCTGTCCCTGTGCCCTGGCAATCTCTGGGCACCCCCAGAGCTGGGGTCACCTGGTCACAGCCAGCTGCTGGGTTGGGCCCTTCTGCTCTGCAGCTGGCCAGGCAGAGCCTGGAGCGTGGGAATCTACAAAATTAGAGGGAAAATTAAAGGGGTTTGGGGAAAGCTGCAAAAAGCAAGCTTTAAATACAGCAGAACTGTGAGTAGAGCTAAAGCAGCAGCCATGAGATAAGTCAGCAGAAAAATTATTTAAACTGTAGAAAAAGCAAGAGCAAATAGAACAATGGTTTGTGTATTAATGCTTGCCTGAATAGCTCTCTAAGCTACAGAAAGTTTATTTAGGAAGATATTAAGAAGGTTAAAGCTTAATAATAGAACTCTGTGTGTTGTGTTTTAAGGCCTACAAGCAAGCATTGTATTCAAAATAAGCAAGCATTGTTTAACCAAAGGTACCTGTGCTTATGGTGATAGAACAGAACTGCTGTCAATGTGCTTCTGCTTTGTGTGATTGGTCAAGAAGCTTATAAAGCAAGTTGTAACATTAAGTTTTCTGGCCTGCTGCCTGGGATGTGAGCTGCTGGCATGCTCCCATTGTCATAATCATGTAATGAGAGTGAAGCTGAAAGATAAACCAGCTCAAAGCTGTTTCAGCAGCAGCCCTGTCCCGTTTGTGTCTGTAAATGACCCCTGTTCATGTCTGTAAATGACCCCCCGTTCATGTCTGTAAATAACCCCCCATTCATGTCTGTAAATAACCCCTGTTCATGTACCCCCTGTTCATGTCTGTAAATATCCCCCCGTTCATGTCTGTAAATAACCCCCTGTTCATGTCTGTAAATAACCCCTGTTCATGTCTGTAAATAACCCCCCGTTCATGTCTGTAAATAACCCCCCGTTCATGTCTGTAAATAACCCCTGTTCATGTCTGTAAATGCCCCCCTGTTCATGTCTGTAAATGCCCCCCTGTTCATGTCTGTAAATGACCCCCCACTCATGTCTGTAAATGACCCCCCATTCATGTCTGTAAATATCCCCCCACTCATGTCTGTAAATGCCCCCCTGTTCATGTACCCCCTGTTCATGTACCCCCCGTTCATGTACCCCCTGTTCATGTCTGTAAATGCCCCCCTGTTCATGTACCCCCCATTCATGTCTGTAAATGCCCCCCCCTGCCAGCATCACTGGGGCTGCTCCCCCTTCCCATGCCCAGCTCAGCTTCTGGGTTTGATGCTGGGCTTGGGGTGAGCAATCCCCACTGATCTCTGAGCCAGTCCCAGCAGGTGCAGAGCAGCCAAGGCTCTTCCCCAGCCCAGACCTCACTGCTGTGTGCCCTCAGCTGTGGCTGCTCCCTGCCAGCCCTGCCCGCTGCTCGGGTGGCACAGCAGGACTGGCGTGCCCAGCTCAGCGTGGAGAGCTCACCCTGCCCCAGGGGACCTGCAGGGACAGCAGAGCCCAGGGCAGCAGAGATGGGAACTGAGCTCCAGGGGAAGGAGGGACCTGGAGAGGGAGCAAACTGGGTGACAAAGGGTGGATGTGGAGAGGAAAATCTCACTGGTGAGAATCGTTACATTCCCACACTGGGTTACATTTTAAACCCTACAAACTCCTCTGTGGGCCCCTCCTGCCAAGCTGCAGGGTCTGCTCTGCCCCTTGGGCCTGTCTGCAAGCAGAGGGTGTTGTTCCATCACAGGGGATCACCTTCAGCTGGCCATGCCATTGTTTTCCAGTTGTTCAGTAACTGAGGGATCTCCAAGCTTGCTTTCATTTCAATCTCACTTACAGCTTCCATATTCTCAAAACCTTTTGCCAGGCAATCACATTGATAAGGCTTTCCTGTGTCACCTTCCCCAGCACAGAGGGAGCACAGCCCAAGGAAGGGACAGTCCTTGCTCCCAGCTGGGAGCTGGAGATGCTGGAGTGGATTTCCAGCTCCACAGGTGCCCTGCAGTGCCCCTGCAGCTTGTTTGCACACCTGGCTGGGGCAGGGAGGAGAGCAGTGTCCTGGGAGCCTGGGGACACATCCATCCTGCCCTGACACTGGAGAGCAGAGCAGGCGAGGGACACCCTCTGCTCCTGTCCCTGCTCCTCCAGACACACCAGCACAGCTCCAGCTGTGCAAATGAAATCCAAGAGACTTAATAACATTTTAATGCCTGCTCTTAGCATTGAGGGCTGAGCTGTTCCCCTTCTTGCTTTCCCTTTGATGGTGATTAATGAAGAGGATGTCATTTGCTTGTACAGCTGCAGGCTGGGCCTTTGGAGAGGGATGGAGGATGAGGAGATGATTTTATCAGGGACTTGAGACAGGCCCAGAGCAGTGCCAGGGGCGTGCTGGCTCCTGGGGAGCTCCCATCACTCACTGTCCAGCCTGGCAGCCCTCTCAGCACTGAGGAAATCCTCCTGGGATGAAGAGCCCCTGGGATGAAGGCTCAGTGCCCGTGATCCCAGCCTGGCCCGGGCTGTCTGGGGCAATGGAGAGCACGAAGCTGCTCAGCAGCATTGCCAGGTGGGCAGCTGTGCCCCCAGGGCCAGGGGCCTGCCCATGTCTGGAGCTCTGGGAGAGCTGAGGGACAGCAGAGGCTGCAGGAGGGGGCTCAGGGCAGAGCAGAACTCAGCACAGCCTGCTGGAGAGCCCAGAGGAGGCTCCAGGATGGAGCAGGGATGGAGCAGCTCTGCTGGAGGAAGGGCTGGCACAGCTGGGAAGGCTGCCCTGGACAGGAGAAGGCTCTGGGGTGAGCTCAGTGCGGCCTGGAGGAGCCACAGGAAACATGAGAGGGACTTGGGACAAGGGCTTGGAGAGACAGGACACAGGAGAATGGATTCAGAATGAAGGAGGGTGGGGTTGGATGGGAAATAGAGAATAAATTCTGTTTTGTCAGGGAGGGGAGGCACAGCTGCCCAGAGCTGTGGGTGTCCCATCCTGGCAGTGTCCCTGGACAGGGCTGGCAGCACCCTGGGATGGTGGAAGGTGTTCATGTTCCCCATGGCAGGGCTGGAACAAGAGGACCTTTAATGCCCCTCCCAACCCAAACCACCCTGTGATTCTGGGATTCCCTTGTCTCCAGGACAGCCAGCTCCCACTGCCCCACTTCTCCCCAGAGCTGCAAAGTCCCTGAGTCCTGATTGAATACCAGAAAAAATTCTTTATGGAAAGGGTGGTCAGGCCCTGGCACCAGGCAGGGCAGTGGTCCCATCCCAGGGGATTTCCAGCCCTGTGGATGTGGCACCTGGGGACAGGGCAGGGGTGGCCTGGCAGTGCTGGGGGTGGTTGCACTGGGTGATCTCAGAGGGCTTTTCCAGCCTGAACCTTTCTGGGATTTCCCCAGGCAGAGCCTCGCTGTGCTGGCTGATGGTGGCACAGCGGTGCCCGCTGTTCCTGTGCCACAGAGGCACTGCAGGGCTGAGCAGGGTGCTCTGCATGGAGCACTGCCCTGGCACAGCCACTTCCCAGCCTTCCTGTGGGGCACAGCCTCACCCACGGGCTGGGCTCACTGCTGGCACCTCCAGGGGCTCTCACACTGCCCTGGCATCACTGTCACCTGCTGGAGATCAGGGTGGCACCGCCCAGCACTGCTGCTCTGCAGGGTGGGGATGGCGCTGCCCTCACTGCCCAGCCCGGGCACTGCCCTGCCTGGGCACAGCCCCGCCTGGGCACTGCCCTACCTGGGTACAGCTCTACCTGGGCACTGCCCTACCTGGGCACAGCCCCGCCTGGGCACTGCCCTACCTGGGTACAGCTCTACCTGGGCACTGCCCTACCTGGGCACAGCCCCGCCTGGGCACAGCCCTACCCGGGCACAGCTCTACCTGGGCACAACCCTACCCGGGCACAGCCCTACCTGGGCACAGCTCTACCTGGGCACTGCCCTACCTGGGTACAGCTCTACCTGGGCACAGCCCTGCCTGGGCACAGCCCTACCTGGGCACTGCCCTACCTGGGCACAGCCCTGCCTGGGCACAGCCCTGCCTGGGCACAACCCTACCCGGGCACAGCCCTACCTGGGCACAGCTCTACCTGGGCACAGCTCTACCTGGGAACAGCTCTACCTGGGTACAACCCCGCCTGGGCACAGCCCTGCCTGGGTACAGCTCTACCTGGGCACAGCTCTACCTGGGCACAGCCCCACCTGGGCACTGCCCTACCTGGGTACAGCTCTACCTGGGCACTGCCCTGCCTGGGCACAGCCCTACCTGGGCACTGCCCTACCTGGGCACAGCCCTACCTGGGCACTGCCCTACCTGGGCACAGCTCTACCTGGGCACAGCTCTACCTGGGCACAGCCCTGCCTGGGTACAGCTCTACCTGGGCACAGCCCCGCCTGGGCACTGCCCTACCTGGGCACAGCCCTACCTGGGCACTGCCCTACCTGGGCACAGCCCTACCTGGGCACAGCCCCGCCTGGGCACTGCCCTACCTGGTTACAGCTCTACCTGGGCACAGCCCCACCTGAGCACAGCCCTACCTGGGTACAGCCCTACCTGGGCACAGCCCTGCCTGGGCACAGCCCTGCCTGGGCACTGCCCTACCTGGGCACAGCCCTACCTGGGCACTGCCCTACCTGGGCACAGCCCTGCCTGGGCACTGACCTACCTGGGCACAGCTCTACCTGGTTACAGCTCTACCTGGGCACAGCCCTACCTGGGCACTGCTTGGCCACGGGCCATACTCAGGAGCTGGACATTCCCTGTGGAAGGGGAAAGGCAGGCACTGGGAATGGACAGTGGGTATAAAGGAATGTGGATATATATAAATATATCTGTATATGGATGGACAGTGGGTATAAAGGAATGTGGATATATATATATATAAATATATCTGTATATGGATGGACAGTGGGTATAAAGGAATGTGGAGATATATAAATATATCTGTATATGGATGGACAGTGGGTATAAAGGAATGTGGAGATATATATAAATATATCTGTATATGGATGGACAGTGGGTATAAGGGAATGTGGATATACATATAAATATATCTGTATATGGATGGACAGTGGGTATAAGGGAATGTGGATATATATAAATATATCTGTATATGGATGGACAGTGGGTATAAAGGAATGTGGAGATATATATAAATATATCTGTATATGGATGGACAGTGGGTATAAAGGAATGTGGAGATATACATATGGATGGACAATGGGTGTAAGGGAATATGGAATATGGAGATATATATATATATATATTTATGGATGGACAATGAGCATCAGGGAATGTGGAGATATATATAGAAATATATATATATGGATGGACAGTGGGTATATGGGTATAAGACAATGTGGATATAAATATACATATATGGATGGACAATGGGTGTAAGGGAATGTGGATATATATATAGATATATATAGATATACATCTCCCTATATATATATATATGGATGGACAATGGGTATATGGGTATAAGAGAATGTGGATATATATATATATATAGATATAGATATAGATATAGATATAGATATAGATATTGATATAGATATATAGATATGTGGATGGACAATGGGTATAAGGGAATGTGGATATATATAAATATATATATATATGGACGGACAATGGATGTAAGGGAATGTGGTGATATATATATATATGGATGGACAACAGGCATCAGGGAATGTGGACATATACACACACACATATATATATATATGTATATGGTTGGACTATGGGTGTATGGGAATATATATATATATATATATATAAAATATATATATATATGTGTATATATATATATGTGTGTGTGTGTGTGTGTGTGTGTGTGTGTGTGTGTGTATATTTATATATATATATAGACAGTGGGTATAAGGGAATTCCTGGCTGTGCCCACAGCTGGGGCACCCACAGCTGCTCCCCCTGCTCATCCTGGCAGGACCAACCCTCGGCTCCCAGGGCTGGGCTGGGCTCCAGCCCCTCCCCGGGCACCTGGGGGTCCCTGCAGGGCCCCTGCCCTCTCCACGGAGCCCCCTCAGCTCCTGCTTTGGTTCCCAGAGCAGAAATGCTCAAGCCAGGCCTGGGGGGAGCAGGGAGGGGAGGATGGTGAGGGGCAGGGTCCGGGGGCACCTCAGGGTGGCACAGGGTGTTGGGGAAGCCACGGAGCGCTCACAGCCCCAGGGGGGCACACGGGGGGCTGAGGAGGGGGTGAAGGTGGCACTGAGGAGAGGAAAGCCCTGGTTCAGCCAGACCCCCTCCCCAAACCCCTGCCAGCCCTCGTCAGCGCCCCTCAGCCTCAGAACAGCTTCAGTGAGAACAACAGAGCTGCGGCCGATTCCTCCCTGTCTCTGCTCCTTGTGCAGAGCTGCCGAGGCTGCGGGAGCTGCAGACCCTCCCCACAGGAGGATAAGAGTGGTGTGTGCTGAACGCAGCTCCTATTGCAGCCTGGCTCTGTCCTAGCTAAGCTGAGCTTAACGGCTGCTGAATGTTAGAGCTGCTCCCCTGCAAGTGTTGGGAGACCAAGCAGCGCTTCTGCTCCGGGAGCTGAGGCAATGAATGTCAAACCCTCCTCAGTTCCCTGACTGCTGAGGGGGTTTGCTGCCACACTCCTCCACCTGCTTCTAAACCCACTTCTGAAGCCACCTGTTTCCAAGGTGGTCTCCTAATTCTGGAACCTGAGCTACACCGCCTTGCTAAAAAAATCACCTTTCTTTTACATCTTTTTCTCAAAAAAAAAAAAAGAAAAAAAATGCTTTCACTGCTTCCAGCAAAGAGAAGGTGGCAGAGAGTTTCTAATTCTGTAATTCTGAAGCTGTCAGCTCCTTTGTTTCTGTGGCAGCTGGAGCAAGGCAGAGTGACAAGGATCTGGGGGTCGGTGTGGCTGAAAGCTGTGTCTGAGCCAGCACTTTTTACCTGGCTAATAATATTTATAATTGCTTGGCTGTTATTAGGGGAAGGCAGAAAGAAAGTCAGAAAAACCTTCTGAAAATCTTGTCTGGAAATTTCGGCATTGTTGAGTGCCAAGCAATCCTCCATCATGGGGGAGAGGAGAGGAGAGGAGAGGAGAGGAGAGGAGAGGAGAGGAGAGGAGAGGAGAGGAGAGGAGAGGAGAGGAGAGGAGAGGAGAGGAGAGGAGAGGAGAGGAGAGGAGAGGAGAGGAGAGGAGAGGAGAGGAGAGGAGAGGAGAGGAGAGGAGAGGAGAGGAGAGGAGAGGAGAGGAGAGGAGAGGAGAGGAGGAGGAGGAGAGGAGAGAGGATGCAGCTGCAGGGTGACAATGGAAGGGGTTCACTGCTTGGCTCCTTGCCCTCCTTTCCAGCATGCTGCTGCTGCTGCCAGGCCAGGCTGGCTCTGATCCGAGCAGGAGTGCCCGTCCCAGCCCCAGATCACTGTGCTATCACACAGGGAACGGGGCCAGCCCTTCCCAGGTGGGTCAGGCAGGAGGGAATCAAAGGAGCTGTGCCAGTGGGGAGCCTGGCGGGCACCAAGGGCTCCTTTGAAGGTATTTTGGGAGATCAAGGGCAGCCGGGGGGCTGCTCTCGTCAGCAGCAGAGCATCCTCTGTGTGCCCAGCTCTGCCCCGTGCCTCGCAGGGCTGCACAGGGGCTGGGACAGCGACCTTGTCCCCGCCAGCCCCGTGGCATTCACTGAGCACCGCCCAGAAGAAGCGGCAGGACATCGTGTAGGAGCTGCTGCTCCCTTCTGGAACCCCTCCCTCCCTCCCATCCCTGCTGTCTCTGCCTCCCAGCAGCAGGGGAGGCTGTGTGAGCTGGCAATGAGTCCGTGGAGCCTGTGGGGATGATCTGCAGGGCAGCACGGGCTCTTTGATGGGTGCAGCCGCCCCCGGAGCAGCTCTGGGTCAGCTCTCCACAGGCAGAGGAAAGGTCCCTTCCCAAAGCCCGAGGCAAAGCAATTGAGGGATTCAAGCGTTTAAGAGATTTTCTGCAAAGATTTTCACTTCGATTGACCTTTAAAAGGCCAATTCTGAGGCCTTTGTAGTTAAAGCTGATCAGTGGGGGACACTGTTAGCACTTATTTATTTTTCTTCTATTTTATTTTTTTTCCCCCACGGTTTCCCAAAATGACTCTTCAAACTCCCCAGTCTCACACGGAGCACATGGACAAAAGCAGTCAGAGACTCAGGAGCTGATGCTGGCACTCCGTGTGCTCCCCTCCATCCCCCCGGCCTCCAGACACAAACATTCCTGCCCAGGGTCCCTTTCCCAGCCCACCTCACACCCAGCACTGCTGGATCCAAACCCTGGAGCACAGGGCTGGTGGTTCCCTGGGCCCAGAGCAGCTCAGGACACACCAGGAGAACTGTTCTAGGGTGTCCTGGGGGTGTCCTGGGGGTGTCCTGGGGGTGTCCTGGGGATGTCCTGGGGTGGTGGCCCCCCTCAGGGTAAGGGGTGCAGGACAGGAGCAGCTGGTGCCTCTGGCTGCAGCGTTGCAGGGATTTGTTGTGGCAGCAAATTAAACTTCCTGAGAGTTTCCCAAAGCCTGCATCACCCTGGCTAATCCAGCTAATGCCATAGGGCATCAGTTAGGGCACAGGAAAATAGGCAGGTGGAGACCCCATTCATCCATCCATCCATCATCCATCCATCCATCCATCCATCCATCATCCATCCATCCATCATCCATCCATCATCCATCCATCCATCCATCCATCATCCATCCATCCATCCATCATCCATCCATCATCCATCCATCATCCATCCATCCATCCATCATCCATCCATCATCCATCCATCCATCCATCCATCCATCCATCCATCCATCCATCCATCCATCATCCATCCATCCATCATCCATCCATCATCCATCCATCCATCCATCCATCCATCCATCCATCCATCCATCCATCATCCATCATCCATCCATCCATCATCCATCATCCATCCATCCATCATCCATCCATCATCCATCCATCCATCCATCCATCCATCCATCCATCCATCCATCCATCCATCCATCCATCCATCCATCATCCATCCATCCATCCATCCATCATCCATCCATCCATCCATCCATCCATCATCCATCCATCCATCATCCATCCATCATCCATCCATCCATCCATCCATCCATCCATCCATCCATCCATCCATCCATCCATCATCCATCATCCATCCATCCATCCATCCATCCATCATCCATCCATCCATCCATCCATCATCCATCCATCCATCCATCCATCCATCATCCATCCATCCATCATCCATCCATCATCCATCCATCCATCATCCATCCATCCATCCATCATCCATCATCCATCATCCATCCATCATCCATCATCCATCCATCATCCATCCATCCATCCATCCATCATCCATCCATCCATCCATCCATCCATCCATCCATCCATCCATCATCCATCCATCCATCCATCCATCCATCCATCATCCATCATCCATCCATCATCCATCCATCCATCATCCATCCATCCATCATCCATCATCCATCCATCCATCCATCCATCATCCATCCATCCATCATCCATCCATCCATCCATCCATCCATCCATCCATCCATCATCCATCCATCCATCATCCATCCATCCATCCATCCATCATCCATCATCCATCCATCATCCATCCATCATCCATCCATCATCCATCATCCATCATCCATCATCCATCCATCATCCATCCATCATCCATCCATCCATCATCCATCATCCATCCATCATCCATCCATCATCCATCCATCCATCCATCATCCATCATCCATCCATCATCCATCCATCATCCATCCATCATCCATCATCCATCATCCATCCATCATCCATCCATCATCCATCCATCATCCATCCATCCATCCATCCATCATCCATCATCCATCCATCATCCATCCATCATCCATCCATCCATCCATCATCCATCATCCATCATCCATCATCCATCCATCCATCCATCATCCATCATCCATCCATCCATCATCCATCCATCCATCCATCCATCCATCCATCCATCATCCATCCATCCATCATCCATCCATCCATCCATCCATCCATCCATCCATCCATCCATCATCCATCCATCATCCATCATCCATCCATCCATCCATCCATCCATCCATCATCCATCCATCCATCCATCATCCATCCATCCATCATCCATCATCCATCCATCATCCATCATCCATCCATCCATCATCCATCCATCCATCCATCCATCCATCCATCATCCATCCATCCATCCATCATCCATCCATCCATCATCCATCATCCATCCATCATCCATCATCCATCCATCCATCCATCCATCATCCATCATCCATCCATCCATCCATCATCCATCCATCCATCCATCATCCATCCATCCATCCATCCATCCATCATCCATCATCCATCCATCCATCATCCATCCATCCATCCATCCATCATCCATCCATCATCCATCATCCATCCATCCATCAGTAATTATATTCTGATAAACACCCAGGGCCAGTCTGAGCCGGACGCTTCACCCTTGCCAGGAGGAATTCCTTGTTGTCCCAGATTTCTGAGGGAGATGCCAGCCCTGGTGACCTGTCCTGAGCTGCAGCACAGCCACATCTCCATCCCGTGTTCCATGTGCTGCCATGGCCCTGGAAAAGCCACTGCCCATCCCTGCCAGCCCCTGGCATGTGTCAGGGCAGGAGCCATCTGGTTCCCAAGGGCAGCATCGCTCCTGGCACTGCCCATGCCAGCTCTGCAGGGCTGGAACTCCGTGCCAGCAGCTCTCTGCTCCTTCTCCCCAGCCTGGCAGGGCTGTGGGCTCGGGGAGCCACAGGAGACACCAGGCAGGGACATTGTTGAGCTTGGGGTGGCCAGGCCCCATTCCTGACCCAGGGCACACCAGGGAGGGACATTGCTGAGCTTGGGGTGGCCGGGCTCCATTCCTGACCCAGGGCACACCGGGCAGGGACATTGCTGAGCTTGGGGTGGCCGGGATCCATTCCTGACCCAGGGCACAGTGGGCAGGGACATTGCTGAGCTTGGGGTGGCCGGGCTCCATTCCTGACCCAGGGCACACAGCCCGGGCTCTGGTGTCCCGTGGCACTGCCTGGGTGACAGCCAGGCCCTGGTGTGGGGGAGGCTGGGATGGGTGTCCCTGGGGCTGGCCGAGGGTCCCCGTTGTGCCTGTGTTTAATTTACCCCTTCTGAGATTTCTTGTTTTGCCCCCCAGCTGCTCCCAGCTCTTTGGCATCCTCCACATCCTACAGGAAGGGCCATGGACAGAGCTGCCCTCCCCAGGGCTCACACTCTGGGCCTTGGGGCAGCACCTGCTCCATCCTGTCCTCCCTCATGGAAAACTCTGGGAATGCTCAATCTCAGCCTTGGGGCAGCACCTGCTCCATTCCCCTTTCCCTCATGGAAAACTCTGAATCTCAGCCTGAGCCTTGGGGCAGCACCTGCTCCATTCCCCTTTCCCTGATGGAAAACTCTGAATCTCAATCTGAGCCTTGGGGCAGCACCTGCTCCATCCTGCTCTCCCTCATGGAAAACTCAGAATCTCAATCTCCTCCATCTCCTCCACGAGCATCGTGGCCTTGTGCATCACCCTCATACTGGTCAGCACTGTCAGTGTGTGTGTTTACACCCAAATTAAAATTACATGCAAATATATACAATAGATACATAAATATACATATTTATGTGTAAAACTGAGAGGAAAGATTCCTTCCTTAGAGCCTGAAATGCTCCCAAAAGAGCGACTCCCGTCCTGCTGATCTGCTCGTGTTGTACCTCTGCTAATGAATTAAGGATTTTGTGAGCTGAAAGGGCAGAAGTGTTGCCACCAAGTAAATCACCTTATCTTCCCCAGCTGAGAGCACAGACAACAGGTGAGCTGTGGAAAATCATACAAAAGATGTATTGATTTCTCCTTTTTTGATTCCTTTTCCCACTTTCCCACCTCCCAGCTGGTGCCAAAGAGGAGATAAGAGCTGCCAGGACTTCTGAGGGGATGAGTCACCTTCTTTCAAGCCTCTGGGACTTGACTTTAAAAAACCAGTGAAAGAAAAGCCTCAGCCAAGAGAAAACAAGAATCAAGGGGAGAAAAGGCTCCCCAGAGAGTGAGCTGGAGCTCAGGCAGGGAGGGTGTGAGGGAGATGTGCTGGGGGAGCAGAGGGAACGGAGCAGCTCCGTGTGCAGGGGTTACAGCCTGGCTGTGCCCCAGGGTGAAACATCCCCTGCTCTCCCCTGATCCTGAATTCTGGCACGGGCAGGGCAGGGAGCACAGCCAGAGCAGGCTCCGTGCCCAGGAACAGCACCTGGCTCATTCCTGGCCGGGGCAGATGGAAATGTCCCCAAGGGGACACAGCTGTGCCAGCTGGAGCATCCCTGCCGCGGGGTCAGCAGGAGAGGTGGCTGAGGAGCGTGGAGCTCCAGTCCTGTGCCAGAGGGGCGGGCAGCTGTGCCAGGGCTGCTGGCACAGGGCAGGGAAGGATCTCTGTGCCCCTGGTGCCCTTTGTGCCCCTGGTGCCCTTTGCCTCTGTGGGCAAGGGTGGATGTGCTGACCCTGCTCCAAGGTGTGACACCTCCACCTTCCCAGGAGCTGTGCAGCACTGGCTGGGATCAGGTGGGATCAGCCTGGATGGGATCACATGGGATCAAATGGGATCAGCCTGGATGGGATCAGCCTTTCCAAGTGTTCCATCCTTCCCAGGAGCTGTGCAGCACTGGATGGGATCAGGTGGGATCAGCCTGGATGGGTTCAGCCTGGATGGGTTCAGCCTCCCTAGATGTCCCATTCCACTCAGGAGCCACTGGATGGGATCAGGTGGGATCAGCCTGGATGGAATCAGCCTGGATATCAGATAGGATCAGCCTGGATGGGATCAGCCTGGAGTGGATCAGGCTCCCCAGGTGATCCCCAGCAGGCTCGGTGCCCTCATCTCTCCTCGTGCAGGCACCAGGAGTTCTCTGCCTGACTCGGGGAGCCCCCTGAGCTGGGAGGGCCCCACGGGGCTCACCCAGGGCAGCTCCTGCCCTGCCCAGCCGGCCCAGGCTGTCCCTGTGTTCCCTGCTGGGAGCCCTGAGCCCCAGAGCCAGCCCAGCCCCAGAGCCAGCACAGCCCCAGAGCCAGCACAGCCCCAGCACAGCCCCAGCACAGCCCCAGCACAGCCCCAGAGCCAGCACAGCCCCAGAGCCAGCACAGCCCCAGCACAGCCCCAGCACAGCCCCAGCACAGCCCCAGCACAGCCCCAGAGCCAGCACAGCCCCAGCACAGCCCCAGCACAGCCCCAGCACAGCCCCAGAGCCAGCACAGCCCCAGAGCCAGCACAGCCCCAGCACAGCCCCAGCACAGCCCCAGCACAGCCCCAGCACAGCCCCAGAGCCAGCACAGCCCCAGCACAGCCCCAGCACAGCCCCAGCACAGCCCCAGCACAGCCCCAGAGCCAGCACAGCCCCAGCACAGCCCCAGCACAGCCCCAGAGCCAGCACAGCCCCAGAGCCAGCACAGCCCCAGCACAGCCCCAGCACAGCCCCAGCACAGCCCCAGAGCCAGCACAGCCCCAGCACAGCCCCAGCACAGCCCCAGCACAGCCCCAGAGCCAGCACAGCCCCAGCACAGCCCCAGCACAGCCCCAGCACAGCCCCAGAGCCAGCACAGCCCCAGCACAGCCCCAGCACAGCCCCAGCACAGCCCCAGAGCCAGCACAGCCCCAGCACAGCCCCAGAGCCAGCACAGCCCCAGCACAGCCCCAGAGCCAGCACAGCCCCAGAGCCAGCACAGCCCCAGCACAGCCCCAGCACAGCCCCAGCACAGCCCCAGAGCCAGCACAGCCCCAGCACAGCCCCAGCACAGCCCCAGCACAGCCCCAGAGCCAGCACAGCCCCAGCACAGCCCCAGCACAGCCCCAGCACAGCCCCAGAGCCAGCACAGCCCCAGCACAGCCCCAGCACAGCCCCAGAGCCAGCACAGCCCCAGCACAGCCCCAGAGCCAGCACAGCCCCAGCACAGCCCCAGCACAGCCCCAGAGCCAGCAGCTTTAGGCCAGCCCTGTGAGCCAGGGATCCTCCCCACACAGCCGGGCCATGGGAGACTCCAAAGCACAGAATGGAAATCCCTGAACTGAGGGACGGGCACAGGGAAAGCTCTGCAGCTCCAGGGGCTGCTCCCATGCCCAGGTTCAGCTCTAAATAAAATAAAACACGGAGGCAGAGCCTCAATCACACATTTCCTAGCAGTGCTCATTATCACAGCATCAGAGTGTGTCACAACCCATTAATTAACTAATCTTCCTGTCCTTTGAGTACATTATCCCTACTTACAAATGGAGATTTGAGGTTCAGAGAGATTAAAACCCGAAGTTTCCAGGAATGCTGATTGCTGTGTGCTGCACATGATGGGAGAGCAAAGCAAAGCTCCTCAGGGGTGCTGCCTCCTTCCCCCTCTGTGGTACCAATTATTCCATTTCCCATTTCTCCTTTTTTCCACTTTTCTTTCTGACCTTTTTTTTTTCCCCCATTCACCTCTTTGCCTGCATTAGATCTCTTAGACAAACCTGCCCAACATCCCACATCCTCCTGGCGTTCGTGGCCCTCAGGCTCGAGCTGGACCCTGGGATGTGGCAGGTCTGGGTGGTCCCAGGGCCACCAGGGGTGACTTGTGACTGAGGTGCTTCTCTCTCTTCACAGGGCATCCCTCAGTCCTGGATCAGACGCCTCTGTTGGATGTGTAAAATCCTTGGCATTTAAACCATGCCAGGATGCAGCAGAGGGAAGGGGAGAAGCTGCAGCTCCGGGTGCCAGAAGGGCCAGCCCAGGTCAGCCCAGGTCAGCCCAGTTCAGCCCAGGTCAGCTCAGTTCAGCCCAGGCCAGCCCAGGCCAGCCCAGGTCAGCCCAGTTCAGCCCAGGTCAGCCCAGTTCAGCCCAGTTCAGCCCAGGTCAGCCCAGTTCAGCCCAGGTCAGCCCAGTTCAGCCCAGGTCAGCCCAGGTCAGCCCAGTTCAGCCCAGGTCAGCCCAGTTCAGCCCAGGTCAGCCCAGTTCAGCCCAGGCCAGCCCAGTTCAGCCCAGTTCAGCCCAGGCCAGCCCAGTTCAGCCCAGTTCAGCCCAGGTCAGCCCAGTTCAGCCCAGGCCAGCCCAGTTCAGCCCAGGTCAGCCCAGTTCAGCCCAGGCCAGCCCAGTTCAGCTCAGTTCAGCCCAGGTCAGCCCAGGTCAGCCCAGTTCAGCCCAGGTCAGCCCAGGTCAGCCCAGTTCAGCCCAGGTCAGCCCAGGTCAGCCGTGCTGGGCTCCCCTGCCCCTGCTCTGAGCCCCTGCCCATCCCCAGTCTCCCACAGCTGCATCTCCTCAGGCTGGGTGCTGGAAGCCAAGATCCCCCTCCCTGCAGAGCTCTGGAGAGCTGTGCCCACCTCAGGGAAAGCAGCCTGGGAGATGGCACTGCCATGGCCCAGACAATGCCCAGAGTGCAGGGCAGCCTCTCCATGTGAGCCTGTTTGGAGCCACCCCCAGCCCCAGCAGGAGCAGGGAAATGCCCCAGAGCAGCCTCAGCCTGGGCTGTGTGTGTGCCCAGCACTGTGTGTGTGCCCGGGGCTGTGTGTGTGCCCAGGGCTGTGTGTGCCCAGGGCTGTGTGTGTGTGCCCAGGGCTGTGTGTGTGCCCAGGGCTGTGTGTGCCCCAGGGCTGTGTGTGTGCCCAGCACTGTGTGTGTGCCCAGGGCTGTGTGTGTGCCCAGGGCTGTGTGTGTGTGCCCAGGGCTGTGTGTGTGCCCAGGGCTGTGTGTGCCCCAGGGCTGTGTGTGTGCCCAGCACTGTGTGTGTGCCCAGGGCTGTGTGTGTGCCCAGCACTGTGTGTGTGCCCAGCACTGTGTGTGTGCCCAGGGCTGTGTGTGTGTGCCCAGGGCTGTGTGTGTGCCCAGGGCTGTGTGTGCCCCAGGGCTGTGTGTGTGCCCAGCACTGTGTGTGTGCCCAGGGCTGTGTGTGTGCCCAGCACTGTGTGTGTGTGCCCAGGGCTGTGTGTGTGCCCAGGGCTGTGTGTGCCCAGGGCTGTGTGTGTGCCCAGGGCTGTGTGTGTGCCCAGGGCTGTGTGTGCCCAGCGCTGTGTGTGTGCCCAGCACTGTGTGTGTGCCCAGGGCTGTGTGTGTGCCCCAGGGCTGTGTGTGTGCCCGGGGCTGTGTGTGTGCCCAGGGCTGTGTGTGTGCCCAGGGCTGTGTGTGCCCGGGGCTGTGTGTGTGTGCCCAGGGCTGTGTGTGTGCCCAGGGCTGTGTGTGTGCCCGGGGCTGTGTGTGTGCCCAGCACTGTGTGTGTGCCCAGAGCTGTGTGTGTGCCCCATGCCCCAGGGCTGTGTGTGTGCCCAGTGTTGTGTGTGCCCAGCACTGTGTGTGTGCCCGGGGCTGTGTGTGTGCCCAGGGCTGTGTGTGTGCCCAGGGCTGTGTGTGTGCCCAGGGGTGTGTGTGTGTGCCCAGCACTGTGTGTGTGCCCCATGCCCCAGGGCTGTGTGTGTGCCCGGGGCTGTGTGTGTGCCCAGGGCTGTGTGTGTGCCCAGCACTGTGTGTGTGCCCAGGGCCGTGTGCCAGCAGAGCTGCCCCAGTTACCCAAACCCCCTCCCCAGGTGCCTTTCCATCCCAGGGAGGTGCTGTTACCCAACAGCAATCATCAGCTAAGCAGCTCCAATTGCCTATGAAATGGAGAAATTCCCAAATGGGAGTGCAATCTGGGAAGCACTTTGTGATGGATGTTTAATGGGAATATTGACTATCTGGGCTTTTCTGCCTAATCAGTGCAGAGGATTTATGTGAATGTTCATTGTTCAGCCCTCGGTGTCATCAGGCAGCTCTGCTTTGATTATGGTGATTGATTCTGCTCTGTGCTGTCTGTAACAGCTTTGAGCTGATTCAATTCCCTCCCCCAAAAATCACCTGCGCTTGGGACTTCACAGATTTTTCAGAAGAGCATGAAAAGAACCATCAGGATCATTTTCTCCAACTGCTCGTCAGCCTGGCCCTGAGCTTGGTGCTCTAATTCCACCCCAGCTGCAATAGAGGGGATCAGAGGAGAATCCCTGCTCTGGAACCCCCCTGGTCAGTGCTGGAGAGCTGCTCCATCTCAGCTGCAATAGAGGGGATCAGAGGAGAATCCCTGCTCTGGAGCCCACCCAGCCAGTGCTGGAGAGCTGCTGCTCCACCCCAGCTGCAGTAGAGGGGCTCAGAGGAGAATCCCTGCTCTGGAACCCCCCTGGTCAGTGCTGGAGAGCTGCTGCACCCCAGCTGCAATAGGGGGGATCAGAGGAGAATCCCTGCCTTGAAACCAACCCTGGTCAGTGCTGGAGAGCTGCTGCTCCACCCCAGCTGCAATAGGGGGGCTCAGAGGAGAATCCCTGCTCTGGAACCCCCCTGGTCAGTGCTGGAGAGCTGCTCCATCTCAGCTGCAATAGAGGGGATCAGAGGAGAATCCCTGCTCTGGAGCCCACCCAGCCAGTGCTGGAGAGCTGCTGCCCCACCAGCAGTGCCCTCCCTGCCTAAAGCAGACCCCTGGTCCTGCTCTGAGCTGCCTGGCCCCAGCTCCTGCCTCTCTCCCTTGTTACACTTCTGTCTGCAGGGCCAGAAATCCTCTCTGTGCCATCGATTTCTGCTCTCCACAAAGTCTCTCCTTAATCCTCTCTTTGTTAAGCTAAACACACCAAGATCCCCGAGCTTCTCACAATAAGCAAGTTTCCAATCCTTTAAGCATTTTTCCGACTCTTCCCTTGGCAGTACCTGTTGGTCTCAGCCTGGCCACAGCCTGGACTCATCCTGGACACAGCCTGGCCACAGCCTGGCCACAGCCTGGACACAGCCTGGACACAGCCTGGACACAGCCCGGACACAGCCCCGACACAGCCTGGACACAGCCTGGACACAGCCCGGACACAGCCTGGACACAGCCTGGACACAGCCCGGACACAGCCCCGACACAGCCTGGACACAGCCCGGACACAGCCCGGACACAGCCCCGACACAGCCTGGACACAGCCCGGACACAGCCCGGACACAGCCTGGCCACAGCCTGGACACAGCCTGGACTCATCCTGGACACAGCCTGGACACAGCTGGACTCATCCTGGACACAGCCTGGCCACAGCCTGGACACAGCCTGGACACAGCCTGGACACAGCCTGGACATAGCCTGGACATAGCCTGGCCACAGCCTGGACACAGCCTGGACACAGCCTGGCCACAGCCTGGCCACAGCCTGGACACAGCCTGGACACAGCCTGGACACAGCTGGACACGGCCTGGACACAGCTGGACACAGCCTGGCCACAGCCTGGACACAGCCTGGCCATAGCCTGGACACAGCCTGGACACAGCTGGACACAGCCTGGACACAGCCTGGCCACAGCCTGGCCACAGCCTGGACACAGCCTGGACACAGCCTGGACACAGCTGGACACGGCCTGGACACAGCTGGACACAGCCTGGCCACAGCCTGGACACAGCCTGGCCACAGCCTGGACACAGCCTGGACACAGCTGGACACAGCCTGGACACAGCCTGGCCACAGCCTGGCCACAGCCTGGACACAGCCTGGACACAGCCCGGACACAGCCTGGCCACAGCCTGGACACAGCCTGGACACAGCCTGGACACAGCCTGGACACAGCTGGACACGGCCTGGACACAGCCTGGACACAGCCTGGACACAGCTGGACACGGCCTGGACACGGCCTGGACACAGCCTGGACACAGCCTGGACACAGCTGGACACGGCCTGGACACAGCCTGGACACAGCTGGACACAGCTGGACTCATCCTGGACACAGCCTGGACACAGCCTGGACACAGCTGGACACAGCTGGACACAGCCTGGACACAGCCTGGCCACAGCCTGGACACAGCCTGGACACAGCTGGACACAGCTGGACTCATCCTGGACACAGCCTGGACACGGCCTGGCCACAGCCTGGACACAGCCCGGACATAGCTGGACACAGCTGGACACAGCTGGACACAGCCTTCTGCAATTCTGCCAGGACCAGGGGTGCTCCAGCCTCCCTTCCCCACTCAAACACCCCTGTCCAGCCTCCCTTTGTCACAGACATCTTCTATGGAAAATCCTTTCCTTAGGATTTTTCCTCCAGAGAAGCTGAGAGGCCTCAGGAACAAAATGCAAACATTGATTATCTGCTGCTGTGGAATGCAACAGGTGCATCTGGGATTGGCCCATGTTGGATGTTTGTAATTAATGGCCAATCACAGTCAGCTGGCTCGGACAGAGAGCCGAGCCACAAACCTTTGTTATCATTCTTTCCTATTCTATTCTTAGCCAGCCTTCTGATGAAACCTTTTCTTCTATTCTTTTAGTCTAGTTTTAATGTAATATATATGATAAAATAATAAATCAGCCTTGTGAACCATGGAGTCAGATCCTCATCTCTCCCCTCATCCTCAGACCCCTGTGAGCACCCTCACATCCCTTTTCCTCTCAGACATCCCCTGTTTGCAAGGCCAAGGATGCCCCAAGCCCCTGTAGCCCTGCAGCTCCTGCTCAGCCTTTGGGACTCCTGCAGGTTCTGCTCCTGGGAGGAGGCTCAGGTCCCCTGAGAGCACAGACAGAGCCCAGGGGCTGAGCCCAGGGGCTGCCCAGTGTGACCCAGCTCAGGGGGTCCCAGGTGGGCTCAGCAGGGGGAACTGCTCCAAAATCCCCTTCCCTGCTCAGACAGGACCCCTGCTCCTGCCACTGCCTGGTGAGGAGTCGGGCAAATCCTCCCAGCCAGAGAATTCTCCTCTCCTCAATGGCTGGATTTGGGAAAGAGTTAAAAACCATGGCTCTGTCTCAGGCTGCCCATGTGATTTTTTAACAAGTTTTAGCAGGCCAGAGATTTCAAAGAGCTCAGTTCCTGTTAGAAACACCAAAAAAAAGAGAAAGAGCCAGATTTGTTCCTGACCACGAGGCATCTGGCAAGTCCTGCTGTGACATGAAGAGCCAGACCTTCAAAGGGGCTGGTGGAGATCCAGCCCTTCCTCACCCCGGGGCTCCTCTGCCTTCATCCAAAAGCAGAAGCAGCCTCAGATCAGCGAGGTGCTCTGGGGCCAGCTTCACAAACATCCCCTGCAATCCCTGTCAGAGCAGGAAGCAAAGGCAGATGAGAGATTTGGCTGGACAGATGGAGAGATTTTCCACTTCTCTCTTGCAGTGATGGCAAAAGGATTTTGCTGCGAGCAGGAAATATTGACAGGAATATTCCCCCAGCGTTTTCCTTTGGGTTCTGGGAGATCCTGGCAGCACCAGGACAGTGTCCTGGCACACATGTGTCACTATCAGACACGAAGGAACACAAGCACACACCTCTCAAGGTGAAGGAAAAAAGGGAAGTTTAATTTTCTGACTCCTATATTTATAGTTTTACAAAGGTGACAGCGGATTGGAGGGCGACAGTGACACCTCTCCAATGACACTGGTCACACCAACAGTCCATCAACTCTCTCCTCCTCCATTGAAGGAATGTGAACAATAAGTTATTTACAAGACAGTGCGTGATAAAGTTCCTTACAAGAATGTCAACATCAGAAGGCCTTGAGAATCTTAAAAAACCAGGGTGGCACACATGCAGCCCCTGGTGTCCCAGACCAGCAGTGTGTGAGCATTTCCAGCCCTGCAGGGCTCCCCCTTCACCCCCTGTGCCCTCACTGTGCTGACAGCCAGCCCAGGGAGGTTTCTGCTGCTGGCACCTGCACAGGGACACTTTGGCCAAGTCACCTCTGGGGCACAGCAAGGCAGCCCTTGGGCACCAGGAGATCCTCCCACAGCGTGCCAGGCCTGCTCCTCCCCCTGAGTGCTGTGGCAGGAGGAAAGGAGGAAGGGACCTGTCCCACCAAGTGCAAATTGCCTTGCAAGGCCCCTCCCCAGCTGAGCTTGGGGCTGATGAAATGCAGGAGAGCGACCAAAACCCAGCCTGAGTCAGGGATCTGCTGATGAGCTGGGATTTCACAAGTGAACAACTGCTTTAGTCCATTTGTAAAGAATTGCTGAGGAGCCCAAGGAGCTGCTCTGTGCTGTGCAGAGATGGTTTTACACTGAGCAGGCACAGACGCTGCAGCTCAGCACCCCAACCCTGCACGAGTTACCTGAGCAGCCTCTGGCTGTGCAAAGCTGAAACCAGGACATCCCAAATCCCCACACGGGGACTGACATCACCCTCAGAACTGCCCAGCTCTCTGCAGGGCAGGGTGAGGGAGGCACAGCCCAGGGTGGCTCCCAGGGATTGCCCTGACCCTCAGATCGTGCCCAGCTCTCTGCAGGGCAGGGTGAGGGAGGCACAGCCCAGGGTGGCACACAGGGATTGCCCTGACCCTCAGAACTGCCCAGCTCTCTGCAGGGCAGGGTGAGGGAGGCACAGCCCAGGGTGGCTCCCAGGGATTGCCCTGACCCTCAGATCGTGCCCAGCTCTCTGCAGGGCAGGGTGAGGGAGGCACAGCCCAGGGTGGCACACAGGGATTGCCCTGACCCTCAGAACTGCCCAGCTGCCTGCAGGGCAGGGTGAGGGAGGCACAGCCCAGGGTGGCTCTCAGGGATTGCCCTGACCCTCAGAACTGCCCAGCTCTCTGCAGGGCAGGGTGAGGGGAGCACCTCTGGGATTGCTGCATCCACTGATTCCTGGCCAGGCTTTTGCTCTGGAAATTCTCCTGTGGTGCTCTGCAGCAGGGAGCAAACGGGGCAGGGTGGGATCAGCTGCTGGAGCTGCCTCAGCTCCAGGGATGGATGCACATTGCCCACCAGCCTGGGCAGATTGCCCACCAGCCTGGGCACATTGCCCACCAGCCTGGGCAGATTGCCCACCAGCCCGGGCAGATTGCCCACCAGCCTGGGCACAGCGGGGCCCTGAGCCTGAGCTCTGCTGTGCTGCCAGGTTTGCTTCCAGCTCACACAGACCTGGAGGGCAAAGCAGAGCCCTGAGGGGTTTGTAACCCTCCTGCTGGCACTGGCACAGCACTGGCCCTGGCACTGGCACTGGCACTGGCACTAGCACTGGCACTGGCACTGGCACTGGCACAGCACTGGCACTGGCACAGCACTGGCACAGCACTGGCACAGCACTGGCACTGGCCCTGGCACAGCACTGGCACTGGCCCTGGCACAGCACTGGCACAGCACAGCACTGGCACAGCACTGGCACAGCACTGGCACTGGCACAGCACTGGCACTGGCACAGCGCTGGCACAGCACTGGCACAGCACTGGCACTGGCACTGGCACAGCACTGGCACTGGCACTGGCACTGGCACGGCACTGGCACTGGCACAGCGCTGGCACAGCACTGGCACAGCACTGGCACTGGCACTGGCACAGCACTGGCACTGGCACTGGCACTGGCACGGCACTGGCACTGGCACAGCACTGGCACTGGCACTGGCACTGGCACTGGCACTGGCACTGGCACAGCACTGGCACAGCACTGGCACAGCACAGCACTGGCACTGGCACAGCACTGGCACTGTCACGGCATTGGCACTGGCACTGGCCCTGGCACAGCACTGGCACAGCACTGGCACTGGCACTGGCCCTGGCACAGAGCTGCTCCTCTCCTGCCTCAGGAGGGTTTCAGTGCCAAGCCCCAGGACTCGTTTGGGCAGGTGTGAAATGGCTCCATCACCTCTGGGCTGGGCTCAGGAGCTGGGGGTGCCAGGTGCTGCCATGGGGCTGTGGGGAGCTGGAGGGGCACTGGGACCTGAGAGGAGGAGCTGTGGGTGTCCCTGCCCTGCCCTGCCCTGCCCTGTGGGTGTCCCTGCCCACACCCTGTGGGTGTCCCTGCCCACACCCTGTGGGTGTCCCTGCCCTGCCCATGCCCTGTGGGTGTCCCTGCCCACACCCTGTGGGTGTCCCTGCCCTGCCCACGCCCTGTGGGTGTCCCTGCCCTGCCCTGCCCTGTGGGTGTCCCTGCCCTGCCCACACCCTGTGGGTGTCCCTGCCCTGCCCTGCCCTGTGGGTGTCCCTGCCCTGCTCACACCCTGTGGGTGTCCCTGCCCTGCCCTGCCCTGCCCTGCCCTGTGGGTGTCCCTGCCCTGCCCTGTGGGTGTCCCTGCCCTGCCCACGCCCTGTGGGTGTCCCTGCCCTGCTCACACCCTGTGGGTGTCCCTGCCCATGCCCTGTGGGTGTCCCTGCCCACACCCTGTGGGTGTCCCTGCCCATGCCCTGTGGGTGTCCCTGCCCATGCCCTGTGGGTGTCCCTGCCCTGCCCTGTGGGTGTCCCTGCCCTGTGGGTGTCCCTGCCCTGTGGGTGTCCCTGCCCTGCCCCTGCCCTGCCCTGCCCACACCCTGTGGGTGTCCCTGCCCTGCCCACACCCTGTGGGTGTCCCTGCCCTGCCCTGTGGGTGTCCCTGCCCTGCCCATGCCCTGTGGGTGTCCCTGCCCACACCCTGTGGGTGTCCCTGCCCTGCCCTGTGGGTGTCCCTGCCCTGCCCACACCCTGCCAGCAGTTGCATTTCCTCCCAGTGCCTGTCACCCTCTGTCCTGGTGCCACTCTGGCTGTTCTGAGGGCGTTCTGCCATCCCTGCCTGCCTTGGGCTCTTCCCCACCCTCTGCATCCCTGAGTGTGGCTCTCAGAGCTGCTGCTGCTCTTTTCTGCCCCCATTCCCTGTTTCCAGCTCATTCCAGCTCCCTGCAGCGTTTCAGTGCTGTCACCCCTGGCAGTGCCCAGGCCAGGCTGGACACTGGGGCAGTGGGAGGTGTCCCTGCCATGGCAGGGGTGGCACTGGGGGGGTTTAGCCCTTCCAACCCCAGCCATTCTGGGATTCTGGGGTTCAACATCCAGCTCTGCACGTCAGAGCAGCCTGCTCTGCTAAACAGGGATAAGAGCTTTGCCAAAGCCTGGAGAATATTTCTGCTAAGCCTGCAGCATCCTGACACTCACACCACCATTATTTATGTGCAGAGTGGAAAGGCAGGCGGGATTTTAATGGAAACATCCTCTAATCCATCTGCATGAGCATTTCCAGCTCGGTGGTACTGCCCAGCTCTCCCCAGCACTCAGCACCTCCCACGCCGAGGCTCAGAGCCAGAATAACTCTCCCAGATGGCCAAGAGCCAGGGAAGAGGGAGTTGGAAATGGGAACAGAGAGGAAAAACTGCTCCTGTCAGAAGCAATCGGGGCCCTGCCCTCCCCAGCACTGCAGGGCTGAGCAGCCTCGCTCAGGGAGCCCAGAATGAGGGGCTGGGGGTCCCAGGATGAGGGGAGAGAGGGGAAGCTGACCCCAAGGTCTCAGAAGGCTGAATATAATATAATATAATATAATATAATATAATATAATATAATATAATATAATATAATATTACATTACATTACATTATATTATATTACATTACATTACATTATATCATATCATATATATGATATTATATGATATGATATGATATGATATGATATGATATGATATGATATTATATTATATTATATTACATCATATCATATTGCATTATATTATATCATATTTTATAATATCATATTATCATATCATATTCTAAAACTATACTAAAGAAAGAAAAAGGAGACATCAGAAGTCTTTACAAGAATGAATAATAAAAACTCATTACTGACTCAGAGAGTCCAACACAGCTGGCTGTGATTGGTCATTAATTAATAACAATTCCCATGGAACCAATCGAACATTCCCCTGTTGGTGAACAATCTCCAGAGCACATCCCCAAGCAGCACAGGAGCAGCAATTCAATAATTCTTGTTTGCATTTTCCTCTGAGGCTTCTCAGCTTCCCAGCAGCAAAACCCTGGGCAAAGAGGATTTTTCAGAAAATATCGTGGTGACATCCTGCCTGCCTCGGCAGGGACAGGGCCCAGGGCAGGACAGAAGGACAGCAGGACAGGGGGACAGAGGGACAGCAGGACAGTGGGACAGTAGGACAGTGGGACAGTGGGACAGGGGGACAGAGGGACAGTGGGACAGAGGGACAGAGTGACAGCAGAACAGTGGGACAGTGGGACAGTGGGACAGCAGGACAGCAGGACAGTGGGACAGTGGGACAGTGGGACAGGGGGACAGAGGGACAGTGGGACAGAGGGACAGAGTGACAGCAGAACAGTGGGACAGTGGGACAGTGGGACAGTGGGGCAGTGGGACAGCAGGACAGGGGGACAGCAGGACAGGGGGACAGCAGGACAGCAGGACAGTGGGACAGTGGGACAGTGGGACAGGGGGACAGAGGGACAGTGGGACAGTGGGACAGCAGGGCAGGGCCCAGCAGCTCTGGTGCTGCAGCAGTGTGAGGGAAGGGAGCAGCTCGGGATGCAGGGCTGCATTTCCAGCTGGGAATCTCCAGCCCGGGCTCAGCTGTGTGCCCCAGAGCCGTGCAGGGCTCTCCAGCCCGTGGGCACATCCCCTCACTGGTGCTGTGAGCATCCATCCATCCATCCATCCATCATCCATCATCCATCATCCATCCATCCATCCATCATCCATCCATCATCCATCCATCCATCCATCCATCCATCCATCATCCATCCATCCATCCATCCATCCATCATCCATCCATCCATCCATCCATCCATCCATCATCCATCCATCCATCCATCCATCCATCATCCATCATCCATCCATCATCCATCATCCATCATCCATCCATCCATCCATCCATCCATCATCCATCCATCCATCCATCCATCCATCCATCCATCCATCCATCCATCATCCATCCATCATCCATCATCCATCCATCCATCCATCATCCATCCATCCATCATCCATCATCCATCATCCATCCATCATCCATCATCCATCCATCATCCATCATCCATCATCCATCCATCCATCATCCATCATCCATCCATCCATCATCCATCCATCCATCCATCCATCCATCATCCATCCATCATCCATCCATCCATCATCCATCATCCATCCATCCATCATCCATCATCCATCCATCCATCATCCATCATCCATCATCCATCCATCCATCCATCCATCCATCATCCATCATCCATCATCCATCATCCATCCATCCATCATCCATCCATCCCTCCATCCATCATCCATCCATCCATCCATCATCCATCATCCATCCATCATCCATCCATCCATCCATCCATCCATCATCCATCCATCATCCATCCATCCATCCATCCATCCATCATCCATCATCCATCATCCATCCATCATCCATCCATCATCCATCCATCATCCATCCATCATCCATCATCCATCATCCATCATCCATCATCCATCCATCATCCATCCATCATCCATCCATCCATCATCCATCATCCATCCATCCATCATCCATCCATCATCCATCCATCATCCATCCATCATCCATCATCCATCCATCCATCCATCATCCATCATCCATCCATCCATCCATCATCCATCCATCATCCATCCATCCATCATCCATCCATCATCCATCCATCCATCATCCATCATCCATCCATCATCCATCCATCATCCATCCATCATCCATCATCCATCCATCCATCCATCATCCATCATCCATCCATCCATCCATCATCCATCCATCCATCCATCATCCATCCATCATCCATCCATCCATCATCCATCATCCATCCATCATCCATCCATCATCCATCATCCATCCATCCCTCATCCATCATCCATCCATCCATCATCCATCCATCATCCATCCATCATCCATCCATCCATCCATCCATCCATCCATCCATCATCCATCATCCATCATCCATCCATCATCCATCCATCCATCATCCATCCATCCATCCATCATCCATCCATCATCCATCCATCATCCATCCGTCATCCATCATCCATCATCCATCCATCCATCATCCATCCATCATCCATCCATCCATCATCCATCCATCATCCATCCATCATCCATCATCCATCATCCATCCATCATCCATCATCCATCATCCATCCATCATCCATCCATCATCCATCCGTCATCCATCATCCATCCATCCATCCATCCATCCATCATCCATCCATCATCCATCCATCATCCATCCATCCATCCATCCATCCATCCATCATCCATCCATCATCCATCATCCATCATCCATCCATCCATCATCCATCATCCATCATCCATCCATCCATCATCCATCCATCATCCATCCATCCATCCATCCATCCATCCATCATCCATCCATCATCCATCATCCATCATCCATCCATCCATCATCCATCCATCATCCATCCATCCATCCATCCATCATCCATCCATCCATCCATCCATCCATCCATCCATCCATCCATCATCCATCATCCATCCATCCATCATCCATCCATCATCCATCATCCATCATCCATCATCCATCCATCCATCATCCATCATCCATCATCCATCATCCATCATCCATCCATCATCCATCCATCATCCATCCATCATCCATCCATCATCCATCATCCATCATCCATCCATCCATCATCCATCCATCCATCATCCATCATCCATCCATCCATCATCCATCCATCATCCATCCATCCATCATCCATCCATCATCCATCCATCATCCATCCATCATCCATCCATCATCCATCCATCATCCATCATCCATCATCCATCCATCCATCATCCATCATCCATCCATCCATCATCCATCCATCATCCATCCATCATCCATCCATCATCCATCCATCATCCATCCATCCATCCATCCATCATCCATCCATCCATCCATCCATCCATCCATCCATCCATCATCCATCATCCATCCATCCATCATCCATCCATCATCCATCCATCCATCATCCATCCATCCATCCATCATCCATCCATCCATCATCCATCATCCATCATCCATCCATCCATCATCCATCCATCCATCCATCCATCCATCCATCCATCATCCATCATCCATCCATCCATCATCCATCCATCATCCATCCATCCATCATCCATCCATCCATCCATCCATCCATCCATCCATCCATCCATCCATCATCCATCATCCATCCATCATCCATCCGTCCATCCCTCCCTCCCTCCCTCCCAGGGGACCCGGGGTCTCTCCTGGGTTTCAGCCCAAGCAAAGCTGCCCTGGCCCGGATCAGATCCCAGCTCTGCCCAGCACAGGGGATCCCCCGGAGCTGACAGACACAGCGATTTAACCAGAGTGGGAGCACGCAGAAAGGAGATGGGATAGCCTGGAGAAGCAGGGGGGAGCCCTGCAGGGGGATGTTCCTTTGAGAGGAGGGTTTGTGCCAGCAGCCAGGCAGGAGCCCCGTGTTCCACCCCGACCAGCAGCGCTTGTCCTTCAGAGCCCCCTGGAATGGACAAGGAGTCACTGAAAATAACATTGGGGCAGTGACAGCAGCACAGTTTGCCTGATGAAGCCTTTCCCTAATCCTGATGGGAGCTGACAATCGGTGTCAGCCCGAGTTAGCAGCTCTGCCTGCAGCCCCAGCCCTGCTGGGAGCTCCGAGCTCCTGGAGGGGTTTCACTGCCTGGGAGGCTCGTGCAGAACACAGGAACTGTTTGCTCAGCCGTGCTTTTCCAGAGTCCCTGGCAGAAGAACTGGGTATTGGGCAGGAATTGTGTCCTGGCAGGGTGTGAGGCCCTGGCACAGGGTGCCCAGAGCAGCTGGGGCTGATCCCTGGAGTGTCCAAGGATGGACACTGGGGTTGGCACAGGGTGCCCAGAGCAGTTGGGGCTGATCCCTGCATCCCTGGAGTGTCCAAGGATGGACACTGGGACTGGCACAGGGTGCCCAGAGCAGCTGTGGATCCCTGGCAGTGCCCAGGCCAGGTTGGACACTGGGGCTGGGATCCATCTGGGACGGTGGGAGGTGTCCCTGCCATGGGATGGGATTAAATTCTCTTTAGGGCCCTTTGCAGCCCAGACCTTGGCGTGGCTCTGTGGAAAGCCTGAGATCCTGTGCAAAGCCAGGTGTGTGTGCATCCAGGGGGCACAGAGGGAGCCAGGAGGGCCCTGCAGTGCCAGGGAAGCTCTGCAGCTCTGTGCTGTGAGCAGGGCCCTGCTGGTGCCCTCCTGCCCCCTGTGTGTGTCTCACCCTGATAACTGCAGGCATTTCCAGCTCCTGTGCCTTTGCTGGGCTCCCTCCCAGCTGCCCCCCATGCCCTGGCAGTGGCAATGGCTCAGATTGACTCAGTGTGGGCACAGGAGTGAGTGCTGCTGCCAGTGCCACCTCCTGCCAGTGCCATTCCCTGTGCCCGCTCTGCCCTGCACACAGCTGGGTGTGCAGCCTGCAGGCAGTGCCCTGCTCGGGGAGCTGCTCTGCTTTTATTGGCTTTTATTGGCTTTTATTGGCTTTTTCTGGCTTTCCTGGCTGTCCCTGGAGGTGCTACAGACAGGCAGCAGCCAGGGCAGGGCCCTGCAGTGCCCACGGGCTGCAGCAGCAGCAGAGGCTCCCACTGGGCAGGGCTGCAGCCCCAGTGCAGCTGGGTGACACCTCCCAGGGCTCCTGGCACTGCCACAGCCCAACATGTGCCAGGGCATGGGGTGCCCTCCCCTCCAGGGGATGGGGGCAGGAGGGGCACCAGGGCTGCTCTGGGCACCAAACAGGGGAAGGGAAGGGAAGGGAAGGGAAGGGAAGGGAAGGGAAGGGAAGGGAAGGGAAGGGAAGGGAAGGGAAGGGAAGGGAAGGGAAGGGAAGGGAAGGGAAGGGAAGGGAAGGGAAGGGAAGGGAAGGGAAGGGAAGGGAAGGGAAGGGAAGGGAAGGGAAGGGAAGGGAAGGAGGGGGGTGCTGTAGGAGTGATGGGGGGTGGGATGGTGGGGATGGACAGAGACCAGAGATCTCTGCAGCCAGGTCAGGAACTTGGGGTTATTCCAAAGGGCCTGGGTGCAGGGCCCTGCTGGGAGCTGCCAGGCACAGCTGGAGCAGGATTGAGAGAAGTAAAGAGAGAGGGAAAGAGGATGAGACAGAGAGAGGATGAGAGGGTAAGAGCATAAGGGAGTAAAATAAAGGTAAGAGAGAAAAAAGGGTAAGAGAGTGAGGTTCCTGTTCCAATACCATAAATCATCTTCTGTGTTGAATATTCTGATTCTCACTAACCAATCCAGTACAATATACAAATCCTACAGCATTTCCATACAGCCTATGAGAATCATTACATTCCCACACTGTGTTACATTTTAAACCCTACAAACTCCTCTGGGCCCCTCCTGCCAAGCTGCAGGGTCTGCTCTGCCCCTTGGGCCTGTCTGCAAGCAGAGGGTGTTGTTCCATCACAGGGGATCACCTTCAGCTGGCCATGCCATTGTTTTCCCGTTGTTCAGTAACTGAGGGATCTCAAAACTTGCTTTCATTTCAATCTCACTTAGAGTTTCCATATTCTCAAAATCTTTTGCCAGACAATCACATTGATAAGGCTTTCCTGTGTCACCTTCCCCATCAGGGTGCCACCCATCCCATCAGGGCAGGGGCTGATGTCCCCTCCCCAGGGCCAGGGGACCCTGCAGGCTCCATCACCCTGTGCCCCTGTCTGGGCAGCAGCAGTAGCATTGCTCCCTCAGCCTGTGCCCCTCTCTCTCTCAGGGCAGCAGCAGCAGCAGCATTGCCCCCTCACCCTGTGCCCCTCTCTCTCAGGGCAGCAGCAGCAGCAGCATTGCCCCCTCACCCTGTGCCCCTCTCTCTCAGGGCAGCAGCAGCAGCAGCATTGCCCCCTCACCCTGTGCCCCTCTCTGGGCAGCAGCAGCAGCAGCATTGCTCCCTCACCCTGTGCCCCTCTCTGGGCAGCAGCAGCAGCATTGCTCCCTCACCCTGTGCCCCTCTCTCTCAGGGCAGCAGCAGCAGCAGCATTGCTCCAGCACCCTGTGCCCCTCTCTCTCAGGGCAGCAGCAGCAGCAGCATTGCCCCCTCACCCTGTGCCCCTCTCTCTCAGGGCAGCAGCAGCAGCAGCAGCATTGCTCCCTCACCCTGTGCCCCTCTCTGGGCAGGAGCAGCAGCAGCATTGCTCCCTCACACTGTGCCCCTCTCTCTCAGGGCAGCAGCAGCATTGCTCCCTCAGCCTGTGCCCCTCTCTGGGCAGCAGCAGCAGCAGCAGCATTGCTCCAGCACCCTGTGCCCCTGTCTGGGCAGCAGCAGCAGCAGCATTGCTCCATCACCCTGTGCCCCTCTCTGGGCAGCAGCAGCAGCAGCATTGCTCCCTCACCCTCCCAGAGCCCCCCGTGCTGCTGAATGTGCCCACCTGGGCTTGTCCTCTGCTGCAGCCCCAGCTCTGCCTCCCTCTGCCCACCCTCCTCCTCCTCCTCCTCCTCCTCCTCCTCCTCAACAAAACCACCCAGGGCTCGTTTCTGCTGTGCCATTTCCAGCATTTTCCTGCCAATGCAGGTTGAAAAGTGACCGGCACGGCTTTAATTGTGCTGGTGGGCTGCTCTCACACAAAGGCAGAGCTCTTTTCACAATGAGCCTCTAAAGGCTCCGTGGGAGGCACAGCGGGCTCTGCAAAGGCCACTTGAAGCTCAGAGCTCAGGGCCTAATTATGGTAACGAGGGGAGCTCTGGGTTTGCTGCCCTGCTGCCCAGAGACTGCTCCAGGTTCCCTCTGGATTTCTGTGGATTGCCCCAGTCCCTGCAGGGGATGCTGTGCAGGACAGGGGTGTTGGGCTCTGGGGATGCTGTGCAGGACAGGGGTGTTGGGCTCTGGGGATGCTGTGCAGGACAGGGGTGTGGGTGACAGAGCAGGGGATGCTGTGCAGGGCAGGGATTGTTGCTCACAGGGCAGGGGATGCTGTGCAGGGCAGGGGGTGCTGGGCTCTGTGGATGCTGTACAGGACAGGGGTGTTGGGTTCTGGGGATGCTGTGCAGGACAGGGGTGCTGGGTTCTGGGGATGCTGTGCAGGACAGGGGTGCTGGGCTCTGGGGGTGTTGGGTTCTGTGGATGCTGTGCAGGGCAGGGGTGTTGCTCACAGGGCAGGGCATGCTGTGCAGGGCAGAGGTGTTGGGTTCTATGGATGCTGTGCAGTACAGGGGGGTGCTGGGCTCTGTGGATGTTGTGCAGGACACAGGTTGTTGCTCACAAGGTCTGTGGGTGCTGTGCAGGGCAGTGGTGTTGGGTTCTGGGGATGCTGTGCAGCACAGGGGTGTTGCTCACAGGGCAGGGGATGCTGTGCAGGGCAGGGGTGTTGCTCACAGGGCTCTGTGCCTGCTGTGCAGGACAGGGGCTGTTGCTCACAGGTTCTGTGCCTGCTGCTTTCTCTGCCTGAGCTCTCCTCCTGCTCTCATTAAGGCGTTGCTCTAATTACAGGAACAAGTTATCCTCACGTGTCCTCCTCAGACTGCACAAACGGGAGCTGATGCTGCTCCATCTCCTCGTCTCCAAACTGGCATTTAAGGAGTAAATCAGGGGGGCTTTGAGTCTGAAAAGGTCTTTTCACTCAACAGGGCCCAGGCAGATCCTGTGCTGAGGAAATTGGTGCCACCAGCAATAACAGAAACACAAGTAAGAGCCACCATCCTCTCCCAATCACCAGCTTAAGGTTAAAGGCTTTTTACAAAAACCCAAAAAGTGTGCTGCTCATCAGGCTGCTCCTATTTAAGTTGCTTGAGGCCTCACTTTTCAGCTTTCCTCCATAATTACAAGAGTTTTCACAAATTAATTACAGAGAGGGAAGGACCAAAAAAATAAAAGGCCTAATCACGTTAAGTGCAGGAAGTGGGTGCACCCACTGCTGAAATATCCCTGCTAAACTCTGCTGCCAGCTGAGGGCTCTGTCAGGGTTTGGACAGAAGGAACTCATGTCCATAAATTATTTATTAGACATAACCATAAATTAAACATTCATTTCAACAGAAATCCATGTCCAGCCCAGCTTTTGGATCCCCCTTTTTCTGTGGGTGGTCTCTGCCTTGTGGCAGAGACCTTTGTCCATGTCCCAGGTGCAAACACCAGCCCTGGGTTTGGAAAAGTGTTTGTGGTCCTGGAACCTTCCCTGTTTGCATGAGCCCTGGATCCATCCCTGCCCTTGGGGGTTCCTGGCCCTGGATCCATCCCTGCCTTCGGGGTTCCTGGCCCTGGATCCATCCCTGCCTTTTGTGCTGAATCCATCCCCACCTTTGGGGTGCCTGGGGTGTTCTTTGCCCTGGATCCATCCCTGCCTTTGGGGGTTCCTGGTCCTGGATCCATCCCTGTCCTTTGAGGATGCCCCCTGCCCCTGGATCCATCCCCGCCTTTGCCCTTTGGGGATTCCTGACCCTGGATCCATCCCTGCCTTTGGGGTGACCCTGGATCCATCCCCGCCTTTGGGGTGACCCTGGATCCATCCCCGCCTTTGGGGTGCCTGGCTCTGGATCCATGCCTGGGGTGAGAGCAGTCTGATCCCTCGTCTTCCCTTTCCCATCCACCCCAGGACATAACCCGGGCGTGCCTTCCTCCCTGGGGCCAGAGCACACAGACCCCACAGCTTCCCTTCCCTTCCCTTCCCTTCCCTTCCCTTCCCTTCCCTTCCCTTCCCTTCCCTTCCCTTCCCTTCCCTTCCCTTCCCTTCCCTTCCCTTCCCTTCCCTTCCCTTCCCTTCCCTTCCCTTCCCTTCCCTTCCCTTCCCTTCCCTTCCCTTCCCTTCCCCTCCCTCCCAGGACAAGCAGGGCCGTTGTTCTGTCCCCGAGGGTGGGCACACAGCCCGGGCAGTGCTGGGCACCCGGTGGGCACGGCCCCAGGGCCTGGCAGGGCGGGCTGGGCTGGTGCCAGCGCCTGGCTGGGGCACACAGGGACAGCCCCCGCCGAGGGCACACACGTGGCACCGCTGCCAGCTGTCACACGGGCACAAGGGCATCCCCAGGGCAGCACAGAGATCAAACAGAGATGGAGCTGCTGCTCCTTCCCTGGCAAGGGCACAGCCATGGACAGTCCCAGGGGCTGGGCTGGGTGCGAGGGACAGAAAGCAGCACAGGGGACAGAAAGCAGCACAGGGGACAGAAAGCACCAGCACAGGGGACAGAAAAACACCAGCACAGGGAACAGTCCTGCCCAGCACAGGTGACAGTCCCTGCCCAGCCCTGGTGTCTCTCAGGCCATCCCTGGTGCCAGTCCCTGCCCACCCTGGTGCCAGTCCCTGCCCACCCTGGTGTGTCTCAGGCCATCCCCTCATTCCCTGGGAGCCTGCAGGGATCTCAGGAGGATAAATGCACCCCAGGGCCTGGCAATGGCTGTCCCAGCCCAGCCCGGGGCTGAGGCCACCCCACCACAGCCTGTCCCTGTCACCTGCAGGGCTGGGCACACTGATGGGCACCACTGATGGGCACAGGGAGCTGTGGCACTGCAGGCCCGAGCAGATCCCACTGCTCCAAACACTGCTGGGCTCCAGGCCAGGAGGAAGCAGAGTCCAGGTGTCCCTGCCCAGGTGTCTGTACCCAGGTGTGTCTCTGCCCAGGTGTCCTTTCCCAGGTGTCTGTGCCCAGGTGTCTGTGCCCAGGTGTGTCTGTGCCCAGGTGTGTCTGCACCCAGGTGTGTCTGTGCCCAGGTGTGTCTGCACCCAGGTGTGTCCCTGCCCAGGTGTCCGTGCCCAGGTGTCTGTGCCCAGGTGTCCATGCCCAGGTGTGTCCGTGCCCAGGTGTCCTTTCCCAGGTGTCCTTTCCCAGGTGTCCCTGTCCAGGTGTCCATGCCCAGGTGTCCGTGCCCAGGTGTGTCTGTGCCCAGGTGTCCCTGCCCAGGTGTGTCTGTGCCCAGGTGTCTGTGCCCAGGTGTCCTTTCCCAGGTGTCCTTTCCCAGGTATCCGTGCCCAGGTATCCGTGCCCAGGTGTCTGTGCCCAGGTGTCCGTGCCCAGGGCAGGGTGGCAGGGGATGCCCTCTGGGGTCCTGCCAGCCCAAGCCTCTCTGGGGTTTGTGATTTCCAGACCATCCCAGCGCCCCCAGCTCCGGGTGCTCCTCTCGTGAGACCCCCGCTGGCTCTGCCTTTGGGTGCACTTGGGCTGCATCTGTCACATCTGATTAGATTGTGCTGTCCTTTTTTATCTCCCTGATCTATGCTATGATTCTGCTGCTTTTATGTGACATTTCCTTGGCAATACAGCTGCTTGGATTAGATATTCACAGTGTTTCCCTCACCATAAACTATCCAAATTGCAAAGGGTTATTTATTTGCACGGTTATGTTTTGCTTTGTCTTTTTGTTCATTTTTAATGTTGCTTTTTTATGATATTTTATTTTGTGTGCTGGTGCTGCTTGTAAAGAGGATCTGTGTGGCTTTTGGCATTAAAACAATATCAATGAGTCACATTTGGAGCAGGGGCACCGAGCTGTGCCTGGGCAAGGACACGTTTGGGTTGGTGTTCCAGGAACTGTGACTCCCTGCTCCCGGCCTGGGGTCAGCACATCCAGAAAACCCAGGAGACTTTGCAGGGAACCACGGGGTGGTTTGGCTTTGAAGGGACCTTGACCATCCCCATGGGCAGGGACACCTGCCAGGGGCCAGGAGTTCCACGGGACACTGCCAGGGCCTGTGGGGGCAGAACGTTCAGGGCAGGACAAATCCCACCCAAAATGAGAATTGTCCAAATCCTGCCCAAAATGAGAATTGTCCAAATCCTGCCCAAAATGAGCATTGTCCAAATCCCACCCCAATGAGCATCGTCCAATCCCACCCCAATGAGAATTGTCCAAATCCCACCCAAAATGAGAATTGTCCAAATCCCACCCCAATGAGAATTGTCCAAAATGAGCATTGTCCAAATCCCACCCCAAATGAGCATTGTCCAAAATCCCACCCCAAATGAGCATTGTCCAAATCCCACCCAAAATGAGCATTGTCCAAATCCCACCCAAAATGAGAATTGTCCAAATCCTGCCCCAAATAAGCATTGTCCAAATCCCACCCTAAATTAGCATTGTCCAAATCCCACCCCAATGAGAATTGTCCAAATCCCACCCAAAATGAGCATTGTCCAAATCCTGCCCCAAATGAACATTGTCCAAATCCCAGCCCAAATGAGAATTGTCCAAATCCCACCCAAAATGAGCATTGTCCAAATCCTGCCCAAAATGAGCATTGTCCAAATCCCACCCCAACTGAACATTATCCAAATCAAACCCAAAATGAGAATTGTCCAAATCCCACCCAAAATGAGAATTGTCCAAAATGAGCATTGTCCAAATCACACCCAAATGAGAATTGTCCAAATCCCATCCAAAATGAGCATTGTCCAAATCCCATCCCAAAATGAGCATTGTCCAAATCCCACCCAAAATGAGAATTGTCCAAAATGAGCATTGTCCAAATCCTACCCCAAGCATTATCCAAATCAAACCCAAAATGAGCATTGTCCAAATCCCACCCCAAATGAGAATTGTCCAAATCCCACCCCAAATGAGAATTGTCCACCCCTGACCGTGCTGCAAAGGGCCTGGGATCCATTGGGGACTGGAGAACAAATGGGAATGGTGACAGACTGGGAAAAATGGGAATAGTGACAGACAGAGAGACCAGGGGCTGGTGTTCATCAAACTGTGACACCCCCAGGGCTGGAGTTCCCCATCTGTGACACCTCCAGGGCTGGTGTTCTCCATCTGTGACACCCCCAGGGCTGGTGTTCTCATCTGTGACACCTCCAGGGCTGGTGTTCATCAAACTGTGACACCCCCAGGGCTGGAGTTCCCCATCTGTGACAGCTCCAGGGCTGGTGTTCATCAAACTGTGAAATCTCCAGGGCTGGTGTTCTCCATCTGTGACAGCTCCAGGGCTGGTGTTCCCCAAGCTGTGACACCTCCAGGGCTGGTGTTCATCAAACTGTGATTTCTCCAGGGCTGGTGTTCTCCAGCTGTGACACCCCCAGGGCTGGTGTTCTCATCTGTGACCCCCCCAGGGCTGGTGTTCTCATCTGTGACACCCCCAGGGCTGGTGTTCCCCATCTGTGACACCTCCAGGGCTGGTGTTCTCCATCTGTGACACCTCCAGGGCTGGTGTTCTCCATCTGTGACACCTCCAGGGCTGGTGTCCCCATCTGTGATTTCTCCAGGGCTGGTGTTCCCCATCTGTGACACCTCCAGGGCTGGTGTTCCCATCTGTGACACCTCCAGGGCTGGTGTTCTCATCTGTGACACCCCCAGGGCTGGTGTTCTCATCTGTGACACCCCCAGGGCTGGTGTTCTCTCCATCTGTGACCCCCCCAGGGCTGGTGTTCTCCATCTGTGATTTCTCCAGGGCTGGTGTTCCCCAAGCTGTGATTTCTCCAGGGCTGGTGTTCTCCAAGCTGTGATTTCTCCAGGGCTGGTGTTCCCCATCTGTGACCCCCCCAGGGCTGGTGTTCTCCATCTGTGACACCCCCAGGGCTGGTGTTCTCATCTGTGACACCTCCAGGGCTGGTGTTCTCTCCATCTGTGATTTCTCCAGGGCCGGTGTTCCCCATCTGTGACACCCCCAGGGCTGGTGTTCCCCATCTGTGACACCCCCAGGGCTGGTGTTCCCCATCTGTGACACCCTCCAGGGCTGGTGTTCTCATCTGTGATTTCTCCAGGGCTGGTGTTCTCCAGCTGTGATTTCTCCAGGGCTGGTGTTCTCATCTGTGATTTCTCCAGGGTTGGTGTTCTCCATCTGTGACACCTCCAGGGCTGGTGTTCTCATCTGTGACCCCCCCAGGGCTGGTGTTCTCATCTGTGACACCCCCAGGGCTGGTGTTCTCATCTGTGATTTCTCCAGGGCTGGTGTTCTCATCTGTGACACCTCCAGGGCTGGTGTTCTCATCTGTGATTTCTCCAGGGCTGGTGTTCTCCAGCTGTGATTTCTCCAGGGCCGGTGTTCTCCTCTGTGACACCTCCAGGGCTGGTGTTCTCCAGCTGTGATTTCTCCAGGGCTGCTGTTCTCATCTGTGACACCTCCAGGGCTGGTGTTCCCCATCTGTGATTTCTCCAGGGCTGGTGTTCTCCAGCTGTGATTTCTCCAGGGCTGGTGTTCTCATCTGTGACACCTCCAGGGCTGCTGTTCTCCAGCTGTGATTTCTCCAGGGCTGGTGTTCTCATCTGTGATTTCTCCAGGGCTGGTGTTCTCCATCTGTGACACCCTCCAGGGCTGGTGTTCTCCATCTGTGATTTCTCCAGGGCTGGTGTTCTCTCCATCTGTGATTTCTCCAGGGCTGGTGTTCTCCAGCTGTGATTTCTCCACATCTCAGCAGCTCTGGGTGCTGATCTCCAGGACATTCCATGTTTCTCTCAGTGCCTTTCATGGCCATCTCCCAGCAGCACAGGCATCCCCTCCTCATGCTCTGCATGTCCCCAGCAGCACCCTGCATGGCAGGGACAGTTCACAGGTGACAGGGCCCAGCTCTGGCCGTGGCTGTGTCCCTGCACCATGAGTGACACCCTCTCCCTCAGCTCAGCTGTCCCCACTGTGTGCCCCTGAGCTTCTCCTCATCTCCCAGAGTTTGTTTTGGCTCCCTGCAGGCTCCTCTGTCCCTGCCCAGCTCCTGAAGGCTCTCACACCCTGCCCAGGGCTGGGCAGGCTGGGCTGGGCAGCAGAGCTGAGCTCTGGGGTCTGTGGGACCCCAGCTCCTGGGGCAGGAGGCTGGGAAAGCCCCCCAGCCCCTTTAAACCCTGTGGCTGAGTTAAACTCGGCTCAAGGAGGCCCAAGAGGATTCCATCCCTGCCACAGGGCTGGGAGCAGGGGATCCTGGGGCTCCCTTGCAGCCCAGACCTGCTGGGGCTCCCTGTGGGGTCTGGGGCTGAGCTCCCATCCCTGCAGGAGCCCCCTGGGCAGGACCCTGTGGGTGCCACCCCCTCCCTGTGCTGTGCCCATGGCCATGGGGGCTGTGGGGTCGGGACAGTGGTGGGAGCAGTGCCCAGTGGCACAGACATCTTCATGGAAAATCCTTTCCTCAGGATATTTCCTCCTGAGAAGCTGAGAGGCCTCAGGAACAAAATGCAAACATTGATTATCTGCTGCTGTGGAATGCAACAGGTGCATCTGGGATTGGCCCATGTTAAATGTTTGTAATTAATGGCCAATCACAGACAGCTGGCTCAGACAGAGAGCCGAGCCACAAACCTTTGTTATCATTCTTTGCTATTCTATTCTTAGCCAGCCTTCTGATGGAATCCTTTCTTCTATTCTTTTAGTATAGTTTTAATGTAATATAGATCATAAAATAATCGATCAGCCTTCTGCACCATGGAGTCAGATCCTCATCTCTCCCCTCATCCTCAGTCCCTGTGAGCACGGGCACAGCCTGGTGTCCCTCTGTCACACCCAGGAGCCAGCACTGCCCTGTGGTGACCCTGGCAGGTCCCTGCAGGTCCCCTCCATGGTGGGCACATCTCTGTGCCAGCACAACCCTGCCCACTTTACCCAGGGCCAGCAGGGCTGGCAGAGCTGGTTGAACACCACCTTGTTCCTGTGTGTGCATGTGCTCAGGAGATAAATATAATCCCTGGGCCCCAGTGTCTCACAAAGTCCTGTCTGGAGGCTGCTGATTATCCCAGGAGGTGAATCTGAGCTGGTGAATTAGCAATGGGCTGCTGGAGCATCCTGGCTCTGCCTGCTGAGGCATTTCCCTGCTGGGGAACCGAGTGCTGGCCAAGCCAAACGTGCAGCAGTGTTATCTGTGTGTGTGTGTGCAGCAGTGTTATCTGTGTGTGTGTTATCTCTGTGTGTGTGTGTGTGCAGCAGTGTTATCTGTGTGTGTGTGTGTTATCTCTGTGTGTGTGCAGTGTTATCTGTGTGTGTGTGTGTGTGTGTGTGTGTGTGCAGTGTTATCTGTGTGTGTGTTATCTCTGTGTGTGTGTGCAGTGTTATCTGTGTGTGTGTGTGTGTGTGTGTGCAGTGTTATCTGTGTGTGTGTTATCTCTGTGTGTGTGTGTGCAGCAGTGTTATCTGTGTGTGTGTGTGTATGTGTGCAGTGTTATCTGTGTGTGTGTGTGTGTGTGTGTGTGTGTGTGTGTGTGTGCAGTGTTATCTGTGTGTGTGTGTGTGCAGTGTTATCTGTGTGTGTGTTATCTGTGTGTGTGTGTGCAGTGTTATCTCTGTGTGTGTGCAGTGTTATCTGTGTGTGTGTGTGTGCAGTGTTATCTGTGTGTGTGTGCAGTGTTATCTGTGTGTGTGTTATCTCTGTGTGTGTGTGTGTGCAGTGTTATCTGTGTGTGTGTGTGTGCAGCAGTGTTATCTGTGTGTGTGTTATCTCTGTGTGTGTGCAGTGTTATCTGTGTATGTTATCTCTGTGTGTGTGTGTGCAGTGTTATCTGTGTGTGTTATCTCTGTGTGTGTGCAGCAGTGTTATCTCTGTGTGTGTGTGTGTGCAGTGTTATCTCTGTGTGTGTGCAGTGTTATCTCTGTGTGTGTGCAGTGTTATCTGTGTGTGTGTGTGTGTGTGTGTGCAGTGTTATCTGTGTGTGTTATCTCTGTGTGTGTGCAGTGTTATCTGTGTGTGTTATCTCTGTGTGTGTGCAGCAGTGTTATCTCTGTGTGTGTGCACTGTTATCTCTGTGTGTGTGCAGTGTTATCTCTGTGTGTGTGCACTGTTATCTCTGTGTGTGTGCAGTGTTATCTCTGTGTGTTATCTCTGTGTGTGTGCAGCAGACCAACCCCAGCTCCCTCAGCACCCCCTGCCATGGACAGGAACGGCTGAGCTGAGCTGGCTGGGCCTGGGGTCAGGGCAGGTCAGAACTCAGCACATCCAGAGCTGCCAGGACCCTGCCAGGGGGCTCAGAGAGCCTGGCACAGCCCAGGGACAGGGACAGGGACATAGAGACAGCCCAGGGACAGGGACAGGGACAGGGACACAGAGACAGCCCTGGGGACAGGGACAGGGACAGGACAGCAGGAGCTGGGGACACACAGAGACAGCCCTGGGACAGGGACAGGGACAGGGACAGGACAGCAGGACCAGGGCCAGCAGGGCCAGCAGGGCCAGCAGGGCCAGAGGAGCAGCAGGGCAGGGAAGGAGCTGCAGTGAACACACAGGGCAGCACACCAGGGCAGTCAGGCAGGGGTGGTGACCTTTGTCATGACCGTGTTCCCACCCTGGGTGTCCCCGGGCTGTGGAAGGAGCAGGACCCAGCAGGATGTGCCAGCCTGAGCCAGGGCACCCAGCAGTCCCTGCCAGCCCAGGCTGAGGCAGCATTTGCATTTAGATGGGAGCAGTTATGGACTCCAACAGCCTCTTGCCAGCACAGCTGCTGCTCACAGCTGCTCCTGATGGGAAAAGGTCCCTTCTGGGGGTCACACCTTGTCCTTGGGTGTCTTCCCCCCTTCCTCCCAATAAAAGTGTGGGCTGGAGGTGCCCCAGAGCACAAAATCCCCTCTGGAATTTCCCTTTCCTCACTCCAGTGCCACCTCTGACAGATGGAGCCCAGCCCCTGGGCAGGAGCATTTCTGTTGGAGGGGGCTCCAGGGGCCCAGGACAGGGCAGGGGCTGCACATCACCCCAGGGGCTGCAGAGGGGCACAGCTGGCATGGGCTGCAGGCACAGAGGGCATTGCAGCCCTACAGACAATGTAATGCCACCCATCCATGGCAGGGACACCTCCCACTGCCCCAGGTGCTCCAGTGCCCAGCCTGGCCTTGGGCACTGCCAGGGATGCAGGGGCAGCCCCAGCTGCTCTGGGCACCTGTGCCAGGGCCTGCCCACCCTGCCAGGCAGGAATTCCTGCCCAAAATCCCCTCTGACCCTGCCGTGGGAGCCACTCCTGCCTCTCCAGGCCAGTCCCAAGCCCCTGTCCAGATTCCCTGTGCCAACCCCCCTGAACTCTGCCCGTGCAGGGACCCTCCAGGTCAGACCCTGCCCATCCCAGATCCCCACATCTGCCTGCCAGGCACTGCAGCAAACCCTCCTGGGGCTGGGAGGAGCCAGGCTGAGCCTGCAGCAGAACCCCCAAATCTGCACTGTGACCCCTCCAGCACAGAGCAGCAGGGGCTCCTGCCTGGCCAGGATGGACCCTGGGCTGGAGGAACCTGGGCTGCACCTCCTGCAGGGCTGGGCACGGGGAAGGACAGGGAATGACCACTGGGAGTCCTTTGGGGTGAGATCACTGGGAGTCCTTTGGGGTGAGATCACTGGGAGTCCTTTGGGGTGAGATCACTGGGAGTCCTTTGGGGTGAGATCACTTTGAATCCTTCTGGGGTGAAATCACTTTGAATCCTTTTGGTGTGAATTCCCTTTGAATCCATTTGGTGTGAAATCACTGTGAGTCCTTTTGGCGTGAAATCACTTTGAGTCCTTTTGGTGTGAAATCACTTTGAATCCTTTTGGGGTGAAATCACTGTGAGTCCTTTTGGGGTGAAATCACTTTGAATCCTTTTGCTGCCCTCACAGAATTGTTTGGGTTGGAAGGACCTCAAAGGCTGAGTGCAGCCATTCCCTGCCAGGAGCCAGCAGCACCTGGGGGTGCCCTTGGTGCCATTGTGCCAGGGGGGACACAGAGCCAGCCCGGGAGGGCAGCTCAGACCCCCCATTCAGCACATCCCTGCCCGGGTGCCTGTGCCCTGGTGCCCCACCGTGCTGCCCGGGGGTCTCCAGCCAGCTCTGGCACCCACAGGCCCCCAGGGTCACTGTCCTCACCCCTAAGGGCAGTGACTGAAAGGTTTTGAGCAGGATCACAGAGCCCTGGGGGAGGCCAAGGGGGCAGGAGGGAGAGCAACCACTGTGCACTGCTGGAGCTGGGTGGGGTAAAAGAAGGGGTGGGATAAAATCCAAGGGTGGGATAAAGCTGGGGTGGGATAAAAGCCAAAGGTGGGATAAAAGCTGGGGTGGAATAGGAGCTGAGGTGGGATAAAATCTGGGGTGGGATAAAATCCAAGGGTGGGATAAAATCTGGGGTGGGATGAAATCCAAGGGTGGGATAAAGAAGCCAAGCACCCCCAGGACTTGACCAGGCACTCGAATCTGTGCTTCCCCTGCAGGAAGTGCCCCCTGCCCCTTGCAGATCCACTGCTGATTTGTTTACCAAGCCAATTTTAAAACTAATATTAACCAGCATTAGGCCCTTGACAGGGATGGGTTTTTCCCCTTCAGTGGTGAAATTGGATGTGAATTTTGAATTTTCCAGTCAATTGAGCAAGCTAAGCACTGGTGAGGCAGCAGGCCCTGTAACGTGTGTGTGTTTTATTCCATTTTTCCTTGAGGGATCTGGATCAGAATAGGCACAAGGAAAAGATGAGAAGAATGGGAGATGCTGTAAATTACAGGATCAGTCCTGGGGGGCCCTGAAATCCTTCCCAGGTTATTTTCCTTGGCACCCTGGGCTCATCCCAGGGTGAGATCCCTAAGCTGTGACATTCCTGTCACTTCAGACCTGCCAGGCTTGAGGGCTGCAGGGATCAAGGGCTCAGACAGAGCAGGGTCAGCTGGGAACAGGAGCCTGGCTCAGCAAAGGCCATTCTGGGATGGAAATCTGTAAATCCTTCCCATGAAACCACGAGTCCTGAGTCAGGGTTAGGAGCAGTTCTGGAAATCCTGGATTTAGGAGGGGTCATGGCAAACCTGGAGCCCAGGTAACCCAGACACACCCTCTCCAAAAATGAGCCCGTTTGGGCACATCCATGGAGCAGCCCCACGCCAGGAGCCCTCCAGGGAGCACTGGGGAGGTTTCAGGGACAAACCCCATCCACAGCCCCTGCAGGAGGGGCACTGGGGGCTGCTCCTTCCCAGCATGAGCAGGAGGAGGGTTGGTCCTGCCCTGGATGAGCAGGAGGAGGATTGGTCCTTCCCAGCATGAGGAAGAGGAGGAGGATTGGTCCTTCCCAGCATGAGCAGGAGGAGGATTGGTCCTGCCCTGGATGAGCAGGAGGAGGATTGGTCCTTCCCTGGCCATGCAGAGCTCCAGCAGCCTGAGGATGAGGATGAGGATGAGGAGGAGGAGGAGGAGGAGGAGGAGGAGGTTTGGTCCTTCCCCAGCCCTGCAGAGCCTCAGCAGCCCCAGGATGAGGATGAGGATGAGGATGAAGAAGAGGAGGTTTGGTCCTTCCCTGGCCCTGCAGAGCCCCAGCAGCCCCAGGATGAGCAGGAGGATATTTGGTCCTTCCCTGGATGAGGAAGAGGAGGTCTGGTCCTTCCTCAGCTCTGCAGAGCCCCAGCAGCCCCAGGATGAAGAGGAAGAAGAGGAGGATTGGTCCTTTCCGGGCCCCACAGAGCTCCAGCAGCCCCAGGATGAGGATGAGGATGAGGATGAAGATGAGGATGAGGATGAGGATGAGGATGAAGATGAGGATGAGGATGAGGATGAGGATTGGCCCCTCCTCAGCCCTGCAGGAGAGATCCCTGAGCCAGGAATGATCCCTGAGCCAGGAGAGATCCCAGCTCCAGGAGGGATCCCTGCCCCAGCACAGACCCTGCCCAGCACTGACCCTGCCCAGCACTGACCCTGCCCAGCACTGACCATTGCCCCAGGAGGGATCCCTGCCCAGCACTGACCCTGCCCAGACCCTGCCCCAGCACTGACCCTGCCCAGCACTGACCCTGCCCAGCACAGACCCTGCCCAGCACTGACCCTGCCCAGCACTGACCCTGCCCAGCACAGACCCTGCCCAGCACTGACCCTGCCCAGCACTGACCCTGCCCAGCACTGACCCTGCCCAGCACTGACCCCTGCCCAGCACTGACCCTGCCCAGCACTGACCCTGCCCAGCACTGACCATTGCCCCAGCATTGACCCTGCCCAGCACTGACCCTGCCCAGCACTGACCCTGCCCAGCACTGACCCTGCCCAGCACAGACCCTGCCCCAGCACAGACCCTGCCCAGACCCTGCCCAGCACTGACCCTGCCCAGCACAGACCCTGCCCAGCACTGACCATTGCCCCAGGAGGGATCCCTGCCCAACCCTGACCCTGCCCAGCACTGACCCTGCCCAGCACTGACCCTGCCCAGCACTGACCATTGCCCCAGCACTGACCCTGCCCAGCACTGACCCTGCCCCAGCACAGACCCTGCCCAGCCCGGCAGGAGCAGCCCAGGCTCCTTTCCCAGCTCCCAGCGGTGCCGTTGTTTTATCAAAGCCCAGACAAGGCTGACACTCGGTGACAGAATGTAATTACCCTAACCAAGTGTCCTGACACCAAAAATGAGCCTAAATTGCATTATTGGAGAGCAGCAGATGGGAATGCTAAACGGGAAGGGAAGGGAAGGGAAGGGAAGGGAAGGGAAGGGAAGGGAAGGGAAGGGAAGGGAAGGGAAGGGAAGGGAAGGGAAGGGAAGGGAAGGGAAGGGAAGGGAAGGGAAGGGAAGGGAAGGGAAGGGAAGGGAAGGGAAGGGAAGGGAAGGGAAGGGAAGGGAAGGGAAGGGAAGGGAAGGACTCCCCACACCCAGCCCAGCTGCCCAGGCCAGTCTGAGCCCACCAGGCTGCACCTGAGCACTGCTGAGCTCCAGAAGCTGGGAAAGCCCTGAGTTTGCCAAACGTGCCTCAGGTGTGCCCTGGAGCTGTGTGGAGCTGGCACCAGCGAGGAGCAGTGACAGTGCCAGGGGAGGAGCAGTGACAGTGCCATGGGAGGAGCAGTGACAGTGCCATGGGTGGAGCAGTGACAGTGCCAGGGGAGGAGCAGTGACAGTGCCAGGGGAGGAGCAGTGACAGTGCCATGGGAGGAGCAGTGACAGTGCCAGGGGAGGAGCAGTGACAGTGCCATGGGAGGAGCAGTGACAGTGCCCTCTGAGGAGCAGTGCCAGTGCCATCCAAGGGGCAGTGCCAGTGCCATCCAAGGGGCAGTGCCAGTGCCATCCCTGCTGGCACCCAGGAGTCCCGGGGCAGTGACCCTGTCACAGCTGGGTTTGCAGAGGCATTTTTGGGATGCTTTCCAAGCTTTTGGATCCTGGGCTCCACATCCAGCTGTGACATCCACACTGTGGAGAGGATCACACGTTTGTGACTCTGAACACTCTCTTGATCCATATCCAAGGTTCCTCATCCCTGATTTGAAACACCACCAAGCACAACTCTCTGCACAAATAAACCCCCCAAACTCCGGTAATTTCTATAAATGCAAACCCAAGTGCAGATCGGAGCAGATTGGGCAATTTGTGCACACTCAGAAATGCAAGGAGACTTTAACAAACAGCTGGGGAGAAAGCAATCAAAGGACAACAACAACAACAACCGAAACAAAAAGAAAAGAGATGTGGAAAAAAAATTGTTGTGCTGGAAATGGCAGCGTTGAGCTGGAAAGGAACCCCAGGAGGGCAAAGGGATAACGCCGAGGGAGGGGGGAGAGAGGGAGAGCAGCAAAGAGGCTGAGCTGGGAACAGACCGAGAGCCTGGGAGGGCAGAGAGAGCCCAGAGCAGCGTTAATGGGGGGAGCAAACTGAAATAATGAGCAGCAAACCGGGGGAGCTTCGGCAACGAACAGCAGGAACAGGCAGGACCAGGGAGAGCCTCTGCAGGGAGCTGGGCCCGGGGGTCTGCAGGGCACCGGGGCAGGGGGGCACAGCTGGCACAGCTGGCGCTGCTGCTAGCACAGCTGGCACTGCTGCTGGCACTGCTGCTGGCACTGCTGGCACAGCTGGCACAGCTGGCACTGCTGCTGGCACTGCTGCTGGCACAGCTGGCACAGCTGGCACTGCTGGCACAGCTGGCACAGGTGTGTCACAGAGGGAACAGCTGGGGAACACCCAGAGGGTGCCAAGGGTGGGTGGCAGAGGATCTCGGGGAAGCCCTGCAGTTTGATAACGCTCTGAGTGAGGAACTGTGCCTTTGACATGTTGGGAATTAGGAGTTCCTGCCTGGCAGGGTGGGCAGGGGCTGGGCTGGCATTCCCAGAGCAGCTGTGGCAGTGCCCAGGCCAGGCTGGACCCTGGGGTGGGACGCTGGGGCATGGGAGGGGTCCCTGCCATGCACGGGTGGCTCTGGGGGGATCTCAGCACCGTGCCAGCCCAGCCGTGCGGGGCTCTGGGGTTCCAAGCCCCCCCGTGCCAGCTGAGCAGCTCTGGGTGCTGCCCCTCACCCAGCCCGGCCGTGCTGAGGCTGTGCAGGGTCCTGCCCTGCCCACCTGCCCGGGGAACCCAGCCTGGCCCTGAGCCTGGCCTGCCTGCAAGGGCACAGGGGGCACAGGGGCACAGGGGCACAGGGGCACAGGGGCACAGGGGGCACAGGGGCACAGAGGGAACAGGGGGCACAGGGGGCACAGGGGCACAGGGGCACAGGGGCACAGGGGCACAGGGGGCACAGGGGCACAGGGGGCACAGGGGAGACAGAGGGCACAGGGGGCACAGGGGGCACAGGGGCACAGGGGCACAGGGGGCACAGGGGGCACAGGGGCACAGGGGCACAGGGGACACAGGGGCACAGGGGGCACAGGGGCACAGGGGACACAGGGGCACAGGGGGCACAGGGGCACAGGGGGCACAGGGGCACAGGGGCACAGGGGACACAGGGGCACAGGGGGAACAGGGGCACAGGGGGAACAGGGGCACAGGGGGCACAGGGGGCACAGGGGCACAGGGGGAACAGGGGGTACAGGGGCACAGAGGGCACAGGGGGCACAGGGGGCACAGGGGCACAGGGGGAACAGGGGGTACAGGGGCACAGGGGCACAGGGGGCACAGGGGCACAGGGGACACAGGGGCACAGGGGGCACAGGGGGCACAGGGGCACAGGGGGAACAGGGGGTACAGGGGCACAGGGGGCACAGGGGGCACAGGGGGCACAGGGGCACAGGGGACACAGGGGGCACAGGGGCACAGGGGACACAGGGGCACAGGGGACACAGGGGGCACAGGGGGCACAGGGGGCACAGGGGCACAGGGGACACAGGGGCACAGGGGCACTGGGGCACAGGGGCACAGGGGACACAGGGGGCACAGGGGGCACAGAGGGCACGGGGGAGACAGAGGGCACAGGGGACACAGGGGCACAGGGGCACAGGGGCACAGAGGGCATAGGGGGCACAGGGGAGACAGAGGGCACAGGGGACACAGGGCTGTGAGACCCCCCAGGGATGGGGACATGGAGCTGGACACAGGGATGGACACAGGGATGGACACAGGGATGGACACAGGGATGGACACAGAGATGGACAGAGATGGACACACAGAGATGGACACAGAGATGGACACAGGGATGGACACAGAGATGGACACAGAGATGGACACAGGGATGGACACAGGGATGGACACAGGGATGGACACAGAGATGGACAGAGATGGACACACAGAGATGGACACAGAGATGGACACAGGGATGGACACAGGGATGGACACAGAGATGGACACAGGGATGGACACAGGGATGGACACAGATCTGGACTCAGAGATGGACACAGGGATGGACACAGGGATGGACACAGAGATGGACAGAACACTGGACACAGCACTGGACACAGCACTGGACACAGGGATGGACACGGCACTGGACACAGCACTGGACACAGAGATGGACACAGGGATGGATACAGAGATGGACACAGGGATGGACACAGGGATGGACACAGCACTGGACACGGCACTGGACACAGCATTGGACACAGAGATGGACAGATCACTGGACACAGGGATGGACACAGCACTGGACACGGCACTGGACACAGCATTGGACACAGAGATGGACAGATCACTGGACACAGGGATGGACACAGCACTGGACACAGGGATGGACACAGCACTGGACACAGCACTGGACACAGGGATGGACACAGCACTGGACACAGGGATGGACACAGCACTGGACACAGCACAGGACACAGCACTGGACACAGGGATGGACACAGCACTGGACACAGCACTGGACACAGCACAGGACCAGCTGCTGCAGAGGGGCAGTTGGGATTTACAGGGGGAGGCAGCTCATTGCAGAGGGGTTTTAGCAGGGCTGGGCACAGAAATGACCTAAGGAGCCTAAACCTATTCCAGGAGTACATCTGGGCACCTGCAATGGTTTTTCCTTCACATCTCCAAGCCCTTTTTCCCAGCTGTCAGCAGTGCAGGCACGGGCCATGGAACAACCCTTAGCTCCTGCAGAGCTGAAGGAAAATAAACCAAACAAATCAAAGAGTCCTCTGGAAACCCATTGGGCTGGGACACAACTGAGTGAAATATTTATGACAGAGTTCCTCCATCAAAAGGGCAAGAGGGAAACATGAGCTGAAGCAATGGGTGAGGAGCAGAGGAAGGATCTGTCAGTCTGGTGGAGCCAAATAGAATTTCAGATGCAAACACACTGGTGTTTGAAAAGAAACTTCTTGGTGTGGTTTTGTTTGCTTGGGAGAGTTCTCCTATTTCATCTTTTCTTGTTCTTGTCCTTGGAATTATTGAAGTACCCAGGACAACTCTTGCAAGTCAAATATGAGTGCTATGTTTTCACTTTCTCCCTCAAAGAAACCTTTTCACCATTTAAAAATGAGGGAATTCAACTCAGGCCCAACGGAAATCACATCTTATTGTCTGTGAATCTTGGCAAAACACAAAGCTTTCCATCTGAAGCCTAATTCTATTTTTTGTTGGTATTGTTCTGTGGGAACAGTGGAACCCCCACTGTGCCTGTGAGCTCATGGATCTGGGAAAGAATTCCTGCTGCAGAGCCAGAGCATCCTCCCGTGGCAGTGAGAGCCCTCCCACGCTGGAGATCAGAACCTGCACCTCTCACCTGTGCCAGGTGTTTACTGGTTGCCATCCTTTGTTTTACCTCCTTGGCTGACTCTTCTCCTGCTCCCCTCTCAGAGCTGCCATTCACTTCTCAGCTAAACATTTCATTCAGGAGCAATGGGTTCTTTTATGGGATAAATGGCTGTCGCTGTCTCCTCTCAGCAGCAATTAAAGCTCTCAGCATTGCAGGTGATGAGCAGCTCGTGCTCTTGTCACGGTAACGAGTTCTTCTGGGGGAGGAGCTGACTGAGACTGCACTGCCAGGAGCCACAGCCAGCTCCTGCATCCCCCCTCTGCCTGTGGGAGCATCCCCCGGAGCTCGGGGTGCAGGGATCCCACTCCTCACTCTCATTCCTGTTCAGTTCCTCACTCTCATTCCCATTCAGTTCCTCATTTCCATTCCTGTTCAGTTCCTCACTCCCATTCCCTTTCAGTTCCTCACTCTCATTCCCGTTCAGTTCCTCATTCCCTTTCCCGTTCAGTTCCTCGTTCCCATTCCCATTCTGATTTGCATTCCCATTCAGTTCCTCATTCCCATTCCTGTTCAGTTCCCTGTTCCCTTTCCCATTCAGTTCCTCGTTCCCATTCCTGTTCAGCTTCTTGTTCCCATTCCCATTCCCATTCCCATTCCCATTCCTGTTCTCATTCCCATTCCCGTTCCCATTCCCATTCCCGTTTCCATTTTCATTCCCGTTCTCATTCCCATTCTTGTTCCCATGGTCATTCTGTTTCCCATTCCCATTCCCATTCCTATTCCATCAGTTCTCCATTCCCGTCCCCATTCCCATTCCTGTTCCTGTTCCCGTTCCCGTTCCCATTCCCATCAGTTCTCCATTCCTGTCCCCATTCCCATTCCCATTCCCGTTCCCATTCCCGTTCCCATCAGTTCTCCATTCCCGTTCCCGTTCCCTTTCCCATTCCCATTCCCATTCCCATCCCCATTCCCATCAGTTCTCCATTCCCCATTCCCCATTCCCATCAGTTCTCCATTCTCATTCCCGTTCCCATTCCCGTTCCTGTTCCCATTCCCGTTCCCATTCCCATTCCCATCAGTTCTCCATTCCCGTTCCCATTCCCATTCCCGTTCCCGTTCCCATCAGTTCTCCATTCCCATTCCCGTTCCCATTCCTGGTCCCATTCCCGTTCCCATTCCCATTCCCATTCCCATTCCCATCCCCATTCCCATCAGTTCTCCGTTCCCATTGGGACATTTGGGACCTTTGGGAGGGTGGCATTGTCACCACGGCAGCCCCTGGCCCCAGTGAGGCTGTGGGGGGCTGATCCCCATCCCCACACAGGGAAGGAGTTCACTGACCCGGCTCTGGGAGGGACCTGAGGTACAAAAGGCAGAACATCCCTCTGACCATCACGTGGTGACTGATCCTTTCCTCCTGGTGCTGCATTATTTTCTTTATTCTGTCTTCTGTTGTATTTTTGATGAGGTTTTAATGACCCTCCTAAACGTTGTGAAGGTGGGTGTCATTTCTCACAGGTGGAGCTGATCAGGTTCACCCACCCACGAGGGCTCGTCCCCATTCCCTGGGCCCCCTCCCCAGGGAGGCCACACACCCCAGGCTGGTGCCACCCTTCTCCTCCACAATCGGCCCCACCAGTTTCTCTCTGTGTTCTGCAGAGGTTCCTCACCAGACACAGCTGCACTGTCAGTTCCTGGCACTGGTGGTTTTGTGGATCTGATTTTTAACGGCCAGGGTTCCCTAAATCCATCCCATGGTCCAGCTGCACCCCCTTGTCACAGACAGGTTCACCTTCCCCCCTCCCTCTGCCCCCTCTTCTGCCACCGTGGTGCCCCAGGGAGGTGGGAAATAAAAGGAGATCCAGGATTATTCCCCATTTTTCCTCCTCAGTTTGATCTTGTCTGCATTGCCATTTTCAAACATCCTGCATCACCGGGGGGAGCATCCAGCACCACATCCTGGCCCTCCAGCCCTGCAGGAGCAAACCCAGCACAATCCCTCCCTACACCAGCCAGGAGCTTCACAAATCACAAATCCCAAATCACAAATCCCAAATCACAAATCCCAAATCACAAATCGCAAATCACAAACCACGAATCACGAATCACAAATCACAAACCATGAATCTGAAATTACAAATCACAAACCACAAATCACGAATCACAAACCACAAATCACAAATCCCAAATCACAAACTACAAATCACCAATCCCAAATCCCAAATCACAAATCCCAAATCCCAAACCACAAATCACAAATCATAAATCCCAAATCACAAGCAAAAAATCACAAATCACAAATCACAGATCACAAACCATGAATCCGAAATTACAAATCACAAACCACAAATCACGAATCACAAACTACAAATCACAAATCCCAAACCACAAATCACAAATCCCAAACCACAAATCACGAATCACAAGCCACAAATCCCAAATCCCAAATCCCAAACCACAAATCACAAATCCCAAATCCCAAATCACGAATCACAAATCCCAAATCCCAAATCACGAATCACAAATCCTAAATCCCAAACCACAAATCACGAATCACGAATCACAAATCACAAACCACAAATCACAAATCATGAATCACAAATCCCAAATCACAAATCCCAAATCACAAATCACAAATTCCAAACCACAAATCACAAATCCCAAATCCCGAATCCCAAACCACAAATCACAAATAATGAATCACAAATCCCAAATCCCAAACCACAAATCATGAATCACAAATCCCAAATCCTGAATCCCAAATCACAAATCACAAATCACAAATCCCCCTTCCCTTGTCCCCCCTTCCCTGCTGTGCTGTGCTCAGCCAGCCCAGACTGAGCAGTGCCTGGCCAGGGACACCCTTTCAGTGCCCTTGGGCTGTCTGGAGTCTGGGCTGGCATCCTCAAGGGGCAGAGGAGGAGGAGGAGGAGGATGAGGAGGAGGAGGATGAGGAGGAGGAGGAGGAGGAGGAGGAAGGCTCAGGAAGGGAGGGAGAAGGCTCAGGGGAGAGAAGCCAGCAAAGCTTGGTGCTCTAGAGGGGGCAGCAGCTGCTGCAGGAAACAGGGATGGAAAGGAGCAGCAGCGAGGGTGGACTGAGCTCCCCGGCCCTCCCTCCACGTGCAGGGAGGAAGGAGCACTGGCTGAGGGGCTGGAAAGAAAATTAAAGTGCAGGTGGTGAGGGCAGCCTGCAGCAGCCTGGCAAAGGTGGCACCTGGTCTTGCTGAGCTTCCTGAGACAAACAAACATCTCTGTGCTCCTGGAGTGCTGTTTGTTTGGGGGTGAGGCTGGGATCCCCACACAGCCTGGAGGGTTTGGGGCTCAGGGGTCTCTTTACCACCCTGGCTGCAAATCTGTGCTGTGTCCATCACCTTCCTCACCCCTCCAGGCTGGGAATTTGTGCCCAGGCGGGGTAGGGATTCCTCAGGTGACACCATCCCACCTGCACAGCTCTCCCCATCCCTGGAAATGCCCCAGACCAGGCTGGACGGGGCCTGGACAAACCTGGGACAGTGGGAGGTGTCCCTGCCATGGCAGAGGTGGCACTGGGTGAGCTCTGAGGTGTCCCTGCCATGGCAGGGTGGCACTGGGTGGGCTCTGAGGTGTCCCTGCCATGGCAGGGTGGCACTGGGGGCTCTGAGGTGTCCCTGCCATGGCAGGGTGGCACTGGGTGAGCTCTGAGGTGTCCCTGCCATGGCAGGGTGGCACTGGGGGGCTCTGAGGTGTCCCTGCCATGGCAGGGTGGCACTGGGTGAGCTCTGAGGTGTCCCTGCCATGGCAGGGTGGCACTGGGGGGGCTCTGAGGTGTCCCTGCCATGGCAGGGTGGCACTGGGGGGGCTCTGAGCTCCCTTCCAAGCCAAACTTTGGTTCCATGATGCCCTGGGCATGCTGGGACCGTGGCTCCTCACCCACCTGTGCAGGGGCTGAGCTCTCCTGGGGCAGGGCCCCCTCACCTGCCTGCTCCTCCATCTCTGTGCTGGTTCCTTCCCCAGGGAGCCTTTCCCCCTTGCCTGCAGCCCCAGCCTCGGTGGAAGGAGATTTCCTGACAGCATTGCCCTGCCCTCACACCGGGCATCTCCTGCTCCCAGCAAGGCAGAGCAGAACCCCAACCTGCCCAGCCCTCAGGGGCCGTCTTGGAGCTCCTGTCCCCCACTCAAACAGGGGCTTTGCTGAGCCTTTAGTGCATGGAACAGCTGCTGCTTCTGCACACCTCATCTGCTCAGAGATCATCCTTGGGATCCCATCCCTTGGCATGTACAAGGGGTTGGGTTTGGGAAAGGCTCTGAGGGGCTGGAGCGAGGCCAGGGCAGAGAGAGAGCTGGGCAGGGGCTGGAGAATCCCTGAGGAGCTGGGCAGGGGCTGGAGAATCCCTGAGGAGCTGGGCAGGGGCTGCAGAATCCCTGAGGAGCTGGGCAGGGGCTGCAGAATCCCTGAGGAGCTGGGCAGGGGCTCAGCCTGGAGCAAAGGAGGCTCAGGGGGCCCTTGTGGCTCTGCACAGCTCCTGCCAGGAGGGGAACAGGGACAGGAGCAGAGGGAACGGCCTCAGGGGAGCTCAGGGTGGGCACAGCAGGAATTTCCCCATGGAAAGGGGGGTCAGGGATTGGGAGTGCCCAGGGAGGTTTGCAGTGCCCATCCCTGAGGGGTTTCCAGCCCTGTGGATGTGGCACTTGGGGACAGGGGCAGTGCTGGGGTACACTGCACTCAGTGTCTGGCTCAGAGGGATTTTCCAACCAAACCAATTCCATGTTTCTCTTTGCTCTTCTCCTCCACAATCGGCCCCACCAGTTTCTCTCTGTGTCCTGCAGAGGTTCCTCACCAGACACAGCTGCACTGTCAGTTCCTGGCACTGGTGGTTTTGTGGATCTGATTTTTAAAGGCCAGGGTTCCCTAAATCCATCCCGTGGTCCAGCTGCACCCCCTTGTCACAGACAGGTTCCCCTTCCCCCCTCCCTCTGCCCCCTCTTCTGCCACCGTGGTGCCCCAGGGAGGTGGGAAATAAAAGGAGATCCAGGATTATTCCCCGTTTCCCCTTCTCAGTTTGATCCTGTCTGAGCTGTCATTTTCAAACATCCTGCATCACCAGAAGGAAATCAATGTTCCGGGGGTGAGACCTGGATTTCTGTGCTGTGTCCACTCTTTGTTCCACCCTGTCAGGAGAAGCCAAGGAGATTTCAGGGCTCTTAGTGGCTCCATTCCAGCCCCATCCTGCCGGGGTGACTTCACTGTCCCTGCAGCCAGAGCAGCCAAGCTGTCACCAATTACCAGCCTGTCCTCACACCTCCCTGCTGCAGGGAAAGCAGGAACAGACACCTGGGGGGGTTTGTTCCTCCTGCACGAACAGAGAAACTCCCACCAGGCTGAGCAAATGGATCTGTTCCCACAAAGGGAGCAGAAAAACCAGAATGCAACCAGTGGGGAGGCCCAGAGCAAGGAGCAGCTTCAGTTCCACACCACACTGGCACAGACATCTTTTATGGAAAATCCTTTCCTTGGGATTTTTCCTCCTGAGAAGCTGAGAGGCCTCAGGAACAAAATGCAAACATTGATTATCTGCTGCTGTGGGATGCAACAGGTGCATCTGGGATTGGTCTCATGGGGTTGTTTGTAATTAATGGCCAATCACAGTCAGCTGGCTCAGACAGAGAGCTGAGCCACAAACCTTTGTTATCATTCTTTCCCATTCTATTCTTAGCCAGCCTTCTAATGAGACCTTTTCTTCTATTCTTTTAGTCTAGTTTTAATGTGATACATATCATAAAATAATAAATCAGCCTCTGAACCATGGAGTCAGATCCTGGTCTCTTCCCTCATCCTGGGACCCTGTGAGCACGGTCACACCACACCAGCTTCTTCCTCATAATAAACAACAGTAGGGTGGCATTTATGGGGTGCTGTGGGTGTTCTGAGAGTCTCCATCCATCCAGGAACACATTCCCAGCAGGAGAGGAGCCAGCAGCAGCCAGGGATGGTTTATGTTGGGGAAGGTGACACAGGAAAGCCTTATCAATGTCATTGTCTGGCAAAAGATTTTGAGAATATGGAAACTCTAAGTGAGATTGAAATGAAAGCAAGCTCTGAGATCCCTCAGTTACTGAACAGCTGGAAAACAATGGCATGGCCAGCTGAAGGTGATCCCCTTGTGATGGAACAACACCCTCTGCTTGCAGACAGGTCCAAGGCTCAGAGCAGACCCTACAGCTGGGCAGAAGGGGCCCAGAGGAGTTTGTAGGGTTTAAAATGTAACACAGTGTGGGAATGTAGTGATTCTCATAGGCTGTATGGAAATGCTGTAGGTTTTGTATCTTGTACTGGATTGGTTAGTGAGAATCAGAATATTCAGCACAGAAGAAGATTTATTGTATTGGAATGAGAACTTCGCTCTCTTACCCTGTTTATTCTCTTACCCTTTTACTCTCTTATGCTTTTACTCTCTCACCCTCTCATCCTCTCTCCCCCTCTCTTCTCCCAGTCCTGCTCTGAGCTGTGGCTGCACCTCCCAGCAGGGCCCTGCCCCCAGGCCCTCTGCAATAAACCCCAAATCCCAGCAGGGCCCTGCCCCAGGCCCTCTGCAATGAACCCCAAATCCCAGCAGGGCCCTGCACCCAGGCCCTTTGCAATAAACCCCAAATCCTAGCAGGGCCCTGCCCCAGGCCCTCTGCAATGAACCCCAAATCCCAGCAGGGCCCAGGTGGGCACACCTGGCTCAGGGATCAATCCCAGCACCAGGCAATCCCAGCAGGGCCCTGCCCAGGTGGGCACACCTGGCTCAGGGATCAATCCCAGCAGGGCCCTGCCCAGGTGGGCACACCTGGCTCAGGGATCAATCCCAGCAGGGCCCTGCCCAGGTGGGCACACCTGGCTCAGTGCTCACACCCAGCTCCAGGCAATCCCAGCAGGGCTCACGGGTTCATTTCTGCACCTGCCTTGGCAGCAGGGATGGGCACCCTGGCGCAGGGAGGGTGAGCAAAGCTCTGTGATTGAGTGATTGAATTGAGGGAACACCTCCCCCTGGACCCATCCCAAAGCTGCACTTTTCCATTTGTCACTGGCAGATCAAAATAAACACATTTTGTTTATGTGGGTACTGCTTCCCATTTAGAATAAATACTTCTGTGTTTTAAGCTGAGGTGAAACAAGGGAAATATTGTTTCAAACAGAGACATCAAATGTTTTTTCTTGGGGGGGAAAGGTAAATTGAAGCTTTTCTCTTTCCAAATTGTCTGGCTTGGTTATTTCAACCCAAACAAGGGGCTGAGATTGATACAGAACCACAGCATGTTGCAGGTGACCTGAAAGTGGATCTGCCAGTGTCAAAAGCTCAGAGTGAAAATGTTTTCCTGGCTCCACAACAATTGATTCCTGAGCAGAATTAGGATTTACAGCCTGGGCCACACACTTTAATCCACTCCCCCCAAACCCAGTGAAATCCTTTTGGAACACACAGGGAGGAGGAGAAGGGGGCAGGGAAATCTGCAGGGGAAATAAAGGAGCAGGTACAGAAGGCTCTGGTATCCACTTAACTTGAAAATGAGAAAGAAAGCAGGTTGAGAACAGGACAATTAGAGCCTGAACATCACAGAGCTTTCCAAAACGGAGAGACAGCGGGGGGAATTAATGGACAGAAATGCAACCCAGTAATTAATTGATAAATGGCATTAGAGAGTTTTCTAAAGAAGGAGAGGCCAACGTGACTTATCTTCCCCGAGGCAGGAGACAATTTCTCCCTCCTTTCACCTTGCAGATAAGGACACAGAAGGGGGAATCGTCCCCTTGGAGGCTCAGGAGGAGTCTGGAGGGGAGGACAAAGCAGAAGCAAAGGCCCAGCAGCAGCAGCAGCAGCAGCACAGGGCAGCGAGGAGGAGCAGCCTGGAACCGGCCATGGGGGGATTGATCCTGCACCATGGGGCACAGGGGGAAACAGGGGTGAAACACTGCTGGGGCACAGACAGGGATCACAGGGTGCAGAGAGACACAGGGATCACAGGGTGCACAGACAGGGATCACAGGGTGCAGAGACAGGGATCACAGGGTGCAGGATGAGGGACAGGGATCACAGGGTGCAGAGACAGGGATCACAGGGTGCAGAGACAGGGATCACAGGGTGCACAGACAGGGATCACAGAGTGCAGGATGAGGGACAGGGATCACAGGGTGCACAGACAGGGATCACAGGGTGCAGGATGAGGGACAGGGATCACAGGGTGCAGAGACAGGGATCACAGGGTGCACAGACAGGGATCACAGGGTGCAGAGACACAGGGATCACAGGGTGCACAGACAGGGATCACAGGGTGCAGAGACAGGGATCACAGGCTGCAGAGACAGGGATCACAGGGTGCACAGACAGGGGTCACAGGGTGCAGGATGCGAGACAGGGATCACAGGGTGCAGAGACAGGGATCACAGGGTGCAGAGACAGGGATCACAGGGTGCAGAGACAGGGATCACAGGCTGCAGGATGAGAGAGGGGATCACAGGCTGCAGAGAGAGACAGGGATCACAGGGTGCAGGGTGAGAGAGGGGATCACAGGGTGCAGGAGAAAGAGGCACCAGGGCTGGGCTCAGCTCCACGGGCACTGCACGGGGGCAGCTCTGCAGGGAGAGCACAGCCTGGCCTGTGAGGAGCTGCCCTGGGACTGCCCTGGGCAATGGATCCCCCTGGGCAATGGATCCCCTGGACAATGGATCCCCTGGGCAATGGATCCCCCTGGGCAGGACAATAGATCCCCTGGGCAATGGATCCCCTGAACAATGGATCCCCTGCACAGGACAATGGATCCCCTGCACAGAACAATGGATCCCCTGCACAGGACAATGGATCCCCTGCACAGGACAATGGATCCCCTGGACAATGGATCCCCTGCACAGGACAATGGATCCCCTGGACAATGGATCCCCTGCACAGGACAATGGATCCCCTGGGCAATGGATCCCCTGGGCAATAGATCCCCTGAACAATGGATCCCCTGCACAGGACAATGGATCCCCTGCACAGGACAATGGATCCCCTGAACAATGGATCCCCTGCACAGAACAATGGATCCCCTGCACAGGACAATGGATCCCCTGAACAATGGATCCCCTGCCCAGGACAATGGATCCCCTGAACAATAGATCCCCTGCACAGAACAATGGATCCCCTGCACAGGACAATGGATCCCCTGCACAGGACAATGGATCTCCTGCACAGGGCAGAGGCCAGCTCTGGGCTCTCCTGCTGCCCCTGGCTGTCCCAGGTGTCCCCCATGCCCAGCCCAGGTGACAGAGCTGCTGTCACCTCCTGAGCTGTCCCAGCAGTGCCTCTGGCCCCAGAGGTGCCCAGCAGTGCAGAAGTTATTTATTCAAGGCTGAATAAGCACAATAATGGAGCACTGCCCTGCCAGAGCCTCGCTGTTCCCAGCCCTGCTGGATCCCCGGGCAGGAGCCCCTGGGTGGGAGCACAGGAATTCCAGACCAGAGTGTCACTGCTGCTGTCACAGCCAGGCACAGCCAGGGCTCAGCTCAGTCACCTGCACCAGTGATTTGTGCCATCCCAGAGGCGAGCAGGACTCCTGCAGGTGACAAACTGCTCCAAGCAGCCCCTGTCCTCCAGCTGCCAGGGCCTGGGGGGCTCCAGGAGAGCTGCAGAGGGACTGGGGACAAGGGACAGAGGGACAGCACCCAGGGAATGGCTCCCACTGGGAAAGGGGAGATTGGGCTGGGATCTGGGCAAGGAATTCCTGCCTGGGCTGGAATTCCCAGATTTGCTGTGGCTGCCCCTGGATCCCTGGCAGTGCCCAAGGCCAGGCTGGAGCCCCCTGGGACAGTGGGAGGTGTCCCTGCCATGGCAGGGGTGGCACTGGGGGGGATTTGAGGTCCCTTCCCATCCATCCATCCATCCATCCATCCATCCATCCATCCATCCATCATCCATCATCCATCCATCCATCATCCATCCATCATCCATCCATCCATCCATCCATCCATCCATCCATCCATCTATCCATCATCCACCCATCCATCCATCATCCATCCATCCATCATCCATCATCCATCCATCATCCATCCATCCATCCATCATCCATCCATCCACCCATCCATCCATCATCCATCCATCCATCCATCCATCCATCCATCATCCATCCATCATCCATCCATCCATCATCCATCCATCATCCATCATCCATCCATCCATCCATCCATCCATCCATCCATCCATCCATCCATCATCCATCATCCATCCATCCATCCATCCATCATCCATCATCCATCCATCCATCATCATCCATCATCCATCCATCATCCATCATCCATCCATCATCCATCATCCATCCATCATCCATCCATCATCCATCCATCCATCATCCATCCATCATCCATCATCCATCCATCATCCATCATCCATCCATCATCCATCCATCCATCCATCATCCATCATCCATCATCCATCCATCCATCATCATCCATCATCCATCCATCATCCATCATCCATCCATCATCCATCATCCATCCATCATCCATCATCCATCCATCATCCATCCATCCATCCATCCATCATCCATCCATCATCCATCCATCCATCATCCATCCATCCATCATCCATCCATCCATCATCATCCATCCATCCATCCATCATCCATCATCCATCCATCCATCCATCCATCCATCCATCCATCCATCCATCATCCATCATCCATCATCCATCATCCATCCATCCATCCATCATCCATCATCCATCCATCCATCCATCCATCCATCCATCCATCCATCCATCCATCATCATCCATCATCCATCCATCATCCATCATCCATCCATCATCCATCATCCATCCATCCATCCATCCATCCATCCATCCATCCATCATCCATCCATCCATCCATCCATCCATCCATCCATCCATCCATCCATCATCCATCATCCATCCATCATCCATCCATCCATCCATCATCCATCCATCCATCCATCCATCATCCATCCATCATCCATCCATCCATCCATCCATCATCCATCCATCCATCATCCATCCATCCATCCACCCATCATCCATCCATCCATCCATCATCCATCCATCCATCCATCATCCATCCATCCATCCATCCATCCATCCATCCATCCATCATCCATCATCCATCCATCATCCATCCATCATCCATCCATCCATCCATCCATCCATCCATCCATCCATCCATCCCCACTCCAGGGCCCATTCCCAACTCAGGCAGGGACATTTCCCTTTCCAGAGAGCTCCATGGTGCTCGAGGCTCAGGGCAGGAGTTTCTGCAGCCACCGTGGGTCTGTCCCTGAGCTCTGTGCCTGTCCCTCCTGCCAGGCCAGTCCCATCTCTGTGGCTCTGTGTTTGTTTTTCCCTCCCTGCCAGGCCTGTCCCATCTCTTTGTTTTTCCCTCCCTGCCAGGCCAGTCCCATCTCTGTTTGTTTTACCCTCCCTGCCAGGCCTGTCCCATCTCTGTTTGTTTTTCCCTCCCTGCCAGGCCTGTCCCATCTCTGTTTGTTTTACCCTCCCTGCCAGGCCAGTCCCATCTCTGTGGCTCTGTGTTTGTTTTTCCCTCCCTGCCAGGCCTGTCCCATCTCTGTTTGTTTTTCCCTCCCTGCCAGGCCTGTCCCATCTCTGTGTTTGTTTTTCCCTCCCTGCCAGGCTGGGCTGGCTCTGAGCAGAGCCCCAGGACGATCAGCGCTGCCTTTGGATCCTTTCTGCTCCTTGTTCAAATTGATTTTCTTTTGCTCCTGCTCAGAAAGGGAAGGGAAGAAAAGCACACAACAAAACAAAACCCCAAAGAGCTCCAGCCAAGGGAACATCAAAGGAGCTGAGCTGTTTTTGCGCTGCTGCAGAAAGGAAAACATGCACAGACAAACTGCAGCAGTGATGATAATGGAGGCTGGGAACAGAGCCCTGCCGAGGGCCTGGCTCGGGCCTGGATGTTTGTAACACAAAAGCTGCACATGTGCTGAGCCCTCCCGGGAAAGGCTCTGCTGAGGAGCCTGGGGAGCCCTGCCAGGAGAGGTTTGGAGCCCAAAGAATGCCCAAGCCTTGTCTCACAGCCACAGCTCTGCTTCCTGCAAAGGGCAGCCAGGGCACAAACCCAGCAGGATGGAGCAGAAAACAACAGAAAAAACCCACCTGGATTTGTGTGATGGGCAGAAAATGAGGCTGCTCACCCATGGCTGCTCTGGGCTCACCAAGCCAAGCCAGCAGAGTGGCTTTGGTCACCTCAGGTCACTGGAGAGCAGGTCCCTGCTGTCACACGTCCCTGGGTGACACCTGGACCCTGCCCTGTGAGTGTGAGCTGCTGGGTTCACTCAGCCCTGGCCATCCCAGGAAACCTCCCCCAGCACAGGCCCCGATGGAGCCCCAGCCCTGGAGACCCTCACTGGCACTGCCACTGCCATGTCCTGCACTGTCACCTCTGCCCTGTCACCTCTGCCCTGGGGACCCTCCCTGCCCCAGGTCCTGTCCTGCACTGTCACCTCTGCACTGTCCCCTCTGCCCTGGAGACCCTTACTGGCACTGCCACTGCCATGTCCTGCACTGTCACCTCTGCCCTGTCACCTCTGCCCTGGGGACCCTCCCTGCCCCAGGTCCTGTCCTGCACTGTCCCCTCTGCCCTGGAGACCCTTACTGGCACTGCCACTGCCATGTCCTGCACTGTCCTCTCTGCCCTGTCACCTCTGCCCTGGAGACCCTCACTGGCACTGCCACACACCCTGTCCTGCACTGTCCCCTCTGCCCTGTCACCTCTGCCCTGGGGACCCTCACTGCCACTGCCACCTCTGCCCTGTCCTGCATTGAATCCTCTGCCCTGGAGACCCTCACTGGCACTGCCACACACCCTGTCCTGCACTGTCACCTCTGCACTGTCACCTCTGCCCTGGAGACCCTCACTGCCACTGTCACTGCCATGTCCTGCACTGTCACCTCTGCCCTGTGACCTCTGCCCTGGAGACCCTCACTGGCACTGCCACACACCCTGTCCTGCACTGTCACCCCTGTTCTGGTGCTTCCCTCATTCCCACTGCCACCTCTGCCCTGTCCTGCAGTGCCACCTCTGCCCTGGAGACCCTTACTGCCACTGTCACACACCCTGTCCTGCACTGTCACCCCTGCACTGTCCCCTCTGCCCTGGGGACCCTCATTGCCACTGCCACCTCTGCCCCGGAGACCCTCAGTGCCAGTGCCACACCCCCTGCCCTGCCCTGTGCCCTCTGCCCTGCTGTGAGTGGGGTTGTTCTCCTGCTGTCCGTGCACACAGGGGAGCTGATGCCCAGAGCTCAGTCCCTGTAATTCCCTGTCTGTGCTCTGTGATCCCGTTTCTGACGGGCCCGTTGGTGGCTCTGAGGAGGGAGGTGCCCGCCCTGGGTGCAGGGATGGCTGCACAGAGCATCCCCCCCTGCCAAAGCCGAGCTCAGCACAGAGAGCAGGGCTGAGGGTGATGAATGGCCCGAGCTGCCGCTGCAGGAGCCCTTCATTAACTGCTCCACTGCCTTTCCCCTCTCCTCTGTGGTTTTGCCTTTGGCTCTGAGCATGTCTGGCTGCCTGCAGCTCTGAGTGCCCAGGATGGGCTGTGCTGCCTGCCCGGGGCTGCTGCTCCTGCTCCGGGTGTTTCTCCTCTCCTCTCCTCTCCTCTCCTCTCCTCTCCTCTCCTCTCCTCTCCTCTCCTCTCCTCTCCTCTCCTCTAGTTTTAGTATAGCATAATACAATATAATATAATATAATATAATATAATATAATATAATATAATATAATATAATATAATATATAAATTAGCCTTCTAAGGACATGGAGTCAGATTCACCTTTCCTCCCCATGACACGGGACCCCAGAAATACCACAGGCTCCAGCTGCTGCAGCCCTGGGAGCCACCAGGACCCCCTGTCTGTCCCCTCCATCAGCTGGCCAGGAGAGGCTCACCTGCTGCAGCCCTGGGAGCCACCTGGACCCCCTGTCTGTCCCCTCCATCAGCTGTCCCCGCTCCTGTCCCTGCTCACCCCGGGCACAGCCTGAGGGCCCCAAGGCTGTCACAGCTCCCTGGTGGGGCCAGCACGGCTGGGACAGGACTGGAGGCTCCGTTTGGCATCTGAGGGCAGCCAGGGCCTGGAAAAGGGGAGTCCAGGTGTGGAGAGGGGAACCAAGGCAGGGAGACAGAGACAACACCTGCCTGAGGTCAGGAGATCCTGAACAGCTTCAGTGGTGGGTGACAGAGACCCCTGAATGGCCAGGGGGGTGCAGGCACAGAGTCATGGAATGGGCTGGGTGGGAAGGGATCCTAAATCCCACCCAGTGCCACCCCTGCCATGGCAGGGACACCTCCCACTGTCCCAGGGTACCCCAGTGTCCAGCCTGGCCTTGGGCACTGCCAGGGATCCAGGGGCAGCCACAGCAAATCTGGGAATTCCAGCCCAGGCAGGAATTCCTTGCCAAGATCCCAGCCCAATCTCCCCTTTCCCAGTGGGAGCCATTCCCTGGGTGCTGTCCCTCTGTCCCTTGTCCCCAGTCCCTCTGCAGCTCTCCTGGAGCCCCTGCAGGCCCTGCCAGGGGCTCTGAGCATTCCCTGGATTTTTCCCTTCTCCAGGGGAACATTCCCAGCCCTTCACCCGTTCCCCCGATGAGAGGAGGGGTCCGCAGGGAGCAGCTGAAGCTCATCAGGAGCGCTCAGCAGGTTCTGCCCAGGGCATGACTTTGAGGATTTGTAAATGACGGGGCAGGGGAGGAAGATGAAGGAGAAAAGCCGCGCTGGGGGACGCGGTCCCGGCAATCGGAGGAGGCCGAGCAGAGGGTTCCCGGCCATCCCCGGCCATTCACTGCCATCTGCTGCCATCCGCTGCCATCCCCTGCCATCCGCTGCCATCCCCTGCCATCTGCTGCCATCTAGTGCCAGCGGGCACCCAAACCCGCCCGGAGCCCAAAGCCGAGCCCTGCCGGGCCCTCGGACCCCGTCCCACAGCGGGTGTGGCAGGGTGGACACACCCAGCTGCACACCTGGGCACAGCTGGGCACACCTGGGCACACCTGGGCACACCTGGGCCGGCAGAGAGCAGCGAGCTGCAGCCCTGAACACATCCCACACCCCTGCCCAGTGGGATGGGATAATGGGATGGGATGGGATGGGATGGGATAATGGGATGGGATGGGATGGGATGGGATGGGATAATGGGATGGGATAATGGGATGGGATGGGATGGGATAATGGGATGGGATAATGGGATGGGATGATGGGATGGGATGGGATGGGATGGGCCCTGGGCCAGCCCCACTGGGCAGCAGCCCTGAAGCACAAAGGGGCTCTGCCAACCCCTCCTCAGCCTGAAGAGGTGAGCCTGAGCCCCCTGACCCTGTGTGACAGTGTGACCCTGTGTGACAGTGTGACCCTGTGTGACCCTGTGTGACCCAGTGTGACCCAGTGTGACCCTGTGTGACCCAGTGTGACCCTGTGTGACAGTGTGACCCCGTGTGACCCTGTGTGACCCAGTGTGACCCTGTGTGACCCTGTGTGACCCTGTGTGACCCAGTGTGACTCAGTGTGACCCTGTGTGACCCTGTGTGACCCTGTGTGACAGTGTGACCCAGTGTGACCCTGTGTGACCCTGTGTGACCCTGTGTGACCCTGTGTGACCCAGTGTGACCCTGTGTGACAGTGTGACCCTGTGTGACCCAGTGTGACCCTGTGTGACAGTGTGACCCTGTGTGACCCAGTGTGACCCTGTGTGACAGTGTGACCCTGTGTGACCCTGTGTGACCCAGTGTGACAGTGTGACCCTGTGTGACCCAGTGTCACCCTGTGTGACCCTGTGTGACCCAGTGTCACCCTGTGTGACCCTGTGTGACCCTGTGTGACCCTGTGACCCTGTGTGACAGTGTGACCCAGTGTGACCCTGTGTGACCCAGTGTGACAGTCTGACCCAGTGTGACCCTGTGTGACCCTGTGTGACCCCGTGTGACCCAGTGTCACCCTGTGTGACCCAGTCCTGCACTGCTGGGGCAGCGTGGTGGGGGCACTGCCCAGGGCCAGAGGCAGGGCCTGTGATGCCCTGGAAGGTGCCACAGGTGAGTCCAAGCCAGGGCCACTGATCTCGAGATCAGCCCAAGCAGCCCCCGTCCCTTCCATCCTCAGTGACATTGCTTTTCTGACTTTGTTATCAGAATAAGAGACGTTGGATCCTTGATTGCAGCCACACATTCATGAACCACGAAAGATACAGGGGTGCCAGGGATCACAGAACCCCGGGATCACTGAGGCTGGAAAATCCCTGCAAGGTCACCGAGCCCAGCTGTGCCCAATCCCCCCTTGCCCCCAGCCCAGAGCTCTGAGTGCCCTGCCCAGGCCTTCCTTGGGCACCTCCAGGGATGGGGACTCCAAACCTCCCTGGGCAGCCCCTGCCAGTGCCTGAGCACCCATGAAAATGGGGAAATTCCTCCTGAGGATGCTTCTGGGAACACCCAGGTGTGAGCCCAACAACTCCAGAACAGAGCCCAAGGTAAGGACAGCTTGGGTTGGGGCAGCCTCACCCACAAGCTGGGGACACTGGGGACACTGGGGACAATGGGGACAATGGAGGCCCAGAGCAGCTGCCTGAGGGCTCTCCCTGAACCCACATCATGGCTGGGCACATGCCAAAAGGATTCCCCAGGTCAGATGGGGTCTGACAGGTCACACCCAGCTGGATCCCGGGTTACAGGGCCCTGGGATCTGCCTGCCCTGGCGTGGGCAGAGCCCTGGAGGTGCCCTGGTGCCCGAAGGCTCGGGGGATGGGGAGCAAGAAAAGAGCCAGAGGAGCCAGGGGACTTTTGCAAGTCTTTGTTGTCGTCTCAGCCCCTGATCGAGCCGCAGGTCAAGTCACAGGAAAGTGGCACCAACTGTGCAGGTCAACAGCACCTTGGACGGAGGGTGGGAGCCCTGCAGAACCCCTTGGTCACACCTCACAACAGCCCTGTGAGGTAGGAAACAGCCCCAGAGGGGCACTGAGGCACAGAGAGATGCAGAGGCTTGGCCAGGGCAGGGACAAGCCCCTGGCACGGGCAGGAGCTCCCTGCTCTGGCTCCTGCTCTGGCTCCTTCCCCTCGCAGTGTGAGCAGCTCCTGCAGCCTCTGCTGGGCCTGGCAGGGACAGGCAGCCTTGAGGGGCTCCTGAGCCCTCAGGAGCACCCTGGGAGCAGCTGCCATGGGCACCTGGGGCAGCCAAACATTCCCAGACAGCTCCAGGATGGTCCCCTGGGCCTGCCTTGCCTTGTGCAGTGGGACAGGAGGAGCCTGAGAACTTGGGTCCTTCATGGAAATGTCCCAGCACTGCGTGGCCCAGCCCAAACTGGGCACCAGGGTTCTGCCATGGCAAACGGCCCCCGAGAGGTGCCCAGCGTGGAGCTGCAGGCTGGGGAGGAGCAGGAGGAGCAGCAGGAGGAGGAGGAGGGGGAGGAGGAGGAGGAGGAGGAGGAGGAGGAGGAGGAGGAGGAGGAGGAGGAGGAGGTAGCTGCAAGGCCATCACGCTGTCACCAGCATCTTCCATCGGTGGGGATGGTCACTGCCCCAGGCACCCCCTCCCAGCCCCTGTGCAATGTCCAGAGAAGTGAAGCTGGGAGGGAGATTGGCCAGGGAGCAGTGCCAAGAGCCCTGGTGGGATCTCCATCATGGAAACACCACCTCAACCAGTCCTGGTGGGATCTCCATCATGGACACCCCACCTCAACCAGCCCTGGTGGGATCTCCATCATAAAAACACCACCTCAACCAGCCCTGGTGGGATCTCCATCATAAAAACACCACCTCAACCAGCCCTGGTGGGATCTCCATCATAAAAACACCACCTCAACCAGCCCTGGTGGGATCTCTGTCATGGACACCCCACCTCAACCAGCCCTGGTGGGATCTCCATCATGGAAACACCACCTCAACCAGCCCTGGTCCAGCCCTGGTGGGATCTCTGTCATGGACACCCCACCTCAACCAGCCCTGGTCCAGCCTGGTACCAATGTCCCCTCTCCCCCCCTCGCTACAGTTTGTGTGCTGAGTACAAATTCTGTCTTACAAAAATAGTCCTCTGGTATCAAAAGGGGCACTAAAACAAGAGGAACGGGAGAGCCCTGTGGCCACAGCAGTGCAAATCAGGAGAGCCAGCTCAGGAGGGGGTCAGGGATTGTCCCAGGTGTCCCTGCTGTCCTGGGACTGTCACTTCTTTGAGGAGAAGGAGGTGGACTGGACTTTGATGGCTGGGACTGGCCTGGAGCAAGAGGAAGGAGAAAGAGACACCAGGTTTGAGTGCAGGCAGCAGGCACCCAGCAGCCCCAGCACCCCCTGCCCAGCTCAGGAGCTCCTGAGGGACACAGCCCCCGAGCCTGGCTGGCAGGTGGGGCCCCTGGGGTCCCCTGCCCCACACCCAGAGCAGCCAGCAGTGCAGGACAGCTGGGAGCACCAGTGGCACTGTCAAGGACTTGGGCTGTATCCCCCAGCTCCAAACAAACCCCCCACCCTCACTCCCTGGGACACAGCTGCCCTGTTGGAGTGCCCAGAGGGACCAGGTCCTGCCCACCCAGGAGCCCCTGGGAAGGTGATTGGTCCCCATTTCCCAGCACAGGCTCTGTCAATGTCCTCACTCACCTTTGAGGTGGCATCGGTCTGCAGGGGGAAAGGTGAGAGCATCAGAGTCATCCCTGCACTGCCCCATCCCAGTGTCCATCCCCAGTGTCCATCCCTGCACTGCCTCACCCCAGTGTCCATCCCCAGTGTCCATCCCCAGTGTCCATCCCTGCACTGCCCCATCCCCAGTGTCCATCCCCAGTGTCCATCCCTGCACTGCCCCATCCCAGTGTCCATCCCCAGTGTCCATCCCTGCACTGCCCCATCCCCAGTGTCCATCCCCAGTGTCCATCCCCAGTGTCCATCCCTGCACTGCCCCATCCCAGTGTCCATCCCCAGTGTCCATCCCTGCACTGCCCCATCCCAGTGTCCATCCCCAGTGTCCATCCCTGCACTGCCCCATCCCCAGTGTCCATCCCTGCACTGCCCCATCCCAGTGTCCATCCCCAGTGTCCATCCCTGCACTGCCCCATCCCCAGTGTCCATCCCCAGTGTCCATCCCCAGTGTCCATCCCTGCACTGCCCCATCCCCAATGTCCATCCCCAGTGTCCATCCCCAGTGTCCATCCCTGCACTGCCCCATCCCAGTGTCCATCCCTGCACTGCCCCATCCCCAGAGTCCATCCCCAGTGTCCATCCCCAGTGTCCATCCCCAGTGTCCATCCCTGCACTGCCCCATCCCAGTGTCCATCCCCAGTGTCCATCCCTGCACTGCCCCATCCCCAGTGTCCATCCCTGCACTGCCTCACCCCAGTGTCCATCCCCAGTGTCCATCCCTGCACTGCCTCACCCCAGTGTCCATCCCCAGTGTCCATCCCTGCACTGCCTCACCCCAATGTCCATCCCTGCACTGCCCCATCCCCAGTGTCCGTCCCCAGTGTCCATCCCCAGTGTCCATCCCTGCATCCCTGCATTCCCTCATCCCCAGCATCCATCCCCAGCATTCCCTCATCCCCAGTGTCCATCCCCAGTGTCCATCCCTGCACTGCCCCATCCCCAGTGTCCATCCCTGCACTGCCCCATCCCCAGTGTCCATCCCTGCATTCCCTCACCCCCAGTGTCCATCCCTGCACTGCCCCATCCCCAGTGTCCATCCCCAGTGTCCATCCCTGCACTGCCCCATCCCCAGTGTCCATCCCCAGTGTCCATCCCTGCACTGCCCCATCCCCAGTGTCCATCCCTGCACTGCCCCATCCCTGCACACCCTCATCCCCAGTGTCCATCCCAGCACTGCCCCATCCCTGCACTCCCCCATCCCCAGTGTCCATCCCTGCACTGCCCCATCCCTGCACACCCTCATCCCCAGTGTCCATCCCCAGTGTCCATCCCAGCACTGCCCCATCCCTGCACTCCCCCATCCCTGCACTGCCCCATCCCTGCACTCCCCCATCCCCAGCAGTCCCACAGCTCCCCCCAGGCCCTGGGCACTCCCAAGGGGTGGCACTCACTCCCTCCCTCCCTCCCTCCCTGGCCCCACCCTGGTGCCCCCCTTGGCCGCCCATGGAGCAGTGGCTGCACCCTTTGGGGTGTCCCTCCCTCGGCCCCCCCGTGCCCTCAGCCAGAGCCCAGCCCTGGGTGCCCCCCGGCTGCCCCCACTCACTTGGGCGGCCTGCTGGCAGGGCTGGGGGCGCTGGTGCCCGGCACCCTGGGGCTGGAGGGGGGGACCATGACCAGCAGGGTCTGTCCGGGGGCAGGGGGCAGCTCCTTGGCCAGGAGGGGGCTGCCTGGCAGCGGCCGGCGCGGGGCTCCGTGCTTGGGGGGCACCTGGCATGGCAGAGGGCACAGACAGAGCCCTTAGGGGGCAGCCAGGGAGCCCCAAAAACCTCCCTGCAGAGCTTGGGGGGCACCTGGCATGGCAGAGGGCACAGACAGAGCCCTTAGGGGGGCAGCCAGGGAGCCCCACTGACCTCCCTGTCCCTGCAGAGCTTGGGGGGCACCTGGCATGGCACAGGGCACAGACAGAGCCCTTAGGGGGGCAGCCAGGGAGCCCCAAAAACCTCCCTGTCCCTGCAGAGCTTGGGGGGCACCTGGCATCACAGCAGAGACAGAGCCCTTAGGGGGCAGCCAGGGAGCCCCCTTTGGGCCACCTGGCATGGCAGTGGGCACAGCAGACACTGAGCCCTTAGGGGGGCAGCCAGGGAGCCCCACAAACCTCCCTGTCCCTGCAGAGCTGAGATCCTTCCAAGCACAGAACAACACCCAAAACACCCTGAAGCACCCTCAGGTGTGAGGGCCTCCTGCAGGGTCAGCTCAGGGGCAGCCTCAGGGGGCTGGGACAGCTCCTGAGCAGAGCCCAGCCCAGCCAGGGGCCAGGAGCTCACCTGGGCCTGGGGGGACAGAGCTCACCTGTGGGGTCACCTGTGGGGTCACCGAACAGAGCTCACCTGGGCCTGGGGGGACAGAGCTCACCTGTGGGGTCACCTGTGGGGTCACCCAGCACAGCTCACTTGTGTCCCCCACCAGCAGAGCTCACCTGTGTCTCCATCAGATCTCACCTGTGGGGTCCTGACGGGGCTGCAGGGCAGAACTCACCTGTGGGGTTACTCCTCAGAGCTCACCTGTGTCCCCCCCATCAGAGCTCACCTGTGTCCCCCATCAGAGCTCACCTGCGGGCTCCTGCCGGGGCTGCAGGGCAGAGCTCACCTGTGTCCCCCCCAGCAGGGCTCACCTGTGTCCCCCCCATCAGAGCTCACCTGTGTCCCCCCCATCAGAGCTCACCTGTGGGATCCCCAATGGGAGCTCACCTGTGTCCCCCATCAGAGCTCACCTGTGTCCCCCATCAGAGCTCACCTGTGTCCCCCCCATCAGAGCTCACCTGTGTCCCCCATCAGAGCTCACCTGCGGGCTCCTGCCAGGGCTGCAGGGCAGAGCTCACCTGTGGGATCCCCAATGGGAGCTCACCTGTGTCCCCCATCAGAGCTCACCTGCGGGCTCCTGCCGGGGCTGCAGGGCAGGGGTCTCCTGGGCGGGGGCAGTTTGGCCGGGGGGGCCCTGGCGGGGCCCGGGGGGGATTTGGCGGCCGGGGGCGGGGGCCGGGCGGGCCGGGGGTCCCGGGGCCGGGGGGGGATGCCCGGGGGGGCCGGGCGCAGGGGGCGCACCACGCTGACGATGGGCTGGGGGCCGGGCCGGGGCAGGAACGCGCTCCGAGAGCCCTGAGAGAGGGAAAAGAGAAAATGAGAGAAAAGCACAGCTGGGAGAGCACCCTTGGGTACCTGCTCCGGGTGCTCAACAGCAGCTGTGCCCCCGTGGCAGAACTCAGCACACCCAGAGCTGCCAGGACCCCAGGGGGCTCAGAGCCCCTGGCACAGCCCAGAGCACCTGGGGGTTTATTGTGATTTATTGTGACCCCTGGAGCAAGGTACCAGCTTTGTGTGAGGGCCTGAAAGTCACACAGGTTTGAATGGTGCAATAACAAAATGATCACAGGGGGAAAATGTAGATTTTGAGATTTTTGGTATGGGGATTATGGGGACCCCAAGATGGAGGAACTTGGGCATGTCCAGCCTTTCTCCTTCTTCTTCTTGCTCTCCATTTTCTGCAGTGATGGTGGCACTTTGGGATTGGTTTGGAGTAGAAGTGCACTGTCTAACACAGGTGATGGGTATTGGGAATGAAGTGTAAATATGTTATGGGTAATTTGTAGTATAAAAGGACAGCACAGAGAGTGCCTGTGGCTGCCCTGCTGAGCAGATCTGGGCTGGGCAGAAAGAAAATTTTATAGACAAGAATTAATAAACAACCTCAGGACGGAAAAGTGAAGATCCAGACTTGTTCTTCATTTGCACGGGCTGAAGCAGAGACACCCTGCACATCTGGGGGCAGCAGTGAACAACAAAACACAACAGCCCCGAGGGCTCCAGGGACAGCAGGAGGAGCTCTGGGCACCTCCTGGGCCAGCAGCGCCACCAGCCCGGCCAAAAGCTGAGCATGGCCAGTGCTGATGAAGGGTTTGATGGATGGAGATGGGCATGGAGATGGGCATGGAGATGGGCATGGAGATGGGCATGGAGATGAGATGGGCATGGAGATGGGCATGGAGATGGGCATGGAGGGCATTTCCAGCCTTCCTGAGCCTGAGATCTGGGTTTGCTCCTCACCAACCCCTGGGAACACACAGGGGTGAGAAAGGGGCTGGAGACCAGAGCAGGGTCAGCTCTGCTGAATCCAGATTTCCAGCACATGTGAGACACCCAAAAACCTGAATTCTTCCCAAATTCAGCCCTGGTGCCCAAAAATCACCAATGCAGGTTCAAAGTTAAAAATTCACTGAAGTGTGGTACAGGATAAATAAAAGAATTGGAAAATGAGGGAATAGCCAAAGGAAGGAATAACCAAACCTGCAGGAGCCAAGAGCAGTGACCCAAGAAGGAAGAACAGGACACCATAAATCAAACCACAAAGCCAAAGACCAACTTTGTGAGAATTTTGGGCTCATTAACATCAGAAAATACCACAGCCACACTGCCCCCAACACAGGCTGTGATCATCCCTCACTCCCATCTATCCCTTTTCCATATGGGAAATTCCCCAGTGGAAATCAGAGGATTTCCCTGTGATCATCAGGGGAGTTTGAGTTCAAAACTCAGTTTTAGGAGGGATGGGCACACCTGGCCATGGGCACACCTGGCCATGGGCACACCTGGCCATGGGCACACCTGGCCATGGGCTCAGTGCAGACGTGGGGCAGGAGCAGCACAGGGCACCAGGGCTTGCCCAGCTCCTGGGAGCTGATGTGACATCCACAGGCTCCACATCCCAGCAGGGAATCAAACCTGGCAGCTGAGTTATCCCTGACCTTACTGATTTATCATTCACTTCAGTGAGTTATCCCTGACCCCAGTGAGTTATCAGTAGGGTTATCCCTGACCCTGATGAGTTATCCCTGACCCTGGTGAGTTCTCTGACCCTACTGAGTTATCACTGACCTTGGTGAGTTATCTCTGACCCTGGTGAGTTATCACTGACCTTACTGATTTATCATTCACTTCAGTGAGTTATCAGTGACCCCAGTGAGTTATCACTGACCCCAGTGAGTTATCAGTAGGGTTATCACTGACCCTACTGAGTTATCCCTGACCCTGGTGAGTTCTCTGACCCTACTGAGTTATCACTGACCCTACTGGGTTATCATTGACCTTACTGAGTTATCACTGACCCCAGTGAGTTATCACTGACCTTAGAGGGGTGGCTGGAGGCTGAAATGTTCCTCAGGGTGAAAGCAGCTTTGGCATGGGCACTGCTCGACTTCCGACCCACGGCCTTGTTCCTGCTGGGAATTGGGACACAGCAAAATAAAGCAACCAGGGGAGCACCAACAACCCCAAAACCACTGTCCTGTGTCAGTTAACTCCTCATTAACAGCCAGCCCTCACTGCTGGGGAGCAGGGATGGTCAGTGGGTCACAGGGATGGTCAGTGTGTGACAGGGATGGTCAGGGTGTGACAGGGATGGTCAGTGTGTGACAGGGATGGTCAGTGTGTCACAGGGATGGTCAGTGTGTGACAGACATGGTCAGTCTGTGACAGGGATGGTCAGGGTGTCACAGGGATGGTCAGTGTGTGACACAGGGATGGTCAGTGTGTGACAGGGATGGTCAGGGTGTGACAGGGATGGTCAGTGTGTCACAGGGATGGTCAGTGTGTGTGACAGGGATGGTCAGTGTGTCACAGGGATGGTCAGTGTGTCACAGGGATGGTCAGGGTGTGACAGGGATGGTCAGTGTGTGACAGGGATGGTCAGTGTGTCACAGGGATGGTCAGTGTGTGACAGGGATGGTCAGGGTGTGACAGGGATGGTCAGTGTGTGACAGGGATGGTCAGGGTGTGACAGGGATGGTCAGTGTGTGACAGGGATGGTCAGTGTGTGACAGGGATGGTCAGTGTGTGTGTCACAGGGATGGTCAGGGTGTGACAGGGATGGTCAGTGTGTGACAGGGATGGTCAGTGTGTGTCACAGGGATGGTCAGTGTGTGTGACAGGGATGGTCAGTGTCTGTCACAGGGATGGTCAGTGTGTGTCACAGGGATGGTCAGTGTGTCACAGGGATGGTCAGTGTGACACAGGGATGGTCAGTGTGTGTGACTGGAATGGTCAGGGTGTGACACAGGGATGGTCAGTGTGTGTGACAGGGATGGTCAGTGTGTGTGACAGGGATGGTCAGTGTGTGTGACAGGGATGGTCAGTGTGTGTCACAGGGATGGTCAGTGTGTGACAGACATGGTCAGTCTGTGACAGGGATGGTCAGTGTGTCACAGGGATGGTCAGGGTGTGACAGACATGGTCAGACTGTGATGGACACCTTGCAAGGAATGAGAATTCTCCTCCATTCCAGGTCACCTCCACCCGTCCCTGGGATTGTCCTGTGCCAAGGGCCATTCCTGTCCTGGGCTCAGGGAACTGCTGAGAGCCCAGAGCAGTCTCACACCAGAACAGGAGCTGTGGGTTCCCCAGGTCAGTCTGTCCATCCCCAGATCTCCCAGGTCAGTCTGTCCATCCCCAGATCTCCCAGGTCAGTCTGTCCATCCCCAGAGCAGTCTCACAGCCCAGCAGGGGCTGTGCCCCCCCAGCTCCCCCAGCCCCTGCCAGGCAGGCTGAAGCCAGCCTGGGCTGCCCTGGGTGCCCAGGATGAAGGGTGTGTGCCCACCCACCCTGTGTGCCCAGGATGAAGGGTGTGTGCCCACCCCGGGTGCCCAGGATGAAGGGGGTGTGCCCACCCACGCTGGGTGCCCAGGATGAAGGCTGTGTGCCCACCCTGGGTGCCCAGGATGAAGGGGTTGTGTGCCCACCCATGCTGAGTGCCCAGGATGAAGGGTGTGTGCCCACCCTGTGTGCCCAGGATGAAGGGTGTGTGCCCACCCGGGGTGCCCAGGATGAAGGGGGTGTGCCCACCCACCTGCAGGCGCCCTGGGCCCTGGCCCTGCCCTCCTGGATGCAGCTGGCCAGCAGGGAGCTGTCCTGGCGGTACCAGTAGCAGAGGCTGAGTGCCAGGGCGGGCAGCAGGAACAGGGAGATGACCAGCAGGGCCAGCAGGATGGACTCGTGGGCTGCCAGGGGAGCACAGGGGCCAGTCAGGGGCTGGCACAGCCAGCAGCCCCCGCCCTGCTCATGGTGACCCCACTGCCCATTGCTGGCACATTGGTTGGGTGCCACCAACCAGCCTGAGCTGGGCACGGGCTGTGGGGCTGCCTGCATGTCACAGACATCTTTTATGGAAAATCCTTTCCTTAGGATTCTTCCTCCTGAGAAGCTGAGAGGCCTCAGGAACAAAATGCAAACATTGATTATCTGCTGCTGTGGGATGCAACAGGTAAATCTTTGATTGGTCCATGTTAAATGTTCATCATTAATGGCCAATCACAGTCAGCTGGCTCGGGCTCTCTGTCCGTGCCACAAACCTTTGTTATCATTCTTTGCTATTCTATTCTTAGCCAGCTTCTGATGAAACCTTTTCTTCTATTCTTTTAGTCTAGTTTTAATGTAATATATATGATAAAATAATAAATCAGCCTTCTGAACCATGGAGTCAGATCCTGTCCCTGCCCCCATCCTGGGACCCTGTGAGCACAGTCACACCTGCACAGGCCCCTCTGGGAGCCCCCAGCCCTGCCCTGGCCCTGCTGCAGCCCAGGAGCCCTCAGGTCATGGGGACAGTGGCACTGTGGACAGAGTGACTGACCATGGATCTGCACAGGGACAGAGTGACTGACCATGGATCTGCACAGGGACAGAGTGACTGACCATGGATCTGTACAGGGACAGAGTGACTGACCATGGATCTGCACAGGGACAGAGTGACTGACCATGGATCTGCACAGGGACAGAGTGACTGACCATGGCTCAGGACACAGGGACAGTGTCACTCACTCACAGTGGCCCTGCACAGGGACAGTGTGACTGACCATGGCTCTGCACAGGGACAGTGTCACTCACTCACAGTGGCCCTGCACAGGGACAGTGTGACTGACCATGGCTCAGGACACAGGGACAGTGTCACTCACTCACAGTGGCTCAGGACACAGGGACAGTGTCACTCACTGACCATGGCTCTGCACAGGGACAGTGTGACTGACCATGGATCTGTACAGGGACAGTGTCACTCACTCACAGTGGCCCTGCACAGGGACAGTGTCACTCACTCACAGTGGCCCTGCACAGGGACAGTGTCACTCACTCACAGTGGCTCTGCACAGGGACAGTGTCACTCACTCACCATGGCACAGGGACAGTGTCACTCACTGACCATGGCTCTGCACAGGGACAGTGTGACTGACCATGGATCTGCACAGGGACAGGTCACTCACTCACCATGGCTCAGGACACAGGGACAGTGTCACTCACTCACAGTGGCCCTGCTCAGGGACAGGTCACTCACTCACCGTGGCTCAGGACACAGGGACAGTCACTCACTCACCGTGGCTCAGGGCCAGTGTCACTCACTCACAGTGGCTCAGGACACAGGGCCAGTGTCACTCACTCACCATGGCTCTGCACAGGGACAGTCACTCACTCACCGTGGCTCAGGACACAAGGACAGTGTCACTCACTCACCGTGGCTCAGGGACAGTGTCACTCACTCACCGTGGCTCAGGACACAGGGACAGTCACTCACTCACCGTGGCTCAGGACACAGGGACAGTGTCACTCACTCACCGTGGCTCAGGACACAGGGACAGTCACTCACTCACAGTGGCTCAGGACACAAGGACAGTGTCACTCACTCACAGTGGCTCAGGACACAAGGACAGTGTCACTCACTGACCATGGCTCTGCACAGGGACAGTGTCACTCACTCACCGTGGCTCAGGACACAGGGACAGTCACTCACTCACCGTGGCTCTGCACAGGGACAGTGTGACTGACCATGGATCTGTACAGGGACAGTCACTCACTCACCGTGGCTCAGGGCCAGTGTCACTCACTCACCGTGGCTCTGCACGGGGCCGCTGTCCACGCTGCCCCCCAGCCCCGGCTTGTCGCAGAACGGGGGGGCCCAGCCGGGCTCACAGTGACAGTTCTTGTTGCTGTTGCACACCTGGGGACACAGGACAGGGCTGGCACGTGTGGCAGTGATGGTCCACAGGGAGGAATGGACAGATGGTGACACGAGTCTGGGCTGAGGGAGCTTCACCCCTGACAATGCTCCCTTGGACATCACAGAATCCTGGAATGGGCTGGGATCAGGGAAGGACCCTAAATCCCACCCAGTGCCACCCTGCCATGGCAGGGACACCTCCCACTGTCCCAGGTGCTCCAGCCCCAATGTCCAGCCTGGCCTGGGGCACTGCCAGGGATCCAGGGGCAGCCCCAGCAAATCTGGGAATTCCAGCCCAGCCCCTGCCCACCCTGCCAGGGAACAATTCCTGCCCCATATCCCATCTCCATCTCTTCTTTCAGTTTGAAGCCATTCTCCCTGCTCCTGTCCCTATCTGCCCATGTAAAAAGTCACCCCCCTTCTCCTTTATAACCCTATTTTAGTGCTGGAAGGTGCCAGAAGGTGCCCCCAGAACCTGCTCATCTCCAGGCTGACCAGCTCCAGCTCTGGAGCCTGAGCCATGCTGGGCAGAACAAGGGCAGGTGTGGATGTTGTGGCTGTCACAGAAGGGTCAGTCAGGTGTTTTATCTGCCACACCCAGAACCCAGCAGTGGCTGTTGCCTCATCCCACAGAGCTCAGGCCTCTGTAACCCTTCTGCCCTGGAGAGCAGCTTTCCTCCCCTCCCTGAGCCCCTACCCTGCCTTTCTGCTGCCCTGCTTCTCCTTCCAGCTCTTGTTCTGCTCTCAGGGGGACCCCACACCTGCTCTGAGCTCCAAACAGTCTCCAGCCCAAACCAGACCCTGAGCCAAGCTTTGCAGGTGGCCCTGACACCACCAACAGCCCTGTTCCTCCTGCTGGGACACGGCTGAGCAAAAACCCTGCCCTGCCTGGGACAGGTCTGAGAGGCACAAACCCACGGGGTCCCAGTGCCCATCCCTGTGGCAGACCCTGGGGCTGGCACCCAGCCCTGCCCTGATGCCAGGGGCTCCCTGCAGGTGCCATGCCCGTGGCAGACCCTGGGGTTTTCTCCCTGCAGGTGCCATGCCCGTGGCAGACACTCCCAGCCCTGCCCATGATGCCAGGGGCTCCCAGCAGGTCCCACTCCCCTGGCAGACACTCCCAGCCCTGCCCTGCCAGCCGGGGCTCCCAGCAGAGCTCACCCCGTGGCCGTGGCAGCGGGACTCGCACTCCTCCAGCTCCACCAGGGACGCGTTCTGGCACCGCCGGTCCTTGCACACCTGGGGGGACACAGCAGAGGGGCTGGGGTCACCCCGGGACCTGGACAGGGACAGCTGGGGGGTCTCCAAAGGCTTGGAGTGCTGGAAAATGCAGGTGGTGAAATCACATGGCTCCAGCCAAGGGATCCCATTCCCTGTGCAGAGCCCAGCCAGCAGCACTCCCACCCCCTCCACACACAGACCCTGCCAGCTCCTGGAGAAACCAGCTCCATCTGGCCCCAAAACCAAGAGAAACCAGCTCCATCTGGCCCCAAAACCAAGAGAAACCAGCTCCATCTGGCCCCAAAACCAAGAGAAACCAGCTCCATCTGGCCCCAAAACCAAGAGAAACCAGCTCCATCTGGCCCCAAAACCAAGAGAAACCATTTCCCATTTGGCCCCAAAACCAAGAGAAACCATTTCCCATTTGGCCTCCAAACCCAGGCACTGGCCAAAATAAACAATGCTGCATTTCAAAACTGGCCATATTTCCTCCTGGAAATGTCACTGCTTTGGCCTTCCCAATGAAGATTTCACTGTTTAAATGCCAAGCAGGGAAGGCTGTGTCCTCACAGCCAGCCCTCTCTGGAGCACATCCCTCCTGCCCTGTCCTCCAGCAGCCTCTGCCCTCTCTCAGCTCAGCTGGCCCCTCCAAAGCCCTTGGAGATGCAGAGAGCAATGCCCAGTTAGCACTGCCCTTGTCACGTTGATTCCTGGCAGATTTCCTGTTTCCTCTGGGAAACAATCTCTTCATTGGAGGAATCCTCAATCAAATCCTGGGGCAATTCCTGCTGGGCTTGCTCCTCTCTGAACCGATTTGGTGAAGAAGCTTGGAGGGCACAGAGAACGATTTGGTGGCCTAAACATGCCTGAACATCTGGTGATGCCCACAAATGCCCAGGGTGAGAAGAACCTGGTGACCCACAAACACCTGGGGGCAGCAGTTGAGGTGACACTAAGACAACATCTACAGGTGTGGAAGGAACCACTGCAGGGCCTGGCTGTGACACAGGGAAGGGCCATGAGCAGCCTGGAGCTGGGTCAGAGCCCAGAAAAGGTGCCTGGAGCTGGGGCAGGGCCCTGGAGCTGGGGCAGAGCCCATAGGAGGTGCCTGGAGCTGGGTCAGAGCCCTGGAGCTGGGTCAGAGCCCAGGGCAGGTGCCTGGAGCTGGGTCAGAGCCCAGGGCAGGTGTCCCTCAGCAGAGCCCGGGCCAGGAGGGGCACTCACCATGCCATCCCCGCACTTGGTGCCCGTCAGCACCAGCCCTGGGTCGGACAGGTCCTCCTGGTCGTCCTTGGCGCTGTAGACGAAGGTGCCCCTGCACCTGACCTCGCGGCCCTGGAGGCGGATGGTGGTGTCGATGGACACCGTGTTGGTGCCCTGCGGCTTCTTGGCAGAGCTCTGGCACTGGATCTTCCCACACATGGCATCCCTGCAGCGGGCACGGCCGGGCGGAGCTGGCACAGGGGGCAGTGGTGCCCCCTCAGCCCCCCAGCCCCAGCATCCCACACCTGGGGGTGACTCCCGTGGGGTTATGGACACCCTGGAGAGGCTGAGCAGGGAAATCATGGACAGCACAGAAATGATGGAGGGAAACAGCCAGGGGAGGGCAGGGGAGGCTCTGACATCCTGGAGTCACTGGGGACAGAGAGCACAACTCCCTAAATGTGACATTTAGAACACAGAGAGCACAACTCCCTAAATGTGGCACTGAGATCACAGAGAGCACAACTCCCTAAATGTGGCACTGAGATCACAGAGAGCACAACTCCCTAAATGTGGGACTGGGGACAGAGAGCACAACTCCCTAAATGTGGCACTGGGGACAGAGAGCACAACTCCCTGAATATGGGATTGGGACATCAGAGAGCACAACTCCCTAAATGTGGCACTGGGAATATCAGAGAGCACAACTCCCTAAATGTGGCACTGGGGACACAGAGAGCACAACTCCCTAAATGTGACATTTAGAACACAGAGAGCACAACTCCCTAAATGTGGGACTGAGATCACAGAGAGCACAACTCCCTAAATGTGGGACTGGGAATATCAGAGAGCACAACTCCCTAAATGTGGGACTGAGATCACAGAGAGCACAACTCCCTAAATGTGGCACTGGGGACAGAGAGCACAACTCCCTAAATGTGGCACTGGGAATATCAGAGAGCACAACTCCCTAGATGTGGGACTGGGACATCAGAGAGCACAACTCCCTAAATGTGGCACTGGGATCACAGAGAGCACAACTCCCTGAATGTGACACTGGTTTTGATTGCCCAGCAGGCTGGGCTGGGAGCTGCCCATGGTGGGACAGCAGAATCACAGATTGAGGATGGAAAAGACCTCGAGATCTCCAAGTGCCAGCTCCCAGCAGCGATGGGGACAGAGCCCAGGAGGGGCTGGTGGCTTCCTGGGGTACAAAACAGGGCTGCCCCAAGGGCTGCTTCCCACGGCAGGGGTGAGGCAGGGCCCTCCCAGTGGCGTGGCAGGGGTGGTAGGGGTGGCAGGGGCAGCTGTGGGCACAGGAGGGGACACGGGTGCCAGCGCTGTGCCCACCTCTTGTCACACTTGACGTAGCGGCCCTGGCTGTCCTTGCCGCAGTTGCCGTAGGTGTTCCCGGCCATGTTGACGTCCTGGAAGCAGGCATCAGGGGCTGGCCACGCTCCTGCACACGGGGAGAGCTCTGGGGACCGGGACAGGCAGGGACCGGCAGAGGGAGCAGCACAGGGAGAGCACACCAGGGACAGCTCGCCCAGGGCTGCTGCACTGCCAGGCCAGGGACAGGAGGGATGAACTTCCCCATTTGCTGCAGTCTTGAGGAGGATTTTGCTCACAGAATGGGTTGGGTTGGAAGAGACCTTAAACCCACCCAGTTCCACCCAGGGCAGGGACACCTCCCACTGTCCCAGGCTGCTCCCAGCCCCAGTGTCCAACCTGGACATTCCAGGGATGCAGGGGCACCCACAGCTGCTCTGGGCACCCCCATCCCATTCCCGAGGATTTGGGGTTCAGAACTGTGCCCTGGCTGTTGGTGTGGCTGTGGCTGTGCCAGGGCCCCAAGGAACCCCTTGGGCACCCCCAGGCTGTGCTGCAGTGAGGGGTGGGACTGACCTGGCCCCCAGAGCTGCACACACTGCTGCTCGTGGGTCTGACCTGGCCCCAGAGCTGCACACACTGCTGCTCGTGGGTCATGCACAGGATGGGACTGACCTGGCCCCCAGAGCTGCACACACTGCTGCTCGTGGGTCATGCACAGGAGGGGAGGGACTGACCTGGCCCCCAGAGCTGCACACACTGCTGCTCGTGGGTCATGCACAGGAGGAATGGGACTGACCTGGCCCCCAGAGCTGCACACACTGCTGCTCGTGGGTCATGCACAGGACAGGTGGGACTGACCTGGCCCCAGAGCTGCACACACTGCTGCTCGTGGGTCTGACCTGGCCCCAGAGCTGCACACACTGCTGCTCGTGGGTCATGCACAGGAGGGTTTGGGACTGACCTGGCCCCCAGAGCTGCACACACTGCTGCTTGTGGGTCTGACCTGGCCCCAGAGCTGCACACACTGCTGCTCGTGGGTCATGCACAGGAGGGTTTGGGACTGACCTGGCCCCCAGAGCTGCACACACTGCTGCTCGTGGGTCATGCACAGGAGGAATGGGTCTGACCTGGCCCCAGAGCTGCACACACTGCTGCTGCTGGGCCATGCACAGGAGGAATGGGACTGACCTGGCCCCCAGAGCTGCACACACTGCTGCTCATGGGTCATGCACAGGAGGGTTTTGGACTGACCTGGCCCCCAGAGCTGCACACACTGCTGCTCGTGGGTCATGCACAGGAGGGGAGGGACTGACCTGGCCCCCAGAGCTGCACACACTGCTGCTCGTGGGTCATGCACAGGATGGGACTGACCTGGCCCCCAGAGCTGCACACACTGCTGCTCGTGGGTCTGACCTGGCCCCCAGAGCTGCACACACTGCTGCTCGTGGGTCATGCACAGGAGGGTTTTGGACTGACCTGGCCCCCAGAGCTGCACACACTGCTGCTCGTGGGTCATGCACAGGATGGGACTGACCTGGCCCCCAGAGCTGCACACACTGCTGCTCATGGGTCATGCACACACCATTACTGCAATTTGGGACTGACCTGGCCCCCAGAGCTGCACACACTGCTGCTCGTGGGTCATGCACAGGAGGAATGGGACTGACCTGGCCCCCAGAGCTGCACACACTGCTGCTCGTGGGTCATGCACAGGACAGGTGGGACTGACCTGGCCCCCAGAGCTGCACACACTGCTGCTCGTGGGTCATGCACATGCCGTTGCTGCAGTAGGCCTGGCCCCGGGCGCACGAGGAGCCGTCCAGCAGGTACACGTTGGGAGGGCAGTACGGGGACACGCCCGTGCAGAACTCGGGCAGGTCACAGGAGCCAGCGGCCTCCCGGCACAGAGTGCCAGCCACCTTCAGCTGGGGACACACGGGGACACAGTGGGGACAGGGGGCAGTGACACGGGGACACACTGGGGACAGGGGGCAGTGACACGGGGACACACTGGGGACAGGGGGCAGTGACAGGGGGACACACTGAGAACAGGGGGCAGTGACAGGGGGACACACTGGGGACAGGGGGCACTGACACGGGGACACAGTGGGGACAGGGGGCACTGACACGGGGACACACTGGGGACAGGGGGCAGTGACAGGGGGACACAGTGGGGGCAGGGGGCACTGACACGGGGACACACTGGGGACAGGGGGCAGTGACACAGGGACACAGTGGGTACAGAGTGGGGACAGGCAGCACTGACACAGGGACAGACTGGGGACAGGTGGCACTGACACAGGGACACACTGGGGACAGGGGGCAGTGACACGGGGACAGATTGGAGATAGGGGGCAGTGACACGGGGACACAGTGGGGACACGGGGCATTGACATGGGGACACACTGGGCACAGGTGGCACTGACGGTGCCTCCTGGCACAGCTGGCACAGCTGGCAGCTCTAACATGACACAGGTGCCCTGGGGGGTCCTGGGGCTGTCAGGGCACGGGCACACGTTCCTCAGCAGGACCCCAGCCACAACACTGGCAGAGGAATTCTCCTGCACAGGGACTGGGGACAAGGGATGGAGGGACAGCACCCAGGGAATGATCCCAGTGCCAGGGGCTGGATGGGACATTGGGAATTGGGAATTGTCCCCTGGCAGGGTGGGCAGGCCCTGGCACAGGTGCCCAGAGCAGCCCCAGCTGCAGTGCCCAGGCCAGGTTGGACACTGGGGCTGGAGCACCTGGGACAGTGGGAGGTGTCCCTGCCATGGCAGGGGTGGCACTGGGTGGGCACGGGGGTGCAGGGGGTGGCACAGGGTGGCACAGGGTGGGCAGGGGTAACACAGGGTGGGCAGGCTGGGTCTCACCTTGCAGCCATGGCAGCAGTCACCGTGGGCACACTGGGCCCCCTCCTTGAGCGTGCAGTTGTGGGCATTGCAGCAGGGGTTGGTGCACTCCTGTGGGCAGCACAGCTCCGTGGGCCGGGGTCCAGCCCTCCCCAGCGCTGCCCCAGCCCCTGCCCAGCCATGCCAGCCGTGCCCTGCTCATCCTGCCACGGGGCACACTGAGGCACAGAGGGCAGGGGGAGAATGGGCACTCGGGGGGGGAAGGCAGGACTGGGATGGATGGGTTTGGGAAGGTGGGACTGGGATGGATGGGTTTGGGAAGGTGGGACTGGGATGGATGGGTTCAGGAAGGCAGGACTGGGATGGATGGGTTCAGGAAGGTGGGACTGGGATGGATGGGTTTGGGAAGGTGGGACTGGGATGGATGGGTTCAGGAAGGCAGGACTGGGATGGATGGGTTCAGGAAGGTGGGACTGGGATGGATGGGTTTGGGAAGGTGGGACTGGGATGGATGGGTTCAGGAAGGCGGGACTGGGATGGATGGGTTTGGGAAGGTGGGACTGGGATGGATGGGTTCAGGAAGGCAGGACTGGGATGGATGGGTTCAGGAAGGCAGGACTGGGATGGATGGGTTTGGGAAGGCAGGACTGGGATGGATGGGTTCAGGAAGGTGGGACTGGGATGGATGGGTTCAGGAAGGCAGGACTGGGATGGATGGGTTCGGGAAGGTGGGACTGGGATGGATGGGTTCAGGAAGGTGGGACTGGGATGGATGGGTTTGGGAAGGTGGGACTGGGATGGATGGGTTCAGGAAGGTGGGACTGGGATGGATGGGTTCGGGAAGGTGGGACTGGGAAAAGCCCTTGGGATGGAGCCCCTGTGGTGACAGCCAAACCCCCCTTGGCAATGCCCTGTGCAGGAACTGCCTCAGCTGAGGAGGACCCCAGGACCCCCCTGTCCCTGCACGTCCCAGGAGGGTCACTCTGTCCCTCCATGTCCCATGAGGGTCACACTCTGGGTCACACATGTCCCATGAGGGACCCCCTGTCCCTCTGCCTCTCACGAGGACCCCCTGTCCCTTCCCCTCCCATGAGGACCCCCTGTCCCTCCCCCTCCCATGAGGGTCACATTCTGTCCCTCCACATCCCAGGAGGGTCACTCTGTCCCTTCATGTCCCATGAAGACCCCCTGTGTCTCCATGTCCCAGGAGGGTCACTCTACATCCCATGAGGGTCACTTTGTCCTTCCATGTTCCATGAGGACCCCCTGTCCCTGTTGCCCCCCGTGTCCCACAAGGACCCCCCTGTCCCCCCATGTCCCCCTGTCCCCCCATGTCCCCCAGGCCCCCCATACCTCCATCTCCCATAAGGGCCCCCCTGTCCCCCATGTCCCCCAGGCCCCCTGTCCCTCCATGTCCCCCAGGCCCCCCTGTCCCCCATGTCCCACAGGACCCCCTGTCCCCCCATGTCCCATAGGCCCCCCATGTCCCCCGGGCCCCCCTGTCCCCCGGGCCCCCCGTACCTCCGCCTCCCCGCAGTCGCAGTCCTCCCCCTCCTCGCGGAAGCCGTTGCCGCATTTCCGTGCCCCCACCAGGTCCTTGGTGTCGGGCAGGTTGAACAGGCACATTCCCCCTCCCTTCTGGAAGTAGCTCTCCAGCTGCCTCCGGCTGCAGGAGCTGAACACCCGCGGGAAGGGGTGCCTGGGGACACGGGGAACGGTGACAACGGGAATCCAGCATGTGACAGCGGGCACAGACTGGCACAGACCCTCCCGGGAATCCAGCACGTGGAGAACGGGCACAGACTGGCACAGACCCTCCCGGGAATCCAGCACGTGGGAACGGGCACAGACTGGCACAGACCCTCCCGGGAATCCAGCACGTGGGAACGGGCACAGACTGGCACAGACCCTCCCGGGAATCCAGCACGTGGAGAACGGGCACAGACTGGCACAGACCCTCCCACAGCACACTCCCCATTGCTCAGCGACCCAGGAGAGACAGAGTGGAAATTCTCCAGAGTAGAAATCCATTCTGATTTAGATTTAGATTCTGATTTTTTTTGTCCCCCACTCCATGTCCCTGGAGCTGGGGACACCCTGAACTCCAGGTGTGTGCTGAAGCCAAGTGGAAATTTTCTAGGGTAGAAATCCATTTTGATTTAGGTGAAATGTACATTTTTGAGTTGAGTCTGTGGTTAGAAAACAGAGCTATGTACCTGACTGCAAGGCCTAAGAAACTGCTTCAGAGAAAGACAGAGATGAGACAGAGAGTGATAAAAAATGACAGAGAGAGACTGCTGTGAGAGAGGTCAACCTGACCTAGGAACTCTTTCTGATAAACAAGAACTAGCAGCAAATGTCATGTAAAATTTGTAAAAATGAACATGTATGAACCTACAGTGAAATTGTATGTGTATGTATTTGAGAGGGGGATAAAAAGGGACCTGAAATGCCCAGAGGTGCCCATGGCAATTTAAGGGAATGGTTCCCACATGGGTCCAGCACACACCGGATTTACAACTCTCACAGAGTTGTGGAGTTTTGACCATCTCTGCAAAACAGTGTCACCCCTGCCCTGGGACAGCACAGTCACCTCTGTGCCACCCCAGGGCAGGTCCCCACACCTGAACAGTGTCACCCCTGCCCGGGGACAGCACAGTGACCTCTGCCCTGGGACAGCACAGTCACCTCTGCCCAGGGACAGCACAGTCACCCCTGCCCAGGGACAGCAGAGTCACCTCTGCCCAGGGACAGCACAGTCACCTCTGCCCAGGGACAGCACAGTCACCCCTGCCCAGGGACAGCAGAGTCACCTCTGCCCTGGGACAGCACAGTCACCTCTGCCCAGGGACAGCACAGTCACCTCTGTCCTGGGACAGCACAGTCACCTCTGAGCCACCCCAGGGCAGGTCCCCACACCTGAACAGGGTCACCTCTGTCCTGGGACAGCACAGTCACCTCTGTCCTGGGACAGCACAGTCACCCCTGCCTGGGGACAGCACAGTCACCTCTGTGCCATCCCAGGGCAGGTCCCCACACCTGAACAGTGTCACCCCTACCCTGGGACAGCACAGTCACCCCTGCCCTGGGACAGCACAGTCACCCCTGCCCAGGGACAGCACAGACCCCCTGAGCCACCCCAGGGCAGGTCCCCACACCTGAACAGTGTCACCCCTGCCCAGGGACAGCACAGTGACCCCTGCCCTGGGACAGCACAGTCACCTCTGCCCTGGGACAGCACAGTCACCTCTGCCCTGGGACAGCACAGTCACCCCTGCCCGGGGACAGCACAGTCACCTCTGAGCCACCCCAGGGCAGGTCCCCACACCTGAACAGGGTCACCTCTGTCCTGGGACAGCACAGTCACCTCTGCCCTGGGACAGCACAGTCACCCCTGCCCAGGGACAGCACAGTCACCTCTGCCCAGGGACAGCACAGTCACCTCTGCCCAGGGACAGCACAGTCACCTCTGAGCCACCCCAGGGCAGGTCCCCACACCTGAACAGTGTCACCCCTGCCCTGGGACAGCACAGTCACCCCTGCCCAGGGACAGCACAGTCACCCCTGCCCAGGGACAGCACAGACCCCCTGAGCCACCCCAGGGCAGGTCCCCACACCTGCAGGGTGCTCTGCTCCCCCTCAGCCACAGCAAAGCCCTTCCTGTGCTCACTGAACCACACAGCAAACACCACCTGGGCCCTGAAAAACCCACAGCTGAGATGTTTGAACATCACTTAAAATTAAAGAAATGTGTAAAAAAATACCAAAAAGGACACAGAGAGCAGCAAAAAATAAAATAGTCAGAGCCTACAGTGTGTAAGGAAGTGAGGAACAGGAGAAACATTCATTTTCTACAGAACCTCTGAGCAAGGTTCTTCTCTAATTTCACTCTTTGTGGGGGTTCAGTGGTTTATGAAGAAGAAGGAAGCATTTCCTTCTTCTTAAAAACAGTTTCATTTCCCCTTAAAGCTGAAAAATATTTTCATAGCAGGACATGTCATTCCCAAGATGACTCAGAGGACAGTTTTTAAAAGTGGTTTTGAAATCTCTTGAGCTGGAGAGAAACCTGTAAGAGCCTGCAGGTTATGGAGGCTGAGCAAATCAATGCACCCTACATGTTCTTATGTATATTCATCCACATGGCTGTGCAAACACAGCCAGAACTCTGCTGCTCCCCAGCACAGCCTGCCCAGGCAGAGGTTAAACCTGCAGGGTCAATGCCAGGGTCTGGCAGCCCTGAAAGCACCACTGGGGTCCCACTGCTCATTCCTAACTGGAAGAGCAGCTGGGCTCAAACCCAGGGAATGAGCAGCAGAATAAACCCTGCTCTTGCTCAGGGCAGGGACATCTGGGATGGGAGATCCTCAGGGGGGGAGAAGGGCTGGAAAGGGAACTGGCACCAACCACGTGGAATGTGAAACCCACCCAGTGCCACCCCTGCCATGGCAGGGACACCTCCCACTGCCCCAGGTGCTCCCAGTGTCCAGCCTGGCCTTGGGCACTGCCAGGGATCCAGGGGCAGCCACAGCAAATCTGGGAATTCCAGCCCAGCCAGGAATTCCTTGCCCAGATCCCAGCCCAATCTCCCCTTTCCCAGTGGGAGCCATTCCCTGGGTGCTGTCCCTCTGTCCCTTGTCCCCAGTCCCTGTGCAGCTCTCCTGGAGCCCCTGCAGGCCCTGCCAGGGGCTCTGAGCTCTGCCTGGAGCCTTCCCTTCTCCAGGGGAACATTCCCAGCTCTGCCAGCCTGGCTGCAGAGCAGAGGTGACAGCATTCCCTGCCTGCACACAGCACTGCAGCCTGCTGGGGCTCTGGGGACACATCCAGGGTTATGGGGACACATCCCAGGACACATCCAGGGCTATGGGGACACATCCCAGGACACATCCAGGGCACTGGGGACACACTCAGGGCACTGGGGACACATCCAGGTCAACCTCTGGGGACATATCCAGGGCTATGGGGGACACGTCCAGGGTTATGGGGACACGTCCCAGGACACATCCAGAGCACTGGGGACATATCCAAGACATTGGGGACACACCCAGGGCATTGGGGACACATCCAGGTCAACCTCTGGGGACACATCCAGGGTTATGGAGACACATCCAGGGTTATGGGGACACATCCAGGCTTATGGGGACACGTCCGAGGACAGGACACATCCAGAGCACTGGGGACAATCCAGGACATTGGGGACACACCCAGGGCTCTGGGGACAATGCAGGGCTCTGGGGACACATCCATGGCTCTGGGGACAATGCAGGGCTCTGGGGTCACACCCATGGCTCTGGGGTCACACCCATGGCTCTGGGGACAATCCATGGCTCTGGGGACAATCCATGGCTCTGGGGTCACACCCATGGCTCTGGGGACACATCCATGGCTCTGGGGACAATCCATGGCTCTGGGGTGACAATCCACGGCTCTGGGGTCACAGCCAGGGCCAGCGCACTCACCCGGTGGCCGCGGCCATGACGCAGCCGCCCTGCTCGGGGGTGGCCTCGGCGCAGCAGCCGGGGCTGTCGTGCACCAGCCCGAAGTTGTGGCCGATCTCGTGCGCCATGGTGGCGGCAGCGCCCACCGGCTGCTCCGCGTGGTCCTGAGGGAGGGGATGTGTTACCAGGGCCACCAGCACCGAGGGACAGGGTCACCCACAGCAGGGAGTGTCACCAGGGCCAGCAGAACCAAGGGACAGGGTCACCCACAGCAGGGAGGGACAGGGTCACCCACAGCAGGGAGTGTCACCAGGGCCAGCAGGGAGGGACAGGGCCACCCACAGCGGGGAGTGTCACCAGGGCCACCAGCACCAAGGGACAGGGCCACCCACAGCAGGGAGTATCACCAGGGCCAGCAGGGAGGGACAGGGTCACCCACAGCGGGGAGGGGAGCTGGGCACGGGGGGAACACTCAGCCCCACATGAGGAGGGGTTGGAGGAAGGTTCATGGAGAAGGGGTTGGAAGAAGGTTCATGGAGAAGGGGGTGGAGGAAGGTTCATGGAGAAGGGGTTGGAGGAAGGTTCATGGAGAAGGGGTTGGAGGAAGGTTCATGGAGAAGGGCTTGTTCATGGCACAAGTGGGGTTTGGTCTCCTGATTTTCCCCTGTGGGACTGGTGGGAAGCTCCTGGCTGGGGCCAGCTGCTCAAACCCCAGGGCACATCCCAAAACCCAGAAACCTGGGTGCCCCCCACCACCCTGCCCAGGGACCATCACAGGTCATCAGGGCCACTGTGACCACCCCATCATGCCCAGGAGAGATTATCTGGGCAGAGATGGTCCCAGAAACCCAGAGAGCAGAAGCAGGGACAGGCAGGGGCTCTCCAGCACGAGGGACAGGAGCAGCACAGGAGATCCCAGAGCTGCTGCTAGTTGGGAGCTGGGGCTGGGAGACCTTTGGCAGCCCCTTCTGTGCACCTGAGGGGTCAGGAGCTACAGCATCACCCCTACAGCATCACCCCTCACCTTCAGGCTGCCCCCAGGTCAGGAGCTACAACACCACCCCTACATCACCCCTCACCTTCAGGCTGCACCCCAGGCCCAACTCAGGGGTGCTGGCCCAGCCTCAGGGGCTGCTCTCCAGCCCCAGGGAGCTCTCCCCCGGGCAGGGGTGGCCCAGGGACCCCCTTACCACGCTGACCCCTCCGGAGTTGTCGGCGCTGCACATGCCCTCCAGCGGGGCCATGCCGATGGTGGTGCCCCCGAAGGTCTTCCCTCTGCCGGGCAGGAGAGCGGGGCCAGCTCAGCGCTGGGGGTCAGGAGTGCCCAGCCCCGCCTGGAGCCCCCTCCCAGCGCCCAGCCAGGCACCCACGTCAGCAGCTGGGCGTTGTCGTGCCTCCTGCGCGCCCGCAGGGATTTCTTCCACTGCAGGAAGGCCCAGAGCGTGGCGTTGGCGTCGCTGCTCACCGCGCACTGGTCGCGCTCCGTCCACACCTCCAGCCCGATCAGGGCCACCTTGATGTTCAGCAGCCTGTAGAACTGCAGCAGGGCACAGGTGGGGGCAATTCCCTGCACCCTCCCTCCCTGCTGCGGGGCCCTCGTGTTTCCCCGGGGCTGTGTGACCCAGAACACACCTGTCCCACACCCACCTGCAAGCATGGGCTCCACAGGCACAGGTGTGGGCACTCAGGTGGCACGATGGCATTCAGTGACAACACCTCTGTGTGTCCCTTCTTTGCCACAAATGATCCCAGGCAGGGGCCAGTGAATGTTCCCTGCTGAGCTCAGCCCAGGTGACCAAGCCCTCCCCACCATGTGCTCAGAGAGCTCCTGAACTCCTCCATGGGCAGCCAGGGCCTGGCACAGCTGCCCAGGAGAGGGGTGCAGTCCCCATCCCTGAAGGGATTTACAGTCACGTGCATGTGGCCCCTGGGGACACGGTCAGTGCTGGCCTTGGCAGTGCTGGGGAATGACTGGACTCGAAGGACTCAGAGACCCTTTCTGACCTTAACAGTTCTGTAATTCTGTGATTCCTTGCCCTGGTGACACGGGGACAGTCCCTGGGGCCACACAAGGGCCTGGCAGGTCCCTCACCTTGTCCACGTAGTTGGCGATCTCCACGATGCGCTGCTTGGTGCGGCCCAGGTTGAGGTTCTGGTTCCTGTACTGGAGAGAGGTGAGGATGGGGAAGGCCCACGGGGTCAGTCCAGGGTGGAGACAGAGAGGGACCCTGGCTGTCTGCCCCCCAGCCTCACCAGGGTGTGATCAGCAACGATGAAGAGCTCCATGTACTTCATGGTCCTCCAGGCATCCCTCCTGGCCTGCAGGCAGACACGGGGCTCAGCAAAGAGGGGCAGCCCCTGCCCTGGGCACCCTCCAGACACCACAGAGCTGCTCAGGAGGGACAGCTGAGAGGGGAAACTGAGGCACAAGGTGACACAGAACGCTTGGGTGGCCCCAAATGACCTCACGTCATATCCCACATGGTAGGATGCAGCACTGAGACCCAACCCAAGCATCCTCTGGGGTCTCCTGCCCAAACTCAACCTACACAAGCCACCCACATGGACCCTCTCACCCCACCTGCCTGCACAGCCTGCCCAGCTGCCAGGGGCATGGGAACTGTCAGCAGTGCTGAGAGCCCCTCCCAGCCCTCTGCCTGTCCCCAGACTGATCCTGAGTGGATTTATCCGAGCAGATTTATCCATGAGGGTTTACCTGTGAGGATTCACCCATGAGGATTCACAGTAAATTCACCCATGAAGATTTACCCAGGTGGATTTATTCATGAGGATTTACCCATGAAGATTCACCCTTGAGGATTCACCCAACTGGATTTATCTGAGTGGATTCATCCATGAGGATTCACTCATAAGGATTCACAGTAAATTCACCCACAAGGATTCACCCATGAGGATTCACAGTAAATTCACCTGTGAGAGTTTACTCGAGTGGATTTACCCATGAAGATTCACCCGTGAGGATTTACCTCTGAGGATTCATGGTAAATTCACCTGAGTGGATTTACCCGTGAGGATTCACCCACGAGGATTTACCCAAGTGGATTTACCCATGAGGATTCACAGTAAATTCACCTGTGAAGATTTACCCGAGTGGATTTACCCATGAAGATTCACCAGTGAGGATTCATGGTAAATTCACCCGAGTGGATTTACCTGTGAGGATTCACCCATGAGGATTCACTCATAAGGATTCACAGTAAATTCACCCATGAGGATTTACCCAAGTGGATTCACCCGTGAGGATTCACAGTAAATTCACCCAAGGGGATTTACCCGTGAGGATTTAGCCATGAGGATTCACCCATGAGGATTTACCCATGAGGATTCACCCAAGTGGATTCACATGAGTGGATTTACCCATGAAGATTCACCCATGAGGATTCACCCCTGAGGATTCATGGTAAATTCCCCTAACTGGATTCACCCCTGAGGATTTACCCATGAGGATTTACCCATGAGGATTCCCCCCTGAGGATTTACCCATGAGGATTCACCCGTGAGGATTCACCAGTGAGGATTCACCCCTGAGGATTCCCCCCTGAGGATTTACCCATGAGGATTCACCCGTGAGGATTCACCCCTGAGGATTCCCCCCTGAGGATTCCCCCCTGAGGATTTACCCGCGTGCGCCGTGGCTGGAAGAGCCGGGCCATGCCAGCCACGGTGCTGCCCAGGTGCTGGCCGTGCCCGCAGGTGCCCCCTGGCACGGGCAGGTGTTCTGCTCGCTGGATGAGGTGGAGGCCGGGCTCGGGGGGCCCCAGGGGGCTCAGGTAGTAGCTGGTGTTGCTGCTCAGCACTATGAGGCCCCTGGAGATGGGAACGGCCCCGATGGCTCCTGTGGTGCTTCCCCCATGCCCCGAGGCCCCACACACCCGTGGCACATCAGCCTGGTCTGTACCCAAGCTGGGAGCAGGGACAGGAGCTGGGGAACTCTGCCCAAACAGCCCCAGGACAATAAACCCTGGGCACCAAAACCTCCCCCCTTCAGAGCACAGGGGTCTGGGACAGCTGCTCTGGGGTGCAGGGACCTGCCCCTCCAGGGATAAAATTCCTGGGAATAAGCTCGTGCTGCCTGAAATATGGTCCCTGCCCAGCCTGCCCAGTCCTGGGGCTGGGGGAAAGGTGGGAGAAGGAGGAAGGACAAGATGGGAGCCATGGGAAAAGCAGCCCATGGAGCATTTGGAGCTGGGCTTGCAGGAGCACTGGTGCTGCTTGGGGGGTCCCAAAGGGGATCCCTGCAGAGAGAGGGAGCAGTGGATCCATCCCACCTTTGTCAGCTCCAAAACCCACTAGACCCTGTGTTCCTCCAATCCTGATTCCCCCATACCCTACTCCTTCCTCCATTCCCTATTCCTTTCCCCATTCCCTGTTTTTTCCCCCATTTCTTGTTCCTTCCCCCATTCCCTATTCCCTCCCCCATTCCCTGTTCCTTCCCACATTCCCTCTTCCCCCATTCCCCCATTCCCCACTCCCCTTTCCCACATTCCCCATTCCCCATTGCCCCATTCCCATTCCCCCATTCACCGTTCATTCCCCCATCCCCGTTCCCCCATTCCCCATTCCCATTCCCCCATTCCCCTATTCCCCATTCATTCCCCCATACCATATTCCCTGTTCCCCCATTCCCTGCTCCCCCCTTCCCCGTTTCCCCACTCACCATTCCCCATTCCCATTCTCCATTCCCATTCCCCCATTCCCCATTCCTCATTCTCATTCCCCATTCCCTGCTCCCCCATTCCCATTCTCCCATACCATATTCCCTCATTCCCGTTCCCATTCCCCCATACCGTATTCCCCCATTCCCATTCCCCCATTCCCATTCCCATTCCCATCCCCAATCCCCATTCCCATTCCCCCATACTGTATTCCCCCATTCCCATTCCCATTCCCCATTCCCCATTCCCCATTCCCATTCTCCCATTCCCATTCCCCATTCCCATTCCCCATTCCCATTCCCATTCCCCCATTCCCATTCCCCCATTCCCATTCCCCCATTCCCATTCCCATTCCCCCATTCCCATTCCCATTCCCCCATACCGTATTCCCCCATTCCCATTCCCATTCCCATTCCCCCATACCGTATTCCCCCATTCCCATTCCCCATTCCCATTCCCATTCCCCCATTCCCATTCCCATTCCCATTCCCATTCCCCCATACCGTATTCTCCATTCCCATTCCCATTCCCATTCCCCCATACCGTATTCTCCATTCCCATTCCCCATTCCCATTCCCCCATACCGTATTCCCCCATTCCCATTCCCATTCCCATTCCCCCATACCGTATTCTCCATTCCCATTCCCCATTCCCATTCCCCCATACCGTATTCCCCCATTCCCATTCCCATTCCCATTCCCCCATACCGTATTCCCCCATTCCCATTCCCATTCCCCCATACCGTATTCTCCATTCCCATTCCCATTCCCATTCCCATTCCCCCATACCGTATTCTCCATTCCCATTCCCATTCCCATTCCCATTCCCCCATACCGTATTCCCCCATTCCCATTCCCATTCCCATTCCCCCATACCGTATTCCCGAGCAGGTGCTGAGCACGACCCAGGAGCGGCGGTGGCCGCGGACGTGCCCGTGGTAGTGGCAGTGCTCCTGGAGAGAGACAGGGGGCCTTCCTCAGCGAGCTGCTCCCAGAAAAGCTCCCCTTTTCCAACTCCCATTTCCATTTCCCCTTGTCCATGCCCCCTCTTCCATCTCCCCATTTCCATTTCCCTTCTCCGTTTCCCAGCCAGCCGAGCACTGTTCCCCGCACCGGGAATGGGAGCGGGGTCAGCCCAGGACACAGCCCAGGACAGAGCCCGGGACAGAGCCCAGGACACAGCTCGGGACACAGCTCGGGACAGATGCCAGGACACAGCCCGGGACAGATCCCGGGACAGAGCCCGGCGCGGTGCTGGAAGGGTGGCAGAGGCCGGCGGGGCCATGGGGAGGGCCCGGCGCTGCTGTGTTTGTGTCCCGAGGCGCTGTCCGGGGCACGGAGCCGAGCTCTGCCGCATTCCGCCTGCCCCCGGGATCTCCCCCGCCCGCAGCGCTGGGCTCCGGCTCCGTCCGAGCCCCCAGACCCAGAGGGGAGCGCCCCGAGCTCCGCACCCACCGTGTGGTTGGGGGTCACGGTCACGGGCTGGCCCTGCTCGCTGTAGTGCGTCTCCGTGTAGCCCGGAGCCAGCAGCCTGCGGGGACACAGTGGGGACAGAGCGGGGACACAGCGGGGACAGAGTGGGGACACAGCGGGGACACAGCGGGGACACAGCGGGGACAGAGTGGGCAGCGGCTCCAAGGCTGCCGGCACAGCAACGCACCGAACCCCTGAACCTGAGCCCGCCCAGGCCATCCACACATCCCCCAAGCCCCCCTAAACCCAGCCGGGCCATCCACACACTGTCTGAGCCCCCTGAACCATCCACACACTGCCCCGAACCCCCTGAGCCATCCACACATCCCCTGAGCCCCCTGAACCATCCACACATCCCCTGAGCCCCCTGAGCCATCCACACATCCCCTGAGCCCCCTGAGCCATCCACACATTGCCCTGAGCCCCCTGAACCATCCACACATCCCCTGAGCCCCCTGGGCCATTCACACATCCCCTGAGCCCCTGTCACCGCTGTGACCCCAAGCAGAGGCTGCCCAAGGCCAGCAGGGACAGGGATGGCAGCAGGGACAGGGATGGCAGCAGGGACAGGGATGGCAGCAGGGACAGTCCAGTGTCCCTCTGTGCCTCAGCAGGGACAGGGCTGCCCAAACTGGGGTGCCCAAACTGCCCTGATCCAGGTATGACACATGCCATTATTCCATCCTATTCCATTCCATCCCATCCATCCCATCCATCCCATCCCATTCCATCCCATTATCCCATCCCATTATCCCATCCCATCCCATTATCCCATCCCATCCCATTATCTCATGCCATCCCTTCCAGCCACAGGGAAGAGCCAGAGCTGAGCTCACAGCTGGACAGCACATGGGGTGGGAGCTGGGGGGACAGGCTGGAGTGACCCAGGGGTGACAGGACAGAGAAGAGAAGGAGATGAAGAAGATGGCAAAGACAATGAAAGTGAAAAAGATGAAAAAGACAAAAAAGACTAAAAGAATGAAAAAGACGAAGAAGAAGAAGAAGAAGAAGAAGAAGAAGAAGAAGAAGAAGAAGAAGAAGAAAGGAAAAAGAAAAAGGAAAAAGAAAAAAATAAGAAAAAGAAAAAGAAAAAGAAAAAGAAAAAGAAAAAGAAAAAGAAAAAGAAAAAGAAAAAGAAAAAGAAAAAGAAAAAGAAAAAGAAAAAGAAAAAGAAAAAAAAAAGAAAAAGAAAAATTTTCCTGCATTGCTCAGATCTGTGTGACCTTGCCCAGATCCCAGGGTGATGGGTATCTGCTGGAAGCCTGCAGTCCCCTGGGATGGCAGCGCCCCTGGGATGGCAGGTCACCCCTGGGATGGCAGGTCACCCCTGGGCTGGCAGGTCCCCAGGGGATGGCAGGTCACCCCTGGGATGGCAGGTCACCCCTGGGCTGGCAGGTCCCCAGGGGATGGCAGCACCCCTGGGATGGCAGGTCCCTCTGGGATGGCAGGACCCCAGGGGATGGCAGGTCCCTGTGGGGATGGCAGGTCCCTGTGGGGATGGCAGGTCCCCAGGGGATGGCAGCACCCCTGCAGGGGCTCAGCCACTCAGAGAAGGACAAACGGGGCCGGGTTTTGCCCTGCTCTCAGTTTAGGCTCAGTTTGGGGGTTTGGCCCTGTCCCAAAGGTTGAACTCTGCAGACAGACGAAAGCAGCACTCCCAGAACAGCCCTCCCGCCCCTCCCTTCCTGCTGTCAGCCAGCCTGGCCCCAGAAATGTCACCGTGGCACGGCTGTGGCTGCCCACAGCCTGTCCGTGGGTGCCTGGCACAGGGACTGCAGCCACAGCCCTGACAGCTCAGCCTGGCTCCTGCCAGGGACCCTGCGGGGCTGCCAAGGCCAGGCCAGCCTGGGGACACGGGGACACGGGGACACAGGGACATGGGGACATGGGGACATGGGGACATGGGGACACAGGGACATGGGGACATGGGGACATGGGGGCATGGGGACATGGGGACACGGGGACATGGGGACATGGGGACACAGGGACATGGGGACATGGGGACACGGGGACACGGGGATATGGGGACATGGGGACATGGGGACACGGGGACATGGGGGCATGGGGATATGGGGACATGGGGACATGGGGACACGGGGACATGGGGGCATGGGGATATGGGGACATGGGGACACGGGGACACGGGGACATGGGGACACAGGGACATGGGGACATGGGGACATGGGGACACGGGGACATGGGGACATGGGGACACGGGGACATGGGGACATGGGGACACGGGGACACGGGGATATGGGGACATGGGGACATGGGGACACGGGGACACGGGGACACGGGGACACGGGGATATGGGGGCATGGGGACAGGGATGGGACAGCTGGGCTGGGGACACAGGGAAATGGGGACATGGGGACATGGGGACAGGGATGGGACAGCTGGGCTGGGGACACGGGAATGGCAAATCCTCCTGCCATGGCCAGGGATCAAACTGGGATGGCTGAGACAGGCACAGCCCGGGCTGGCCCCACGGCAGGGATGTCCCCTGCAGGCAGGGAGGGCAGGGGGGCAGGACCAGCCTGCTCCACCGAGCAGGGCAAGGAAAACAGCCCAGGGTGCTCGTGGGGACCGAGCAGAGCTCCCAGGGCCAGGAGCAAGGTCTGAGCTCACACCCAGCTCACAGGGCATGGGGCTCACGCACAGGGCTGGGGCAGCAGCTTGGATGTCCCCAGGCTGTGTCCCCACACTGTGTCCCTGCACTGTGTCCCCATGCTGTGTGCACACACAGGGCAGTTTGGATGTCCCCAGGCTGTGTCCCCACTCTGTGTCCTCACATTGTCCCCACACTGTCCCCACAGCCACTCTGGGGTGCCTTGTATGCTGTGGGCTGCTCTGGGTGCTCAGGTCCGCTTTGTGCCACTGTCCCCCAGCTCACCCAGGGCTGCCCCTGTCCCCCCTGCCCCTCTCCAGAGCTGCCCCTGTCCCCCCTGCCCCTCTCCAGAGCCCCCAGAGCTGCCCCTGTCCCCCCTGCCAGAGCCCCAGAGCTGCCCCTGTACCCCCGGCCCCTCTCCAGAGGGCACAGTGGCACAGGGAGGGGCAGAGGGGACACCCCAAGGTGGCCAGGCCTGGGGCACCAGCCTGACACGGGACCAAGCTCTGCCCATCACCTTTCAACCCCACCACCAACCCCACTGCCCACAGCCCTCAGATGGGCAGAGGGACCCCCAGGACCTCTTGTTGCACACCAGGAGCTGTCCCTGGGGCCCTGGGGACACCGTGGGGCTGGGTTTGTGCCCCACCAGCAGCAGGAAGGGCTCAGCTCTGCCCTGCTCAGCACGGGACACAAGCCCACCCAGGGACAGAGAGCTGGGCTGTCCCAGCCCTGGCAGTGTCCCCAGCCCTGAACAGGGCCTGGGGCAGCCCGGGCTGGTGGCAGTGTCCCTGCCATGGCAGGGCTGGCACTGCATCTCCAAGGGCCCTTCCAGCACAAACCACTCTGGGGTTCTGGGGGTCTGTAAAATGCCACGAGGTCTCAGGCAGAGGGACAGGGAGGGCAGGACAGATGGACACAAGTCCTGTCCGTGTCCCAGGGGACAGGAGTGTCCTTGTCCCAGGCTGGGTGAGAGCCACAGGGCACAGGGGACAGGAGCTGCTGCCACCTGCATCCAGACTGACCCAGAGCAGGAGCCCAGAGGAGGTGACCAAGGTGGCAACAGGAGCATTCCAGCCCAAATGGAGCCACACGGGGCTGTCCCCTCCCCTGCTGGCCACAACCCTGCCAGCCCAGGCGGGTCCCTGGCAGGGTGCCCGTGTCCCCTCCCCATCCCCAGCCCAGGCGGGTCCCTGGCAGGGTCCCCGTGTCCCCTCCCCATCCCCAGCCCCTCACTCACTGGTTCCTCTCCAGCACCAGCACGAGCTCTCTGCCCTCAGCTGTCACAGCCACCTCTGCCCGGGCAGGGGCCACCACCTGCAAGGAAAGGAGGGATGGGCTCAGCCAAGGTCCCCGTGCCCAGAACCTTCCTCTGCTCCAGCTCCAGGTGCATCCCGGCCTCTCCACCCTGCCAGGGGGAAGGGGCTGTCCCTGGGCTCCCAGCCAGCAGGGAAACGGGGGAGTCACAGGAGGGTAATGGGGGATTCAGAGCAGGGATAACAGGGGAGTCACAGGAGGGTAATGGGGGATTCCCAGGAGGAATTTACAGAAGGAATTTACAGAACGAGGGATTTACAGAAGGTTAACAGGGGAGTCCCAGGAGGATAACGGGGGATTCACAGGAGGATAACAGGATAGTCCCAGGAGGATAGCAGAGGATTCCCAGGAGGCTAACAGGGGATTCCCAGGAGAATAACGGGGGAGTCACGGGAGATTGAGGGGTGAGGCAGCAGATCCCAGCTCTGCCGGCAGCTCCCCCAGGGAAAGGCAGAACAGGATGGCCCCGGGATGAGGAGCGGCCCCGGGATGAGGAGCAGCACCAGGAGCACCCTGAGCAGGGTCCCTGTGCTCCATCCCAGCTCTGCCCCGCTGCAGAGGCTGATCCAGGGAAGGACCCTCAGCCCGGGAGGGTCGGTGCCCCGGGAGGATGGAAATCAAACACCAACACCCCCGGGGCACCGGCTGAGGGCCGTTAAAAATACCTCAGGACAGCGGGCAGAGAAAGGAAACAGTGACTCAGCTTCCCCAGGATGCCGCTGGCTTTACTCATTCTTTACTCATTCCCTCTCTTCGGAGGGTGTTGGACGGGAACCTGGCTCTGGAGCCAGCCCAGCTGTGTGTGACAGGATGGGCCAGAGCCCCACAGGGCTGCCCTTCCCTGTGTCCCCACACTGTCCCCACTCTGGGGACACTGAAAGCTTGGCCCTGCCTGCTGCCCATGGCCCGGACTGTCCCTGGGCTCTGAGGTGCCCCTCAGTCTGTCCCTGGGCTCTGAGGTGCCCCTCAGTCTGTCCCTGGGCTCTCAGGTGCCCCTCAGTCTGTCCCTGGGCTCTGAGGTGTCCCTCAGTCTGTCCCTGGGCTCTGAGATCCCCCCCAGTCCGTCCCCATCCATGGAGCACACAGGGAGCCCACCGGGCTGACAGCACTGGGGATCCCCACAGGACCCCATCACTGCCATGACCGTGGGCCTGGCCAGCTCTTCCGGGGAAGGGGGACAGAGGAAGGGGCTGTCCCTGGCCCTGCAGGGAAAGGGGACAGGGGAAGGAGCCGTCCCTGGCTCTGGAAGGAAAGGGGACAGAGGAAGGAGCCGTCCCTGGCTCTGGAAGGAAAGGGGACAGAGGAAGGAGCCATCCCTGGCTCTGGAAGGAAAGGAGCCATCCCCCCAGGCCCCAGCTCTGGCTGCCCTTGCCATCCCATCTCTGCAGTGGAGCCCAAGGCTCGCAGCAGGGAGGGGCAGAGCTGGGCGATTCACGGCCCGGGATGAAGCAGAGGTTGAACCCTCGTTCCCCAATTCCTGTGGAGCAGCTGTGCTGCTGCTCCTGCAGCCCGGACCCTGCCCGGGCTATGGGGGACACCGGGGGAGCCTGCCCTGGGCTCGGGACACAGGGACAGAGGGACAGAGGGACAGAGGGACAGCGGGACAGAGGGACAGGGACAGAGGGACAGAGGGACAGCAGGACAGAGGCACAGAGGGACAGAGGGACAGCGGGACAGAGGGACAGGGACAGAGGGACAGAGGGACAGCAGGACAGAGGGACAGCGGGACAGAGGGACAGAGGCACAGAGGGACAGAGGGACAGAGGGACAGAGGGACAGCGGGACAGAGGCACAGAGGGACAGAGGGACAGCGGGACAGAGGGACAGAGGCACAGAGGGACAGCAGGACAGAGGCACAAAGCATTTGGGGTGCAGAGCAGTGAGATGCCGGCACTGCTGCCCCCAGGCTGGGATCTGTACTGCCCAGGGGGGGCAGTTCCTGCACACCCACCCCGAGGGTGCCCAGACAGTGCCCAGGCTGCCCGCGGGGGCTGCGGCTCCGAGGAGCCCCCGGGGTGGGCTCCAGAGGGCAGAGAGGGGCCGCTCCTGCCGGGCGGGATAAGGGGATGGAGCCGGGAGGGAGCCGGGATGGAGCCAGGAATAGATCCGGGAACGGGGATGGAGCCAGGATGGAGCCGGGAATGGGGGTGGAGCCGGGATGGAGCCAGGAATAGATCCGGGAACGGGGATGGAGCCGGGAGGGAGCCGGGAATGGGGGTGGAGCCAGGATGGAGCCGGGAGGGAGCCGGGATGGAGCCAGGAATAGATCCGGGAACGGGGATGGAGCCGGGATGGAGCCGGGAATGGGGGTGGAGCCGGGATGTGGGGATGGAACAGAGATGCGGGAATAGAGCTGGGAACGGGGACTGAACCGGGAACAGAGATGGAGCTGGGAACGGGGCTGGAGCCAGGATGGGGTGATAGAGCTGGGATGGAGCCGGGATGCAGGGCTGGAGCTGCGAATGGGAATGGAGACAGAAATGGGGCTGGAGCAGGGATGGAGCTGGGAATGGGGATGGGGATGGAGCCAGGAACGGGGAAGGAGCCGGGATGGAGATGGGAAAGGGGCTGGAGGTGGGAACGGGGTGATGGAGCTGGGATGGAGCCAGGATGGGGCGATGGAGCTGGGATGGAGCCAGGATGGGGCGATGGAGCCAGGATGTGGTAACGGAACCGGGAGCGGGGCTGGAGCCAGAAGCAGGGCTGGAGCCGGGAGCGGGGCTGGAGCCGGGAGCGGGGCTGGAGCCGGGAGCGGGGCTGGAGCCGGAATGTGGTAACGGAGCCGGGAGTGGGGCTGGAGCTGCCGCCGGGCTGGCTGAGCCCCCTCCGCCTCCGCCCCCGGTTCCTTGTGCCCAGCTCCATAAAAGGCGAGCGGCCCCGGCGCTGTGAGAACACAAACCCACAGCTCGGGGAGGCGAGGCCCGGCCCCGGCCCCGGCCCCGGCCCCTCCCGGCGGCTCCCCCGGCCCGGCCCGGCCCCGGAGCCCGAACCGAGCGGGCCCCGGCGGGCAGCGGCTCCATCCCCGCCCGGCGGCGCTGGGAACGGGCGGTATTTTTGGAACTCGATCTTGTACAAACATCGCTCTCTGGCCAAACATGGTCTGGACATTTTTCTCGCCGTTTCCCTCCTTTCCCCCGCCTCTCGCCCTCCCTTTTTCTCTCCCCGTCTCTGATCTCCCCAGCACCCGCTCCCTGCAGCCCTCTCCTCCTCCTCCTCCTCCTCCTCCTTCGCCTCCCCCCAGGTCCCGGCCGGCTCATTCCCGGTTTAGAATTCCCCAGCAATTACTCCCTGCCTGCCTCCAGAGCCGTTACTGGCAGAATGTTCTTTCCCAGCTGCCGTCTTAAAGGGAACGTGTGTGTCCGGGTTATCCCGGCCGCGGCAGCTCCCGTCCCACCCCATCCCATCATCCCATCCCATCCATCCCATCCCATCCCATCCCATCCCATCCCATCCCATCCCATTATCCCATCCTTTCATCCCATGCCATGCCATGCCATGCCATGCCATGCCATGCCATGCCATGCCATGCCATCCCATCATCCCAGGGGCTGGAGAACAAACATGCTGTGTCCCCTCCCCGGCAGGGTTTGCACCCCAAGCTCTCCTCCTGCCGTGCCTCAGTTTCCTCTGAGAGCTCCTGGAGGGGCAGTGGGGAGCAGGGAGGGACCCTGGCTCCAGCTGGGATGGGCCCAGGAGGGATCAGCACATGAGAACAGGGAATGTGGGCAGCACTGGTGCCCAGCAGGAGCCCAGCACCAGCTCTGAGGCTGGCAGGCTGATGGCACTGATTGAACACTGCTCCCTGTGCCCCGGGCTGGCACGGAGCTGCCCAGGGCTCCTGCCAGGACCTGCACACTGGGAATGGTCCAGGAGCAGCCTCCTGCTGGCTCCAGCTTCCTCAGGGCTCCAGATCCTCCAGGTTCCAGCATCACCCTGGATTCCAGAACATTCCCAACATCATCCCAGGTTCCAGTATCATCCCTGGCTCCAGCATCATTCCAAGGCCCAGCATCCTCCAGGGCTCCAGCATCATCCCAGGCTCCAATATCAGCCTGGGCTGCAGCAGCTTATCAGGCTTCAGCACCATCCCAAGGTCCAGCATCATCCTGGATTCCAGAACGTTCCCAACTCCAGCATCATCCCAGGTTCCAATACCATCCCAGGCTCCAGCAGCATCCTGGGCTCTGCCATTGTCTCAGGCTCCAGCATAATCCCAAACTCCAGCATAATCCCAAACTCCAGCATAATCCCAGACTCCAGCATCATCCTGTGCTCCAGCATAATCCCAGACTCCAGCATAATCCTGTGCTCCAGCACTGTCCTGGGCTCCAGCACGTTCCAAGCTCCAGCAACATCCCAAACTTCAGTGTCATCCCAGAGCCCATTATCCATTATCAGCATCATCCCAGGCTCCAATACAATCCTGTGCTCCAGCATCCTCACAGGCTCCAGCATCACCCCAGGCTCCAGCATCATTTGAGGATCCAGCATCACCCCAGGCTCCAGCATCATTTGAGGATCCAGCATTCCAGGCTCCAGCATCATTTGAGGATCCAGCATTCCAGGCTCCAGTGCTGTCCTGGGCCCCAGCACATTCCAAGCTCCAGCACCACCATCCTGGGCTCCAGCACATCCACAGTCCCAATATCATCCTGGGCTCCTGTGACCCCAGGCTCCAGCGTCCTCCTGGGTCCCAGCATCCTCACAGGTTCCAGCATCACCCCAGGCTCCAGCACTGTCCTGGGCTCCAGCAACATCCCAAACATCAATATCATCCCAGGGTCCATCACCCCAGGCTCCAGCATCACCCCAGGCTCCAGTGTCCTCCTGGGTCCCAGCATCCCCACAGGCTCCAGCACCATCTTGGTTTCCAGCACTATCCCAGGCTCCTCCTGCTCCCTGATCTCTTTCTCCAGCCCTCAGGAACAGAGGAGTGCCCAGTCCCTGCCAGGGCTGCGGGAGCCCCCCCTCTCAGCCCTGCTGCAGGGGCAGGGGGTGGCCCCTGTCCAGGCCATGCAGCACAGCCAGTCCCCGGGGCTGGGGGGCTGGAACGATGGAATTGCAGCTGGGGTGGCTCTGCCTGGCCAGGCCCCGGCCTGTGACTGACCCAGGGACCCTGCAGGCCCAGCTGGGGTCTGGTTTTACCTTTCACTCCGTTGATGAGACAAACCCCAGTGCTCTCTGCACAGCAGCTCTTGCCCATCTCCCCACAGCTCCCATCCCAGCCCTCCTCCCCAGGCAGGCTGCCTCCATCCCTGCTCCAGGACAGGCTCAGGGAGCACCGAGCTCCCTGGAAATGTCCCAGGCCGGTCCCAGAGCTCAGCTCCCAGCCCAGCCATCTGCTCAGGCTGCTCCCCCAGGCCCTGAGCTCCCAGGGAAGCTCCCAGAGCCCGGATGTGACGGGGAGGAGAGGATGGAGGCTACCAGGGATGCTCCAGGAGGATTTGCTGATGGGATCTGCAGCTGCTGGAGCAGCTGGGCTGCACCAGAACCTCCCCAGGCAGCCAGTGCCAGCACTGAGGCTGGAGGAGCACAGCTCAGGATTGCATCACTTGGCCAACCCCAGCAGCATCCAGGAAGGAACCTCTTACACCCACTGCTCTCTGGAAAAGCATTCCTGGGAGGCAGGAACACCCCTGGGAGTGAACACCCCTCACAGGAATAGCCCTGTGAGTCAGGAAGCAGGGCAGCCAGGCCCGGGGGCAGGGCAGGGTTTGGGCTGGTTCAGAACAGAAGGGGCAGAGATTGCTCAGTGCGGACACAGCTCACACAGGGGGAAGGGGAAAGGAGGGGAAAGAAGGGGAAAGAAGGGGAAAGAAGGGGGAAAGAAGGGGGAAAGGGCTTCCCTGCAGGGAGCAGGGCAGGGGAGTGCCCTCAGCACCTGCAGCACATCCCACCCACTTCAGGTGGCCTGATCGTCCCCTCCCCTCCTGCTCCCAGGGCAGAGTGCTGGGCACAGCCCCATTCCCATCTCTGGGCACAGCCCCATTCCCATCCCCGGGCACAGCCCCAATTCAATCTCTGGGCACAGCCCCATTCCCATCTCTGGGTACAATCCCCATTCCCATCCCTGGGCACAGCCCCATTCCCATCTCTGGGTACAATCCCCATTCCCATCCCTGGGCACAGCCCCATTCCCATCCCTGGACACAGCCCCATTCCCATCCCCGGGCACAGCCCCAATTCAATCTCTGGGCACAGCCCCATTCCCATCTCTGGGTACAATCCCCATTCCCATCCCTGGGCACAGCCCCATTCCCATCTCTGGGTACAATCCCCATTCCCATCCCTGGGCACAGCCCCATTCCCATCTCTGGGTACAATCCCCATTCCCATCTCTGGGCACAGCCCCATTCCCATCCCTGGGCACAGCCCCATTCCCATCCCCGGGCACAGCCCCATTCCCATCCCTGGGTACAATCCCCATTCCTATCCCTGGGTACAATCCCCATTCCCATCCCCGGGCACAGCCCCATTCCCATCCCTGGGTACAATCCCCATTCCTATCCCTGGGTACAATCCCCATTCCCATCCCTGGGTACAATCCCCATTCCCATCTCTGGGCACAGCCCCATTCCCATCCCTGGGTACAATCCCCATTCCTATCCCTGGGTACAATCCCCATTCCCATCCCTGGGTACAATCCCCATTCCCATCTCTGGGCACAGCCCCATTCCCATCCCCGGGCACAGCCCCATTCCCATCCCTGGGCACAATCCCCATTCCCATCTCTGGGCACAGCCCCATTCCCATCCCCTTGCCCAGCCCCTTGCCCAGCCCGGCCGAGCTGTGGCACAGAGGATGGCAGCGAGCACGGGCACCTGCCCAACACCCCAGAACTGAGTGCCCGAACCCCCAAAATCCCCTAAAACCCCCAAAATCCCCTAAAACCCCAAACCCCCGGCTGCCCTTTGCACCCCCGGGTGCCCTTTGCACCCCCGGCACCACCCGGGCTCCCATAAATAAAGGAGCAGAAATCATCCTGCCCTGCCACGCCTTCCCTGTCTCAAATGGCTTCAATTTAAATATAGACGGGCCGGGGATGCCACCAGGGAGGGGACATTTCCCCTGGGAGGGGATATTTCCCCAGGGAGGGGGTATTTCCCCAGGGAGGGGACATTTCCCCAGGGAGGGGACATTTCTGCAGGAAGGGGACATTTCCCCAGGGAGGGGGTATTTACCCAGGGAGGGGACATTTCTGCAGGGAGGGGACATTTCTGCAGGAAGGGGACATTTCCCCAGGGAGGGGGTATTTCCCCAGGGAGGGGACATTTCTGCAGGGAGGGGACATTTCTGCAGGAAGGGGACATTTCCCCAGGGAGGGGGTATTTACCCAGGGAGGGGGTATTTCCCCAGGGAGGGGACATTTCTCCACCCAGGGACATCTCTCCAGGCTGAGCCCAGCACCCACACGGGCTCCTCAGCTCCTACAGGAGCAGCCAGCCCAGGTTCCTTCCCCTGGGACAGCCGGGTCAGCCCAAACCCCGAGACCGAGCCCGGCCGGCTCCACCTTCGGCATCTCCGGGGCTCCAGGGACCGTCTCAGGTGAGATGGCCCGGAGCCCCCTCCCAGCAGCGCTCTGAGCCCCTCCCAGCAGAGCTCTGAGCCCCCTCCCAGCAGCGCTCTGAGCCCCCTCCCAGCAGCGCTCTGAGCCCCCTCCCAGCAGAGCTCTGAGCCCCTCCCAGCAGCGCTCTGAGCCCCCTCCCAGCAGCGCTCTCAGCCCCCTCTCAGCAGCGCTCTGAGCCCCCTCCCAGCAGAGCTCTGAGCCCCCTCCCAGCAGCGCTCTGAGCCCCCTCCCAGCAGCGCTCTGAGCCCCCTCCCAGCAGAGCTCTGAGCCCCCTCCCAGCAGCGCTCTGAGCCCCCTCCCAGCAGCGCTCTGAGCCCCCTCCCAGCAGAGCTCCGAGCCCCCTCCCAGCAGCGCTCTGAGCCCCCTCCCAGCAGCGCTCTGAGCCCCCTCCCAGCAGAGCTCTGAGCCCCCTCCCAGCAGCGCTCTGAGCCCCTTGGAGCCCTCGGAACCGGAGCTGGGAGGGGCTGGAGCTGCCCAAGGAGCCCTCGGCCCCTCCCGGCTGCTGCAGCCCAGGGCAGGGCGGCCACAGGGACCTCACCAGGGATGGGGGGACAGCGGGGGTGGCAGGGACGGGGGGACAGCCCTGGAGGAGATGCCCTCTGCTCCCTGCAGGGCGCTGCTCCCAAACCTGCAGCATTTCCTTTGGCTGCTCCTCCTGCCCCAGCCAAACCAGGACAGATCACCTGAGCCCCTCCTGTCCCAAACCAGGACAGATCACCTGAGCCCCTCCTATCCCAAACCAGGACAGATCACCTGAGCCCCTCCTGTCCCAAACCAGGACAGATCACCTGAGCCCCTCCTGTCCCAAACCAGGAGCTGAGAGATCACCTGAGCTCCTCCTATCCCAAACCAGGACAGATCACCTGAGCTCCTCCTATCCCAAACCAGGAGTTCACAGGTCACCTGAGCCCCTCCCATCCCAAACCAGGAGTTCACAGGTCACCTGAGCCCCTCCTGTCCCACACCAGGAGCTGCCAGGTCACCTCCAGCTCCTCCCTCCAAGCTCTCCAGCTCCCTTCCACTCACCCTGCAGCTCCTGGCCATCCTCCTCCTGCCCAGCACTCATTAACACCATGTTTAATTAACGCACTGCTGCATCCTCTGCTTTCCCTGTTCATGACCTGAGGGTGGTGATGGATCCTGACACTCCTAAACCTGCCCATGGATCCTGAAATTCTCAACCTGCCCAGGGATCCTGAAACTCCCCAATCTGTTCATGGATCCTGAATTCCACACCCTCCCATGGATCCTGAAATCCCCAACCTGCTCATTGATCCTGAAATCCACACCCTGCCATGGATCCTGAATTCCACACCCTGCTCATGGATCCTGAATTTCACATTCTGCCCATGGATCCTGAAATCCACACCCTCCCGTGGATCCTGAATTCCACACCCTGCTCATGGATCCTGAATTTCACATTCTGCCCATGGATCCTGAATTCCACACCCTCCCGTGGATCCTGAAACCCACACCCTGCCATGGATGCTGCAGCCCAAGGGCTCCAAGGTGTCCCACCAGGAAGGCTCCAGGCAGAGGAGGGAAGGAGGAGGAGGAAGGAGGAAGGAGGAGGGAGGAAGGAGGAGGAGGAAGGAGGAGGGGGGAAGGGGGAAGGAGGAAGGAGGAGGGAGGAAGGAGGAGGGAGGAAGGAGGAGGAGGAGGGAGGAAGGAGGAGGGAGGAAGGAGGAAGGAGGAAGGAGGAGGGAGGAAGGAGGAAGGAGGAGGAGGAAGGAGGAAGGAGGAAGGAGGAAGGAGGAGGAGGAAGGAGGAAGGAGGAGGGAGGAAGGAGGAGGAGGAAGGAGGGGTCTGGGAGCCCCTTACCTGCTCCTGCAGGCTGACAGCCCTGCGGGCACGGCCCCCCAGCAGCCAGTGAGGGGTGACCCGCTCTCCGTGGGACAGCGACCCTGGGGACACGAGAGGAGAGAGGAGAGAGGAGAGAGGAGACAGGTGAGAGCTGCTGAGCACAGCCCGAGAGAGCTGCACAGCCCCAGCACAGGGACAGAGCTGACAACAGCACCCAGAGCCTGCTCACGGCTGCTTCAGGGGATGGAGCCAGCCCTGGGCCAGTGCCACCCCCAGTGCCACCCCCTCCTCAGCCCAGCCCCAGGCCAGTGCCACTCCCTCCCCAGGCCACTGTCACCCCCTCTCCAGCCCAGCCCAGCCCCAGTGCCATCCCCAGTGTCACCCCCTGGATCACCCCTGCCCCAGTGTCACCCCCAGTGCCAGCCCCTCCCCAGCCCACCCCCAAGCTAATGTCATCCCCTGGATCACCCCTTCCCCAGCCCCAAGCCAATGTCACCCCCAGTGTCACCCCCCTCCCCAGCCCAGCCCCTCACTGCTGGCCCAGCCTTATTCCTGGAAGCTCCCAGGGGCTTTGCTCCCACCCACACCCCAGAACTGGCCCCAGATCCCCCAAATGTGCCCCTGCAGAAGCAGCTGGCCCGTGGGAGCTGTGGCTGCCCTGGGTCCCTGCAGTGCCCAGGCCAGGCTGGGGCAGTGGGAGGGGTCCCTGCATGGCAGGACTGGCACTGGGTGGGCTCTGGGCTCCCTCCCCACCTGAAGAGCTCCGTGGCTCTGTGCCCGTGGGCACGGCGGCTCCATCACCCCAGTTCAGCTCTGTGCCCGTGGGCACGGCGGCTCCATCACCCCAGTTCAGCTCTGTGCCCGTGGGCACGGCGGCTCCATCACCCCCAGTTCAGCTCTGTGCCCATGGGCATGGCGGCTCCATCACCCCAAATTCAGCTCTGTGCCCGTGGGCACGGCGGCTCCATCACCCCAAATTCAGCTCTGTGCCCGTGGGCACGGCGGCTCCATCACCCCAGTTCAGCTCTGTGCCCGTGGGCACGGCGGCTCCATCACCCCAAATTCAGCTCTGTGCCCGTGGGCACGGTGGCTCCATCACCCCAGTTCAGCTCTGTGCCCGTGGGCACGGCGGCTCCATCACCCCAGTTCAGCTCCGTGCCCCAGGGCTGGGTGCAGCAGGGCTGGGAGGGCCGTGGCTGTCAGGGTCGGGCTGAGCCATCCCAGCCCCCCGGGCAGGCAGCACGAGCCCTTCCTTGGCTCCAGCCAAGGCACACAGACTTTCTAAGATGATTTTTTTCCTAAACAATGCGGCTGGATTTGACTGCAGCACAGGGAGCAGCCGCTGATGACTTAAGCCCGGATGACAACAGAACAAAAACGAAAATCTGAAGCTGCTGCAGACAGGGGACGAGGCTGAACAAAAATGCCAAGGGTTGGGCCACCTTGCCAAGCCAAATGTTGTCAGGGAGAGCTTGGGTGGAATTATCTTCCCCAGCGAAGTTATTTACTCAGAGAGTGGAATAACAGGGCTGAGGGCTCTCTGCTTTTAGAGCTTGTTTTGGTTCCCCGTGCTGAGCTCCGGGGCTTTGGCTCCAGGGAAGATGAAGTTATTGGAAAGACAAAGGAAAAACAAAGGTGGAGCTGTGGGCTGGGAATTGCAGCTGGGGCTGGATGGGGTCGGGTCACCCCGCCCGGCCACCTTTGTCCCCCGGCAGCGCCCGGCGCTATCGCCCGAGGTATTTAATCAGCGCCATTAAATATAGCCCGGGATCAGATTCCAGGAATAGCTGCAGATAAGGGGTGGCACCACCCCAGCTTCCTCCTGCTCACCTCCTCCCGCAGCGGGAGCCGGGCCCTGCACCCCCAGCTCGTTCTCCGCGGGGAAACTGAGGCACGGGAGCAGCCCCGGCGGGTTTGGTGCTCTCCCATCCCAGAGCCCAGCAATAAATCCCTGTGTTCCCAATTCCCAGCGGCAGCAGGGCAGGGAGCTGCGCTGCCCGGGCCCAGCTCTCCCACGGCTGGGGAGAGGATGGGACACCAGGGGCCGGGCCGGGCTTCGGCCGCGTCCCAAAAATCCCTCGGCTGGGAGATTTAAGAGATGAGATCTCGGTTACGATATTTGAAATTTCCCACTGTTTTGTTTGTAGCTTTTGCTGGGAATCCGAGAGACTCGGAGCACGAGACGGGGCCTCCGAAATGTAACTCAAATAAACCCAAAGGCAGCGCAGAGAGGGTTTCCCACACCCCCCTCCCCTGGATTTCCTGGAAATCGCTCGTTCCCAGCCCTTTTAGGGAGCGCTGGGGAGCGGCGCTGCTGCGGGGTTTGGGGTGCCGGCACCCCGAGCTGCGGGGCCGGGGGAGCCCCGGGGGAGCCCCGCAGAGCCCGGATCCCCCCGGAGCCGGCAGCTTCCCCTTCTGCTCCCTATCCAAACACAGCTCTGGCCCCACCGCCCTCCCCGCTCCCCTCCCAGCTGCTCCCTTGCAGTTGCTGGAAAACTTCTCAGCAGCAGCAGCAGCCGAGAGCCCGGCAGAGCTCGGAAGTGAAAAATGCAATAACGAAAAATGTGCTCGGGGTAGAGGAACATCAGCCCTGACTTCTTGGAATTGTTGGGGAAGGAAACAGGGGTGGGGGAGAGGCTACAGGGGGCCGAAGGGAAACGGGGAGCCCCTCTGCTCCTCCGGCTCCCGTTGAAAAAGCGATGGGAGCCTCGGGGAAAGTCCGGGCTTCCTCACGGACCGAACGAGCCACGTTCCAGGGCAGGACCCGCAGCTCCTGCTCAGAGCCGGGGCTGGCTCGGACGGGGGCTCCGAGATCACCGGAGCTCCGGGGCGGAGAGCGGCCCCGTGCCCGTTCCCTCCCCGTGTTCCGGGCGGTAAGAGCGGCCCCGTGCCCGTGCCCGGACCCTCCCCGTGTTCCGGGCGGTGAGAGCCGCCCCGTGCCCGTGCCCGGACCCTCCCCGAGCTCCGGGCGGTGAGAGCGGCCCCGTGCCCGTTCCTTTCCCGAGCTCCGGGGCGGAGAGCGGCCCCGTGCCCCTGCCCGGTGCCAGCCCGGTCCCTCCGGGAGTTCTGGGGTTGAGAGCGGCCCCGTGCCCGTGCCCGGTGCCAGCCCGGTCGCTCCGCGGCCAGCGGGACCCGCGGGGCCGGGCAGGGAGCGCCGGGAGCGGAGCGGAGCCGCCGCGCGGGCTCTGGGGGCTCGCCGGGGGCAGCGAGCGCAGCCCGGACCCCCACCCCACCCCATCCTATCCTATCCCATACCCACCCCACCCACCCCATCCTATCCCTATCCCAATCCCACCCCACCCTATCCCATCCCACCCGACCCCGCCCGGCCCCCAGCCCCGTTACCTGCCGGCCCCGCCCGGCCCGGCGGGGGCAGCCCCAGCAGGACCCCCAGGAGGGCGAGGCGCAGCCCCCAGCCCTTGGCCGAGCCGCGGCGGGGCCCGGGGGGGCCCGGCCCGGCCATGCCGCCGCTCCCGGGCTGTCACCGCCCCGACTCGGCGCCTCCGGCCCGACCTCCTCCTCTTTATGCCGCGGGTCCCTCCCCCGCCGCCGAGCCCCGAGCGCGGCCGGCCCGGCCGGGGGGCGGCGGGGAGGGGGCGGCTTTGTTCGCCCTTATTTATTGCTGTGTTTCTTGGCCCGGCCCGGCCGCTTAATGAGAACCAGACCCGCGGCTCGGCGGCTCCCAGGCTTCCCCCGCCCACCGCGGCTCCATCCATCATTCATCAGCCGGCAGCCGTCCGTCCGTCCATCCATCCATCATCCATCCATCCATCCATCCATCATCCATCCATCCATCATCCATCATCCATCCATCCATCCATCATCCATCCATCATCCATCATCCATCCATCCATCCATCATCCATCCATCCATCATCCATCCATCATCCATCCATCCATCCATCCATCATCCATCCATCCATCATCCATCCATCATCCATCATCCATCCATCCATCATCCATCCATCCATCCATCCATCCATCCATCCATCATCCATCCATCCATCATCCATCCATCATCCATCATCCATCCATCCATCCATCCATCCATCCATCCATCCATCCATCCATCATCCATCATCCATCCATCCATCCATCCATCATCCATCCATCATCCATCATCCATCCATCCATCATCCATCCATCCATCCATCATCCATCCATCCATCATCCATCATCCATCCATCATCCATCCATCCATCATCCATCCATCCATCCATCCATCCCTCCATCCATCCATCCATCATCCATCCATCCATCATCCATCATCCATCCATCCATCCATCCATCCATCCATCCATCATCCATCCATCATCCATCATCCATCATCCATCCATCATCCATCCATCCATCATCCATCCATCCATCATCCATCCCTCCATCCATCATCCATCCATCCCTCCATCCATCCATCCATCCATCCATCCATGGAGTTCTGCCTTTCCTGGACCCCTCTGCACAGCCCCAGGTCCCCCTGAAGCTTCACCCCACCCTGCAGGTGCTGCCAGCTCCAGGAGAGGACACACGAGAGGAGAAATGCTCCAAAACCCAGCCCTGCCAAGAGGGAGTGTGGGAGTGTGGTGGGAACACGAGGGCAGGGCTGGGGATCAGCAGCCTGGCACAGACAGGGACAAACAGGGCACTGACAGGGCACACACAGGGACACAAACAGGGACACAAACAGGGCACTGACAGGGACAAACAGGGCACAGACAGGGACACAAACAGGGCACTGACAGGGCACAGACAGGGCACAAACAGGGCACAAACAGAGCACTGACAAGGCACAGACAGGGCACAAACAGGGCACTGACAGGGCACAAACAGGCCACAGACAGGGCACAGACAGGGACACAGACAGGGCACAAACAGGGCACACACAGGGACATATCCCAGGGCACACACAGAGCACAAACAGGGACCAAACAGGCCACACACAGGGCACACACAGGGCACACACAGGGCACAGACAGGACACAAACAGGGCACAGACAGGACAGATCCCAGGGCACAGACAGGGCACAGACAGGGCACTGACAAGGACACAAACAGGACACAAACAGGGCACTAACAGGGCACTGACAGGGCACTGACAGGGCACTGACAGGGACACAAACAGGGACATATCCCAGGGCACACACAGGGCATAAACAGGGCACAGACAGGGACAAACAGGGACACAAACAGGGCACAGACAGGACAGATCCCATGGCACAGACAGGGCACAGACAGGGACAGATCCCAGGGCACAGACAGGGCACAGACAGGGACAGATCCCAGGGCACAGACAGGGCACAGACAGGGACACAGACAGGGCACAAACAGGGACACAAACAGGGCACTGACAGGGACACAGGGCACAGACAGGGACATATCCCAGGGCACACACAGGGCACAAACAGGGCACAAACAGGACACAAACAGGGACATGAACAGGGCACAGACAGGGACAAACAGGACAGATCCCATGGCACAGACAGGACAGATCCCAGGGCACAAACAGGGCACTGACAGGGCACAGACAGGACAGATCCCAGGGCACAGACAGGGCACAGACAGGACAGATCCCAGGGCACAAACGGGACCGGTGTCCCCAGGCAGGGCGTGGCCTCGCCGGTCCCTCCTAGGGTGGGACATTTCTCGTTCCTCAGCGGGGCAGCAGTGCCTCTGTTCCCCAGGAGTGTCCCAGGCTGTGGGACGGCCGTGCCCGGGCTGGCAGCAGCAGCTGGGGCTCTGCAGAGTTATAAATGTTATAAATGTGCCCCTTTGTGTGGGCAGCAGCAGCGCTGGCCCTGGCCCCTGGCACCAGCACAGGCGGCAGCTGCGCCCGGCCCGGGGCTGCAGAGAGGGCAGGGCAGTGCTGGGGAGTGCTGGGGTCACCCAGAGCTGGGGTCACCCAGAGATGGGGTCACCCAGAGCTGGGGTCACCCAGAGCTGGGGTCATCCAGAGCTGGGGTCACTCAGAGCTGGGGTCACACAGAGATGGGGTCACTCAGAGCTGGGGTCACACAGAGATGGGGTCACACAGAGATGGGGTCACACAGAGCCTGGGGTCACACAGAGATGGGGTCACACAGAGCCCAGGGTCACCCAAAGATGGGGGTCACCCAGAGTTGGAGTCACTCAGAGCTGGGGTCATCCAGAGCCTGGGGTCACACAGAGATGGGGTCACACAGAGCTGGGGTCACACAGAGCTGGGGTCACTCAGTGCTGGGGTCACTCAGTGCTGGGGTCACCCAACGATGGGGTCACCCAGAGCCTGGGGTCACCCAGAGCCTGGCATCACTCAGTGTTGGGGTCACCCAGAGTTGGGGTCACTCAGTGCTGGGGTCACCCAGAGCTGGGGTCACCCAGAGCCCAGGGTCACCCAGAGCTGGGGTCACAGACAGGAGAGGCCCCGGGGCTGTGGCTGCTCCCCCTCCCAGGCACCCCCTGTGCCCAGCCATGGACAGGGGCACACAGGGTGACCCTGGGCAGCCACAGCCTGGAGCTTCCTCAGCTCCAACTCCATCACCCCTAAGCTGGCACAGGTCCCCTGCAAGGGACACCCCCAGGTGTGACAGTCCCAAAATCTGTTTGGGGATTGTTGGGGTGGGAAAAGATCTCCAGGACCACCAAATCCCAGCTCTGCCCAATCCCCACCTCGTCCCCAGAGCTCTGAGTGCCACCTCCAGGTCATCCTTGGACACCTCCAGGACGGGGACCCCAAACCTCCCTGGGCAGCCCCTGCCAAGCACCTTTCCCATAAGGAATGTCCCCAGTGCCCACCCTGAGCTCCCCTGAGGCCGTTCCCTCTGCTCCTGTCCCTGTTCCCCTCCTGGCAGGAGCTGTGCAGAGCCACAAGGGCCCCCTGAGCCTCCTTTGCTCCAGGCTGAGCCCCTGCCCAGCTCCTCAGGGATTCTGCAGCCCCTGCCCAGCTCCTCAGGGATTCTGCAGCCCCTTCCCAGCTCCTCAGGGATTCTGCAGCCCCTGCCCAGCTCCTCAGGGATTCTCCAGCCCCTTCCCAGCTCTGTTCCAGCCCTGGCCACGTTCCCTTCTCCACTCAAACACCCCTGTGCTGCTCACACAAGGCTGGCAGAGGCAGCTGGAGTGTCCCCAGAGCAGATGTGCCACCAGGGCCAGCTCTCAGTGGTGTCACACAACTCCTCAGCTGTGTCCCCTCTCGGTCACTCCCAGGGGCTCCTCCCTGGCCAGGGGAAGGTCAGGGCTGGCTGCTCAGTGCATGAGCCAGGAGGGCAGGCAGGAACCAGCCAGGACAATCCATGGGATGCTCTGACCCCATCTCAGCTGGGGGAGCAGCTCGGGATCTCTCTGGCTTTGGGGAGCTGGAAGGAGCCTCTGGTGAGGCAGCAGGGAGCAGCACGTGGGCCAGCAGTGAAATCAGGCTGGGTTGAAAAGCCCCCGTCCCCAGGAAGGCAGGCAGGCTCCCAGTGCCTCATCCCCCTGGAATCCCGGCCCCTCCCCGCAGCGTTCATGCATTCATCACCGCGGTGCCTCCCATTTGTCACGCCGGGGTCGCTCACCCTCCCTCAGGGTCCCATTTGGCAGCAGAACTCACTTTATCTGCTGATGTAGGGAGAAAAATATTACTAAAAGCTTGACTTTCAAACCCTGCTCGTGTGAGAGCCGGGCCTTTCCCGTTTCCAGCCAGATTCCTGCCCCAGGCTGAATTCCTGCCTGGCCAGCCCTGAGTGCAGCTGGCCCCAGGAGCAGCCAGGGGCTCACAGGCAGCACAAAGGAAACAATAATTTAAAATCTGCTCCACTGGAATAAAGTGGGATCTGCACTAATGAACAGCCACTCAGGAAGTCATGTCTTCCTCAGGGAATCGTTTCAAGAAAAGTGAATTATAATCCAGGATGCTCTCATGGAAAAAATGAGATGGACTTTGGGAGGGCTGATACAAAGCCCATAATAATCCATAACCCATCTCATTCCATGTGCCAGGGCAGGGCTGACCCTGCTTGGCCTTTAAGGTCACTGGCAATCCAAACCATCCTGGAATTCTGAAGAGTTTTCCTCACCTGCTTTGGCACAAATCCTTCATCTTCTCCTCCCCAAGGCCTTCCCATGGTGCTCTCAGTGACAACACCAACGGGCCAAGAGGAGCCCTGGGAGGGCCCCCAGCAGCCCCCAGGCCATGTCCTGGCACAGGGGCAGCAGCAGGGACTGCACACCTGGGACCTCCTTTCCCAAGGCCATGGGGCACTTGAGCTGTGTCACAGCAGCCCTGCAAGGCATTCCATGGAAACCCTCTGAGATCCCAGCAGTGCCAGAACGTGCCATGAGCCCCTCAGGCCCTGGTGGGACAGGGGGTGTCCATGGGAGGGGCTCCAAAAACACCCAAACCTGCTGAGAGGGGTTCAGAAACACCCAAAGCTGCTGGAGAGAGCTCCAGAAACACCCAAAGCTGCTGGAGAGAGCTCCAGAAACACCCAAAGCTGCTGAGAGGGATTCAGAAAAGCCCAAATCTGCTGAGAGGGGTTCAGAAACACCCAAACCTGCTGAGAGGGGCTCAGAAACACCCAAACCTGCTGAGAGGGGTTCAGAAACACCAAAACCTGCTGAGAGGGGTTCAGAAACGCCCAAACCTGCTGAGAGGGGTTCTCCATGGGAGAGATTTCAAAAACACCAAAACCTGCTGGAGAGAGCTCCAGAAACACCCAAACCTGCTGGAGAAGTGTTCTCCATGGGAAGGACTCCAAAACCACCCAAACCTGGTGGAGAAGGGTTCCAGAAACACCCAAAGCTGCTGGAGAGGGGTTCAGAAACACCCAAAGCTGCTGGAGAGGGGTTCAGAAACACTCAAAGCTGCTGGAGAAGGGTTATCCATAGGGGAGGATTCCCAAAACACACAAACCTGCTGAGAGGGGTTCTCCATGGGAGGGGTACCCAAAACACCCAAAGCTGCTGGAGAGGGGTTCAGAAACACCCTTAACCAACTGGAGAGGGGTTCAGAAACACCCTGAACCAACTGGAGAGGGGTTCTCCATGGGAAGGACCCCCAGAGCCCCCACAGAGGAGGTCAGGACTGATTCCCTCGGGATGGAATTTACAGCACAAAGGAAGGACGAGTGGAAATGGTCATAAAGGAGGAAATGGAAAGTGCTTCTGAATGGAAAAAAAGCCTCTCATTTTGAAATAAAGCACATTTCAAAGCAAAAGGTGGATTTTTGCACCTCTTTTCCATTTCCTCCTTTTCCATCTCATCCAGGAGGTTTCCCAGCTGCAGGTCAGGCTGTGGACACACATCTGTCCAGCTCAGCACTCCCTGGGGGTGCTGCTGATCAAAGGGCAGTTCTGAATAAATGAAAGCACAAATCTGCTCCAGCAGCACTGACAGAAACCAGCCCTGCCCCAATTCCCTCCCAGAGCTCTGCAGGGTTCACCCCACCAGTCTGTGTGCAGTGGTTTGGAGGGGATGACTCCACTCTGGAGCCAGCACAAGACAAACACGATTTCCTGAGCCTTTGGAAGCAGCTGGGTGTGCTGGAAGCAGCAACTGCAAATGTCAACAGCTCCTTCCCAGAGCTGCAGGCACTGCAAGGGAGCTGTGCATGCACAGGAGCTGCACCCACCTGAGGGCAGGGACAGCCCTGGAGCATCCCCAGGGACACATCAGGGCAGGAGGGATGGGAACCCCCCCAGCAGCAGCTCTGGGGGAGATTCCATCAAAATCCAAAGGTTTGTGCAGCCTGGAGTCCCCATCCCTGGAGGGATTTCAGTGCCCTGTGTTTGTGGCACCTGGGGACACGGCTCAGGGGGGGCATTGGGCTGGGTCTGAGGGGGCACTGGGCTGGGGGAGCACTGGGCTGGGGCTCAGGGGGAATTTGGGCCCTGGCAGTGCTGGGGGAGCACTGGCCTGAGGGTCAGAGGGGTTTTGGGCCCTGGCAGTGCAGGGGGAGCACTGGGCTGGGGCTCAGGGGGAGCACTGGGCTGGGGGAGCACTGGGCTGGGGCTCAGGGGGGTTTTGGGCCCTGGCAGTGCTGGGGGGGCACTGGGCTGGGGTTCAGGGGGAGCACTGGGCTGGGGGGCACTGGGCTGGGGCTCAGGGGGGTTTCCAGCCCTGGCAGTGCAGGGGGAGCACTGGGCTGGGGCTCAGGGGGGTTTTGGGCCCTGGCAGTGCAGGGGGAGCACTGGGCTGGGCTCAGGGGGGTTTTGGGCCCTGGCAGTGCTGGGGGAGCACTGGGCTGGGGCTCAGGGGGGTTTTGGAGCACAAGGCCCCCCCAGCTCCCTTCATCTCCTCACTGAAAGCTTAAAGGCACAAATTAGCAGCTGAGGGGCCTTGAAGCAGCTCCAAGTGGGGCAGGAGCTCATTGGGGCTCCAGCACCCCCAGCCTCCTCTGCCAGGGAACAAATCTGTCCTGGGTGTCTCAGCACCCATCAGGGAGCTCAGCCCCAGCACACTCTGCACCTTTGCTCCACACAGAGCTCATTGCCAGCCCCAGAACAGCATTCCAGAGGCAAGGCAGCAATTCCATCCCTCCTGATCCCAAGGCAGGGGAAGGAGCAAACTGCAGCTCCAGGCCAGGAGGGACAGGGCAGGGGTGGCACTGGATCCCTGCATCCCACAGCAGGCTGATGCTGGGATTAACAGGTAAACTGGATTTGGGGAGCTGGGAAGGCCTGGGAAGAGGAGCCACAGCCTGAGCTGATTTATCCCAGCCATGGGATGGTGCTATCTGTAATCTGCACTTCAGCTTCCATTTCTGAGAGTAGATCAGATCAGAGAATCTGGAATGGGCTGGGTGGGAAAGGACCCTAAATCCCCCCAGTGCCACCTCTGCCATGGCAGGGACACCTCCCACTGCCCCAGGTGGATCCAACCTGGCCTTGGGCACTGCCAGGGATCCAGGGGCAGCCCCAGCAAATCTGGGAATTCCAGCCCAGGCAGGAATTCCTTGCCCAGATCCCAGCCCAATCTCCCCTTTCCCAGTGGGAGCCATTCCCTGGGTGCTGTCCCTCTGTCCCTTGTCCCCAGTCCCTCTGCAGCTCTCCTGGAGCCCCTCCAGGCCCTGCAGGGTCTCCCCAGGCCCCTCCACCTCGGGGTCTCCACCCTCCCTGCCCTGGGTGCTCCCTCCCAGCTGTTTGGAGCAGAATTGCCAGAGACATCTGGGGCAGAGAGAGCAGAGGAAGCCACAGCTCACACCCACTCTGTTTTGCTCAGATGTCTTTTCCTGTTTATCCATCCCATGAGCTGCTCAGTGATGCTCAGATGAAACTGAGATTGAGCACTGCACAGAGCTCCTGTGTGCCCTGCAGCTTCCCAGGGATGCTGGCCCAGGGCACAGCCAGGGACAAACCATCAAATAGAACAGGGATTCTCCCAGGAAAGCCCTGAAAGCTCCCAGCAGCACCACAAGCGTCCCTGCCCAGCCCCTCCTGGGCCCTACACAAACACAGCTGCAGCACTTCTTACAACTCAGCTGTTTTATTGAAGTACAAAACACAACAAGTGAATTTTCTACACTGAGACAGGAATTTAAAAAATTCTAAAAATCCTCGTTAAAATAAATATATAAAACTGCTATTCCAATCAGGGAGTTATAAATATATCATGAACCAAGTTTTTCCAGTTTTTCCAGGCTGTGTTTCCTCTGGAAGTGCCTGACACCACTATAACACCCCAGCTATTTATTTCAAACCCTGACACTCCCCCAGATCCCTGATTCTCATGTAGGGCAGGACCAGTGAGCCCAGAAGGGAGCCAAGGGCACAGAGTGGGGCTGCAGGAGCCCTGGGTGCCCTCTCCCTGTGCCAGGCTGTGTGTGCCCAGCCAGGCTGGCTGAGCTCAGCTCCAGGACACCTTCTTCTTCCCCAGGACACGGCTGGAGATCTTCTGGGGAGAAACAGAGGGACAGGGGGAGTTTAGTGCTTTGGAAATTCAAAATGCTGAGCACAGGGTCCCTGTGCTCTGAGGGAAAAACAGAGGGACAGGGGGAGTTTAGTGCTTTGGAAATGAAAAATGAACACAGGCTCTCTGAGAGAAAAACAGAGGGACAGGGTGAGTTTAGTGCTTTGGAAATGAAAAATGAGCACAGGTTCTCTGTGCAAAAAACAGAGGGATAGGGTGAGTTTGGTGCTTTGGAAATTCAAAATGCTGAGTACAGGGTCCCTGTGCTCTGAGGGAAAAACAGAGGGACAGGGTGAGTTTAGTGCTTTGGAAATTAAAAATGAACACTGGGTCCCTCTGCTCTGAGGGAAAAACAAAGGGACAGGGTGAGTTTGGTGCTCTGGAAATTCAAAATGAGCACAGGCTCTGTGCACAGAGTGCTCTGGGGTCCCACCCGGGGAGCCCCCACTGCTGCTGCTCCTTGCAGGGCTCTCTCCAATTCCTGCATCACCAACTCGCTCCCCCTCGTGGAGGAGCCTCAGCATTGGAACAAACCTGGGTCTGAGAAACTCAGAACATTCATTTCTGCTTCAGGGGCTCAAACTCAGCACATTCATTTCTGCTCCAGGGGCTCAAACTCAGCACATTCATTTCTGCTCCAGGGGCTCAAACTCAGAACATTCATTTCTGCTTCAGGGGCTCAAACTCAGAACATTCATTTCTGCATCAATGGGGCTCAAACTCAGAACATTCATTGCTGCTTCAGGGGCTCAAACTCAGAACATTCATTTCTGCTTCAGGGGCTCAAACTCAGAACATTCATTGCTGCTTCAGGGGCTCAAAGCTCTGATTGCTGCCATCAGATCAGAGTCTGTCCCCACCACAGAGTGCAGAACTCCAGGGCACTCCCTGTCCCCTGATTGACTGGGATGGTTTTGTGCTCTATTTGAAATTAAAAGCACAAAAGCAAAGCTGGGACAGAGCATCAGCCCAGACCCACGTGCACCTGTGATAAAAAGAACTTTGCTGTCCTAACAAAGAGAAGCCCTGAACAAGTTCACAGATTGAGAATGTCTGTGCACTCCAGCCCAGGGATTTTCATGGCTCCAGTTCTAGGTGGGCCCAGGTTGTTTCCCCCTCACTCAGTGCCAACAATTCCCATTATTATTCTCTTTTCCCCTCAGTGAGCTGCCCAAGGTGTCCCAGGAATGCCTCCAGACCAGCCCTGTCTCATTTCTGGAGCCATTCCACAGAACTGTGCTTGGTTTTTCAGGCACAATGAGCCTCCCCAGAGGCTGCTGCTCTCAGCCCATCCTCACCAAATTCCTTGATTTACAGCAGCTCCACTGCACCAGCAGGGAGAACTAAAGCACTGCAATTATTTAGTGCCATGAATCATCCCTCCCTTCCAATCAAACCCATATTTATGTGCTAAAGTTCTGATCCTATTTCCTCCCTGCTTCCAGCCCACTCTGCCACTCCAAGTCAGTGACTGCCAGAACTCATTAATTCCTCAAACTTTGCTGTACCAGCATCTGGAATTCTCAGACCAGAGGGAAAAAATGTCCTGAAAATACCCTGCCCAAGTATAGCAACAAATTAAAGTCTTTCTAGTGGTAAATTCCCCAAATTAGAGTAGGAAGATGTTTTACAGAACACATTACAAGGGCTGGCTTCCAAAATCAGTGACTGCTGTTCCCAACAAACAGCCAAGGCTGCTGCTCCAGCTCTCCAGCTCTGGAACACTCCAGGAGTTTCACACTAAAGCTGGAGTGCAGGTTTAAGACCCAGGGTTTAAGAAAAGCCAGTTTTAGCTGCAGAGCCTGCCCATGCTCAGGGCCAGTGCTGGGCAGGCAGAAGCTGCAGGAGCCCTCAGAGGTGCCCTGCACCAGGGCTGCAGGCTCTGCCTGGATGGATTCAGGCTGGCCCCAGGCTTTGCTGGGCATGGCTGGGAATTCCCTGAGCCAAACCCACAGCCAGGGCTCAGGAGAGCAAACCCAGCTCTGCCAGGACACTTCTCCTTCCTGGCATGTGCTCCAGGAGCCTCTGCTCCACCCCAGCCCCTGCACAAGCCCTTGTTGGAATCATTTCACCAGCACCACCTTCTGAGCCATTCTCCCATGGAATGGGAGGATTTCAGGAAAGGAAAGGGGCAGCAGAGCTTGGCTGATGAATGGAGCACACCTGGGCAGCCCCAGCACCTGGACTGCAGTGCCCTGGGGTGTGAGGGGTGGCTGGGGGTGTGTAATATGTATTTTATTATATAAAATAATAAAAATATAATATAAATATATTTATATTATAATATAAATTTTTATATAATATATATAAAATTTTATATATATATAAAATGTGAGCTGTGTGAACAGAGATTGGCTATTGTGCATGAAGAACAGGTGTGTTTGTCCTCTCCATTGTGCCAGGGCACACTCACAGTTCTGTAGAGCTGAGCTCAGGGGTGCTGCACTCTCAGTTTTATAGAGCTCAGCCCAGGGGGGCTGCACTCACAGTTCTGTAGAGCTCAGCTCAGGGGTGCTGCACTCTCAGTTTTATAGAGCTCAGCCCAGGGGTGCTGCACTCACAGTTCTGTAGAGCTCAGCTCAGGGGTGCTGCACTCACAGTTCTGTAGGGCTGAGCTCAGGGGGGTGTTCTGCACTCACAGTTCTGTAGAGCTCAGCTCAGGGGGGCTGCAGTCAGTTCTGTAAAGCTGAGCTCAGGGGTGCTGCACTCTCAGTTTAGTAGAGCTGAGCTCAGGGGTGCTGCACTCACAGTTTTGAACACCTGAGCTCAGGGGATGCTGCACTCACAGTTCTGTAGAGCTGAGCTCAGGGGGTGTTTCTGCACTCACAGTTCTGTAGAGCTCAGCCCAGGGCATGCTGCACTCACAGTTCTGTAGAGCTCAGCTCAGGGGGGCTGCACTCACAGTTCTGTAAGGCTGAGCTCAGGGATGTGCTGCACTCACAGTTCTGTAGAGCTGAGCTCAGGGGTGCTGCACTCAGAGTTCTGTAGGGCTGAGCTCAGGGGGGTGTTTCTGCACTCACAGTTCTGTAGGGCTGAGCTCAGGGATGCTGCACTCACAGTTCTGTAGGGCTGAGCTCAGGGGGTGCTGCACTCACAGTTCTGTAGAGCTCAGCTCAGGGATGCTGCACTCACAGTTTTACAGAGCTGAGCTCAGGGCATGCTGCACTCACAGTTCTGTAAAGCTGAGCTCAGGGGTGCTGCACTCAGAGTTCTGTAGAGCTCAGCTCAGGGGTGCTGCACTCACAGTTCTGTAGAGCTGAGCTCAGGGGGTGTTCTGCACTCACAGTTCTGTAGGGCTGAGCTCAGGGGGGTGTTCTGCACTCACAGTTCTGTAAAGCTGAGCCCAGGGGATGCTGCACTCACAGTTCTGTAAAGCTGAGCTCAGGGGGTGTTCTGCACTCACAGTTCTGTAGAGCTCAGCTCAGTTATGCTGCACTCACAGTTCTGTAGGGCTGAGCTCAGGGGGTGTTCTGCACTCACAGTTCTGTAGAGCTCAGCTCAGTTATGCTGCACTCACAGTTCAGTAGGGCTGAGCTCAGGGATGCTGCACTCACAGTTCTGTAGAGCTGGGCCCTCAGGCGGTAGGAGCTGTATTCCTGCTTCCTCTGCTCCTCCTCCCTCTTCCTCCTCACCTCGGGGAGCTGCTCGTACATCCTAACAGGGGAAAACAGCAAAACCAGAGAACTGAAACTGCCTGGCACTAAAAACCACAGCTGCTGCACACAAGGAGAAATGTCAGATAAGAAAAGCCCTATAGAAGATGGTTTAGGCCCTGCTACTTTAGCTAAACTAGGAGCCAGCTTGGAAGTTCTTATGAGAAAAAATTAGATTGAGAATCAAGTTGGCATAACAACTTATTCTTGTGAAGAAAAAGTAATAATAAAAGATCTGTCCTACGAGAATCTACAAAGAAAAATGTAAACCCCTGAAGAAAAAAAAAAGTCTTAACACAAACACACACAAGCACATTCTAACCAATGATTAAGGGTTAAGAAGTTTACCAACCAAGTAAGAGTCAAATACATTGTCTTTAAAACTCTGTAAATGTAAGCTTTATTTATGCATATTTATTTCTATATTTATACTATTTTTATATGTATATATTTGCTTTATTTATTTATTTATGTATTTATAGGTTTGTTTATTTATTTTTGCTTTATTTATTTATTTATTTTGCTTAATTAATTAATTTATTTTTGCTTAATTAATTAATTTATTTATTTTAATATGAGCTTTATTCTTCCTGCATGAAGAAACTGAGTCCCATCTGCTTTATTGCAACACACACCCTCAGCTTTATCCCCACGTCCCTAAGGGCTGCTGGCCAAGCACATCCTTGTGTTTGCAGTTTGCTGCTGTCCCACTGTGGAATCCACAGCAGCACTGAGATGGGAATTCCTGCCCCTGCAATGGCTCTGCTACCCCTGGGATGGCTCTGCTGTCCCTGGGATGGCTCTGCTACCCCTTGAAAACTTCTCCTACCCCTGGGATGGCTCTGCTACCCCTTGAAAACTTCTCCTACCCCTGGGATGGCTCTGGTACCCCTGGGATGGCTCTGCTACCCCTGGGATGGCTCTGCTACCCCTGGGATGGCTCTGGTACCCCTGGGATGGCTCTGCTACCCCTGGGATGGCTCTGCTACCCCTTGAAAACTTCTCCTACCCCTGGGATGGCTCTGCTACCCCTGGAATAGTTCTGCTACCCCTGGATGGCTCTCCTGCCCCTGGAACTGCTCCTCTCCTGCCCCTGGAACCCCTCTCCTGCCCCTGGAACTGCCCCTCTCCTGCCCCTGGAACTGCCCCTCTCCTGCCCCTGGAACCCCTCTCCTGCCCCTGGAACTGCCCCTCTCCTGCCCCTGGAACCCCTCTCCTGCCCTGGAACCCCTCTCCTGCCCCTGGAACTCCTCTCCTGCCCCTGGAACCCCTCTCCTGCCCCTGGAATCCCTCTCCTGCCCTGGAACTGCCCCTCTCCTGCCCTGGAACCCCTCTCCTGCCCCAGCACCTCCCCAGAGCAGCACCTGTAGCTCTGCCTGCCCTGGTGCCCCAGCTGGAGCTCAGTGTCCCCAGCCCAGGACAGCCCCATGTCCCTCCAGCCATGGCAGGGGTTCAGCACAGCAATCACCTCACTGAAGCCTTCAGGCATTTCCAAAATCCCAGTGCTTTCAGCAGTGTTGCTTTGTGTTCTCCTGTGCTGATGCCTCCCCAGGTTTGCCTTCAGTCCTGGCATGGTTTGGGTGGGAAGGACCCCCAAGCCCATCCAGTGCCACCCCTGCCATGGGCAGGGACACCTTCCCCAGACACTCCAAGAATACTCTTAAATGCTAAAAATCATTGAAATGTATCATGAAAACCATTGAAAATCATCAAGGGGTTTATTTTATATACTGTATTATTGAATTGTATTGCAGCAGGTTTTTGGAGGAATCACAGAGAGACCAAGGCTGGCAGAAACCTCTGGAGGCCCCCAAGCTGCTGCCCAAGGCAGGGTTAATCCCAAGGCTGGACCTGGCTGCTCAGGCCTCACACCACCAAGCTGGGATCATTTCAGGCTCTGCCACCTCTGCTGCTCCTGGCCCAGCACTTCCCATCCCACTCACAGCAAAGTTCAGCTGCAGTGAGCTCCCATTTTCACTGTCCCTTCCCACAGCCCCTCTGCTCCAAGGGTAAACCCATGGAGTGTGCTGGGCAGAGATGAATTACTGCACTCAGAAATAACACAAACCCCACCCTAGGGTGGCTTTTCCAAGGGTAAAAGTCTCTGCATTCCCTTGGGGTGGTTATTTCTATAGAAAGCCTGTTCCTTTGGGGGAATGCTGCCTCACTGCTGCCCCAGTTCCCACTTTGGTAATTTGTGATCTTGCTCAGATGCTCCAGTGTCCCCCAGCCCACTCCCTCTCCAGGTGGGACCCAGTTTGCTGTGGATGGCTGACACTGCAGCAGAATCCTCAGCTTTAGCTACAGAAATGATTTTCCAAAATGATTTTGTTTCTTGGAACTTCCAAGTAGGACATTTCTCCCTCTGACAAGGCACCTGCATTTCTCACTGAAAAAGCTGAATTATTTGCACACCCAGTTCTATGACTGCAGACAGGATTCAGAGCTCTTCCCCACCCAGGACATTGATGCACCTGAAATAAAATTCCCTGAACTTTACCTTTTAGATCGTTGAAACATTTCATGCTTGGGAATTGCTCTTCTTTTTTCTCTCATCAGGAAACCTGAGCAGAAAATTTTGAGATAAGGGAACGATGAACGAGTTTGTTACAGCAACAATGTGAGTGCTTTGTAAGTTTTATAGAAGTTCTCACAAAAAACTCTTTACAAGATCTTACAGACAACAGGGTTAAATAACTGTAATGGTTTTAAGAGAAATACATTGTAAATAAATACACCCTAAACAATGTGGGGTTCATTGTTGGAACTGGGGGCACGGGGGTTGCACAGGACGGAGAGCAGAGATCCCTGCAGCCAGGGCTGGGATTTGGGGTTTATTGCAAAGGGCCTGGGTGAGGGCCCTGCTGGGATTTGGGGTTCATTGCAAAGGGCCTGGGTGCAGGGCCCTGCTGGGATTTGGGGTTTATTGCAAAGGGCCTCGGTGCAGGGCCCTGCTGGGATTTGGGGTTCATTGCAAAGGGCCTGGGTGCAGGGCCCTGCTGGGAGCTGCCAGCCACAGCTGGAGCAGGGCTGAGAGAAGAGAGGGGGAGAATGTAAGAGAGTAAAAGGGGTGAGAGCTAAGAGTGTGGGAAGTAAGGTAAGAAGAAGTGGAAGATGCAGTGGGAGGAGAGGAGAGGGAGAGGGAGAGGGAGAGGGAGAGGGAGAGGGAGAGGAGAGGAGAGGAGAGGAGAGGAGAGGAGAGGAGAGAAGAGAAGAGAAGAGAAGAGAAGAGAAGAGAAGAGAAGAGAAGAGAAGAGAAGAGAAGAGAAGAGAAGAGAAGAGAAGAGAAGAGAAGAGAAGAGAAGAGAAGAGTAGAAAAAAGTGGTTGAAGTTCCCGTTCCAATACCATAAATCTTCTTCTGTGTTGAATATTCTGATTCTCACTCACCAATCCAGTACAAGATACAAATCCTACAGCATTTCCATACAACCTATAAGAATCACTACATTCCCACACTGTGTTACATTTTAAACCCTACAAACTCCTCTGTGGGCCCTTCTGCCAAGCTGCAGGGTCTGCTCTGCCCCTTGGGCCTGTCTGCAAGCAGAGGGTGTTGTTCCATCACAAGGGGATCACCTTCAGCTGGCCATGCCATTGTTTTCCCATTGTTCAGTAACTGAGGTATCTCAAAGCTTGCTTTCATTTCAATCTCACTTATAGTTTCCATATTCTCAAAATCTTTTGCCAGGCAATCATATTTATAAGGCTTTCCTGTTTCATCCACCCCAACAGTTCATGAAACCAAAGAATTTAAAGCAGAGCCCTGAAGTACCTCGGTTGGACAGCAGGTGATTTGCAGTCCTGCAGTCCTTTCTCCTCCTTGCAGGCTGCAACAGCTGCTGGGCTGGCAGCAGGGTGTCCCTGTGGGCTGGCAGCAGTGTTTGGTCCCCCTGGGCCCTGTGCAGCAGTGTTTGGTCCCTTTGGGGTGGCAGCAGGGTGTCCCTGTGGGCTGGCAGCAGTGTTTGGTCCCCCTGGGCCCTGTGCAGCAGTGTTTGGTCCCCCTGGGCCCTTCTCAGCCTCCTCTCCTCGCGGAGCAGCCGCAGGTGCCGCAGGCGCTGCCCCGAGCGCGAGATGAAGTCGGGGCGGTGCAGGGCCAGCGCCTCCTGAGGGGACACAAACACACCCAGCTGGGGCTGGCAGCTGCAGGGGACACCCAGAACACCCACCACCAACCCCAGAGCATGGAAAAAATCCCCTCACAATACTGGGTGTAATATAAAACTCATGTCATTAACACCAGCAGCCTCTGAGCCCCTGCTTTAACAGCATGGAAATAAACTGGCCAGAAAGAAAAAAAACCCCAAAATAATAAGAAAGAATAATAAAAACTAATTTTGATCTCATACGATGTACACCTCAGTGCTGTTTCTGCATGGAAACCAGCGTGGTGGGACGTTCTGTCAGCCACATCCCCCTGGCTCCTGCAGCCAAGGGGTTTAACCCCTGTAGCACCAGACCAAGCCAAGCACTGGGGCAGTAACCTGGGGCAGTAACCTGGGCAAGCCAGAGTGCCAGAGCAGCCCAGGACGTGCCCAGCAGTGCCTGGGTCAGGGTGCCTCACCTGCAGGCTGAGCTTGCCCAGGGGCTGCCCCAGCCCCCTGCCAGCCCCCGGGGCTGTCAGTGCCCCCTGGCCCAGCCTGGGCTGCTCCTCCCTGTTCCTCTCCCTCAGGGGCTCTCTCCAGGGCTTTGTGCTGCTCCAGGGCTCAAACCAGGCTGGCCCAGGGCCGAGAGTGGCACTGCACTGGTTTTCTTTCCTTGATTCACATTCCACGTCCTCTGCTGGGATGAGCCACGCAGTCCCTGTTAAAAGAGCACGGGAGACAAAGAGGATTTGAGGCAATTCCTGTGCCTGCTGTCCATCCCCATCCATGGCCCTTTATTCCTGCAGGAGTGAGGGGACACAGCCAGCAGAGGGGATGCCAGCTGACCAAGGGGCATCCCAGATCAGTCAGGAGACAGAGCTGAGGGGAGCACTTGGAATGATGGTGCTTTGACCTCCCAGGTCACATCAGGCACAGTGGAGCTCTCCTGGGGATGGAAAGTGGGCAGGGGCCCTCCAGGGTCCCTCCAGGGCCTACAGGGGGTTCCAAGGAGGTTGCAGAGGGACCTGGGACAAGGAGAAAGAGTCTGAAGCTGAAGGAGGGCAGGTTTACAGCAGATATGGGGAAGGAATTGTTCCCTGGCAGGGTGGGAGAGACTGGCACAGGAATTCCCAGATTTGCTGGGGCTGCCCCTGGATCCCTGGCAGTGCCCAACTGGACACTGGGAGCACCTGGGGCAGTGGGAGGTGTCCCTGCCATGGCTGGGGTGGCACTGGGTGGGATTTAAGGTCCCTCCAACCCAACCCACTCCAGGGTTCTCCAGGTGGAGAATGAATTCCTTGCCTGCTGTGCTCATGTGGCTTTTCCTTGCTCTGTTATCCTGTCTCTACCCCAGTCCAGTGGTTTCTCACCCTCCCATCCTGCCCCACATCCCTCAGAAGGGCAGGACCAGGGGTTAAACCACAGCAGTGCCCAGGTTGGCAGCTAAACCCAGCCAGTGCCAGCACTGCAGCAACACCTCACTGCAGCTGGATTTCTGTGGGAAACACCTTGGGCAGCTTCAAGAGAACTCCTTCCCCAGCAAGCCTTTATCAAACACCACTTTTGAAAGGTGCAGAATTGTTAATTGTCCATGTTTGCCTCCATGGAAAGAACAGTTATTTACCAGCAATCACCCATTTTTAAGGAGCATTTCTGCTGGCCTAAGCCCTGTGGCTCTTCATCCATGTTTTGGAAGATCAAATGCTTTCCATCTCTCAAATGCTCAAAAGATCAAATGCTTTCCATCTCCCAAATGTCTCCAGGAATTCAGTTACTCACAGTTTACACACACAATGATGTGAATGTACATCAGCTGGGATTCTGAGCAGATATTCTGAATTTTCTAAATTAAACCTTTATGAGAATCATCAGTCCCCACAACAACAACAGTGATGAGTAAGGGAAATATTTTTAAACATTTCATTGTGACGTTGTGAAGAGTGGCAGGAATTTAAGAGACCAAAGCAATAAATGAAAACGTCAGGAGACTCCACCAGCAGCCTAAAAATGCAATTTCCAATAACAGTCAAGTTATTCCAGATTTTCAGCCAAGTACTCTGGAAAAATCTCCAGGGAAGCCTCAAGGACGAGACATTAAGGACAAGTTGGTGACCAGCACTGAGAGTTCACCAGAACCTTTTGTGTCTCAGAAGTTCATGTCAAGCACCCACAGGATTGCCACCTCTCCACCTGGTTAACTCCTCCCTAACAGTGAACATTTCCTGCTCTGACAGCTGCCTCATGGCTGGAAATGCCACCACAAGCCAGCACTGCAGGCCCCTGGCAGGGCTTGGTTGGATTCCCATGAAATCAATCCCAGCAGGGGGAGACTCTGGCAGGGACAGCTCTGAGGGACAGGGCAGAGGGAGTGCCCTGAGAGCACCTCAGGCTCTGAGGGACAGGGCAGAGGGAATGTCCTGAGAGCACCTCAGGCTCTGAGGGACAGGGCAGTGAGAGTGCCCTGGAGAGCACCTCAGGCTCTGAGGACAGGGCAGGGGCAATGCCCTGGAGAGCACCTCAGGCTCTGAGGGACAAGGCAGAGGGAGTGCCCTGAGAGCACCTCAGGCTCTGAGGGACAGGGCAGTGGCAATGCCCTGGAGATGCACCTCAGGCTCTGAGGGCAGTGGCAATGCCCTGGAGATGCACCTCAGGCTCTGGGCACTCCTCACAGCTCAGGGTGAGCAGAGAGGCTTCCCCCAGGGTGCTCTGCAGCTCTGTGTCCATTTATCCCAGCTCTGTCCTGCCCACTGGCCCTCCCTCCATGTTCATGTTCTAGAGAGTTCTCCCTTCCCCGTTACCCCACTGGTTTGTGTAACCCTGCCCACCCACCCTGGCACCCCCAGCTGTGTGGAACCCCCTGAATCCTCCCCCCAGGGATTGCCCTGCCTTGGAAGGATCTACCATGGAGTTTCCCCACCTGGCTGATGGGGAGGACTCAGCCCATGGTGCTCTGAGTGCCACTGCCAGTCCACAGCAGACTGCCCACCCCAATTCCTCATCCCTCACTGCCCCTACAGCCTGCTGCCCTTTGCCCACCCCAATTCCTCACCCCTCACTGCCCCTACAGCCTGCTGCCCTTTGCCCACCCCAATTCCTCATCCCTCACTGCCCCTACAGCCTGCTGCCCTTTGCCCACCCCTGTGCCCTCGGGTCCCTGACCCCACACTTGAGCTGTGCACACCCCATGGTTTGCTCTGTGTCCCTGACCCTCTGGAATGAACCCTCACAGGAATGCACCATGCAAAGACCCTTCCTGTGCTGCCTCTGCTGAGCTCTGTGCTGTGTGTGTGCATGGACCTGAAATGGCTGCAGCATTTCCACCACCCTGCCAGGCTGCAACACTGTCAGTCCCTTCCCTGTGTTCCACCCTGAGCCCTCAGACCTCTGGATCCCTGATGCTCTTCTCCACCCCTCCTTTCCCTGTATTTACACCCTGGACCCTGCTTTGTGTTTGTCTCTGGCCCCTGGACCCCTTCAGTGTTAGTCCCTGATAAATCCTCACTGAACTCCAGGCCTGGAGCCTTCATCCCCCCTCCAACACTGCTGTGTGTGCTGAGACATGAGGTTAGGAACTAACTGAGGTCAGAAACCCATCCCAGATTTAGCTGAAGTGTTCTGCTTTGGATTGTTTAGTCTGCAGAGTCCATCCATTTGCTGTGCTTGTAAAAAACCTGCAGCTCACAAAGCTGCCTCACACAAGGTGAAAAGAATGTGAACTTCCAAGCTAGAAGAAAACAAGAGGGGCCTCTTAATCCTTAAAACAAGATGGAAACCAAAACTAAAGCTGCAGGAGATGGATGGACCAGAGCTCTCTGAACAAGAACTGATCAGGACTAATTGTGATAAATAAATATGCACAAACCTATGGCAAAACTCAATGCACAGCAACAGCTTAAGGGACAAAAAGGAAGTTCAGATTCCCAGGAGCACACACACCTGTAGGAATGATTCAGCTTGTACCAGAGCTGTGACAAACACAGCACTGTTCAACTGTAATTAGGTGAAGAGCTGTCTGTCCATACATCAGTGTGTGTGTGCTGTGCTCTGCTGGCTCCTGCCCCTTGGCACAGGATGCCCTCAGGGCAGGGTGTGGGCAACACCACCACAGGCTGTGACACAGCCCTGGGTGTCCCAGCCCTGTCCTGGTGTCCCAGGTGTCCCCAGCCCTGTCCTGGGTGTCCCAGCCCTGTCCTGGGTGTCCCAGGTGTCCCCAGCCCTGTCCCAGGTGTATCTGGCCCTGCCCCAGGTGTATCTGGCCCTGTCCCAGGTGTCCCCAGCCCTGTCTTGGCTGTCCCCAGCCGTGCCCCAGGTGTATCTGACCCTGCTCTGGCTGTCCCCAGCCCTGTCCCAGGTGTCCCCAGCCCTACCCCAGGTGTTCCCAGCCCTGTCCCAGGTGTCCCCAGCCCTGTCCCAGCTGTCCCTAGGCCTGCCCAGGTGTCCCCAACCCTGTCCCAGCTGTCCCCAGCCCTGTCCCAGGTGTCCCCAGCCCTGTCCCAGGTGTATCTGACCCTGTCCCAGGTGTCCCCAGCCCTGCCCTGGCTGTCCCCAGCCCTGTCCCAGGTGTATCTGGCCCTGCCCCAGGTGCCCCCAGCCCTGTCCCAGGTGTCCCCAGCCCTGCCCTGGCTGTCCCCAGCCCTGTCCCAGGTGTCCCCAGCCCTGCCCCAGGTGTCCCCAGCCCTGTCCCAGGTGTCCCCAGCCCTGTCCCGGGTGTTCCCAGCCCTGTCCCAGGTGTATCTGACCCTGTCCCAAGTGTCCCCAGCCCTGTCCCAGGTGTCCCCAGGCCTGCCCAAGTGTCCCTAGGCCTGCCCAGGTGTCCCCAGCCCTGCCCCAGGTGTCCCCAGCCCTGTCCCAGGTGTATCTGACCCTGTCCCAGGTGTCCCTAGCCCTGCCCCAGGTGTCCCCAGCCCTGCCCCAGGTGTCCCCAGCCCTGTCCCAGGTGCTGACCTTGTGGGAAGCACAGCCTGCTCCTCCTGCTCCGTGTGTCTGCCAGGCCCCTGCCCGGCTGTGCCCGGGGCTGCTGCCAGGCTGTGCCCTGGCCCTGCCCCGGGGGCTCCCACAGCTGCTGGCTGCTCCTGGGCGTGGGGAAGGTCACCCCAACGTCCCGGGTGTTCCTCTTGGTGGCACTGCTGACGATCTCCAGGTCCCCTGGAATGCAAACCAAGCAGGGACCCCTCAGTGCCGTGTGCCAGGGCAGGGAACGAGCCCACTCCAGCCAGGAGGGAAGAGTCACATCCTTCACCCACCTCCAACAGTCCCAACCTTTCACATTTCTATTTTACACTTCCCCAAAGCAAGGAGAGTTTCCAGTGGCTTGGGATTGTTACTGCTTGATAATCTGAGGGAAACTAAAACCAAATACCCCAAGCAAAATATACATTTATCTGGGGGTGGGAATTCAACTGGAATTAACTCTGCCCTATGAAAATCCTTCCCTGATTCAATCTGCTTGCACACAAGCAGGAATAAATAAATAATGGCTGTATCTGATGAATAAACCAGGGCCATTACTCAATGTGATGATGGGGAGTTGGCGTGGAAATGAAAGCAATGAAGAAACTGCTAATTGCCACCAGAAAAAACCCAACTGCAGAACTGCACCAGGCCAGGAGCAGCTCGGGACTGAAATAGAATTTAACACCCAAAATATTCCCAGGAAGAACACGGAACACTGCAGTTGCCTTCTGAAATAGCATATGCCTACAAAACCCATTCTGGGAGGAACAGATGTCTTGGGGAAAAAACAATAGATAAAAAAAGGCAGCTCACCTTTGGCATTGAAATGGAGCAGAAGCTGAGGTTAAGAAACTTACAAGTGAGAAAACTGATTTTTAAAGCAGCCCAAAAATGGCAATTACACAGCTCACGTTCACTGAACACACCACCCTTCCCCGGCAGCACCTGGAGTGAATGGGGAGGTGCTGCCTGTACAGAGCCATGGCCAGAACACCCAGACCAGGGAGGACAGGTCCCAAAGCAGGAGAGGAGGAGGAGCCCGGGGAGGTGTGGGACTCACCTGCCTGGATCCCTTTGCTCAGCATCCGTGCCCGTCTCTTGTGGCTCAGGGCACAGCTGGGCCCCCAGCGCCTGCTGCGGGCACAGGGGCAGTCCGAGGAGGGCATGGGGCTCTGCAAAAAAGGGAACAGCAACTGCCAAAAACAGGGCATGGTGCTCTGCAAAAACAGGGAGCAGCAATTGCCAAAAACAGGGCATGGGGCTCTGCAAAAACAGGGAACAGCAATTGCCAAAAACAGGGCATGGGGCTCTGCAAAAACAGGGAACAGCAACTGCCAAAAACAGGGCATGGTGCTCTACAAAAACAGGCAACAGCAATTCCTGAAATGCCCACCCAAACAGCAGCAAACAGGATCTGAACAGAACGCAGTCATTGCTTTTCCCTCGCTGTGCCTCGGTTCTGTGGCTGTAAATGCTGAGCCCAGGCTGATTTGGCCCCCTGCTCTCACAAAACCCAGCCCTGGCTCCACCCCAGCACTTCCAGCAGCCTGCCTTGGTACATTATTGAAAAGCACTTTTGAAAAGCACTATTGAAATTTTGTTATTTACATCACAAAAGCACATTATTTACATTATAAAACCACGTTATTTATATTACAAAAGCACATCCTTTCTGTGGGAAGAGCTTGCTGGCATCAGTCAGGACAGCACTGGGCATCCTCCAACCCACCTGGGGCTGCTCAGCCAAGGGAGAGCTCAGAGGGGCTCCGGGAGAGCTGCACAGGGACTGGGGACAAGGGACAGCACCCAGGGATGGCTCCCAGTGCCACAGGGCAGGGATGGATGGGACATTGGGAATTGGGAATTGTTCCCTGCAGGGTGGGCAGGCAAAACCCTTTCAAAGCAGGGGAAGCTCCCTCAGCCCGTGATCCCCACCACAGAGTCCTGCATGGAGAAATCCAACTCCATAAATGCAAGGAACAGAGGGACATGGGAGGAGCAGGGCTGGGGGCACTGTCACACCTCCACTGCCACCAAGGCAGGTGTGGAAGCTGCAGGGCTGGGCACAGCTCCAGATCACACACGGATCCAGTTAACAAAGCCATCCAAAGCAGGAGGGCTGTCCCCAGCCTTGGCTCTGGGGTTTTATTATCACAGTGACCTGGCAGCACCTCCAGGCTCCCAGCACACCCTGACAGTGCCCAGAACCCCCTGAGCTCCAGCTCCAATCACAGAACTGCAATCAGGAGCCTGGAAATGAACTGTGAGGCACCCCCAACACCAGCCCCTTCACTGCCCTTTACTGCAGCTCTATCACCCAAACAAAACTTCAATACTGGAACCATGGAAATGCAGAGACCTCCTCTTTATTCTGTTTTACTGCAGCTCTACCATCCAAACAAAACTCAATACTGGAAGGAGACCATGGAAATGCAGAGATCTCCTCTTTATTCTGTTTTACTGCAGCTCTATCACCCAAATAAAACTTCAATACTGGAAGGAGGCCATGGAAATGCAGAGGCCTCTTTATTCCCCTTTACTGGAGCTCTATCACCCAAACAAAACTTCAATACTGGAAGGAGGCCATGGAAATGCAGAGACCTCCTATTTATTCCCTTTTACTGCAGCTCTATCACCCAAATCAAACTTCAATACTAGAACCATGGAAATCCAGAGACCTCCTCTTTATTCTGTTTTACTGCAGCTCTATCACCCAAATAAAACTTCAATACTAGAAGGAAGCCATGGAAATGCAGAGGTCTCCTCTTTATTCCCTTTTACTGGAACTCTATCACCCAAACAAAACTCAGTACTAGAAGGAGGCCATGGAAATGCAGAAGCCTCTTTATTCCCTTTTACTGCAGCTCTATCACTCCAACAAAACTTCAATACTAGAACCATGGAAATGCAAAGGCCTCTTTATTCCCCTTTACTGCAGCTCTATCACCCAAACAAAACTCAGTACTAGAAAGAAGCCATGGAAATGCAGAGGCCTCTTTATTCCCTTTGACTGGAGCTCTATCATCCAAACAAAACTTCATTTTGGCTCTCATAAATCTGCTTTTCTTTAATTTCCTGTAACTATCCCAGCTCCAGGAGAGGCACTGCACACTCCATGGATATGGATTCCCTTTCAGATAATGGAGCATGTGAACATTTGAATTGTGAACTGTGAATCTGAATTATGTGCTTGGCAAAAACGTGTCAAAGCAGGGAGAAAAACCCCAAATATCCCCTCCCCTGCACTGCAGCAGTGCCCAGCAGCAGCCACCCAGCCTGGGCTGGCAATGGTGAAATATTCTTTTTAAAAAATCCATCTGAAGACACACATGACCCCCCTCAAATAAGGAAAACTGAGCTGCAAATGCAGCATCCCCCAGGGACTGGGGCAGGGATCTCTCTGAGAGCTGGGCTCTGTCAGAACCAGACATCTGCACTAAAAATGCAAATAAATCTTGACTTCTCCTCAGCTAAACAGCCCAGAAGTGACCCAAATCGGAATTTGAAATTAAATTTACTATTTTGCCATCTATCTTCTCTCACTCCTTATTTGAGGGGGGTCACGTGTGTCTTCAGATGGATTTTTTAAAAAGAGTAATTCACCAGCAGATAAAAAATTGCTAAGTTTCTAATGCCAGAATATTTACCCAGCAGATAAAAAATTCCAAAATTTCTAAATGCCATGGGCATTCAATGAGCCTCTAAAGGTTTTATTCCCCATAGCATTAATTCCATTTGTCATCTCACAGGTGATTTAACAGGTTAAAAAATCAGATTTGGGTTTAAGGCTCAATGGACCCTGAAAAATTCATCTTGTGAATGGAACGTGGAATAAAATCATCTTCTGAATTCTACAACTGTGCCAGAAATGTTGGATCTTAATGCTGCTGTTCTGGTTAATAGTCCTAACATTGCATAGTTCAGAACAGGTTTATTTTACCTTCAAATAAATGTTATGAATAAAAATATTAAATAAAATATTTTTAAACCATTCTTCAACTTAAAAAAGATTGTTTCTCTCCTAGATTAATTTTGTTATTGGCATTATTTTTCATTATTTCATAATTCACTGGCTGATTTGACAAACAGACTTGGAGCTGTTTCTATAAAATAAAATAGAAATTTAAATTAAATCTGGTAGTAATGATGCCAGTTCCACTTTCATCTGGAAATACAAAAAAATGAAAGAAATAATTCAATATTCCTCATTCGTTCTGCGCTTTTCAGCATTCCTGTGTACCACAGAACCCCTGAACTCTGTAATTCCTCACTAAAATCCCCAAATCCAGGCTGAGTCCCTCTTTAAGAACATTTCCATTTCTCCTGCCAAGGGCAGCAGCCCAATTCACCTGTGGGAATTCTTCCCTCCCCTTTCACAGAGCTGCACTGCAGAGCTCTCACCTGGAATTCTCAGCTCTTTAAAGGAAACAAAACCTCACAACCAGCCAGACAAAACAATTCACAAATTTTTACCAGCCCAGCAGCAGGAAAACTCCAATAATTGTGTGGATCCTTGCCCAGGGATGTCCTGGCTGGAATTTCATCAGATTGACAACCTCAGCATGGCTGGGCACTGCCCAAGGCTGAGCCTGCAGGTGTCTGTGCCCAGGGACTGGCACAGCAGGGATGGGTCTGTGCCCAGGGACTGGCACAGCAGGGATGGGTCTGTGCCCAGGGACTGGCACAGCAGGGATGGGTCTGTCCCCAGGGACTGGCACAGCAGGGATGGGTCTGACCCCAGGGAGTGGCACGGCAGGGATGGGTCTGTCCCCAAGGGATGGAGACAAGGAGGGCACACCTGGTGTGTGCCAGCCTGAGTTGTGCCCTGGTGTGTGCCAGCCTGAGCTGTGCCCTGGTGTATGCCAGTCTGGGCTGCTGCCCTGGTGTGTGCCAGCCTGAGCTGCTGCCCTGGTGTGTGCCAGCCTGGGCTGTTGTCCTGGTGTGTGCCAGTCTGGGCTGCTGCCCTGGTGTGTGCCAGCCTGAGCTGTGCCCTGGTGTATGCCAGTCTGGGCTGCTGCCCTGGTGTGTGCCAGCCTGGGCTGCTGCCCTGGCTCCTGCAGACCTTGGATGGGGCTGCCCCCATGGAAGGCAGAAGCCTCCCCTGCAAACCAGTGACTGCAAATGATTCTGAGATTCCCAGTGATTCCCAGAGATTCCCAGAGATACCCAGAGATTCCCAGTGATTCTCAGAGATTCCCAGAGATTCCCAGTGGTTCCCAGAGATTCCCAGAGACTCTCAGTGATTCTCAATGATTCCCAGTTATTCCCAGTGATTCTCAGTAGATTCCCAGGGATTTTCAGAGATTCTCAGAGATTCCCAGTGACTCCCAGTGGTTCCCAGAGACTCCTAGAGACTCTAAGTGATTCCCACAGATTCCCAGAGATTCCCAGTGATTCCCAGAGATTCCCAGATATTCCCAGAGACTCTCAGTGATTCCCAGTGATTCCCACTGACTCTCAGTCATTCCCAGATATTCCCAGAGACTCTCAGTGATTCCCAGTGACTCTCAGAGATTCCCAAAGATTCCCAGTGACTCCCAGAGATTCCCAGTGGCTCCCACTGACCCTCAGTGACTCCCAGGGATTCCCAGTGGTTCCCAGCTCCCAGAGCTGGCAGCAGTGGGGCTCCCATGGGGATGGGGCAGGGCTGGGCTCAGGGGGCTCTTACCTGGCTCTGCTGTCCCTTCCCGAGGCTCTGAGCAGCTCCCTGGGGACCTCCTGCAGTCCCAGCTCCTCCACTCTGCTCCTGCCACTTCTCAGAGCGTCTCTTCTGCTGGCTGATGGCACGGTACAGCTGGGCCAGCCTCGGGGACAGCTCTGGGGCCAGCTCTGGGGCCAGCTCTGGGGCTGGGCTGGGGGTGTCAGTGCTTGGGGCCAGCCTGTGCTGCCCGAATGCCCTGAGCAGCCTGGCCGTGTCAATGGTGGACAGGGACAGGGAGCTGCTGTCCCCAGAGGCAGGGGAGGTGTCCAGCCCTGTCCCCGTGTCCCAGGCTGAGGTGCTGCAGCTGCTGGGCTCTGAGCTCAGCCTGCTCTCTGAGGAGCTGTCACTGGGGATGCCCAGGTGCTGCTGCTCCCCCAAGATGCTGCCCAGGTGCTGCTGCTGCTCCAGGACACTGCCCAGGTGCTGCTGCTCCCCCAGGATCCTGCCCAAGTGCTGCTGCTGCTGCTCCAGGATCCTGCCCAGGTGCTGCTGCTCCTCCAGGATGCTGCCCAGGTGCTGCTGCTCCTCCAGGATGCTGCCCAGGTGCTGCTGCTGCTCCAGGATCCTGCCCAGGTGCTGCTGCTCCTCCAGGATGCTGCCCAGGTGCTGCTGCTCCTCCAGGATGCTGCCCAGGTGCTGGGTCACCCTCTGGCCCGGCCTGGCTGCCCCTTGCTGCCCTGGGCTGCTGCTGCCATGGCTCACAGGTGGCCTCTGTCCCTTTGGCTCCGTGCTGCTCCCAGACCTGGCTTTTCCTGCCAGCCCCGTTCCTGGCTGCTCCCTTCCCTGCACTCCCTGCTCAGGAGCCCTGTCCCCAGCAGCAGTGGGTGCCAGGGTGTGCCTGATGGGGTTCTGCAGGAGCCTGGCCAGCCGGTCCAGGCGCTGCACCAGGCTCAGCTGCCCGCTGCCCCTGAGCTGCTGCTGGGTGCCCTGGCGCTCCAGGAACCTCAGCCACAGCTCGTCCAGGCCGCCCTTGGCATGGCCCCTGTGCCGTGGTGCCTTGCCCACGCCGTCCTGCAGGGGGGCAGCTGGGCCTGGTGGGGCAGGCTGGGTGCCAGCAGCGCCCTGGCACAGCCCCGTGCCAGCTGCCCCGTGCCCAAAGGACGCCCTGGCACTCAGCTCCTCGCTCCTGCTGTCGTCAGCCTCTGCAGGGAGGGCAAAGAAGTGCCCAGCTGTGCCCTGGGCAGCGTGGGCAGCTCCAGGCCTGGCCCTGCAGGGCTCCCTGGCACGCTGGCTGCAGCTCTGCCTGCTGGGCATGGCACGGGGCTCGGGGGCACCACGGGAGGGCTCTGCACGCTGAGAGACACCTGGGAGCTCTGCAAGACACAAAACACAGCAATGCTTCACTGAAGTGCAGGGGTTTATCCTCAAACACCCAAAACACCACAAAGGATTAAAAGCAGGATGACAGAGCTCATTCCCAAACGCAGTGAACCTGGAGATGAGGTTTGAGCATTATTAAAATCACATAAATAAATGTTTTCTATCTTTTGCAACATGGAATCCAAGAGAATCTTATATCCAAGTGAAGCTGGGGAGGAATCTGGTTCTACCTCAGGGAACTGCCCTGAGCTGAGCCTTTATTGGAGCCATGGAAGGGACCCCAAAGCCCACCCAGTGCCATGGGCAGGGACACTCCCACCACCCCAGGGTGCCCCCATTCCCATCAGCCTGGCCCTGGGCACTGCCAGGGGTGGGGATGCCCTGGCCACACACACAGCACGAGCCAGGACTGCTCCCCAAAACAGCTTCAAAGTGATTTTTAATATAATGTAAAACCTGCCCAGTTTTAAAACGTGCCTTGTGTTTCTGTAGGAAGGACTGGGTGCTTGGGTCTCCTCCCTCCCCAGCACAGGGGCTGTGGTGGAACACAGAGAGCACAGATGCTGCAGCCAGGCCCAGCCTCACTAACTCTGCAAGTGCAGGAATTTTTCTTCCCATACAAGGGCAATGTTTATAAACTTGTGTAAGAGGCTTCCTCCACATCCTCCTGACAAATGAGATCAGGCTTGGGAATGCCAGGCAGAACTTTGCTATTCCTGGCTTTTTAGAAAGTTACCAAGAAATGGAAGGAATGTAAACAGGCAAAAAATAAAAATAAGTTTGTATAGAGAAACTTTTTTTAAAAAAAAATACATAACTTGCATAATTTTAAGCTCTAGACAAGCTCTGTGGGTAGAGGTAATCTTTTATTAGATCATCTAAAAATATGGCTGAAGAAGTCAGGGAAGATTTAAGACATGCAAGTCTTTCTTCTGAAAGATTCTTTAAAGTTCCAGCTGCACTGGCTGCCTTCACAAAATATTCCTTCTCCTTACAGTTCTTTTCTTACCTGGGCCTTTAGACCATTATAGCAATAAAAAAGTGTTAGGAGATAATTTTATATTAACACTTTTGTTCCCCTCTCATTTTTATCCAGGTTATTGATGTGGCACACTTACATAATCATTGAAATTTTCCTGTGCAAATAAAAATTATCTTCTGGAAACATCAAAATCTCTCCATGCTGAGAGGAAAAGCTTCAAAGAACAGAACCCAACCTCAAGTGAACAATGAAAGCAATGAGATGGAAACCCAATCAACACATCAGGCCAGGAACCATCAGGACAGCACCCAGGATGGTCTGGCTGCAGCACCTGTGTGCAGGGATGAAAGCCCAGCAGTGCATCAGGCACTCACTCAGGGTTTGTGCTGCACAAAGGGACCACGGGGATGTCCCAGCTGCTGCCACCAGAGCCACTGAGACACCCAGGGCTGGCTCAGCCTGACCCTGGGGCAGCATCCCCAGAAACACAGCCTGGAGGGGAACCCTGACCTTGGTACAGGGCAGGGACAGGGCAGGGATGGGACAGGGACAGGGACAGGACAGGGATGGGACAGGGACATGGAACAGGGATGGGACAGGGACAGGGATGGGACAGGGATGGGACAGGGACAGGGACAGGGATGGGACAGGGACAGGAGAGGGACAGGGACAGGGATGGGACAGGGGCAGGGACAGGACAGGGACAGGGACAGGGACAGGGATGGGACAGGGACAGGGATGGGACAGGGACAGGGAACAGGGACAGGGACAGGGACAGGGATGGGACAGGGCAGGGATGGGACAGGGACAGGGATGGGACAGGGACAGGGATGGGACAGGACAAACCCTGACCTTGCTCCAGGGCAGGGACAGGGACAGGGACACAGACAGGGCAAACCCTGACCTTGCTGCAGGACAGGGACAGGGACAGGGACAGGGACAGGGACAGGACAGGGATAGGGACAGGGACAGGGACAGGGACAGGGATGGGACAGGGAACAGGGACAGGGACAGGGACAGGACAGGGATAGGGACAGGACAAACCCTGACCTTGCTCCAGGGCAGGGACAGGGACAGGGCAGGACAGGGACAGGGAACAGGGACAGGGAACAGGGACAGGGAACAGGGACAGGGCAAACCCTGACCTTCCTCCAGGGCAGCTCCCAAGGACCTCCCTGCTCAGGGAACCCCAGCTGGCTGCAGCCACAGGGAATTCCTGACAAGCCCTGGAGACACAGGAATGCCAGCAAACACTGATGGCCAAGTTGTCCATGGAATCCTGGAATGGCCTGTGTCCCTTCCTATGGAGGTACCTGAAATCCCACCCAGTGCCACCCCTGCCATGGCAGGGACCCCTCCCACTGTCCCAGGTGCTGCCAGCCCTGTGCAGCCTGGCCTGGGACACTCCAGGGATGCAGAGCCCAGAGCCTGCCAGGGAAACCTGGATTGTATCAGTGAGGGAGAAGCAGAAAGACAGGAAGAGAAAACAGAGTCAAACCCAGCATTTCCTGGCTGACCCAGCAATGTCACCAGAACCACAGATTCTGAAATGTCAAATCCCCTGCTCTGACCTCCCACATGTATGAACACACAGAAACAATTACAAAATCAAAGCCACATTCTGATTACCTGAGGGCTGCTCCAGCGGCGTCCTGTGCTCCTCAGCCCAGGCCAGCTTGGGCCAGTGCCCAGGGACTGTCCCTGTGTGCTGGGCAGCTGCAGGGGGCTCATCCCCCAGAGCCAGCACCCCCGGGGCAGGAGCATCCTCTGAGCCTGCACAGAGAGAGCAGAGTGAGGGCAGCAGCAGCCAGGGACAGCACACACAATGCCACCAGGAACCAGCAATAGGAGCCCTGGCAGTGCCCAGGCCAGGCTGGATGGGGTTTGGAGCAGCCTGGCACAGTGGGAGGGGTCCCTGCCATGGCAGGGAGGGATGGGGTGACCTTTAAGGTGCTTCCAACCCAACCATTCTGTGACTCCATGATCCCTGTCCCAAGGTCACAAACCCAGAACTGTCCCCACCAATTCCTCATCCCTGCCAACTCCACCTGGTTCTGATAGTGGAGCCCTGAAAATGTTAAAGATAGAACTCTAAAATGTCAGGCTTTGTGTTTGCTCAGATCACTGCACCTGCATAAGCAGTATGATAAATGATAGAATTGTTAGATGTGATGATTGTTTAGTAATTAAGTATAATTATTATATAACCATAAGAAGAATCATGAGAAAATATGTTGGAAATTTAACGGGGGCTATGTTTAGCTGAAATCTATGTATACAATAGAACAATGTAAGTTTAATAATTAACATGGAAGTTATGTAAGGATAGAGTATAAAACACCTTCACCTCCAATGTATGGTGGGAATCAGATTTGGGTTGTAACACCCCAATTCCCAGAGCTCTTAATAAAAAGCACCTCATAGAATCACTGTGTGATGATGTGATTTTGAATGCTAACAGTTACATCCCATGGATCTCCTGCCCTCAGTTCCTCAGCTGCTCCCCCTGAGCTGAGCCCTGGGTGCAGCAGGGACTGGGAAAAACAAAATGTATTTTTCCATCCTGCTGTACGTTTTCCTAGAACCTGGTGCTGCTTCATTTGCATAGTGAATTTTTATATATGGCACCATCATTTCTGCAAAACAACAGATTTGCATCACATTTGTTTCTCTCATTTTGGACACGATTCCCCAGATAAACTTGAAAAAGGTCGAGAGCAGGGACACCTAAACCATGGCAAACACAATTTGTGGCTGCAGTGAGTGATCTGGGCACTTCTGGCACTGCTGGATCAGCCTGATCCCACAGCTGGAATTCAGGAACTGGACACCTCTAACCTGAGTCTTGTCTGCAGACCAAACTCTGCATGTTAAAAAGCTCTGAGTGAAACCAACCTGCAAATAAAACCTGTGATAACCTGCAATAAAAACCTGTGAAAACCTGTAATAAAAACCTGTGATAACCTGTAATAAACCCAGTGGTCCATTCTTTGCAGAAGATCTGCAAGGATGCCAAGTGAGCAGTAATTCCCAGAGCAGAGCCAGGGATGCTCAGGCTGCCAACACTGAGTTCTGCTCCTTTTCACTGCCAGAGGGGAGCAGGAGCCCCCTGCCAGGCCAGAGAGGAGAGCAGAGCTGCAGGCAGGAGCTGCCCCCGTGGCTCACAGGTAACCCAGCACAGACCCCCACCCAGCCTGGGCAGAGGGCAGTACCTGAGTGGGAGCTGGCTGGGCTGGCCTCGGGCTCCACGCTGGCTCCTGCTCTCTGGAAAGGCACATAGTACAGGCCAGAGCTTCCTGAGGGCTTGTAGGGCAGCAGCAGGGGCTGGGCTGGGGGACAAAGGCAGACAGTGAGCAGGAGCCAGGCTGGGAACCCCTCGTGCAGCAGGGCAGGGCTGGGCAGGCTGCTCAGGGTGCTCCTGCTGCTACAGCCTGAGCAATACCCTGCTCTTCAGCAACAGGGATTGCTATTTCATTAGCTAAATTAAATTAAATTGATATTTCATTAGCTAAATTAAATTAATGTTTTAATCCCCACCCACAGGTAGAAGGTTACCATCCCTTATCTGGAAAAACAGCTTCTCCTATTCAATATTAAAAATGTGATCAGGGTGGCAAACAGTGACTTACAGAAACATCTCCTGTACCCACAGAGCTCCCAGCTGATCCCAGCTTGAGGGAATCCCCTCAAAGGAGCAGGGATGTGTCCCTCAAGTCAATAAAAGCAGCAACAGAGCCCCAGTACCAAACACCACTGGGGTGGGAAACCCGTGAACATCCACATGTCCCTGCTGACAGATACCCCAAACCCTGCACTTTGCTGCTTTATTCTATTAAAAGCAGCAATGTGCCCATTTCCCTCTGATTTTTGGTGCTATCTTGACTAGAGAGTAAATCAGTAACCAGACCCAGCTCTCACTGAACTTCAAGTGAACCAAATCAAACCAGAAAATACTCTCCAACCAAACCTGGACACAGAGGATTCAGTTCTAGAGAAACCTGAACTGAATCCCAACTGTTCCACACAAACCCCTCCTGACAGGGCTGGAAAACCCAAGTTGAAGAGTTGAGCAACTTCAAACATCCCAATTATCCCAGGGATGTCATTTCCACAAAAGAGCTGGGTTTGGTTTTGGGCTTTCACATTTATCAGCAGCCTGACCCAGTGCAGATTCAGTGCACAGGCAGCTGTCAGACAGAAATTTGCTCACCAGGCTGCCTTGGGAAGGGAGGAATCTCCTGCTGGGGTGGAGCTGCAGGGAGCGATGGCTGCAGGGCAGCACCTCCCCTGTCCTGGGGATCCACACGGATTTCTGCTGAGAACGTGGCTCTGGGGGGGCTCTCCGTGCTGATCTGGGTGGCAGCATCTCGAGTGCTCCTGGCACGAGGGGCAGGGCTGGGGGTGCCCTGTGTGAGCCGGGCCCTGGCCCTGCCCTGCAGCTCCTGCCTGGGACCTGCCCCAGGCTCAGCTGGGCTGGGGATGCCCTCAGCACCAGGGGATTTAGGAACATCTCCCACCGAGGCTTCTGCAGCTGCCTGTAAAGTCACTGCCTGTAAAGTCACTGCCTGAGCCCTCCCTGGAGCCTTGTCCCACACCTGGAGCCCCTTCCCACTGCTGGCACTGGGGTGAGGGACCCTGGAGGAGAGGGTGATGTGCACACAGCTCAGGAATCTCCTCACTGGGGATGAGGGAGCCTCAGGAGTGGTGGACAAAGCCTCATGGGCAGGTAAAGGGTGAGCAGGACCCCTCTGCTCCCTCACAGCCTCATCTGCAGGTAAAGGGTGAGCAGGACCCCTCTGCTCCCTCACAGCCCCTCCTGGAAGGACAGGTGGCTCCTCAGGGCTTTTCCTGCCCTCTGCCAACACCTCACTGGGGCCCTTCAGCAAATCCCTTTGTGCAGCTGCTCCTGGGCCCTCTGAGCTCTCCCGGGGCTGGGTGTGGCCAGGTGGGATCTCCCGGGGCTGGGTGTGGCCAGGTGGGATCTCCCGAGGCTGGGTGTGGCCAGGTGAGCTCTCCCGGGGCTGGGTGTGGCCAGGTGGGATCTCCCGGGGCTGGGTGTGGCCAGGTGGGATCTCCTGGAGCTGGGTGTGGCCAGGTGGGATCTCCCGGGGCTGGGTGTGGCCAGGTGGGATCTCCTGCAGCTGGGTGTGGCCAGGTGGGATCTCCTGGAGCTGGGTGTGGCCAGGTGAGGTCTCCTCCTGCTGGGATGGGCTCAGAGGAGGGGGTTCAGTGGATGGCTTCGTTTCCTGGCTGAGCCCCCCTGCCCTGGCACTGTGTCTGTGCCCCAGGGCTGCAGGCAGGAGCTGGGGCTGCCTGACCCTCAGGGGCTGTCCCTCCCCAGCCTGGATGCTCTGGGGCTGCTGGGCTGGCTCCTGAGCAGCTGCAGCTGCAGCAGGGGCAGCAGGAGCCTCAGCAGCAGCACCCCCAGCCCTGTGCCAGGGCTCTGTGCCCAGCCCCTGCTGCCCAGGCAGGGTGCTGGCCAGGCTGGGGCTGTGTGCCCGGCTCTGGGGGCGCAGGGTGAGGGAGCTGCCCGGCCTGCCCAGCTCCCCGTGGGCACGGGGGGCAGCTGCAGGGCTCCCTGCACGGGGGGGCTGTGCCACAGGGGCACGGGGCTCTGCCCTGGCACTGGGGTGCCCCATGGCTGCGGGCTGGGTGTGCACTTGCAGATCAGCAGCACTGCTGGGCTTCAGCTGCATGTCCTGCAGGTAAGGAACATTGCAGGGCTTCAGATGCACATTGTGCAGGTCAGCAGCACTGCAGGGCTTCAGCTGCATGTCCTGTGGCTCAGCAGTACTGCAGGGTTTCAGGTGCATGTCCTGCAGATCAGCAGTGCTCCAGGGCTTCAGCTGCACATCCTGCAGGTCAGTGGTGTTCCAGGGCTTCAGGTGCATGTCCTGTGGTTCAGCAGTACTGCTGGGCTTCAGGAGCATGTCCTGCAGGTAAGGAACATTGCAGGGCTTTAGGCTCATCTCCTGTGGCTCAGCAGTACTGCAGGGCTTCAGCTGCACGTCCTGCAGGTCAGCAGCACCCCGAGGTTTCAGGTGCACATCCTGCAGATCAGCAGTGCTCCAGAGCTTCAGGTGCATCTCCTGTGGCTCAGCAGTGTTCCAGGGCTTCAGCTGCACATCCTGCAGGTCAGCAATGTCCCAGGGCTTCAGGTGCATCTCCTGTGGCTCAGCAGTACTGCAGGACTTCAGCTGTATGTCCTGCAAGTCAGCAGCACCCCGAGGTTTCAGATGAACATCCTGCAGGTCAGCAGCATTGCAGGGCTTCAGCTGCACATCCTGTGGCTCAGCAGCACTGCAGGGCTTCAGCTGCACATCCTGCAGGTCAGCAGTGTCCCAGGGCTTCAGCTGCACATCCTGTGGCTCAGCAGCACTGCAGGGTTTCTGTTGCACATCCTGCAGGTCAGCAGTGTCCCAAGGTTTCTGTTGCACATCCTGCAAGTCAGCAGTGTCCCAAGGTTTCTGCTGCACATCCTTCAGCTCAGCAGCACCCCAAGGTTTCTGCTGCATGTCCTGCAGGTCAGCAGCACCCCAGGGTTTCAGCTGCATGTGCTGCAGGTCAGCAGTGTCCCAGGGTTTCAGCTGCACATCCTGCAGGTCAGCAGTGTCCCAGGGTTTCAGCTGCATGTCCTGCAGGTCAGCAGTGTCCCAAGGTTTCAGCTGCACGTCCCTCAGCAGGGAGGAATGCCAGGGATCAGCCCTAGGGAACGGTGCTGCCGGTGGGGAGCGGGGCTGGAGGAGCTCCCAGGTCCTGCAGAGCTGCCCCAGCCTGTCCCTGGCACACCTGGGAGCCTGCACAGCCCCCAGCTCCTGCTCCTGCTTCCTCAGGTACTCAGGAGCTGCTTCCAAACCACTGAGCCAGGGATCCTGGAAAACAGAGCACAGGGCAGAGGTCATGTGGAGAACAGCACACCTGGCCCAACCTGGATGGGAAAGGCAAAAATGAGAGCTGTGACCAACCAAGGGTTTGTCACCAGGAAGGGAGGGAGCCCAGCTGGCAAGGAACTAATTAAACTTCACCCTTTCTAAGTGCCAAGTCACCATTCCATTAATGGAAAAATTAATTTCTGATCTGTTTGCCCCATCAGTATTTGTAGGGAGTACAGCTCTTCCTTAAAGGGTTCCTAAAGGGTATCAATTATTCTTCCATCAATTTTGGAAAGTGTTAAGTTAATGGATTAAATATCAGCTGTTACTGGCTCATACCACACACAAACAATGGCCTCTACCATTTAAAAAAAATTTAACAGATTTATGAGAGAGTAATTTGTTTTGAAGACATTCCTTTATCAGTAGCATCATAAAATTAAATGTATACAATTAATATTACTTAATTAAAAGCTGTGGTGATGTGGTTCTTTTCAAAATTGTGATTAATCCATTCTGCCCTTCAGTTCTGGCCCCAGTTTGGGGAATGCTGGCAAGGGACAGGACACAGACACAATTCCATGGGGATCCAGCCCATGTCCCTGTGTGTGTGTGGGGCTCAGGCCAGCACCCTCCTGTGCACAGAACCCCTGATGTGGGCTCAGCTGCACCAGAGGATGTTTAGAAAGGATCTCAGGAAAAATCTCAGCCTGGAAAGGGTTGGCAGGCATTGGAGCAGGGAGCTGGGGTGCCACAGAAATGTGTGGGTGAGGCACACGAGGACACTCTGGGGCTGAGCATGGTGCTGCTGGTGCATGGTTGGGCTCAGTGATCCTGGAGGATTTTTGCAGCCTGAATGATTCCATGATTCCAACCACCAACATAAATGTATTCATTCAAGTGAAACCCAAAATTCCAACACTTCCACTGGAGAGAGTAAATCTGAGATAAATGTGCTGCCATGGAGATGGGCCAGATAAGCTGAATTAGAGAAAAAAAAGACACCAAAATCTAGGTTATATTTACTTTTTCCCACTGATTGGGCCAACTGTGGAAGCAGCAGAATGTATTCCAGTCATGAAGCAAGCACGGGTCCCTGGGTGATTACATCCCCATCAACCACTGGGAATTTGGCACCAAAAAGCAGTGGGAAACATTTTTGGTGTAAACCAAACACATAAACAAGAATTTCACAAGAGCTTTCCCAGCCTTTCTCCATCCCAGCTGTCCTGACAGCAGCAACTACTCCAGCAGGGCCTGGATCACTACCCCACTTTTCTATTCCTTTATGGGCTTTAAGGTAACAAATGGGATTATTGGGCATTTCCTGCACCAGGAGGGGCTGTGGCAGAGCCCAGGGACAGGGAGCAGGGCTGAGGCAGCACAGGGATGATCCCAAACCTTCTCCTCCCTGCACCACGTGCCAGTTCAACGGCCTGAGGTAATCCAGAGCAACTCCCACCCGTGAGAGCAGGCACAGGAGTGGTGATAAACTCATCTTCCCAAGCCTTTCACATGTTTTATTGTGCCTCTTATGTGTCATCCTTCCAAAAAAGCTCCCTGTGCCATATGATCCACAGGAGCCTGCAGAGCAAATTTAGAGCTACAACTCTGTGAACTTCCTGGAGAAGTGAGAAAGCTCAAGGAGTGGAAAAGTACAGCAGGGAGTGGAGGAAAACACTGCACCAGGGGGAAGGAACCCACAGGGCAGGAACAGGGGGCACTGGCACCCTGAAATACAGGGGGGGATCAGCTCCTCAATTTAGGGGGAAAATCCTGAGGTTGAAGGTGCTGGAATTGTGTTTGCACCCAACAGCAGCTCCAAACCTGCCATGGCAGAGACACCTCCACTGTCCCACTGCTCCCAGTGCCCAGCCTGGCCTTGGCACTGCCAGGGATCCAGGGGCAGCCCCAGCAAATCTGGGAATTGCAGCCCAGGCAGGAATTCCTTGCCCAGATCCCAGCCCAATCTCCCCTTTCCCAGTGGGAGCCATTCCCTGGGTGCTGTCCCTCTGTCCCTTGTCCCCAGTCCCTCCCCAGCTCTCCTGGAGCCCCTGCAGGCCCTGCCAGGGGCTCTGAGCTCTGCCTGGAGCCTTCCCTTCTCCAGGGGAACATTCCCAGCTCTGCCAGCCTGCCCATGTTGGATATTCCAGGGGTTCTGAGCCCTCCAGAGCACTCAGCTGTGTTTGCTGTGCCCACCCCAGCCCCTCCTGAACCCTCTGCTCAGCCAGATGTGGGAAACCCACAGGAAAGATGGAAAATCTTCCCAAGTAAAACATCCCAGAGAACTTCCCCAGTGTCCTGCTCCTTTCCCTGCCCACAGACTTCCCACACCTCCATGGCAAACAAGGAAAGGCCAAGAAAATCCAGTGGCACCTGAATTCCTGCAGCTGTGGCCTCTGAAAGGGAGAGGCAGAGCCTGAACATTCCCAAAGAACATCCCCCAAAGAACATCCCCTAAAGAACATCCCCCAAACAACATCCCCCAAAAAACATCCCCCAAAGAACATCCCCAAAGAACATCCCCCAAAGAACATCCCCAAAGAACATCCCCAAAGAACATCCCCCAAAGAACATCCCCCAAAGAACACCCCCTAAAGAACATCCCCTAAAGAACATCCCCCAAAGAACACCCCCTAAAGAACATCCCCCAAAGAACATCCCCAAAGAACACCCCCTAAAGAACATCCCCTAAAGAACATCCCCCAAAGAACACCCCCTAAAGAACATCCCCTAAAGAACATCCCCAAAGAACATCCCCTAAAGAACATCCCCTAAAGAACATCCCCTAAAGAACATCCCCCAAAGAACATCCCCAAAGAACATCCCCAAAGAACATCCCCCAAAGAACATCCCCAAAGAACATCCCCCAAAGAACATCCCCAAAGAACATCCCCAAAGAACATCCCCCAAAGAACATCCCCTAAAGAACATCCCCCAAACAACATCCCCCCTAAAGAACATCCCCAAACAACATCCCCCCTAAAGAACATCCCCTAAGGAATATCCCCCTAAAGAACATCCCCCCTAAAGAACATCCCCAAAGAACATCCCCTAAAGAACATCCCCAAAGAACATCCCCTAAAGAACATCCCCCAAAGAACATCCCCCAAAGAAATCCCCCCAAGAACATCCCCTAAAGAACATTCCCATAGAACATCCCCTAAAGAACATCATCCCCCACACCAGACCCTGCTGCAGGAGCTGTTTCCTCAAGCTGTAGGAACAATTTGTCTTTCTCAGCCTTAAAAGTTTAGGAGAAGGAAAATGTCTTTTCCTAATCTTTGTTCTGCTCTTTTTAACTCCATGCCAGGCACTTGGGCTCTGAACCTTCCCCCCTTATTGCACACAACAGTTCCCATTCCATTTACAGGATAATATTTTGCCTGGCTGTGTTTTTTCAGTGCAATAGTTTTGAACAATCTGTATTTTTCAGTGACAGTGTTTGTCTTGGAGATAAAAGCACATTTATCTTAAGTACAATAAAAAAACCCAGTGACCTTCACTCTGCAAATTCAACCCTTTTTTATCTCAAATTAAAAACATTGCAGTGCAAAAGTACTTTTGAGATCAAAGCATGAGGTGCTGAGGTTGAACTAAAGCAATTTCTTGGAGCTTGGTTTGCAAAATTATGGTGAATTTCTTCTTACTCTAAATGGGGATAAAACAATCCCCAGCTGACACTGAGTCACAGAAAGGTAAAATCCTTGGCTCCACACTGCACAGAGCTCCTTCCAGGGACAAAGCTGTGACCAAACAAAATCTACAAGCTGGGGGGAAAAAGCTTTGATGCCTCTGGTTTTGTGTTTGTGCTTTGTTTCTGTTTTTAAAAAAATCTGAATTTTAAGAAATTTGAATGTCTAAAATATTAAATTATATTTAGAATACTTTTATATAATATATCTAATATTATATAAATATATTATATTATATATTTATATATAATATATAAATTTTACATATTATTTAAAAGATGTTATAGTATATTTATAATCTATTTATATAATAATTATTAGTAAAATAGCCACTTGCTTTCCCCCCAGCTGCCCAGAGACTCCACCAGTCTGGGAAGAGCTGGGAAGTTTGGCCTGATGGCTTTTGGGAGCTGCTGTGTCCCCTCCCAGCCCTGCTGATCCAGAGAAGCTCAGAACACAGAGTACTCCTACAGCACTGCCTGTCACTAATGCAGGGCTTTTAATGAAAACAAACAAACCAACCCCTGCTGCTTTTCCTGGGAGGCAGGCAGGCTGCAGGAGAAAACAGGGAAAATCAAGGGAAAAATAAAGAGGAAGCTCTTCCTAAAGCTCAGGGCACTTTCTGAACCACCAGTCCCTGAAAACCTTGCCCTAATCACCCTGGAGACCAGAGCAGTGCCAGAAATGGCATTTACAGTGACAACAGAGGTCCCACACTCCTGCTCACACCAATTCCAGCCCAGACATGGATTTTATAATGAACCAGAAACACTCCAAGGGAGATGCACCAACCATGGCAGCTCCAGGGCTCGTTCCCCCAGAGAAACAGAGCTGCAGAGCCTGAACCTCCTCAGCCCTGAGCCCTGACCCAGCACAGACACCCCCAGGCTCCCACAGACACATCCCAGCTCTCTGGAGAGCATCCTGTGCCCACCACTCCCTGCCTTCCCCTGGCATCCTCACCTGCAGGAGCCTGGAGCAGCCCCTTCCCTTCCCTTCCCTTCCCTTCCCTTCCCTTCCCTTCCCTTCCCTTCCCTTCCCCTTCCCCTTTCCCTTTTCCCTTTTCCCTTTTCCCTTTCCCTTCTCCCTTCCCTGGCTCCTCTCCTGCCCACACTCCCCCAGTGCTGAGGCTGCTCCCTGCACACCAGGAGGGCTTTCCCAGGCACCATCAGCAGCTCCACAACCATTCTGTGCTAAGACTCCCTGCAGCCAACCCAGGACCAGGAGCTTTGGCCACTTTCCCACAGCAACAGCAATTGTCCCCCCACCCCTGTGTCCTTCACACCTTCCTCAGGCACATCTGCAGCTGAGTGTCACCCCCATGGCCAAACCACCCCAAACTGCCTGGGAAAACCATAAAAACCCCTAAAACCCCCCAAGGGCAGCTGCAGCAGTGTGTCCCCGAGCTGAGCTGGTTTGTACCTTGGCTGGTGCAGGTTCCCTGGCCTTTGGGAGCAGCTCTGCCTTGATTGCCTCCATCCTCAGCTGGGGCTCCTCATCCCAGTCTGCCCCACTCTCCTGGGACAGCTTCAGCTTCACCCAGGCTGCCAAAACACAAACCAGGAGAACCTTCCCATTTCATGTATAAGAAGAGATTTTAATTTAAAGTCAAAGCTGTGCACTTCTGGTTAGCCCAGCTGACAGAACAAAGACCACACCAAATTCCAGAGCTCCTGGACTGAGCAGGAATTCAATGGCAAATGGATCCTGGAATATTCTGGGGAGATGGATCCAAGACTCTCCCCTGGTTCTGTCATCCTCACAGTGTCAGGCACAAGTCAGCCTCTCTCTGCTCTGTGGGCTTGTGAATACCAACCACATCAACCACATCCTTCATGCAGGAGCAGCCTCACCCTGTCACTGCCACAGCCCCTGACACAAACCCACTGAGGTGCCTCACCTGGGATCTTCCTCTCCTGCTCCTCGGTCACTGCCACAGCCCCTGACACAAACCCACCCCAGGTCCTGACACAAACCCACCCCAGCCCCTGACAAACCCACCCCAGGCCATGCCCCTGACACAGCCAAACCCACCAAAAGCCTTCCTCACCTCGGATCTTTCTCTCATGCTCCTGAGTCACTGTCACAGCCCCTGACACAAACCCACCCCAGGTGCTGACACAAACCCATCCCGGGCCGTGCCAAACCCACCAAGGTGCCCTCACCTGGGATCTTCCTCTTGTGCTTCTCGGTCACTCCCACAACCCCTGACACAAACCCACCCCTGATACAGCCAAACCCACCAAGAACTTTCCTCACCTGGGATCTTCCTCTCCTGCTCCTTGGTCACTTCCACAGCCCCTGACACAAACCCACCCCGGGCCGTGCCAAACCTACCGAGAGGTGCCCTCACCTGGGATCCCCCTCTTGTGCTCTCGGTCACTCCGACAGCCCCTGACAAACCCATCCCAGGCCATGACACAAACCCACCCCAGCCCCTGACACAAACCCACCCCAGCCCCTGACACAAACCCACCCCAGGCCATGCCCTTGACACAGCCAAACCCACCCCAAACCCCCCGAGAGCCGTCCTCACCTTGGATCCTCCTCTCCTGCCCCTCGGTCACTGCCACAGCCCCTGACAAACCCACCCCAGCCCCTGACACAAACCCACCCCAGCCCAGCCCCTGACACATCCAGACCCCCCGGAGCCTTCCTCACCTCGGATCCTCCTCTCGTGCTCCTCGGCGCTCCTCAGCGCGCGGCTGGCCGAGCCCCCGGGGCTGGCAGTGCCCAGGAGGCAGCGGACACGGGCGGCCAGGGAGTCACCGCTGCTGCTGCTGCTGCTGCCCGCCGGGCTCAGGGCGGCCCTGGCACGGCTCCAGGCAGCTGCAGCCCCGGGCAGGGCGCCCTGCACTGCCCCCAGGGCACTGCCCGGCTGCCGGGACTGCCCGGCCCGCCCCAGGAGGCTCCTGACCCGGGCACTGAGGGAATCCCCACTGCTGCTGTCCTCGCTGCCCTGCGGCCCTGCCGCCCTGCCAGCCTGGCCCCAGGAGCCCAGGGAGCCGCCCAGGCCAGCGCGGGCACTGCCCAGGGGAGGAGCATGGCCCGGCTGTGGGGCTGTGCCAGTGCTCTGTGCCAGTCCCACACAAACAGCCTTTGAGGGCACTGCCAGGGGCTCCAGGGAGGGAGGATGGCCCAGCTGTGGGGCTGTGCCAGTGCTCTGTGCCAGTCCCACACAAACAGCCTTTGAGGGCACTGCCAGGGGCTCCAGGGAGGGAGGATGGCCCGGCTGTGGGGCTGTGCCAGTGCCTGGGAGGCTGCTGGCAGTGCCCCGTGCCAGCCCCGCATGGGCAGCCTGGCTCCTGCCCACACTGCTGCTCCCTTCTGGCTCCCACCTCCCCGTGGATTTCCCTGCCCTTGGCTCCCGGGCCACTGCCCTCAGCCCTTCCCTGTGCTGGGAGCTGACAGCCAGAGGGTGTTCCCATGCCAGCTGGCAGCTGGCAGAATCCAGAGGGTGCGTGCCCAGCTCCTGTGCCCACACAGCCCTCGGGGTCACAGTCTCATCCCATGACAGTCTCTTCTGCAGCTTTGGGATCCAGTCCTGGTCTAACCTGGCATCCTTGGGACTCTCCTCCCTCTCATCCAGCCCTGGGGGAGCCTCCCCAGGCTGCCTGCAGGAGGCAGGGGTGCCAGCAGGACGGCTCCAGCTGGCAGCCAGACCCTCTGCCTGTGCCAGCAGCTCCCGGAGCTCCTGCAATGCTCCAGGGCCCATCAAGGGTTCCCTTTCCTGGCCCTGGCTGCTCTCACTTCCCACCCCGGAGCTTGAGGATGCCCTGTCCAATTCCATGTCATCCCCAAGCCCAGACAAAGCCCCCAGAGCCCACCCCTGCTGGCTGCTGGCTGAGCTCCTGCACCCCGGGTCAGCAAGGGCACTGTGAGCCCTTCTCCCCCCAGCCTGGGGACCCCTGCCCGAGGAGCAGCTGGGCAGGTCCTGCTCTGCCCCAGCACGTCCAGGGGACCCCTCTGTGCCACCTGGGGTACCCCCCTGCAGCTGGGGGCCTGGCACACTGCCCTGGCTGGCTGGGGAGCCCCCAGAGAGCGTGGGGCAGCTGGCACCCAGCTCCTGGGGGGACAGCAGGTCCTGCTCCTGCTCCGAGCCAGCCCTGGAGCCCACGGACAGGGACACGCTCAGAGGGGACACATCCGAGCCAAAGCTGGCCTGGGACATCTCAAAGGCTGGCAGCAATGCACCTGCAAAGGAACAGGACACAAATGAGTACCTGCAGGCTCCAGAACACAGCAAACATCCCTTCCTGTTTGTGCTACAGGGCACACAAAGCAAGGGAAGAACTCAAACACTGGAAAATATTTCAGGTGCTGTTCTTAGGATGAAACTTGAACCAAGATTTCCACAAGAATTGTCTCCTGAAAGAAATCTCAGGAGTGCTTCAGATAAATATCAAACAAAATTCAAATTTATCAGAGAATCAGAGAGTATCTAGAGTATCTAGGATCACCCATCCTGCCCCTGGCCCTGCACAATCCCACCCTGTGCACCTGGGAGCAGTGTCCAAACCCTCCTGGAGCTCTGGCAGGGCTGGGTGCTACAAAACCACACTAATTTGGGTGATGATGATGATGGGTGGATGGATTTAAGAACAAATCTGGTCAGTTATAAAAACACTGACAGCATTTCATCACACCAAACACACCAAGAAATGCCAGAATGCAAAAGAAACCAAGAATTATTCCTCTCCTAAGAAGGAAAGGTCTGCTCCCAGTCCTTCAGTCTCAAGATACAAACCATCTCTGTCTGCAGGACTCTTGGGAAAAGAGAAATAAAGGGAACAAAGGCCCTGTGTGCCTGGCAGCTGCCCCACAGCCACACTCCTGAGCAGGAGGCAGCTTTGCAGAGGTCTGAACACCCCCAGTGCCCAAATCTGCTGGGATGGCAGCAGATGCAGTGCCAGGAACCCCCTGAACCCCAGGGGAGTGGGGTCTGTGCCCTCCTGTGGAACCCTGGGCACTGAGGGGTTCACACTCTCTGGGTCAGAAAGCACTGACCCTCAGGAATACACTACACCTGACCTGAGACTGTATAGAAAGCTGCCAAAATTGCATGATAAAACCCAGATCATGAGGGTATAGGTTAAATAAATACATGTAATGTCACAAAGTAGAAAACTCAGAATTTAAAGTTTTAGTAACATATAGTAAATTTTTATGTAAGATATAAAAATATATAGTAAAGCTTTAGTATTATGTAGTAATTATAGTACTATGTAGTATTATATAGTAATTATAGTACTATGTGCTATATAGTACTATATAGTAATTATAGTACTATATAGTATTTAGTATATTGGATTATATGGTATTATATAGTATTTAGTCATATATAAAACAAAATAAGTTTTAAAACAGTAACTAATCCTTCTTCTTCACCTTCTTCGTAAGTTTAAGGAATATTATGTAATTAAATTTAAAAGTCCAGGTTACAAAACACGAATAATTAGTTAATAATAACCCAACCAAACCAAATAATTATTAGTTAGTTATTAACTAATTATAATTAGTCATAATATGCATAACAATTATAATTGGTTATATAATAATAATGATATATAGCATATATCATCAATAGAAGCTTTGTAACAATATAACACAATAGTAATATAAAATAGTTTAATATATAGATAATATTAAATAATCATAGATTACAATTATTATTAGTTATTAATAATAACCTAAGCCAATAATAATTAGTTAGTTATTAACTAATTAGAATTAGTTAGAATATATATAACAATTATAGTTTAATAATAATAATACATAACAATTATAGTTATATAATAATAATATATAACATATATTATTAATAATATTAGATATAATAGAATGTAATATATAACAATTAGAATTAGTTCTTAATAATAATCTAACCTAATAATTATTAGTTAGTTATAAACTAATTATAACTATTTATAATATATATAACAATTATAGTTCTATAGTAATATATAACATATATTAATAATATTAGATATGATATATTGTATTACATAACTATAATTGGTTATTAGTAATAACCCAAGCCAAGCACAGAACCCCAAAGCTGCTGCCCCCCATCCCCAGAGCCCCCATCATACCCTGGGCGTGCGGGGGGTCCCTGGCCTGGGGGGCCGTGCCCGGGGGGGGCTGCAGGCTCCTGAGCCCCCAGGGGGAGAACTCCAGCTCCCGGAGGGGCCCGCGGGGCACAAACGGGGCCAGGATGGTGCCAGGGGACTGCTCGATGCCCAGGTTCCGCAGGTACACCTGGGAGAGAAACAGGGAACAGGGACAGTCAGCACCCAGGGCAGGGGGCACCCTGAGCATGCCTGCCATGCTGGGCACTGCAGGAGGGGGCACTGCACTGCCCAGGTTCTGTAGGTACACCTGGCAGGGGAACAGGGGAACAGGGACAGTCAGCACTGAGGGCAGGGGGGCACCCTCAGCATCCCTGCCATGCTGGGCACTGCAGGAGGGGCACTGCACTGCCCAGGTTCTGCAGGTACACCTGGGAGGGAACAGGGACAGTCAGCACCCAGGGCAGGGATGGATCAGGAACAATCTGCACTCAGGGATCAGGAACAATCAGCACCAAGAGCAGGATGGATCAGGAACAATCTGCACTGAGGGCAGGGATGGATCAGGAACAATCTGCACTGAGAGATCAGGAACAATCAGCACTCAGGGCAGGATGGATCAGGAACAATCAGCACTCAGGGCAGGGATGGATCAGGAACAATCAGCACTCAGGGCAGGGATGGATCAGGAACAATCTGCACTGAGGGATCAGGAACAATCAGCACCGAGGGATCAGGAACAATCAGCACTCAGGGCAGGGATGGATCAGGAACAATCAGCACTCAGGGCAGGGATGGATCAGGAACAATCAGCACTGAGGGATCAGGAACAATCAGCACTCAGGGCAGGGATGGATCAGGAACAATCAGCACTGAGGGATCAGGAACAATCAGCACTGAGAGATCAGGAACAATCAACACTGAGGGATCAGGAACAATCAACACTGAGGGATCAGGAACAATCAGCACTCAGGGCAGGGTGGATCAGGAACAATCAGCACTGAGGAATCAGGAACAATCAGCACTCAGGGCAGGGATGGATCAGGAACAATCAGCACTGAGGGCAGCCATGGATCAGGAACAATCAGCACTGAGGGCAGGATGGATCAGGAACAATCAGCACTCAGGGCAGGGATGGATCAGGAACAATCTGCACTGAGGGATCAGGAACAATCAGCACTGAGGGATCAGGAACAATCAGCACTGAGGGATCAGGAACAGTCAGCACTGAGAGATCAGGAACAATCAGCACTGAGGGATCAGGAACAATCAGCACTGAGGGATCAGGAACAGTCAGCACTGAGGGATCAGGAACAGTCAGCACTGAGGGCAGGAGGGATCAGGAACAATCAGCACTCAGGGCAGGGTGGATCAGGAACAATCAGCACTCAGGACAGGGATGGATCAGGAACAATCAGCACTGAGGGATCAGGAACAATCAGCACTCAGGGCAGGGTGGATCAGGAACAATCAGCACTCAGGGCAGGGTGGATCAGGAACAATCAGCACTGAGGGCAGGAGGGATCAGGAACAATCAGCACTCAGGGCAGGGTGGATCAGGAACAATCAGCACTCAGGGCAGGGTGGATCAGGAACAATCAGCACTCAGGGCAGGGAGCATCCTGAGCTCTCCTGGCACACTGGGCACTGCAGGAGTGGGCACTGCACTGCCCAGGGCAGCCTGAGCTCCAGTCCCCTGCTGGAAACTCCATCTCCACACAAGCACAAAGGTTTTGGCTAAAAACACAAAGGTTTGGGTTCAAAGCCTTCTCCCTCCCCACTCAGCTGCTGCTCAGGAAACACTGGCAGGCTCAGGAACTCCAGGCAGCAGCAGCAGCAGGGAATCTCCTCATTTTTTAGGACAAGTTGGGTCAAACCTTCCAGGCAAATAGCTGGGAGCACTTTTGTCAGAGCTGGTTTACACACAGATGTTATATGCAGGAAAAAAACAGCCAAAATTTTCCTTGGCTTCATCACCTGTAGGGCAAATTAATTTCAACTCATCCACACTATGTCCTAAACTAGCCAGGAAAATGAAATAAATTACCTTACACATCACAGTCAGCTCCATTTCCTATGAATTTATCATAAACTTCCACATTAACAGCCAGATAAGTGACCTGACCTCCTTTACTTTCCAGGGATTGATGGGAGCAGCACTCCCCAGAGCCAGGCTGGAGAGTGTGTAATTATAGCCAGGAACAGAAGTCATCTCTCTGTCTCATGAATTCCATTCCAAACACCCTCCCTCCAATATTTATATTTGTTTCACCACGGGTTTGCAGAGACAACAGAGTGAGAAGAGCTTCCAGAGCACATTCCCAAAGACCTGGTGATTATGGAGTCATCTTGTGAGAGGAGCAGCCTCTTACTCAGAGGATAATTCCATGTTTGTCATTACCATAAATCTGCATCTCATTTGCTCCAGCACTCCCAGCTATCAGTGCCCTGAAGGTGCAGCACAGGGCTCTCCCCTGGCTCCAGCCCCACCAGGAAAAACCTGGATCAGCCACAGAGGGCAGAAAGGAGGGAAGGCATGAAGAGGGTCTGGAGGTGAGGAACACATCAAGAATTCAGAATTGAAGCCTCAGAAACTGGAGCAAAGTGAAAAAACAGAGTGAGAGAATCACAGGAATAAAGAAATTTCATTTCCAAGGAGTCAGGTTGGGTTTGCTGCTCCTGCAGAGCTGGGGGGGTTCAGCTCTCCTCACTGAGCACCTGAGCCTGACCCTCACATTTGGACAAGGACAGCCTGATCTTTGAGAGAGCCACCAGCCCTCCCTCCTGTCTCCTCCTGCTCCCCTGGTGTGGGATTAAACCTTTTCTGACCCAGAGATGGGTAACTGGGAGGTGCTTCAAAAACTTTTATTCCATTTTCAGTCTCACCAGAAGGGTGAGACATTACAGATGTTATAATTCATGCCATCACAATCAGAATCCAACTATTTCCTCATTACAATACACCCTAAGTGTTTCTTGGTCTATCAGCTTTAGCCACACCATGCTGTAAATGATTTAAAGTTAATCATCTAAAATTTCCCCTTGTGGGTCCCTACAATGCATCTTTCACAGTTCTGTTTCCCCACAGTTCTATTTCTCTCTGTTTATCCAGGCTTATTTGCAAAGCCATCCTTTGAAACTTGTTTCTGGTTCCATTTCTCTCTCAGCAATGTCTGTCCATGGCATTTCTAAACCAGCATTTCTTGTCTCAAAGGTTTGCACTTTTGAGAATTCTCTACAAATCCATCTCCCACACCCTGACACTCACCTACCCCGAGAAAGACAAGAGGCCTTTCCCATATCCAACCCTGTCTTTGTCCATGTTAAATAGTACTAAAAGTTATTTTCCACCTCTATTTAAGATAAGCTGGACCAGTATCATGGATGAAATTCACTGTGGCACAGCCCTGTGTAAAACCATGGCTTGCAGTGATTTGATCTTCTCCTAAAAGAGCAGTGGGAGGAATGGAAAAGTGAAAAACAGATGGAAAGGTCTGAAAAAAACCCCATAGAATTGAAAGAAAATGCATAATTCTGGGAAAGGAAATGGTTAACCTGGGGAAAAAATGGGTAATTCTGGGAAAAGAAATGGTTAACCTGGGGAAAAATGGGTAACTCTGGAACCAGAGTTTGAATTAGGACCAAACTTACCGGGATCCTTTCTTCAATATTCAACTCTTCCTTCTTGGGGGTCTCCAGGGCTGCTCCAGAGGGGATGGGGCTGCTCCCTCCTGCACTGGGGCAGGGCCTGGGCACCTCCAGGGCCCCCTGAGGCTCCTCAGGACCAACAGGAACATCCAAACTCTCCAAGGGGATGATCCCAAAGCTGTCCACGACGCCGTGCCCAGCAGGGACACTGAAGCTGAGGGATTGATCTGCCTCCTCCTCCTCCTCACAGCCCTGGTGCTCCTCAGCTGGGGAGATCCCATCCCTTGGGGGGAGCTGAGCAGCACTGGCCACACACAGCCCTGGGGCTGAGCTGGGCCTGGGGCTGCTGTGCACAGCCTCAGCAGGGGATGCAGGGGATGCAGGGGATGTGGGGGATGTGGGGGATGCAGGAGATGCAGGGGATGCAGGGGATGCAGGGGATGCAGGGGATGCAGGGAAAGCAGGGGATGCAGGCAGCCCCTCGGGCAGGCTGGGGCTGGCAGAGCCCCCCAGAGCAGGGCTGTGCTCCCCCCGAGCTGCAGGGCTCAGGGCAGGCAGGGCTGTGCTCCTGGGGATGTTCATGGTGCTGTCAGACTGGCACCTGCTCAGAGGGAGGGCGGGCAGCAGCTCGGCCTGGGGGAAATGCACACTGCCCAGGGAGCCTGTGCCCCTGCAGGCACCTGCAGCACTGCCTCTGGGCTCTGCCAGGCCTCTCTGCACTGCTGAAGCACAGCCTGAGGGCCTGGGAGGGGCACTGGAGGCTTGCCTGGCAGGAGGAGATGCTCCTGGCACACGGGAGCTGCTGGCAGCAGCACCCTGCAGGTGCCAGGCTCCCACCTTCTCCAGGAACCCCAACGAGGGGGGGGACTGCATCCTGCCAGGGCAGGGAGATGCCAGGCTCAGCAACTCCAAACGCACACAGGTCTCTGCCACAGCACTCTGGGGAGGGGGCAGCTCCCCAGGGACAGGGGATGGCCCCGGGGCTTCTTCACTGGGACACCAAGGAGAGGTCTGAAGGTCTGAAAGCATCACCAGGCCTCCACCAGGCCCCTCTGCCTTCCCAGCTCTCCTGAGGAACAGCCCTGGGGTGGACTGGAAGTTGGGCTGAGGCAGGAGCAGGGAGAAGGAGCCCTCAGCCCCCAGGCTGAAGGAAGGGGAGATCTCTGTGGCTTTGTGTCCCCTCTGGATGGAGCAGTCAGAGGCAGTGAGCTCATCCCTGCTCCCTGCAGGCTCTGGGCAATGCCCAGGGCAGGGGGCAGCGTCCTGGGGCTGGATCAGGCTGGGTGTCCCCTCTGTCCCTGCTGGCTGCTGCTGGCCCAGGAGAGCTCCCTGCAGCCCCTCAGGGGCAGCCACAGCCCCCAGCCCCTGGGAGCCCCCGAGCCCCTGGGAGCCCCTGGGCTGCACCCCAGGCTCCTGCAGCCCTCCTGTGCCTGCCCCAGCACCTGCTGCACACAGAGCATCTTCAGCACATGAGCTCTTGGCAGGGCCTGTCCTCAGGCCATCAGGGAAGTGATGGCACAAAGCAAGCCCAGGCACCTTCCTGCCCTTCTCCAGCCTCTCCAGGGCTCCTGCTCCACTGGCAGCCACCCTCACCTGGGCCTGCTGCACACCCCTCTCGCTCTTCTCAGAGAATTTGGTCAGGGCAGTCGTGTAGGAGGAGTTTCCTGAGGAGGAGGAGGAGGAGGATTCCTCCTGCCCTGGGCACTCCTTGTTCTCCTCTGAGAGCTCAGAGCCAGCAGCTGGGCCATCACTGTCCTGGGAGGAGTGACCACAGGACTGACCACAGGAGTGACCACAGGAGTGACCACAGGAGGGACCACAGGGGTGACCACAGGAGTGACCACAGGGGTGACCACAGGACTGACCACAGTTATGACCACAGGGCTGTCCATCCCTCCCAGCTGTGCTCCAGGGCTGCCCCAGCCCCTTTCCCAGCCCCTGCTCTGCAGCTGGGTGTGCTGGATCCCCCCTGCCCCGGGGTGGGGCTGGTGCCTCCTGCTCAGTGCCACTGTCCCCACTGTCCCCAGTGTCCCCACTGTCCCCACAGTCCCCAATGTCCCCACTGTCCCCACTGTCCCCACTGTCCCCATTGTCCCCCTGGCTGCCCAGGGGCTCCCCAGGCTGGGCAGCAGCTCCAGGGTCCTCCTGGGGTGGGCTGGGCAGGGCTGGGCCCCTCAGGGATGCAGTGCCATGGGTGAGGGCAGGCTCTGAACGCTCCAGGGATGCTCCAGAGACATCCGGGACTCCTCTGCAAGAAAAGGGAATTCCTGAGCATTTCTTTTACTCCAACATCTCTGGTTTAAATCACAGGCAAAAGAACTTCAGTGACAACTGGGGGTTAGCAATATTCACACAAATATCCATAAATGTGACCCCTAAAGGGGCAAAACCCAAAGGAATGCAAAGAAATATCAAAAATCTCCTATAAAACAAAGGCTCAAAAACAATATAATAATAATAATGTTAATTTTTACTTAGTATGGCAATATTGTTCCACCTGTTTAGGACTGAAACATTTCTTAGTGACAGGCTGTTATTAGTTACATAAATAAATAAAATTAGCTAAGTAAAATATGCAACATGTACTTACACATATCTCAGCTTGCCTGTGATTTTTTAATAAAAGTCACCTACTTCAGTTCATGATATCAATTATTTTTTAAACAATGTATAAAAGCAGCCAGGTCTCAGATAAGCAACAAATTCCTATAAATTTCTAATTCTCATATTGGGGATTGCTTAATTAATAGTTCCTTTATATTAAATATACCATCAAAGCCTAATAAATATTATTCCATAAATATAATAGTGTTCAAGGTGACAAAGCCTTTTACTGAAACAGCTCTTTCTTTATGCATTTAACCCCAAATTTGCACTGTAAATTACTCATTTGGCTCCAGCATTTAGAAAACACAACACTGTCCATGCATGTTTTACTCCTGTAAATACAGAAATCTGATCTTTGTCCCCAAAATTTCATGAAGTTTATTCCAGAGTCTAAGAAGGCTCCAGAGATGCTGAAGAGGGTGGAGTTCCTCATTTTCCCATTTTCCCTGGGTACCTCACATGACAAGCTCAGAGGAGCCTCATCCTGCTCTCCCCTGCTCAAACTCTGCTGAAGGCAGAACCCAGAGGTGCCTCCTGTCCCCACACCCCAAACCCCATTTCTGAGCCCAGAACCTCCCCAGGAGCCCCCATCTCACCTGAGGGGCAGGAAATCCATCTGGGATCCCTGCAGGAAGGTGTCAGCCCGGGCTGGGCTCAGCAGCAGGGGCAGGCAGGGGGAGAATCTGCTCTCCAGGATATCTGGGGGAGAGAAAACACCAACGGGCACTGAGAGCTGCCAGCGAGCCCCACAGTCCCAAAGATCCCCAAAGATCCCAGCTGCACATCCCCAAAGATCACAGCCCCACAGTCCCAAAGATCCCCAAAGATCCCAGCTGCACATCCCCAAAGATTCCAGCTGCACATCCCCAAAGATCACAGCCCCACAGTCCCAAAGATCCCCAAAGATCCCAGCTGCACATCCCCAAAGATTCCAGCTGCACATCCCCAAAGATCACAGCCCCATAGTCCCAAAGATCCCCAAAGATCCCAGCTGCACATCCCCAAAGATTCCAGCTGCACATCCCCAAAGATCACAGCCCCACAGTCCCAAAGATCCCCAAAGATCCCAGCTGCACATCCCCAAAGATCCCAGCTGCACATCCCCAAAGATTCCAGCTGCACATCCCCAAAGATCACAGCCCCACAGTCCCAAAGATCCCCAAAGATCCCAGCCTCACAACCCCAAAGATTCCAGCTGCACATCCCCAAAGATCACAGCCCCATTGTCCCAAAGGTACCCAAAGGTCCCAGCTGTACATCTCCAAAGATCCAAACTGCACATTCCCAAAGATCCCAGCTGTACATCCCCAAAGATCACAGCCCCACAGTCCCAAAGGTACCCAAAGATTCCAGCTGCACATCCCCAAAGATCACAGCCCCACAGTCCCAAAGGTACCCAAAGATCCCTGCCTCACAACCCCAAAGATTCCAGCTGCACATCCCCAAAGATCACAGCCCCACAGTCCCAAAGGTACCCAAAGATCCCTGCCTCACAACCCCAAAGATTCCAGCTGCACATCGCCAAAGATCACAGCCCCATAGTCCCAAAGATACCCAAAGATTCCAGCTGTACATCCCCAAAGATGCCAGCTGCACATCCCCACAGATCCCAGCTGCACATCCCCAAAGATCACAGCCCCACATCCCCAAAGATCACAGCCCCACAGTCCCAAAGATCCCAACCTCACATCCCCAAAGATCACAGCCCCACAGTCCCAAAGATACCCAAAGATCCCAGCCTCACAACCCCAAAGATCCCCAAAGATCACAGCCCCACAACCCCAAAGATACCCAAAGACCCCAGCCCCACATCCCCAAAGATCTCAGCCTCACATCCCCAAATATCCCAACCTCACATTTCCAGTGATCCCAGCCCCACAGTCCCAAAGATCCCCAAAGATCCCTGCCTCACATCCCCAGAGATCTCAGGCTCACATCCCCAAAGATCCCAGCTGCACATTCTCAAAGATACCCAAAGACCCCAGCCCCCCAATCCCAAAAATCCCAGTTGCACATCCCCAAAGATCCCCAAAGATGCCAGTCCCACATCCCCAAAGAGACCCAAAGATCCCAACTGCACATTCCTAAAGATACCCAAAGATCCCAGCCCCACAGTCACAAACATGCCCAAAGATCACAGCCCCACAACCCCAAAGATACCCAAAGATCCCTAAAGACCCCAGTCCCACACCCCCAAAGATCCCAGCCTCACATCCTCAAGGACCCCAGTCCCCCATCCCCAGTGACCCCAGCCCCCATCCCCAATGACCTCAGCCCCCATCCCCAGCCCCCAATCCCCAGTGACCCCAGCCCCCATCCCCAGTGACCCCAGCCCCCATCCCCAATGACCTCAGCCCCCATCCCCAGCCCCCCATCCCCAGTGACCCCAGCCCCCCATCCCCAGTGACCCCAGCCCCCCATCCCCAGCCCCCCATCCCCAATGACCCCAGCCCCCATCCCCAGTGACCCCAGCCCCCATCCCCAGTGACCCCAGCCCCCCATCCCCAATGACCTCAGCCCCCATCCCCAGCCCCCCATCCCCAATGACCTCAGCCCCCATCCCCAGCCCCCCATCCCCAGTGACCCCAGCCCCCCATCCCCAATGACCTCAGCCCCCATCCCCAGCCCCCCATCCCCAGTGACCCCAGCCCCCCATCCCCAATGACCTCAGCCCCCATCCCCAGCCCCCCATCCCCAGTGACCCCAGCCCCCCATCCCCAATGACCTCAGCCCCCATCCCCAGCCCCCCATCCCCAGTGACCCCAGCCCCCCATCCCCAGTGACCCCAGCCCCCCATCCCCAATGACCCCAGCCCCCATCCCCAGTGACCCCAGCCCCCATCCCCAGTGACCCCAGCCCCCCATCCCCAATGACCTCAGCCCCCATCCCCAGCCCCCCATCCCCAGTGACCCCAGCCCCCCATCCCCAATGACCCCAGCCCCCATCCCCAGTGACCCCAGCCCCCATCCCCAGTGACCCCAGCCCCCATCCCCAATGACCTCAGCCCCCATCCCCAGCCCCCCATCCCCAGTGACCCCAGGCCCCCATCCCCAGTGACCCCAGGCCCCCATCCCCAGCCCCCATCCCCAGTGACCCCAGCCCCCATCCCCAGTGACCCCATCCCCAGTGACCCCAGCCCCCCATCCCCAGTGACCCCATCCCCAATGACCCCAGCCCCCATCCCCAGTGACCCCAGCCCCCCATCCCCAGCCCCCATCCCCAGTGACCCCATCCCCAATGACCCCAGCCCCCATCCCCAGTGACCCCAGCCCCCATCCCCAGTGACCCCAGCCTCCCATCCCCAGCCCCCCATCCCCAATGACCCCAGCCCCCATCCCCAGTGACCCCAGCCCCCCATCCCCAGTGACCCCAGCCCCCATCCCCAGTGACCCCAGCCCCCATCCCCAGTGACCCCAGCTGCAGGGAAGGGGACGGGGTCCCACCCAGACCCCTGCAGCCCCCTCCCTGCAGGACCAAACCCATCCTGTACCAACCCCAGGTGTGCAGGCACTCAGCCTGGCACTGCCATCCCAAACCTCCTCTGTGGGAATTTTAAAAATCAGAGGGTTTTAGGAAAGGTAGGAAAAATCAGGCCTCAGACAGTAAAGACAGTGTAATGCTAAAGCAGCAGAAAAATTAGTAATGCAAACGTGAGAAAAGAACAATAGGCCTATGTTAGGTGCTGCCTTAAGTAGTAAGAAGTTTACTTAATGTATATCTTTAGAAGGTTAAAGTTTGAACAGACCTTTGTGCCTTGATTCTTATGAACAAGCTGTTGTTTTTGAAACTAGGCTGCTAACCAAAGCTACGTGTGCTTTAAATGATTGGATGGAATTATTGTCAATGTTCTTGTACTCTATGTGTGACTGGCTGAAACACAGATGGAAATGGCTTTATGGTATGGAAATGGCTTTATGATATGGAAATGGCTTTATGGTATGGAAATGGCTTTATGGTATGGAAATGGCTTTATAATATGGAAATGGCTTTATGAAATGGAAATGGCTTTATGGTATGGAAATGGCTTTATGATATGGAAATGGCTTTATGGTATGGAAATGGCTTTATGATATGGAAATGGTTTTATGAAATGGAAATGGCTTTATGATATGGAAATGGCTTTATGGTATGGAAATGGCTTTATGAAATGGAAATGGCTTTATGATATGGAAATGGCTTTATGGTATGGAAATGGCTTTATGAAATGGAAATGGCTTTATGATATGCTGTAACATTCTGTCTCTCTGGCATTCTGCTGGATTCAGTGAGAGGTTGCATCTCTTGTCTCCATTGTTGGAACAATGTGCTGAGACTGATGCTGAATAAACCTCTCAGCCCCTGCCCAGAGTGTCCTGTTCATTCATGCCATGTAAACAGCACTGCCAGGGCACTCCTCCTGTGCCACCCCACCCTGCCCAGCCCTGGACCCCTCAGCTCCTGCACAAACTCTGACTCCAGCCCAGGCTGGGCCATTGTTTCCTGAGGGATTCAGGTTCAGCTCACACTCAAAGCCAGCAGGCAGTGATGATTGCCGCAGCAATTTGAGTTTCTATCCTGCATCTCTTTGCTCTTTGGGGTACTTGGGGTTTTTTCCCAGTTCATTGCTTACAAAAACAAATGGAAATTGTTCATAGCACAAGAAGAAAACAACTCTAATATATATGGAATTATCTGTGGGGTTTAGATATAACTGTATTTTTGGGGGGGTTTCTCCTTTTCTTAACCCTGAGCTGGTGTCTGAGAAGGGTAAATAACCACAGACATGTCTGAGGGGTGCAAACCAATACTCCCAGTATTTAAACAGGGTTTTATTTTTAAAGGGAAAGAGCTATTTGTGGTCAAGGGAGTGACTTCCTAACCCAGAACACCATTTATTTAATTTAGCTCATTAGTTTCCAACCACTCAGACAAGCCACAGTCTGCAGCACTAAGAGGAGCACAATCACATCAGAAAATGATCATTACACACAAAAAAACTCCAGTTTTCATTCCATCAGCTCCAGCCTGAGGTTCCTCCACCCACACTGCATCACCTGACCAGGGGCAGCCAACCACAAAACAGCCTTGCTCATTAATTTTTAATTTACTGCTTCCAATTAACTTCTTAAAAATTACTTCAGAACTCTAGGTAGTGAGAGGATAATTACCCAGATAGAATAACTAAATTTGCAATACCAAATACAATTCAAATGCTTTTTTGGAAGCTTGGAGAAAGGAAATGAGATGTAGCTTTAAAAAGCAGGTGTGAACAGCTCTTCCTGAGCAGTGTGACAGCAGGAGCAGCTCCAGAGGGCTCAGCCCAGAGCTGCAGGGCAAAATGAACTCTGACACTCGGGCAGGTGGGAACAAGGAGAGGAGCAAGGGCAGCACAGGGAGCAGAGCCAAGGAAGGAATGCAGGACAAGGACCCAGAGAATCACAGGATGATGAGGCTGGAAGAGACCTCTGAGATCATGGAGTCCAAGCCATGCCCAACACCTCAACTACAGCACCCAGTGCCAGGGCCAGGCCTTTGAGATCATGGAGTCCAATCCATGCCCAACACCTCACCCACAGCACCCAGTGCCAGGGCCAGGCCTTTGGGATCATGGAGTCCAATCCATGCCCAACACCTCACCCACAGCACCCAGTGCCAGGGCCAGGCCTTTGAGATCATGGAGTCCAATCCATGCCCAACACCTCACCCACAGCACCCAGTGCCAGGGCCAGGCCTTTGGGATCATGGAGTCCAACCTGTGCCCAACACCTCACCCACAGCACCCAGTGCCAGGGCCAGGCTTTTGAGATCATGGAGTCCAACCCATGCCCAACACCTCACCCACAGCACCCAGTGCCAGGGCCAGGCCTTTGAGATCATGGAGCCCAATCCATGCCCAACACCTCACCCAGACCACAGCACCAAACTCCATGGCCAGGCTTTTGAGATCATGGAGTCCAACCTGTGCCCAACACCTCAACTACAGCACCCAGTGCCAGGGCCAGGCTTTTGAGATCATGGAGTCCACCCTGTGCCCTAACACCTCACCCACAGCACCCAGTGCCAGGGCCAGGCCTTTGAGATCATGAAGTCCACCCTGTGCCCAACACCTCACCCAGAACACAGCACCAAACTCCATGGCCAGGCTTTTTTAAACACACCCAGAGATGGTGATCCCACCACCTCCCTGGGAAGAGCATCCCAGTACTTTGCTATTCTTTGGGTGAAAATTTTGTCCCTAATATCCAACCCATCCCTTCCCTGACTCAGCCTGAGGCTGTGTGCTCTGGTTCTGTCAGACCAACCCCACCTGTGTGCAGCCTCCCCTCAGGAAGGTGCAGAGAGCACTGAGGGCACCCTGAGCCTGCTCTGCTCTGCTGAGCACCCCCAGCTCTTCAAATGTTCCTCAAAACCCGTCTGGAACACAGCAGCTCCTCAGGGCCCTGCTGCACCAACAGCCCACCCCAAAGCAGGAGATGGGGCAGCCCCTGGGGGGAACAGTGGGACTGGGGCAGGGAGGGATTGGGGCTGGGATGGGATTGAGGCTGGGATGGGATTGGGGCTGGGATGGGATTGAGGCTGGGATGGGATTGGGGCTGGGATGGGATTGGGGCTGGGATGGGATTGGGGCTGGGATGGGATTGGGGCTGGGATGGGATTGGGGCTGGGATGGGATTGAGGCTGGGATGGGATTGGGGCTGGGATGGGATTGGGGCTGGGATGGGATTGAGGCTGGGATGGGATTGGGGCTGGGATGGGACTGGGATTCGGGCAGTGAGGGGATTGGGGGATTGGGGTAGGGATGGCATTGGGGAGTGAGGGGATTAGGATTGGGGCAGGGATGGCATTGGGATTGAGGCAGGGATGGCATTGGGACTGAGGCACTGAGGGGATTGGGGGACTGGGGCAGTGACAGGATCAAGAGACTGGAGCAGTGACGGGATTGGAACAGGGATTGGGACTGGGGGACTGGGGCAGTGACAGGATTGAGAGACTGGAGCAGTGATGGGATGGAGGCAGTGACAGGGTTTAACCCCTCAGAACCCTGAGTGAAGATCAGGAGCAGGGGCTGAGCTGACTCCCTGGGGTGCCGAGCTGACTCCCTGGGGTGTCCCAGCTGACTCCCTGGGGTGTCCCAGCTGACTCCCTGGGTGTCCCAGCTGACTCCCTGGGGTGCTGAGCTGACTCCCTGGGTGTCCCAGCTGACTCCCTGGGGTGCTGAGCTGACTCCCTGGGGTGTCCCAGCTGACTCCCTGGGGTGCCCCAGCTGACTCCCTGGGGTGTCCCAGCTGACTCCCTGGGGTGATGAGCTGACTCCCTGGGGTGCTGAGCTGACTCCCTGGGGTGTCCCAGCTGACTCCCTGGGTGTCCCAGCTGACTCCCTGGGGTGCTGAGCTGACTCCCTAGGGTGCTGAGCTGACTCCCTGGGGTGCTGAGCTGACTCCCTGGGGGCCTGAGCTGACTCCCTGGGGTGCTGAGCTGACTCCCTGGGTGTCCCAGCTGACTCCCTGGGGTGCTGAGCTGACTCCCTAGGGTGCTGAGCTGACTCCCTGGGGTGCTGAGCTGACTCCCTGGGGTGCTGAGCTGACTCCCTGGGTGTCCCAGCTGACTCCCTGGGGTGCTGAGCTGACTCCCTGGGGTGCTGAGCTGACTCCCTGGGTGTCCCAGCTGACTCCCTGGGGTGCTGAGCTGACTCCCTAGGGTGCTGAGCTGACTCCCTGGGGTGCTGAGCTGACTCCCTGGGGTGCTGAGCTGACTCCCTGGGGTGTCTGAGCTGACTCCCTGGGGTGTCCCAGCTGACTCCCTGGGGTGCTGAGCTGACTCCCTGGGGTGCTGAGCTGACTCCCTGGGTGTCCCAGCTGACTCCCTGGGGTGCTGAGCTGACTCCCTGGGGTGCCCCTCACGTCCCCCACCCCCAGAGGTCAGAGGGGGTGCCCAGGGCTGGCAGTGCCACAGCCTGGCACACGTGCCCAGCCCCAGCAGGGACTGGGAGCACACAGCACTCCAGGGCATGTGCCCCCTCAGCACAGCTCAGCTCACTGCAGGAACATTTCACTGCTGCACTTGGGAGCACTGAGCAGGCTCATCTGCATACAGAATTGCATTAAGCATGCAAAGCAGTGGTTTTTAAGAAACATTAAGCAAGCTGGAATCTGAACTCTCTCAGCTCTGTTAGATGGACTTTCCCCCCTCCCAAATCTTGTTTTCTATTCAACATGGCATCAGTGAACAAATAATATTAATTGCAGTTACCAAATCAGACTTGTCAGCTCCCATCATGACACACTTCATGTGGCAGCACTGGCACCTTATTTTTAGTCATGCAAGAGAGGAGGAAAACAAGCTTTTCTGATTTCAGCTGAACTTCCCCACTTTGAATGAAAATGTATGCTCAAGCTAAATTCAAAAGCAGGAGTGATTAAAGAAAAGGTTTTTCCACACACACACAAAAAAAATCTGGGTGTGCTTTGGAAATGAAGAAACAAAGAGGACTAAGGGAGGGAGCAGAAAATAATAGGGAAACAAAGCTGTCAAAAGCAGATGTTGCAAATCTTTTGTGTACACAGATTGATAAAGTAAATGTGCATATCCAGACACATACACACAGCCCATAAATCACAACATTTGGCTGATAAATGAGTGCTCTCAGGATCTATTATCCAACAAACACCTGAGTGCCACTCCACACCTGTTTGAAGGAGCTCCAAGGGATGAGAAAGTCACTGAACATGCACAGGGAACTCCAGGAACCCCAAATCCCTCCAGAGAAGCTCAAGGACCAGGCAGGTGCTTGCAGGGAACAAAAACCTCAGTGCAGAGCTCCAGCAGGGGCAGGGGAGGGAGGGCACGTTTGGGATGTTCAGGAGGGATCCTGGGGCACGTTTGGGATGCTCAGGGATCCTGGGGCACATTTGGGATGCTCAGGGATCCTGGGCACATTTGGGATGCTCAGGGTCCATCTGGGGCACGTTTGGGATGCCCAGGACAGTTCCTGGGCACATTTGGGATGCTCAGGGATCCTGGGGCACATTTGGGATGCTCAGGAGGGATCCTGGGGCAGGTACATCTGGGATGCCCAGGAGGGATCTGGGGCACATTTGGGATGCCCCCAGGACAGCTCCAGGGGCACGTTTGGGATGCTCAGGGAGCCTGGGGCACGTTTGGGATGCCCAGGAGGGATCCTGGGGCACATTTGGGATGCCCAGGAGGGATCCTGGGGCACATTTGGGATGCCCAGGAGGGATCCTGGGGCACATTTGGGATGCTCAGGGATCCTGGGGCACATTTGGGATGCTCAGGAAGGATCCTGGAGCACATCTGGGATGATCAGGGATCCTGGGGCACATTTGGGATGCTCAGGGTATATCTGGGGCACATTTGGGATGCTCAGGGATCCTGGGGCACATTTGGGATGTTCAGGAGAGATCCTGGGGGTACATTTGGGATGCCCAGCACAGCTCCAGGGGCACCTTTGGGATGCCCAGGAGGCTCAGGGGGCTGTGCTCAGCCAGGCCAGGCCTGGAGCAGCAGGCTGGGCTGGAGCAGGCAGTGATGCCAGGGCTGCTCTCCTGCTGCCAAAGGAGGCCAAAGGCTCCTGAGTGCAGCTCTGAGCAGGCAGAGCTGGGCCTGGGCTGGCTCTCCAGCTGCTGCCAGCTCTGAATGCCACAGTCTGGCTGCCATGGGGGGGATAAAAAAGGAAGGCAAAACAGAAACAAAGCCTGGGCTCTGCCAAGCTGCTCCCAGAGCACCTCAGTCCAACTGTGCTGTCACTGCTCCCTCCTGACACAGAACCCAAGGCACTTGGTGAGCAGGAGAAGCAGAACAAGTGAGGATTGCAGCTCCTTCCCTCTCAGCTCTGCCCTGGGCCTGGAGTGCAGAGCACACCCTGCAGACATCTCCAGGGAGCTCCAACAGCACAGGAGGCCTCTCCCAGCCTGCACACACTGCAGAGCCTCTGCATGCTCCCAATCCCAGCTGCACTGCAAACAGAGCTGGACAAAGAGCAACAAGTTTTCCTTGATTAAATGGCTTCCAGTTCTGCAAATAACAACCCTGGGGGAAAGGGCTGTAAAACACCTGAAACACAGGAATCCTGCCCAGAGCATGGGCAGGGACCAGGCATGGCCAGTCCTCCATGTCCTCCCACTCTGAGCTGTGTCCTCAATGTCATTTCCTACCAAAATGGGATTTATTCACTCTCCAGCACCTCCCAGTGAGGCACACACAGCCTGTAAGCACCACCCTGCCTGCAGAGCAGCTCTGAGACCCAGGGTGGCTTTGATTCCACGAGGAGAAAAACCCTCCAAGAACATCTCCCAGGGGGCTGCAAATGCTCAGCAGCTCCCTGGTGCTGTGAGTGAACCCAGCCTGGCACACAGAACAGGAACTGACCCAGTGCCTCTCCCTTCTCCCCTCACTACCTGCCCTGCCTTGTGCAACACAAACCTGGCAGGAGCTGCAAACAGGAACCTCTGGAACCAGAACTCACCAAAAGCCAATTAACCTTTGCATCAGTGTTACAGGAGACAGCAGGGATGGCCACAAGGGTGACACCCACACTGACACCCACGGTGACACCCACAGTGACACCCAGGGTGACACTCACGGTGACACCCACTGTGACACCCACGGTGGCAGGGACTGAGCCTCAGGGGTTTGGGATGAACCAGAATCCCCCCAAGATGTTCCTTCCCCTCCTGCAGGCTCCTTCACCAAGAATGGAGCAAAATCATCTCAAAAACTGATCAAAATCACCAAGAGTGTCCCATTAAAAAAATCAAAGTCAAACTCATCAACCCCTCAGGAGCTGCTGTGAGGAAATCCCCAAGGCAGTTTTAACTCCATGAGGGGTTTAACTCCCAAAGAAACCCCAAAAAGCAGCTGCACACAGGCAGGGTGGCACAGGGAATGGTAAACTGCACAACTCAACAGCCCAAACTGCACAACTCAACAGCCCAAACTGCACAAGTCAACAGCTCAAACTGCACAGCCCAACCTGCACAGCCCAACAGCTCAACCTGCACAGCCCAAACTGCACAAGTCAACAGCTCAACCTGCACAGCTCAACAGCTCAAACTGCACAGCTCAACAGCTCAAACTGCACAGCTCAACCTGCACAGGCCAAACTGCACAACTCAACAGCTCAACCTGCACAGCCCAACCTGCACAGCTCAACGTGCACAGCTCAACCTGCACAGCTCAACGTGCACAGCTCAAACTGCACAGCCCAACAGCCCAACCTGCACAGCTCAACCTGCACAGCCCAACCTGCACAGCCCAACATGCACTCAACTGTAAGCACAGAAGGGTTATTTTAAAATACCTCAATTATGTTTTCTGCCTCTATAGTTGTGTTTGTTTGTGAAGAAGCACCACTGGTGCAGGAACAGGCACCTTCACTCACCAGCTCAGGCACACCCTGGCAAGGGGAGTCACAAAGGGAATGGCCCCATGGCCAGGGGAGCTCCTGCTCTGCAAAATGAACCCCTGGGCTGAGAAACTGCATTTGAGGCTGGGTTTGACCAGGGTACTCTGGAAGTGAATGGAAGCAGGGAAGCACAAGGGTGAAATGTTAAATGCTGGAGTTTCTCAGGCCATCTGTGACTGACCTGCAGGGATGAGAAGGAGCAGAGTCCTTGGCTGGAGTGGAGTGCCAGCACTGAAAACCTCAGCAAGAGGAACTGCACCAAACCCAAGGGCAGCAGTGAGGACTGGAACCATGGACTGGCTTGGGTGGAGGGGATTTTACAGATATTCCACAGAGACTCCATTCCTGCCCCTGCCATGGCAGGGACACCCTCCACTGGCCCTGCACACTGCCAGGCTGGCAGCTGCACTCAGGCTCACCCTCAATTCCACAGGAAAACAAAGCAAAGCTCCACTGGCACCAAAGGAAGCTGTTCACACAAACCCTGCACCTCATCTTGAGGGGGGCTTTGGCAACAAAATCACCCCAGACACACTTTGCAAACCTCAGTGGTGAAATGCAGGCTGGGACTGAGAGAGCAGTGAAACACCCACTGTGCAGCAATGCCCTTGCACATACCCAGGGGTGAGGCAGGGGCTGCAGCTCCAGAAGCTTCTGCTGAGGGCAGCAGCCCTTCCTCCAGCGTGGGCAGCTCTGACAGGTCCCTCCTGGCACAGCTCTGGCCCAGCTTGGGGTCCCAGGAGCAGCTGCTGCCCAGCTCTGCTGTCAGCCAGAACCAGGGCTCCTGGGGGGAGAAACACTGCTCATCATCATCATCATCATCATCAAACACTGCTCATCATCATCATCATCATCATACACTGCTCATCATCATCATCATCATACACTGCTCATCATCATCACCATCAAACACTGCTCATCATCATCATCATCATCATCATACACTGCTCATCATCATCATCATCACCATCATCAAACACTGCTCATCATCATCATCATCACCATCATCATCATCATCATCAAACACTGCTCATCATCATCATCATCATACATTGCTCATCATCATCATCATCATCAAACACTGCTCATCATCATCACCATCATCATCATCATACACTGCTCATCATCATCATCATCACCATCATACACTGCTCATCATCATCATCAAACACTGCTCATCATCATCATCATCATCCACTGCTCATCATCATCACCATCATCATCATCAAACACTGCTCATCATCATCAAACACTGCTCATCATTGTCACCATCATCAAACACTGCTCATCATCATCATCATCATCATCATCAAACACTGCTCATCATCATCATCATCACCATCATCATCAAACACTGCTCATCATCACCATCATCATCATACACTGCTCATCATCATCATCAAACACTGCTCATCATCATCATCAGCATCATCAAACACTGCTCATCATCATCATCATCATCAAACACTGCTCATCATCATCATCATCAAACACTGCTCATCATCATCATCATCATCAAACACTGCTCATCATCATCATCGTCACCATCATCATCAAACACTGCTCATCATCATCATCACCATCATACACTGCTCATCATCATCATCATCATCATCATCAAACACTGCTCATCATCATCATCATCATCATCATCATACACTGCTCAACATCATCATCACCATCATCATCAAACACTGCTCATCATCATCATCAAACACTGCTCATCATCATCATCATCATCATCATCATCATCACCATCAAACACTGCTCATCATCATCATCATCACCATCAAACACTGCTCATCATCATCATCATCATCATCAAACACTGCTCATCATCACCACCATCATCATCATACACTGCTCATCATCACCATCATCATCATCATCATCATCAAACACTGCTCATCATCACCATCATCATCATCCACTGCTCATCATCATCATCATCATCAAACACTGCTCATCATCACCACCATCATCATCGTACACTGCTCATCATCATCACCATCATCATCATCCACTGCTCATCATCATCATCACCATCATCAAACACTGCTCATCATCATCATCACCATCATCAAACACTGCTCATCATCATCATCATCATCAAACACTGCTCATCATCATCATCATCATCAACATACACTGATCATCATCACCATCAAACACTGCTCATCATCATCATCATCATCATCAAACACTGCTCATCATCATCATCATCACCATCATCCACTGCTCATCATCATCATCATACACTGCTCATCATCATCATCATCATCATCAAACACTGCTCAACATCATCATCATCCACTGCTCATCATCATCATCATCAAACACTGCTCATCATCATCATCATCATCAAACACTGCTCATCATCATCATCATCCACTGCTCATCATCATCATCATCACCATCATCAAACACTGCTCATCATCATCATCATCATCATCAAACACTGCTCATCATCATCATCATCATCATCACCATCCACTGCTCATCACCATCATCATACACTGTTAATCATCATACACTGCTCAACATCATCATCATCACCATCATCATCATCAACACTGCTCATCATCATCATCATCCACTGCTCATCATCATCATCATCACCATCATCAAACACTGCTCATCATCATCATCATCATCATCAAACACTGCTCATCATCATCATCATCAAACACTGCTCATCACCATCATCATCAAACACTGCTCAACATCATCATCCACTGCTCATCATCACCATCATCATCATCATCAAACACTGCTCAACATCATCATCAAACACTGCTCATCATCACCATCATCATCATTATCATCATCATCACCATCATCATCACCATCATCATCACCATCATCATCACCATCATGACCCCTGTGAGGCTGAGGGAAGCCAGCACTGACTCTGAAGGGTTCCTGCACAGCCCCTCAGCCTGGACAGTGGCAGGGCCAGGGGAGTCCTGGGAGGGTCCCAGCACTGCCCTGAGGAGCTGCTCTGCCTCTGGGGACACCCCCAGGGCTCCCAGCTCCTTCCCCCAGCCCAGCTGGAAATGCAGGCCTTGATCAGCCTTTGGACATGAGAGCTGAGGGAATCCTCAGAGCAATCCCAGCTGGAAATGCAGGCCTTGATCAGCCTTTGGACATGAGAGCTCAGGGAACCCTCAGAGCAATCCCAGCTGGAAATGCAGGCCTTGATCAGCCTTTGGACATGAGAGCTGAGGGAATCCTCAGAGCAATCCCAGCTGGAAATGCAGGCCTTGATCAGCCTTTGGACATGAGAGCTGAGGGAACCCTCAGAGCAATCCCAGCTGGAAATGCAGGCCTTGATCAGCCTTTGGACACGAGAGCTCAGGGAATCCTCAGAGCAATCCATCCCACACCTGGCAGCACATCCAGCACATCCCCTGGGACTGCCCCACAGGGCAGGGGCTGCACTGCACACACAGCACCTCCTGCTAATTGCAATCACCTAATTAACCCTCAGCCCAGGCATGAGCAGCTCAGCACACACCCTGGCAGCAGCAGCCTCCTGAGGGATGGCTGATCCAGGGACACCCCAGGGACACCCCAGGGACACCCCACTGACCCCAGGGACACCCCAGTGCTTCCAGGGACACCCAGGGACACCCTAGGGACACCCCACAGACCCCAGGGACACCCCACAGACCACAGGGACACCTCAGGGACACCCCAGTGCTTTCAGGGACACCCCAGGGACATCCCACTGACCCCAGAGACACCCCAGGGACATCCCAGGGACACTCCACTGATCCCAGGGATGTCCCAGGGACACCCCACTGGCCCCAGGGACACCCCAGGTATGGCTGACCCCAGAGACACCCCAGGGACACCCCAGGGACACCCCAGGGACCCCAGAGACACCCCAGGGACACCCCACTGACCCCAGGGACACCCCAGTGTTCCCAGAGACACCTCAGGGACACCCCACTGACCTCAGGGACACCCCACTGACCCCAGGGACACCACAGGGACACCCCAGTGCCTCCAGGGACACCCCAGGGACACCCCACTGACCCCAGGGATGGCTGACCCCAGGGACACCCCAGGGACACCCCACTGACCCCAGGGACACCCAGGGACACTCCAGTGCTCCTGCACTCCTGGGTTCTGCTGCTGCAGCTCCTCCCTCCAAGCAGGGCAGGGGAAGTGCTGGCAATGGGCTAAAAGGGATAAAAACCCAGATTATTGCTTTGTGCTTCAGTGTGTGCTCAACTGCCTCGTGGACAATGAAATACATGAAATAACAGATGAAATCTATGAAGTACATGAAGTGCTGAGGCATCCCCAACAGCAGAGGTTGGGCTGCAGCCCCTCATACTTAGGCAGGGCCTAAACTCCATGCAGAGTGCACTGCAGCAGGCAGGCACCTCCCCACTTCAGCCCCAAAAGCTGAGCACCACTGTGGGCACAGCAGCCAGGAGGGCACACAGCACTGTGGGCACAGCAGCCAGGAGGGCACACAGCACTGTGGGCACAGCAGCCAGGAGGGCACACAGCACTGTGGGCACAACAGCCAGGAGGGCACACAGCACTGTGGGCACAACAGCCAGGCCCTCCTGGGCACACAGCACTGTGGGCACAGCAGCCAGGCCCTCCTGGGCACACAGCACTGTGGGCACAGCAGCCAGGCCCTCTGGGGCACACAGCACTGTGGGCACAGCAGCCAGGAGGGCACACAGCAGTGTGGGCACAGCAGCCAGGCCCTTGTAGGGCACACAGCACTGTGGGCACAGCAGCCAGGAGGGCACACAGCACTGTGGGCACAGCAGCCAGGCCCTTGTAGGGCACACAGCACTGTGGGCACAGCAGCCTCCAGGGGCACACAGCACTGTGGGCACAGCAGCCTCCAGGGGCACACAGCACTGTGGGCACAGCAGCCAGGAGGGCACACAGCACTGTGGGCACAGCAGCCTCCAGGGGCACACAGCACTGTGGGCACACAGCACTGTGGGCACAGAGCACTGTGGGCACAGCAGCCAGTCCCTTCTGGGGCACACAGCACTGTGGGCACAGCAGCCTCCAGGGGCACACAGCACTGTGGGCACAGCAGCCAGGCCCTTGTAGGGCACACAGCACTGTGGGCACAGCAGCCAGTCCCTCCAGGGGCACACAGCACTGTGGGCACACAGCACTGTGGGCACAGCAGCCAGGCCCTTGTAGGGCACACAGCACTGTGGGCACAGCAGCCAGTTCCCCAGGGGCACACAGCACTGTGGCACAGCAGCCAGTCCCCCTGGGGCACACAACCTCCCCTGTCCCCAACCCAGGTCAATCCAGTGTGGGCTCTGGATCCACACCCAGCCACCCCTGAGCACTGAGTCAGAGCCTCGTGGCACCCTGGGCTCCCTGGGGCTGGAGAAGCTCCCCTGTGCCCAAACCCCCCCCTGTCCCCAGCCCAGAGCCACCTGCAGAGCCCCCAGCAAAGCTCATCCCCTCCTGGGCACCTCCCACCCCGAGGCTCCCCAGGCTCAGCTGTGCCTCCCCAGCTCCAGGGGCAGCTCCCTGGGTAAAGCAGGAACAATCCCTCCTGTGCAGGGGCAGCAGCACACTCTGGGCATGATTCCAGCTTAACCCCTGTTCAGAGAGAGAACCTGGCTGGGACACTGCCCCACCTTGGCACTGCCTGTACCAGGGCACAGAACCAGGCAGGAGGAAGGATTTACTAAATGAGTGTAATCATCTCTGAGGGCTCCCACACCACTGAAATCAAATGAAGGAAATTTAACAACGTTCTTCTTCCTGAAATTCAATGCATTGCTGCTAAATACATAAAGAGGGGTGAAGACAGAAATAAAGCTGAATTACAGCCACCCCCACAGCCCACAGTGCCATGAATTGGAGAGCTGGAGAAGCAGCTCTGAACCCATGCTGCAGTTCATGGGCACAAATATGAACATCACTGGGTTCTGAACTACCTTCAACACCCAGCTTGGCTCTCCTTGTGCTATTCTGCCCCACAGACCCCTGAGAATATCCCACAACAGAACACAGAGAACAAAGTGAAAACCCAGGGAGAGAAGGGAGAGGGACCTCCACAGATACCTGATGAACTAAAAAACCAGGGAGAGAAGGGAGAGGGATCACTCAGATATAACTGATGAAGTAAAAACCCAAGGAGAGAAGGGAAAGAGATCTCCCAGATATAACTGATGAGGTAAAAACCCAGGGAGAGAAGGGAGAGAGATCTCCCAGATATAACTGATAAAGTAAAAAACCAAGGAGAGAAGGGAGAGAAGGGAGAGAGATCTCCACAGATATACCTGATGAAGTAAAAACCCAGGGAGAGAAGGGAAAGAGATCTCCCCCTATATAACTGATGAAGTAAAAACCCAGGGAGAGAAGGGAGAGAGATCTCCTCAGATCCCTGATGAAGTAAAACCCCAGGGAGAGAAGGGAGAGAGATCTCTCAGATCCCTGATGAAGTAAAAACCCAGGGAGAGAAGGGAGAGATGTCCCCATACATAACTGGTGGCAGCCAGCTGATCTGCCAGGACACCACAAACACACTCTGGCCTGTGCCAACACCTGAGAGCAGCCCCAGCCCAGCCCTGCCAGCCCCACAGGAGCCTCCAACACTGCAGGGACTGAGCCCAGCCCTGCTGGGCAGCCCCAGCACCCTTTCTGGGCAGGGATCCTCCCCAGCACCCAACCCACAGCTCCCTGAGGCTGCTCCCCCTGCCCTGGTGACTGTCACACAGGGGGGACACCCCAACTCTGCTCTGCTCTGGGGCATTGCTGAAGCTCAGACTGAGCATGGCAGCAATTTAACCTGGCCAAGCTGCTGGGCTGGGGCTCTCCTGTGGGCCTTGGGGAGCACAGAAGCAGTTCAGAGCTCAGCCATCCCTGGTGGAGGTGCCTTGGTGGCAGGGCTGGGTCTGGAGGGCACTGCTGGCACCCCAGCCCTGGCTGAGAATGAGCCACAGCTCCATTGGCTGGAGGAGCAGAGCTAACAATGGCACAGAGCAGAGTTAACAGTGGCACAGAGTTAACAATGGCACAGAGCAGAGTTAGCAATGGCACAGAGCAGAGCTAACAATGGCACAGAGCAGAGTTAACAATGGCACAGAGCAGAGTTAGCAATGGCACAGAGCAGAGTTAGCAATGGCACAGAGCAGAGTTAACAATGGCACAGAGCAGAGCTAACAATGGCACAGAGCAGAGTTAGCAATGGCACAGAGCAGAGTTAACAATGGCACAGAGCAGAGTTAGCAATGGCACAGAGCAGAGTTAACAATGGCACAGAGTTAGCAATGGCACAGAGCAGAGTTAACAGTGGCACAGAGTTAGCAATGGCACAGAGCAGAGTTAACAGTGGCACAGAGTTAACAATGGCACAGAGCAGAGTTAACAATGGCACAGAGCAGAGTTAACAATGGCACAGAGTTAGCAATGGCACAGAGCAGAGTTAGCAATGGCACAGAGCAGAGTTAGCAATGGCACAGAGCAGAGTTAGCAATGGCACAGAGCAGAGTTAGCAATGGCACAGAGCAGAGTTAACAGTGGCACAGAGCAGAGTTAGCAATGGCACAGAGCAGAGCTGGCTGGAGCTGCCCTGCCCTGCCTGGCTTCTCCCAGTGCAGTGAGAGCTCAGGGCCACTGGGAGTCAGCAGCCACTGCTGCAGGGCAGGGACAGGGACAGAGGGAAACTCACCTGGGAACCAGGGATGGATCCACCTGGAACCAGGGATCTGCCTGGAGCACCAGGGATTGATCCACCTGAGAACCAGGGATGGATCCACCTGAGAACCAGGGATGGATCCACCTGGAACCAGGGATGGATCCACCTGGGAACCAGGGATGGATCCACCTGGGAACCAGGGATCTGCCTGGAGCACCAGGGATTGATCCACCTGGAAACCAGAGAGCCACCTGAGAATCAGGGATCTGCCTGGGAACACCAGGGATGCAGCTGAAAATATCAGGGATCTGCCTGAAGCACCAGAGATTGATCCACCTGGAAACACCAGGGATCCACCTGGAGCACCAGGGATTGATCCACCTGGGAACTAGGGATGGATCCCCCTGGAAACACCAGGGATCTGCCTGGGAAAGCAGGGATCCAGCTGAACACCAGGCATGGATCCAGCTGGAAACACCAGGGATCTGCCTGAGAAAGCAGGGATCCACCTGGAACCCCAGGGATGGATCCAGCAGGAGCACCAGGGATGGATCCACCTGGAACCCCAGGGATGGATCCAGCAGGAGCACCAGGGATCCAGCTGCTCTGCCCTCTGGGATTACAGACCTTCAATCTGCAGGTGCCACCCCTGGGCACCTCCAGGACCCTCCTCTGCCTCCTCCAAGCCCTGCTGTGGCAGGGGAGCACCACTGCCTCCTCCTCCTCCTCCTCTTCCTCCCAGCCCAGCCTCCTGCCCTGTGTGCCCAGCCCTGCCTGCCCCAGGGCTGCCCAGGCTCAGGGCACCCTGCCAGCCTGTCCCTTGTGCTGGCAGCCCCAACAGGAGGGGATCCAGCTGGGACCAAGGAGGGAATGGATCCCTCCAGAGAGCCTCAAACAGGAACAGGATCCAGGTGGGGCCAAGGAGGGAATGGTTCCTGCAGAGCCCCAAACAGGAACAGGATCCAGGTGGGGCCAAGGAGGGAATGGTTCCCTGCAGAGCCCCAAACAGGAGGGGATCCAGGTGAGGCCAAGGAGGGAATGGATCCCTCAGAACCCCAAACAGGAACAGGATCCAGCTGGGGTCAAGGAGGGAATGGTTCCCTGCAGAAGGAAGCCTCATTTTGTAGGAATGGTTCCCTCCAAACAGGAGGAAGCCTCATTCTGTGGGTTACAGAATTCCTCCCCCTGTTACACTCTGAAGCCCAGAACACCTTTAAATTAAGCTGGGACATCACTCCCAGCCTGTCCCCAGTGAGCAAACACTTCAAGAAGTGTTGAGCAGAAGCTTTTCAAGCCAGTTTGAACCCCAGTCCACTGCAGATCTGTGCTGGATTGTGCCACGAGGTGTGACACAACAGCCCAGAGCCAGGACAGGTGAGCAGGGCACAGCAGCACAGGTGACCCCTGCTTTGGATACCCTGGGAACTGCAGCCTGGAGCTCCCAAACCCCAGAGGAGATTCTCTGCACTGAGCTGAAATCAGCCCAGAGGGAGCAGAAGGACACAGCAGAGGTGTGAGGGCAGCTCTGGCTGCACCTGCAGCCCCTGGGAGCAGCAGCTGAGCTGGGCTGGGCTCCAGCTGGCACTGCCAGGGCTGGCTGGGGTTGCCAGAGCAGCACTCACACCAGGGCAACACAAACACACGGGGAGCAACGGGCACCAGGGAACAGCAGCACCCAAAATGCAGCAGGCAGCTGCCCTGGGCTCAGCAGAACCAGCTGGCACCAGAACAGGAGGGGAATTCACTGCCCCACAGCCCAGCACCAGAACAGGAGGGGAATTCACTGCCCCACAGCCCAGCACCAGAACAGGAGGGGAATTCACTGCCCCACAGCCCAGCACCAGAACAGGAGGGGAATTCACTGCCCCCACAGCCCAGCACCAGAACAGGAGGGGAATTCACTGCCCCCACAGCCCAGCACCAGAACAGGAGGGGAATTCACTGCCCCACAGCCCAGCACCAGAACAGGAGGGGAATTCACTGCCCCACAGCCCAGCACCAGAACAGGAGGGGAATTCACTGCCCCAACAGCCCAGCCTGCAGCCCAGCGGGCTGGGAGCTGCACTGCCAGGAATGGCACTGCTGCCTAAATGCCCAGGACAGCAAAGGGCAGCACCCAGCCCTGCTGTGCCCCCTCAGAGCCCCCAGGGAAGCTCCTGCAGCTGCTGCAGGGCTGATGGAAACTGCATTAAACCTGCATGAGTGCCATGTGCATCACTGTCAGCCTGGCCTTCAGCATGTCCCAGGGATTCCCATCCTTTGCTCCAGGTTTTGTTTTTTCTCCTGGTCTTTAGGATGTCCCTTTACTTATTCCCAAGGCTGTTCACACCCTTTGGTCCAACTTTGTTATTTCTCCTGGCCTTTAGGATGTCCCAGTGACTCTCATGGCTGTTCCCATCCTTTGCTCCACCTTTGTTATTTCTCCTCCCCTTTAGCAGGTCCCAGTGATTCCCATCCTTTGCTCCACCTCTGTTATTTCTCCTGGCCTTTAGGATATCCCAGCTATTCCCATGGCTGTTCCCATCCTTTGCTCCATCTCTGTTATTTCTCCTGGTGAGACTGAACCTGCACCAGCCTGTCCTTCCTCCAGGGAATGTTTCTACAAGTTGCCAAGGCATCTGCCTCAGGTTTCCACGTGGCTGCTGCCCCTCTCTCTGAGCCCCTTCCTGGCTCTGGAGCTGTCACACCTCGGGATTTTCCCTCTGAGAGCAGGGGGCAGTCACCACCAAGTGCCAGAACCACACAGGGACCTGCCCCACGCTCTCACAGGGTGCCAGCTCAGCAGGACACTGGTTCCTGCATGGCTCTGATGGGACAGCACTTCCAGGGATCTCCTCCCAGCCTGCAGCAGGGATCTGAGCACAGCTGAGGGCACAGAGCTGTGTGAGCCCTCCTTGGAATAAAGGAGGTTCCAGGGAGACCTCCAGCACCTCCCTGTACTTAAAAAAGAAAAGAAAGAACAACTTTCTACACTGGCAGATACTGAAAGGACAAGGGGGAAGTGCTTTAAATTAAAAGCTGAGGGATTTAGATGAGATTTTGGGACTAAATCCTTCCTCATCAGGTGGAGAGGCCCTGGCACAGCTGTGGCTGCCCCTGCTCCCCTGGCAGTGCCCCAGGCCAGGTCAGAGAGCCCTGGAGCAGCCTGGGGCAGGGGGAGGTGTCCGTGCCATGGCAGGGTGGCACTGGGTGGCTTTGAAGGTCCCTTGCACCCAAACCACGCTGTGATTCCTGAGTGCAGCCCCTGTCCCTGAGTGCCCTGCAGGTCACAACCAGCCCCGAGGGGAACAACGCATCATTATCAGCCTGTAATTAGCACAATGAGAGAGCACACAGCCTTGTCCTGGGAGAGCAGGGGCGGTCCGGAGCCATAGCAGGGTGGGACCCTTATCCCGGGAGGGGACCCTTATCCCGGGAGGGGACCCTTATCCCGGGAGAGAGCGGGGCACGGAAGGACCGGGGGCAGAGAGGCACCGGGGGACCAGGCCGGGCTCGGGCCCTGCTGGGAGCCGGGAAGGGGCTCGGGCCAGCCGGATCCCCCTTTCCCGGGGGTGGTGACCCCTTGAAAGCCCTTTCATGGGGCAAGAGGTGACACCGGCCGGCTGCCCCAGCAGCGAGAGGAGCCAGCGTGGCGCAGGGGCACGGGGACACGCTGACACACACACGGACACACATACGCACACGGACACACACACGGACACAGAGGGACACACGGACACACACGGACACACATACGCACACGGACACACACACGGACACGGGGACACACGGTCACACATACACACACGGACACACACACGGACACACACACGGACACACATACGCACACGGACACACACACGGACACAGAGGGACACACACGGACACACACACACACACGGACACACACACGGACACACATACGCACACGGACACACACACACGGACACGGACACACACGGACACACAGACTCGCACACAACCGCTCCGGTCGGTGAGCGGCTGCTCCCGCCCGCCCGACCCCGTGCTCACCTGCTGCTGCTGCTGCTGCTCCTCCTCCTGCTCCTCCTCCTCCTCCTGCGGCTGCTGGCCGTGCTCCATGGCGGCGGGCCGTGTCCGTGTGTCCTGGCCGTGTCCGTGTGTCCGGCTGTCCCCGTGTCCCGCCCGGTCGGCAGGGACTCGCGCCCGCCCCGCGCGCGCACGCGCCGGGACCGCCCCCTGCCCGCGCCGCCATTGGTCAGCGTCGGGGGCGGGGCCGGGCCGCGAGCTCCGCCTCCCGCGCGGTGATTGGTGGTCGGGCAGCGGCGGGGCGGGGCTACGGGAGCGCGCGCGCGCGGGGGTTTTGGCGGGCAGCGGAAGTGCCCGGATAGAGACGGGGGCGGGGCCGGCAGTGAGGGACCGTGGGGGGGACCGGGAGGGGACCGGGAGGGGACCGGGAGGCCGGAGCGGGCCGGGCCGGACAGGACAGGACAGGACGGGACAGGACGGAGCTGCCCGCGGCACCGACACCTTCCGCTGCCCGGGGAGCAGCCCAGCCGGGTCACTGCCAGGGATCCGGGGGCAACCGCCGCCGGTAACGTGTCCCAGGAAAGCTCCCCCGTAATGTCCGGTCCAGCCGGATCACAGCATCGCTGGGGGCTGCAGAAGCTCTCCCAGACCATCCCGTCCCAGCTGTGCCCGATGTCCCCTGGCCCTCAGCCAGAGCACCGAGTGCCACCTCCAGCCCTTCCCGGTCACCTCCCGGGATGGGCACTCCGAGCCTCCCCGGGCAGCCCTGTCCATGTCCAGTCACCCCTCCTGTGAATAAAACCTTCCTGGTGTTTGTCCCCTTGTCCGAACTCTGCCCTCAGGCAGTGGAAGCCATTCCTGTGTCCTGTCCTTTGTCCCAGTCCCTCTCCAGCTCTCTCGGAGCCCCTTGGTCATGGATCCCCCTGAAATCCCGCTGAAATCAGGCGTTCTGAGGCAGTCCTGTGTGAGCAGGAAACGAGTGGGATTGTCCTACTTGGGAATTCCATTCAACTCACTCCCAAGCTCTCCAGCAGGACGGGGGGGTCTCTGGTGGTCTGTCAGGAGCCATTCCCCAGCTGGGTTTAAAGGACAGACTCAAAGTCTGGGCAGGTGGAGAACATGAGATGGATCTCTCCATGGACACCTTTGGATCTGGGTGTTAGTCTGCATGGCTCCCTGATCCCTGAAATCCTCCATGGCTCCCTGATCCATTAAATCCTCCCTGGCTTCCCATTCCCTGCCATCCTGCATGGCTTCCCTCCAGGTGCCCTGAGGGAGAGAGAGAGGAGCTCTGCCCTCCCCTGACACAGCCACACCCTGATCCAGTGGCAGGTGTCCCTGCCCATGACAAGAGGATTTGGGCTGGATGGTTTTTAGGGTCCCTTCCATCCCTGCCCATGACAAGGGGGTTGGGGCTGGCTGGTTTTCCACCCCTTCCATCCCAGCCCATGCCATCACTCCCTGACTCTGTGATGAGCTCTCCCTGAGGCATCCAGGCACTGGGTAACACTCCGTGTTTCAGCTGGGCCCAGCAAGGCCACGGGAGGAATTTCCCATGAGAAGCAGGAGTTATTTCCCACGGCTTTTGGCTCCCCTGGAGCTGCAGAGCAGGGACAGGAGCCCCGGGCCAGGCAGGTTCCAGTGGCAGCCCCCAGTCCCTCTGTCCCCATCCCAGCAGTTAAACTCTCCTGCTGAGTATCAGCAGTACCAGCTGTGCACACTGAGCAGCTCTGTGCCCAGCCAATAAATAACTGCACCTCCACGAGCAGGGAGGCTGCAGGACTGGGAGATAAAGGTGCTTCCAGAGCATTTCCTTCTCCTGGGTTCTTTATTCTGCTGGTCTGCCCGGGGTCCAGCAGAACATCTCCCAAAAGGCAGCGTCTGCACTGGCTCTGCAGTGACATGACTGCTCAAACGCAGCAAGGCAAACATTCCTTAAAATAATTAAGATGCTGACAAGAAAATCTATCTCTTTTATAGCTGTTCTATACCTATTTTATATCTCTTTTACCCTGCAGCCTGATTCAGAGCCATCTCCTGCTGCAAATGCAATGAAACGTGTTGGGCTCAGCCCATCCCAGCGCTCGTTTGTGCACATCCCCAGAGCATCCCCTCGGAGCAGGGAGCAGCAGCCGTGGCTGCCTGCCTGGGGGCAGCAGAGGCAGCAAATCCCGCTGGAAGAGCAGCGATTCCTCCCTTTATTTCCCTGGCAGCCCGAGGAGCGCGGCTGGGCTCCAGGGGCGAGCGGCCGAGCGCGGTGCGGTGCTGAGAACAGCTCCGGAGGCACCTGGGAGGAACCTGCCGAGCACCGTGCGGTGTGAGAACAGCTCCGGGGGCACCTGCGAGGAACCTGCCGAGCACCGTGCGGTGTGAGAACAGCTCCGGAGGCACCTGGGAGGAACCTGCCGAGCACCGTGCGGTGCTGAGAACAGCTCCGGAGGAACCTGCGAGGAACCTGCCGAGCACCGTGCGGTGCTGAGAACAGCTCCGGAGGCACCTGCGAGGAACCTGCCGAGCACCGTGCGGTGTGAGAACAGCTCCGGAGGAACCTGCGAGGAACCTGCCGCTCCCAAGGGCTCCTCTCGTCACACCAGCCCCGAATTCTGTCACTGCCTTTATTTTTAGCAGAGCGATTCACAGGCAGGGAGGGGAGGAGGAAGGCTTGGCTCAGTGTTTATCGCTCGCACATCACACAGGAAGCTGTTCACATTTTTATTAATTGACTAACAATATCCAGAGACTTACTCAGGCTCAGATGGAATCTGCTCCAATCCTTTTCCAGCGAAATGTCACTTGAAATGAAAATGGCAGAGGAATTTTTAGAAAGGCCATCGCTGGGGGAGATTCTTGGAGAGAGAAGAACCTGCCTTCCCCCAAAACTCTGTCAGCCTCGGGGGCTTTTAAAGGTGACATGTAATATATTAAAATACAGGGATTGATTAATGTGCTAATTGCAGGGGAGAATATAAAATACAATCGTGACTTCAGATACCTTGGAGAAGAGGAATGTTTGAACATCAGGCCCTGGCTGGTGCCAGTGACACGTTAATTGCCAAGTTTTCAACGTGAGGATTTCTGTGCTCCAAGGTAGTTGGAAGCTCATCATTACTGGGATCTGATCAACAGGATTCCTCAGCTGCTCTGGAGAACAAATCTCAGCTGCTGTAGTGCCTGTGTATCTCAGTATCAGTACCTTAGGAACACTGACACCTGACTGAGCCTTTCCCTGGTTTGTGATTGCAGAAATGGATGTGGTGCCATGGCAGAGATCCAGGGAATCCCTACACCCGTTAGAAACGGAGAGGAGCAGGCAAGGCAGGATCAGGAGTGTCAGGTGGGCAGCAGGAGCCAGCTGGCACAGCAGAGGGTGGGCGGGTGATGCAGTCAGGGCAGGAGCTGGGCCGGCTGTGATCCGTGCCAGGGACACAGCTCAGGTGGGGCTGCAGGACAGGAGAGCAGGAACCAGGAGAGGAGGCTGGCGACAGGCTGAGCTCTGAGCACAGCACAGGCTCGGGGAGAGAGGGAGGAAAGGGAATGGAATGAATGGGGAGCAGTGCTGGGAATGGGGGAAACGTGAATGGAGAGCTGTGCTGGGAATGGGGGACACAGGAATGGAGAGCTGTGCTGGGGATGGGGGAAACGTGAATGGAGAGCTGTGCTGGGGATGGGGGACACAGGAATGGGGGGGATACAGGAATGGGGAGCTGTGCTCTGTACTGGGAATGGGGGGACACAGGAATGGGGGGACACAGGAATGGGGGGACACAGGAATGGGGGGACACAGGAACGGGGGGGACACAGGAATGGGGGGGGACACAGGAATGGGGGGATACAGAAATGGGGGGACACAGGAATGGGGGCACACAGGAATGGGGGGGGACACAGGAATGGGGGGGGACACAGGAATGGGGGGGCTGTGCTCTGTACTGGGAATGGGGGGACACAGGAATGGAGAGCTGTGCTGGGGATGGGGGCACACAGGAATGGGGGCACACAGGAATGGGGAGCTGTGCTCTGTGCTGGGAATGGGGGGAAACGTGAATGGAGAGCTGTGCTGGGAATGGGGGGACACAGGAACGGGGGGACACAGGAATGGGGGGACACAGGAATGGGGCGCTGTACTCTATACTGGGAATGGGGGGACACAGGAATGGGGCTGTGCTCTATACTGGGAATGGGGGGACACAGGAATGGGGCTGTGCTCCATGCTGGGAGCAGGGGGACACAGGAATGGGGCTCTGTTCCATGCTGGGAGCAGTGGGACACAGGAATGGGGCTGTGCTCCGTGCTGGGAGCTGTGGGACACAGGAATGGGGCTGTGCTCTGTACTGGGAGCACTGGGACACAGGAATGGGGCTGTGCTCTATACCGGGAGCAGTGGGACACAGGAATGGGGCTGTGCTCCGTGCTGGGAGCAGTGGGACACAGGAATGGGGCTGTGCTCCGTGCTGGGAGCTGTGGGACACAGGAATGGGGCTGTGCTCCATGCTGGGAGCACTGGGACACAGGAATGGGGCTGTGCTCTATACTGGGAGCAGTGGGACACAGGAATGGGGCTGTGCTCTGTACTGGGAGCACTGGGACACAGGAATGGGGCTGTGCTCTATACCGGGAGCAGTGGGACACAGGAATGGGGCTGTGCTCCATGCTGGGAGCAGTGGGACGCAGGAATGGGGCTGTGCTCCGTGCTGGGAGCAGTGGGACACAGGAATGGGGCTGTGCTCCGTGCTGGGAGCTGTGGGACACAGGAATGGGGCTCTGTTCCATGCTGGGAGCAGTGGGACACAGGAATGGGGCTCTGTTCCATGCTGGGAGCAGTGGGACACAGGAATGGGGCTGTGCTCCGTGCTGGGAGCAGTGGGACACAGGAATGGGGCTGTGCTCCGTGCTGGGAGCAGTGGGACACAGGAATGGGGCTGTGCTCTGTACTGGGAGCAGTGGGACACAGGAATGGGGCTGTGCTCCGTGCTGGGAGCAGGGGGACACAGGAATGGGGCTCTGTTCCATGCTGGGAGCAGTGGGACACAGGAATGGGGCTCTGTTCCATGCTGGGAGCAGTGGGACACAGGAATGGGGCTGTGCTCTGTACCGGGAGCAGTGGGACACAGGAATGGGGCTGTGCTCCGTGCTGGGAGCACTGGGACACAGGAATGGGGCTGTGCTCCATGCTGGGAGCACTGGGACACAGGAATGGGGCTGTGCTCTATACTGGGAATGGGGGGACACAGGAATGGGGCTGTGCTCTATACCGGGAGCACTGGGACACAGGAATGGGGCTGTGCTCTATACCGGGAGCAGTGGGACACAGGAATGGGGCTGTGCTCCATGCTGGGAGCAGTGGGACACAGGAATGGGGCTGTGCTCTATACCGGGAGCAGTGGGACACAGGAATGGGGCTGTGCTCCATGCTGGGAGCAGTGGGACACAGGAATGGGGCTGTGCTCCATGCTGGGAGCAGTGGGACACAGGAATGGGGCTGTGCTCCGTGCTGGGAGCAGTGGGACACAGGAATGGGGCTGTGCTCCGTGCTGGGAGCACTGGGACACAGGAATGGGGCTGTGCTCCATGCTGGGAGCACTGGGACACAGGAATGGGGCTGTGCTCTATACTGGGAATGGGGGGACACAGGAATGGGGCTGTGCTCTATACCGGGAGCACTGGGACACAGGAATGGGGCTCTGTTCCATGCTGGGAGCAGTGGGACACTGCAGCACGGGGCATCCCCGGCTGGGAGAGCATTCCAGCCACGCTGGGAGCTGATCCTGCTCCTGCTGCCTGCAGCAGCACCAGCAAAGTGCCCTGATCACTGCAATCCAGAGGCTGCAGGGTTTATTGGCTGATTTCAGCTCAATCAGATTGAGGGATAAACGGGATCTGGGCTTAGCTGAGGTTTCCGAGCCCAAAAGAGCAAATCAGGATTAAACCAGGAAAACAGATTAATGGGATAGACTGATCTGAGGGACCCAGGCTCAGCAGCCCTCCTGCAAGGCTCACACTGGGGCATTGAGGGGGCAATGCCAGCTGTGCCCATAGCAGGGGATGGCATCATGGAAAGGTTTGGGGTGGAAAACACCTTAAAAACCCCCCAGTGCCACCCCTGCCATGGCAGGGACACCTCCCACTGCCCCAGGGGGATCCAAGCCCTCTCCAGCCTGGCCTTGGGCACTGCCAGGGATCCAGGGCAGCCCCAGCTGCTCTGGGCACCCTGTGCCATGGGGCAAGTGACACAGGAAGGTGCAGCCTGTGAGGGGACACAGCTCATTCCAGTGAGCCCAGAAGGTGCCCAGGAAAATCCCCCACTTGCTTCAGGTACTCTGGTGAGATGGCCAAAATGAGGGTAACTACACCCAGCTCTTGGGAACCCGGATCTGGAGAAAGCTTGGGATTCCTTCCTGTGAACGGTGCCTGAATTGTTCAAAATTTTATTCCTTGTGCAGTGATGAGAGCCCTGCATTGGCAAGGGCTGGACCTGGGGGCAAAACACCCTCCAGGAGGGGACTGGGGATGAGCAGAGCCTAAGAGAGGAGCAGGAAGACACATCCCCAATGGAGCTTGACTCTGAGAGGCTGGGGATGAGCAGGGACCCTAAGAGAGGGTCCCTGAGAGGCTGGGGATGAGCAGAGCCTAAGAGAGGGAGCAGGAGGGCACATTTTAAATGAAGCTTCACCCTGAGGGGAGTGGGGATCACCAGAGCCTAAGAGAGGGAGCAGGAGGGTCCCCAGTGAAGCTTCACCCTAAGAGCTGGGGATAAACAGGGACCCTAAGAGAGGGGCAGGAGGGCACATCCCCAATGAATCTTCACCCTGAGAGGCTGGGGATAAACAGAGCCTAAGAGAGGGAGCAGGAGGGTCCCCAGTGAAGCTTCACCCTGAGGGGAGTGGGGATGAGCAGAGCCTAAGAGAGGGAGCAGGAGGGCACATCCCAAATGAATCTTCATCCTGAGAGACTGGGGATGAGAGGAGCCTAAGAGGAGGAGCAGGAGGGCACATCCCAAATGAATCTTCACCCTGAGAGGCTGGGGATAAACAGGAGACTAAGAGAGGGAGCAGGAGGGCACATCCTCAATGGAGCTTCACCCTGAGAAGCTGGGATGAGCAGAGCCTAAGAGGAGGAGCAGGAGGGCACATTTTAAATGAAGCTTCACCCTGAGAGGCTGGGGATAAACATGGACCCTAAGAGAGGGGGCAGGAGGGTCCCCAGTGAAGCTTCACCCTGAGCGGAGTGGGGATAAACAGGGACCCTAAGAGAGGGGGCAGGAGGGCACATCCCCAATGAAGCTTCACCCTGAGGGCCAGCAGGCTCTGGGTGCAGTCTGGGCTGTGGCAGTGTCAGCTGGGATGGGAGAAGGAGCTCCAGAACCTTCCAGGGCACTGCTGAGCCCCAATGCCAGACTAAAGGGAGCTCCTGCAGTGACCCAGCGTGGGCTGGGAGCTGCTCTGGAACGTCCTGGCCTGCCATCCAGCCCTGCCAGTGCCACGGGCTCAGCTTCAGGACGGGTGCCTTGACTCACATCTTATGCAACCCCTCCCCTCCCCAGGAAGTGAGAAGGAACCCATTAAATCTGCCCACACAGCGTCTCTAATGCCTGAGCTGGAAGTGCTGGGAATTATGATGGATATATGGAGCCCTTCCCCGGGATTTCAGGCAAATCAGGGGAAAGTTCCTTCAAAAAATGTACAGCTAATTATGGATCTTCCAGCTGCGATAATGTTTGAAGGGCTAAGTCTTTAATTAAATCAGAGGTTTACGAGTGAACGTTCCTGGTAGGAGTCTGTAGGGAGTAGCCTTTGAATTGGTAAATCAGCTCCTGAATAAACCACTTGTCAGGCTGAAACGCTGCGTTCCCTGAGTTCTGTGCTAAGTTTAAACAAGAAAATAACTGAATTTCCTGGAGATGAAAAATGGCAGTGCTGGGAACGGGAGATCTGCACTCACCCTCAGGTGCAGCGCAGCTCCTGCAGAACATTTGCTGTCTGTGCCACCCCATCAGCTGCTGCTGCTGCTCCAGCAGTGGAATCACTTGTGCTCCATCAGCCCCTGCTCCCTGTGCTGCCCCAGCTGCCACAGACACATCCACGGCCCCTGGCAGGGTGGGCAGCCCTGGCACAGGTGCCCAGAGCAGCTGGGGCTGCCCCTGATCCTGGCAGTGCCCAAGGCCAGGCTGGATGGGGCTGGAGCACCCTGGGAGGTGCCCCTGCCATGGCCCTGGATGGTGTTTGAAGTCTCTTCCAACCCAAACTGTTCCATGATTCTTTGCCTGTACTGGAGCATGGTGGGCACTCCAGACCCAGATGTGCCAGGGCTGCCCAGGTGCTCGCCCTGACCTCCCTGATCCAGCCTGCAGCAGCATCAGGGCTCTGGGCTGGCCCTGGGCAAGCCATGGCACCTGTTTTCTGCCTCTTTTATAGCTCTTCTATACCTATTTTATATCTCTTTTACAGCTCTTCTATACCTATTTTATATCTCCTTTACATCTGCTTTATACCTATTTTATATCTCCTTTACATCTGCTTTATATCTCCTTTGCATCTGCTTTATACCTGTTTTATATCTCCTTTACATCTTCTTTTTACCCATTTTATAGCTCTTTTCTATCTGTTTTCTGTCTCATTTATTGTTTAATGCCTGAAGCACTGCCAGTGTTCAGTTTCCAGCCTGTTCCTCACTCTCAGCCTGGCAGGCTGCCCGTCACAGGGGTGCCCTGCCCTGGTGGCACTGAGGGCCAGAGCTGCAGGCACACCTTGGGCTGTGCTCCCTGGCACATCCAGGCTGCTCCCTGTCCTCCCTGTCCCTAAGTGTGGACAGTTTTTATTGAGACATAATTGATGGGAAAAGAGACGTGAGAAATCCATCTGAGAAAGCAACAGCTGCCTGATTCAAGGACATGGCTTCTTTGAGCAAGAAGCTGTTCAAGAAAATCTGTGATAACAGGAGGGAAAAAAGAAGCCACAAACATCCTGAGAAAGGTGGGAATGACTTGTTATAGCTGACCAATGGTGAGCTCTAGTTTTGCAATATGTATGAGCCTTATTACTGTGATTATAAAAGTGTGCCTGTTAATCAATAAATCTGAGATTTGTCCATCATCAGAGGGTGAACAAGTCTCCCATCTACCTCGTCACCTAAGGGCCCATGGCCAGGTGGCTCTGTGCTCAGCCCTGTCCCTGTCACTCCCTGTCCTTCTCCAGTGTCCCAGCCCTGAATTCTGCTCTGTGTCCCATGGCTGGGCTGGAGCTCAGAGTTATGGAAAGTTCAGCTCCCCCAGCACAGACTAATCCAAACCCAGCTGTGTGAGCTCTCTCTGTAATCTGTGGGGGAAAATCAGAGTCTTTCAGGGCATGAGTCAGCTAATCTGTTTTAGTCTCTATTTTGGGAGGAGATGAAGCATGTCCTCAAATTTGCTGTTCTTCTCTGTTGACTTCAAAGGGAGCCCAACGTGACTTGCTGGGATGGAGGTGTCTGTGCAAGGCAAGTCTATCTTTGGGCAGAAGGATCTCAATGAAGGGGAAGGGTGACTTCATCCATCATCCATGCATTCTTTTGAGGGACCCACTCCGTTTCAAGCTCTGCTGCCTGTCTGAGGCCCTGCTCACTCCTCGGGGTCCCTCTCTTTGCTCTGCTTCTTGCCAAGGACAGGATCTTGCCTACAGCTCCCCAGGACTGTGGACAATGTGTGTGGTGACCCCTCCCTGCCTCTGGAGCTCCCCTGCCTGCCCTCCTCTCCTCCTGATGCAGTTTCCTGGTGCTCCCACCCTTCCCTCAGGTAGCTCACGGTGTCTCCTTAGCTCTCCCTTCACCCCTGCCCTGCCCACATCCCATCCATGACTCAGAATTTCTCCTCACATCACACTTGGGTTCCCCCACGGCCAAACCATCCACTCTGACCCCACCTGACCCCCATTCCTGCCCACCCTGACCCCCCATTGCTGCCCACCCTGACCCCCCATAGCTGCCCACCCTGACCCCCCATTCCTGCCCACCCTGACCCCACCCTGACCCCCCATTCCTGCCCACCCTGACCCCCATTCCTGCCCACCCCGACCCCACCTGACCCCCCATTGCTGCCCACCCTGACCCCCCATTGCTGCCCACCCTGACCCCCCATTCCTGCCCACCCTGACCCCACCCTGACCCCCCATTCCTGCCCACCCTGACCCCACCCTGACCCCCCATTCCTGCCCACCCTGACCCCCATTCCTGCCCACCCTGACCCCACCTGACCCCCCCATTGCTGCCCCTTGCCCTGAGGGGTGCCAGGCCTTGGCACATCCACCTGCACCAGGTGCTCAGGACTGTGCCCATGAAGGTCTGAACACCTGCAAGGATGGACGGGCCAAGCCTGTCCAGGATTCTTCCCTGCCCTTCCCTTCCAAGGGACAAGGGATGCTCATTCCAGAGTCCCTCATGAAAGTTAAATGGATAAAAGGTTAAAAAGTTAAATCTCAGAAGCAGAGCTTCATCCTCACCTTCCCTGGGTCAGTTCCAGAGGTTACACTGACCTTGAATTCTTGTCCTTCTCTGGAATCTTCTTTTCTCAGGTGCCTCCTTAGGGCAGATGCCTTCAGTGTGGGCTCTGCAGGATTTCCTCTCCCCTCCATGAGCTGGAAGGGAACTGGACCTGTCCTGGCTGTGTGTGCTGGGACCCAGAGCCCCTGCTCAGCCCTGGCTGATGGCAAAGGCAAGGTGGGAATGGTGCCCCTGTGCCCTCCCTCAGGTGAGAGCCCACCTGCAGAGCTGCCCCAGCCCTGGGCCAACAGCAGGAGGACGTGGAGCTGCTGGAGAGAGCCCAGAGGAGGCCCCGGAGCTGCTGCAGGGCTGGAGCCCCTCTGCTCTGGAGCCAGGCTGGCAGAGCTGGGAATGTTCCCCTGGAGAAGGGAAGGCTCCAGGCAGAGCTCAGAGCCCCTGGCAGGGCCTGCAGGGGCTCCAGGAGAGCTGCAGAGGGACTGGGGACAAGGGACAGAGGGACAGCACCCAGGGAATGGCTCCCACTGGGAAAGGGGAGATTGGGCTGGGATCTTGGCAAGGAATTCCTGGCTGGGCTGGAATTCCCAGATTTGCTGTGGCTGCCCCTGGATCCCTGGCAGTGCCCAGGCCAGGCTGGCACTGGGCTGGAGCAGCCTGGCACGCTGGCAGAGCACTGGGAGGCTCCGTGGGGTCCCTCCCCAGCCCCTCCCCGGCTCCCCAGCAGCCCCAGCTCAGCTCTGCTCCCCCATCCCCTCCTGCCCTGCCCTGCCCTGCTGCCATTCCTGAGGAGCCCTGGGGAGCTGAGCTGCTGCCCTCGCTGGCCCCTCCTGCTCCATCTGTGCAGCCCCATCTGCTCTGCTCCTGCACCTCACACACAAACTGTGCCTGCTCCTGCACCTGGTCACACAAACTGTGCCTGCTCCTGGACCTGGTCACACACAAACTGTGCCTGCTCCTGGTCACACACACAAACTGTGCCTGCTCCTGCTCCTCACACACAAACTGTGCCTGCTCCTGGTCACACACAAACTGTGCCTGGTCCTGCTCTCACACACAAACTGTGCCTGCTCCTGCTCCTCACACACAAACTGTGCCTGCTCCTGGTCACACACAAACTGTGCCTGCTCCTGCTCCTCACACACAAACTGTGCCTGCTCCTGGTCACACACAAACTGTGCCTGGTCCTGCTCCTCACACACAAACTGTGCCTGCTCCTGGTCACACACAAACTGTGCCTGCTCCTGCTCCTCACACACAAACTGTGCCTGCTCCTGGTCACACACAAACTGTGCCTGGTCCTGCCTCACAACACAAACTGTGCCTGGTCCTGGTCACACACAAACTGTGCCTGCTCCTGGACCTGGTCACACAAACTGTGCCTGCTCCTGGACCTGGTGACACAAACTGTGCCTGCTCCTGGTCACACACAAACTGTGCCTGGTCCTGCCTCACACACAAACTGTGCCTGGTCCTGGACCTGGTCACACAAACTGTGCCTGGTCCTGCTCCTCACACACAAACTGTGCCTGCTCCTGGACCTGGTCACACAAACTGTGCCTGGTCCTGGTCACACACAAACTGTGCCTGCTCCTGCTCCTCACACACAAACTGTGCCTGCTCCTGGACCTGGTCACACAAACTGTGCCTGGTCCTGCTCTCACACACAAACTGTGCCTGCTCCTGCTCCTGGACCTCTCTGAGACACAAGCTCTGCTTTTTGCTCTACTCATGGACCTCTCTCAGACACAAACTGTGCCTGGTCCTGCTCTCACACACAAACTGTGCCTGGTCCTGCCTCACACACAAACTGTGCCTGGTCCTGCCTCACACACAAACTGTGCCTGGTCCTGCCTCACACACAAACTGTGCCTGGTCCTGCCTCACACACAAACTGTGCCTGCTCCTGGACCTGGTCACACAAACTGTGCCTGGTCCTGCTCTCACACACAAACTGTGCCTGCTCCTGCTCCTGGACCTCTCTGAGACACAAGCTCTGCTTTTTGCTCTACTCATGGACCTCTCTCAGACACAAACTGTGCCTGGTCCTGCTCTCACACACAAACTGTGCCTGCTCCTGGTCACACACAAACTGTGCCTGGTCCTGCTCCTGGACCTGCCTCACACACAAACTGTGCCTGGTCCTGGACCTGGTCACACACAAACTGTGCCTGGTCCTGCTCCTCACACACAAACTGTGCCTGGTCCTGCTCCTCACACACAAACTCTGCTTGGTTCTGCTCCTCAGACCTGCCTCACACACAAACTCTGATTTTTGCTCTGCTCCTGGACCTCTCTCAGATACAAACTGTGCTTGGTTCTGCTCCTGGACCTCAGACACAAACTCTGCTTTTTACTCTGCTCATGGACCTGCCTCAGACACAAATTCTGCTTTTGGTTCTGCTCCTGGACCTCAGACACAAACTGCACTTTTGGTTCTGCTCCTGGACCTGCCTCAGACACAAACTGCACTTTTTACTTTGCTCCTGGACCTCTCTGAGACACACACTGTGCCTGGTCCTGCTCCTCACACACAAACTGTGCTTGGTTCTGCTCCTCAGACACAAACTCTGCTTTTACTTTGCTCCTGGACCTCTCTGACACACAAACTCTGCTTTTTGCTCTGCTCCTGGACCTCTCAGACACAAACTCTGCTTTTTCTTCTGGCTCTGAGCAGCCAGAGCTGCAGCCCTGCCTGGCCAGGAGTTAACTGGGAAATAAACTTTTATTTTATATTATTGCTACAGAAATCAGAGTTCCTTTCATTGAGAAAATGAAGGAAAAAAACCCTTTATTTTACAGCATTGCTACAGAAATCAGAGTTCCTTTCATAGCACCCTCACCACTGGGGCCTGCATGACAATAGAGAAACCCTGAATTTGTCCAGGACCTGAGCTCCCCAAATCCTCCCCAGGGACCAGGTGACTGCCTCAGCTTTGACCATGTGATCATGCTGAAATTGCTGAGGTTATAATTAAAAATAAGAGCAATAACGTGCAACTGCAGCTCATGCTCAGGCTTGGCTGACAAAAGGCTGTAACCAGACTGAGCAATTTTAATTTAGGTAAATTAAGGGTTTAAATTTAGCCTGGTAACTAAAATCCACAAATCACAAACCACCACCCTGTGTTAATTGCATGAGCATCCCCTCATTATTCCTTGCTTTCTGACCAGTCAGAAAATCCTCATCCCAGTATTAGTCATGCCCTGGGTGTCTGGGAACTTGTAATATTTTACATTGTGCTTCTTTCTTTCTTTCTTCATGGAAAGGTTTTTTATTGCTTTACTATTAAAGTACAGTACAGGGCTATTTTGGGACAGAAACCTTTAAAATTAACTGAGTTTTTCTACTTTGTAAAAATGAGAGCTGCCTGAGGAACTATTCAATGCTCATTCTTCAATTCAGCACTGAGTACCTGAAGCAGTAAAAGGTTTTCCTCCTGATCATATTAATGAAGTTGATTATTTTAGGAGCCCAGGCTGCCAAGCAGGTTATCTATTTCAGTCTGTGGCTGCATCATGAATTAACAGAGCAATTAAAGCAGACGTGGAGCCAATACCAGATGTGGGGAGGGTTCCACAGCTGGGCAGGGGCAGGGGCAGAGCTGGGAGGGCAGCAGGGCCCCAGAGGCATCCAGAGCATCCACCTGGCCCAGCTGGTCATTCCAGGGCAGGAAGGAAGGAAATGGCATTTCCTGGCACAGGGGTTGGGATTGGGAGATGTTTTCTACGTGGAGTATTTATTTTATTTTATTCTCTATTGAAGGGGTAATGGCTTTAAACTGGAAGAGGGAAGGTTTAGATGGGATATTGGGAATAAACTCCTCTTGTGAGGGTGTGAGGCCCTGGCACAGGTGCCCAGAGCAGCTGGGGCTGCCCCTGGAGCCCTGGCAGTGCCCAAGGCCAGGCTGGGCACTGGGGACAGTGGGAGGTGTCCCTGCCATGGCAGGGTGGCACTGGGGGGCTCTGAGGTGTCCCTGCCATGGCAGGGGTGGCACTGGGGGGGCTCTGAGATGTCCCTGCCATGGCAGGGGTGGCACTGGGGGGGCTCTGAGATGTCCCTGCCATGGCAGAGGTGGCACTGGGGGGGCTCTGAGGTGTCCCTGCCATGGCAGGGTGGCACTGGGTGGGTTTGGGGTCCCTGCCATGGCAGGGGTGGCACTGGGGGGGCTCTGAGGTGCCATGGCAGGGTGGCACTGGGGGGGCTCTGAGATGTCCCTGCCATGGCAGGGTGGCACTGGGTGGGTTTGGGGTCCCTGCCATGGCAGGGGTGGCACTGGGGGGGCTCTGAGGTGCCATGGCAGGGTGGCACTGGGGGGCTCTGAGGTGTCCCTGCCATGGCAGGGGTGGCACTGGGGGGCTCTGAGGTGCCATGGCAGGGGTGGCACTGAGGGGGCTCTGAGGTCCTTCCCAACCCAAACCATTCCAGGATTCCATATTTATGGGACAGGTATCCCAGAAATGTTTCACCTTTTGGATGCAGATTAACTCCAGAGAAATCCAACAATAAATCAATATTTATGTCCTGTGGCTGTGAAGCCCCAGGCAGCAGCAGAGTGCTGAGCACTGTGAGGGGAGGAGGAGGGTTTGGTACCAGTTACCCTGGCACAAGGAGCAGGTCTGGGAGGGCACAGTCACCTCTGAGGGGCTCTGGCTGTTCCCAGCTCCGGGGGAGTTTGGCTTCACCACCAACAACCTCCAGGGAGCAGCTTCCTCTGCAATGCCCCTGTGGGAGCCACTGGGAGCCCTTCTGACCATGGCACCAGGGAATGGCCTGGGCTGGGAGGGAGCTCAGAGCCCCCCAGTGCCACCCTGCCATGGCACCTCAGAGCCCCCCAGTGCCACCCTGCCATGGCACCTCAGAGCCCCCCAGTGCCACCCTGCCATGGCAGGGACACCTCAGAGCCCCCCAGTGCCACCCTGCCATGGCACCTCAGAGCCCCCCAGTGCTACCCTGCCATGGCAGGGACCTCAGAGCCCCCCCAGTGCCACCCTGCCATGGCAGGGACACCTCAGAGCCCCTCAGTGCCACCCTGCCATGGCAGGGACACCTCAGAGCCCCCCAGTGCCACCCTGCCATGGCAGGGACACCTCAAATCCCACCCAGTGCCACCCCTGCCATGGCAGGGACACCTCAGAGCCCCCCCAGTGACACCCCTGCCATGGCAGGGACACCTCAAATCCCACCCAGTGCCACCCTGCCATGGCAGGGACACCTCAGAGCCTCCCCAGTGCCACCCTGCCATGGCACCTCAGAGCCTCCCCAGTGCCACCCTGCCATGGCAGGGACACCTCAGAGCCCCCCAGTGCCACCCCTGCCATGGTACCTCAGAGCCCCCCAGTGCCACCCTGCCATGGCACCTCAGAGCCCCCCAGTGCCACCCCTGCCATGGCAGGGACACCTCAAATCCCACCCAGTGCCACCCTGCCATGGCAGGGACACCTCCCAGTGTCCCAGGTGCTCCCAGCCCCAGTGCCCAGCCTGGCCTTGGGCACTGCCAGGGATGCAGGGACAGCCCCAGCTGCTCTGGGCACCTGTGCCAAGGCCTCACACCCTGGCAGGGAACAATTCCTGCCCCGTATCCCATCCAGCCCTGCCCTGGCAGTTCACCCACACCAATCCCTCAGCAGCACTGAGCTGGTGGCTCCAGTGACCCTCCAACATCTCCAGAGGGAGGAGAGGAAACCATGGAAACCAGAAACCATCCTCATCCTCCTCCAGCACTGCAGTGCCCAGCTAAGGATGGAATTCCCAATGGGAATGGGGGAATGGGGGAATGGGGAATGGGGGAATGGGAATGGGGAATGGGGAATGGGGAATGGGGAGTGGGAATGGGGGAATGGGAATGCGGGAATGGGGATGGGGAATGGGGAATGGGGGAATGGGGGAATGGGAATGGGGAATGGGAATGGGGAATGGGGAATGGGAATGGGGAATGGGAATGGGAATGGGGAAATGGGAATGGGGAATGGGGGAATGGGGGAATGGGAATGGGGAATGGGAATGGGGAATGGGGAATGGGAATGGGGAATGGGAATGGGAATGGGGGATGGGGAATGGGAATGGGGAATGGGGATGGGAAATGAGAATGGGAAATGGGGGAATGGGCAATGCTCCCATGGCAGGCTCCTGCTCACAGCCCCAGCTCCCTGGAGCTCTGCAGAGCCCAGAGCCAGCAGGGCAGGGGGCAGTGATCTCCAGGCCATGCCATCATGTTCTGAGCCCTTCCTGCCCATGCCAGGCTCTGCCATTGTGTTCTCAGCCCTTCCTGCCCATGCCAGGCCATGCCATCGTGTTCTGAGCCCTTCCTGCCCATGCCAGGCTCTGCCATCGTGTTCTGAGCCCTTCCTGCCCATGCCAGGCCATGCCATCGTGCTCTGAGCCCTTCCTGCCCATGCCAGGCTCTGCCATCGTGTTCTGAGCCCTTCTTGCCCATGCCAGGCTCTGCCATCGTGTTCTGAGCCCTTCCTGCCCATGCCAGGCCATGCCATCGTGTTCTGAGCCCTTCCTGCCCATGCCAGGCCATGCCATCGTGTTCTGAGCCCTTCCTGCCCATCTCACCCCTCAGACGATCCCAGGTTTTTCCACCCCAGGCTCTGTGGAGAGCTCAGTTACTCACCTGTGCCATGAGGGGTGATGAACACTCCTGGCACTCCGTGCTGGGCTGCCAACCTCGAGCTGGAGGGTGAGAAAAGCAAGAAGAGAGGAAAGGAAATGTGAGATGATTGATAAAAATATAATTCCGCTGATAATTCCATCTGTCAGGCTAATAACTGGCTGGTAATGTTTTTTTAATAATAACAACTCCTGCTTACACAACAGCTCCTGTCTGTGCTTTTGGGGCTGTTTGTGAGGATTGATTGGAGCCCAAAGCAGCCGTGGGAGGGAATTCACATCCCCTCCTGCCACCACTGCTGCACCCCACGGGCACGGGGCTGCCAGGGCTGGCTGCAGCTGAAATGCAGATTGGTGGGCAGGGGCTGGGGAGGGGGATTGGGTCCAGGAATAGGATCCAGCAGGAGGGAGGGTTTGGGATCCACAAATCAGATCCTGCAGGAAGAGGGGTTTGGGATCCAGGAATAGGATCCTGCAGGAGGGAGGGTTTGGGATCCAGGAACCAGGTCCAGCAGGAGGGAGGGTTTGGGATCCCCCTGCAGGGATCAGATCCAGAAAGAGAGGGGGATTGGGATCCACAAACCAGATCCAGCAGGAGGGAGGGTTTGGGATCCCTCTGCAAGGATCAGATCCAGCAGGAGGAGGGGTTTGGGACCCCCCTGCAGGAACCAGGTCCAGCAGGAGAGAGGGTTTGGGATCCACAAATCAGATCCAGCAGGAGGGAGGGGGGTTGGGATCCAGGAATAGGATCCAGCAGGAGGAGGGATTTGGGATCCAGGAACCAAATGCAGCAGGAGGGAGGGTTGGGGATCCCCCTGAGGAATCAGATCCAGCAGGAGGGAGGGTTTGGGATCCAGGAATGAGATCCTGCAGGAGGGAGGGTTTGGGTTCCAGGAACCAGATCCAGCAAGAGGAAGGGTTGGGGATTGCCCTGAGGGATCCAGCAGGAGGGAGGATTTGGGATTCCCCTGCAAGGATCAGGTCCGGCAGGAGGAGGGGTTTGGAATCCACAAATCAGATCCAGCAGGAGGGAGGGTTTGGGATCCAGGAATGAGGTCCTACAGGAGGGAGTGTTTGGGATCCCCCTGCAGGGATCAGGTCCAGCAGGAGGGAGGGTTTGGGATCCAGGAATAGGATCCAGCAGGAGGGAGGGTTTGGGACCCCCCTGCAGGGATCACATCCAGCATGAGGGAGGGTTTGGGATCCAGGAATCAGATCCAGCAGGAGGGAGGGTTTGGGATCCAGGAATCAGATCCAGCAGGAGGGGGGTTTGGGATCCAGGAATAGGATCCAGCAGGAGGGAGGGTTTGGGATCCCCCTGCCAGCTCTGCTCCCTGCAGGGATCAGTCCAGCAGTGCTGGGGTCTGGCAGGGCAGGGGTGGCACTGGGTGATCCCCGTGGGTCCCTCCCAGCTGAGCATTTTTTGTAATTTTATCACCCAAGTGTTGTGAATGTGCCAAGCATGGGAAGATTTTTGTGGCGTCTCCTCATGAGAGCCCTGGGAGGTCCCAGGGGGCCCAATGAGAGCTGCAGCTCAGACAGGGAGAAAAACCAGCTGAACCAGGAGAAAAACCAGATTTTCCAAAGCTGTTCAGGTGGAATTTCCTGGCACAGGCGTCTCCACATTTGAGAGCTCCCTGGTGCCCCCAGCCCTGCCCCTGCCCATCCCCGGCTGCCTGGGCTGGCACCCTCCCCTGTCCCAGACCATTCTTGGTGTGAGGGGCTGCCCTTTGCACCCCATCTCCTCCTCAGCCCCTCTTTGCCCCTGTTGGTGCCCGTTCCCGAGGTGCCCAGGATGTGCCAGCCCCACGAGACCCTGGCAGTGCCCGCAGGCTCTGGCTCAGCACAGCCCCACACCCCGGCCCTGCCGGGCTCAGTCACTGCAGGAGCTGCAGGAGCGGGGTCCCCCCAGGTGCCTTTGCCGGTTTTGGGATCCCCAGGATGTGCCTGAGGCACTCAGCCCTGCTGGCCCGGGGGCTGTGGGTGTGTGGGACCCTTCAGCAGCTCTGCCAGCAGCTGTGTGTGCCTTCCCTTTTGTCATCCGTTTGTCATCAGCCCTGCTGGGCTTTGAGAAGCTCCTTGGAAAATCCCTGTGACCTGAATTTGGGGTTTCTGTAGCAGAACAAAGCCCAGGTGTGGAAGGGAATCCCTGAATGGCCTGGGGGAGCAGCCCCTGCCCCTCTGCCCTTGGGTCCTTTCTGCTGCACTGGAGCTGAGCCAAAGGGTCCCAGTGCCCAAGGGACAGGGCAGGGCAGGGCAGGGCAGCTGCACAGAGCACACGGGGGCTGTGCCCTTCAGAGAGCCCCAGGATGGCTGGGCTGGGCTGGGAGGGAGCCCAAATCCCCCCCAGTGCCACCCCTGCCATGGCAGGGACACCTCCCACTGCCCCAGGGTGCTCCAACCTCAATGTCCAACCTGGCCATGGGCACTGCCAGGGATCCAGGGGCAGCCCCAGCAAATCTGGGAATTCCAGCCCAGGCAGGAATCCTTGCCAAGATCCCAGCCCAATCTCCCCTTTCCCAGTGGGAGCCATTCCCTGGGTGCTGTCCCTCTGTCCCTTGTCCCCAGTCCCTCTGCAGCTCTCCTGGAGCCCCTCCAGGCCCTGCCAGGGGCTCTGAGCTCTGCCTGGAGCCTTCCCTTCTCCAGGGGAACATTCCCAGCTCTGCCAGAGCAAAAGAGCTCCAGAATCCTGGAATGGTTTGGGTTGGAAAAGACCTTAAATCCCATCCCATTCCTACCCCATCCCCATGGGCAGGGACCCTTCCCACCATCCTGGCTGGATCCAACCTGGCCTTGGGCACTGCCAGGGATCCAGGGGCAGCCCCAGCAAATCTGGGAATTCCAGCCCAGGCAGGAATCCTTGCCAAGATCCCAGCCCAATCTCCCCTTTCCCAGTGGGAGCCATTCCCTGGGTGCTGTCCCTCTGTCCCTTGTCCCCAGTCCCTCTGCAGCTCTCCTGGAGCCCCTCCAGGCCCTGCAGGGTCCCAGCAGGGAAATGTTTCCAGGGGTGTTTCCTGCAGGTGAGGCTGGTTTGTTCTGCTGCTGCTCCTCCTGCTCCAGCTGCTCATTAAGGCATCCTGGCTTTTCCCTTTCCCAACACTTTTTCCTTCCACCTGCTCAGAACTTTTGCCAAGCTGGAATTGTTTGGACAAGTATTTTCTGGGACAAATGTTCCTCCTCACCTGAGATTTTGTGTCAATTTTCTGATAAAACAGTTCTGTGATTTTTCAGGAATGGAAGGAGGAGATAAACGTTGTTTTGCCAAATTAGAAAATGTTTTGGAGTGCTCTCAAATGTGGAGATGCCTATGCCAGGAAAATCCACCTGAACAGTGGAAAATCTGGTTTTTCTCCTTGTCCAGCAGATCCAGGTGTCCCTGGCCATGCAGGGATGAGGCTGAGGTGGCTCTGAGGTCGCTCCCAGCCCGTTTGTCTCCAGGGCCGGGTGTGAGCGCCCTGTGGCACTGCCCGGCACACACAGAGGCTCTGCACTGGGCACAGAGGGGGCACAGCCCCAGCCTGGCTCCCCAGGGATGGTAACCCAGCACCTCCAGCTCCGTGACTCAGCTCCTCACTGGGATTCCGTGGAAATGGGAACGCATTCCCTGTTTTCCATGACAAAGGGGAAGTGAAACCCGGCAGGCAGCAGCCCGACCCTTGGGAAGCAGCCCAGCACTGCACGGAGCGCACGGGGAAGCAGCAAACATCTCCCACCACCTCCCTCCGAGGGCAGAGAGCTGCATCAGCAGCAGAATCGATGTGTGCCCTCTGATGCCGCTGCTGCAGAGCCTGGCACCGCGGGAAGGTGCCAGCAGTGCCAGGAGATGCCACCTCGTGCCATCTCCTGCACATCGGGCACTGCAGTGTCTGCCCTGCAGATCCTCCAGCTGCCTGGGCTCTGCAGCTGCCACTGCCCGTGTTTGAGGATGAAGTCTAAAAACCGGGGGGAAAAAGAAGGAAATGCCATGTGGAGGTTAAAATAGAAAATATTTAAATGTTCTGTACCAGAAGGGGTTGTTCCAGAGCTAAGAGTAAATAGTCATGAGCACTTTCAGAGCCTGAGGACACAGGGATTAGGCGTTGACAAAGCAGGAAATTCAGGAAATGGGTCTTTCCTGAGAAATCAGCTTCATTTCTTCCACTGGGAAAAGAGGAAAGGAGCATTTCCCCCAGTCAGTCACTGAGGGAACACAGCTGGGCACAGCACCAAGTGTCTGTGTGGGGCAGGGCAGGGCAGGGCAGGATCATCCCAGGGCTCAGGGCTGGGTGGGGCTTGGACATCACCCAGCCCAGCTCCAGCCAAGCCCCTTTCACCCCACAGACCCTGTAAAACATTTCTGCACAGCACAGAATTCAACCTCACCGCTCCTCTGCACCAGGGCATCATCCAGCCCAACTCCAGCCAAGCCCCATCCCCTCTGGGTGGGACATCACCCCACAGCCCCTGTAGAACACTTCTCCGCACCACAGAATTCCATCTCACTGTTCCTCTGCACCAGGGCATCAGAAAACCCTCCTGGGCTCAGCCCAGAGCAACTGTGGTGCCCCTGCATCCCTGGCAGTGCCCAAGGCCAGGCTGGACACTGGGGCTGGGGCACCTGGGGCAGTGGGAGGTGTCCCTGCCATGGCTGGGTGGCTCTGGGTGGGATTTGGGGTCCCTCCAATCCAAACCACTCCAGGATTCCCTCCCAAAGCTCTCGTGGGAGGTGTCTGGAGCCTCAGCCAGCCCTGATAACCCAGGGCTGTGGAGAACTCACCTGATTCCATCTGCAGAGGTGCCCAGGTGGAGTGAGGGTGTCCAACCAGGTCCTTTCCTTTTGGAGTGAGGATGCCCAGCCAGGTGTAGCCATGATACTTTCTGAAAAATCCCTTTGCCAGGATTTTTCTCCTGAGAAGCCTCAGAGGAAAGAAAAAACATTGATTATCTGCTGCTGTGGAATGCAACAGGTGAATCTGGGATTGGTCTCATGGGGTTGTTTCTAATTAATGGCTGGCTCAGACTGTTTGGTCAGTCACAAGATTTTATCATTCCATTCTCTTTCTATTCTTAGCCAGCCTTCTGATCAAATCCTTTCTTCTATTCTTTTAGTATAGTTTTAATGTAATATATATCATAAAATAATCAATCATCCTTCTGAACCATGGAGTCAGATCCTGTCCCTGCCCTCATCCTGGGACCCTGTGAGCACCCCCACACCCAGGTCCCTTCCCCCGAGGCAGGACCCAGGTGTGAGAAATCCTGATTTCAGCAGCAGAGCCCTGGGCTGGGCCCTGCCCTGCTGGGGAGGGGGACCCCAGGACCCCGGGCAGTCAGGCATGGCACTGGAGCTGGAATCCCTGCAGGGAACACTGCAATCCATACAGGGAACAATGCAATCCCTGCAGGGAACAATGCAATCCCTGCAGGGAACACTGCCAGCCCTGCAGGGAACAATGCAATCCCTGCAGGGAACACTGCAATCCATACAGGAAACACTGAACACTGCCATCCCTGCAGGGAACAATGCAATCCATACAGGGAACAATGCAATCCCTGCAGGAAACACTGAACACTGCAATCCCTGCAGGGAACAATGCAATCCATACAGGAGACAATGCAATCCCTGCAGGGAACAATACAATTCCTGCAGGGAACACTGCAATTCCTGCAGGACACACTGCCATCCCTGCAGGGAACAATGCAATTCCTGCAAGGAACACTGAACACTGCCATCCCTGCAGGGAACAATGCAATCCATACAGGGAACAATGCAATTCCTGCAGGAAACACTGCAATCCCTGCAGGAGACACTGAACACTGCCACCCCTGCAGGTGAAGCTGCAATTCCTGCAGGAAACACTGCAATCTCTGCAGGAGAAGCTGCAGGTGAAGGTGCCATCCCTGCAGGACAAGGTGCCATCCCTCAGGTGAAGGTGCCATCCCTGCAGGACAAGGTGCCATCCCTCAGGTGAAGGTGCCATCCCTGCAGGACAAGGTGCCATACCTCAGGAGGAGGTGCCATCCCTGCAGGAGGGAGGTGCCATCCCTCAGGTGCAGGTGCCATCCCTGCAGGACATGGTGCCATCCCTCAGGTGAAGGTGCCATCCCTGCAGGAGGAGGTGCCATCCCTCAGGAGGAGGTGCCATCCCTCAGATGCAGGTGCCATCCCTGCAGGTGCAGGTGCCATCCCAGGGGCCATTCCCAGTGCAATGGGGCACTCCAGGGTGGCACTGGGCTGGCTGCAGGTGCCCAGGACCTGGCACCCCACAGCTCCAGCCTGTCCTGGCACTCAGGGGTGCAGAGGGGCAGAGGGGAGGGCAGGACCCGGCCGGGATTCCCTGGATCAGGGGCTGGGATGGAGCCAGAGCGTGGCAGGGACACGGGGCAGCACTTGCAGAGGGTTCCCAGGTGAAATGAAATGGAACCTCTGTGGCACCCAGGGACTGCCTGACCCAGAGCACAGCAGCCAGGGCTGAGGGTGAGCGTGCTCCCACACCCCAGAGCAGAAAGCATCTCAAAAATGAGAAATAGAATTCTGTTCTTTGTGTGCAGACCCAGCGATCTGAGGAGTCACCTTTGTGCTGCCTGAGCTCTTTGGGTGCCCAGCTCTGACTGAATCCCCATTTCTGGGTATTTCCCTGTCTGGAATGGTTGTTTTTCACAGAGAATCATTGATTTGGTGATTTTTCCCTGGGCACAGTTTAAAGGGCCAGCACTCAAAGAGGTGATCAAGCTTCAGAAGTGTCTCCCCTCGGGAACAGCACCTTTTATTGTTATTTATCATTGCCCCAGAACTCCTTGAAGCAGACTCAGCTCCTTCTCCTGTTTATTTTTAGTTGTGAACTGGAGCAGGGAAGGAGAAAGCAGCGTGAGCTGAGCTGGATCTGCCCTGCCTGGCTGTCACATCACCCCTGCCCTGTGTGCCCTGCCCGTGCCCTGCCTGTGCCCTGCCCGTGCCCTGCCGCACCCCAGGGACCCCATCCTGCCCTCCTCGGGTCAGCAGGGGCACAGGGGAGCTCGGGGAAGGAATTCACAGCATCAGCAGGCTCCAGCACTGCCCTGAAAGCAGCACCAGCTCCTCCTGCCAGGGCTTTCCATGGACACCCAGTGCCCCCTGCTAATTCTGTGTATTTGTGTTTGGCACAGGGCAGCGAGGCCAGGCCCTGCTCTGTCCCTGTGGGGTGACCCAGGAGCCCCCCTGAAATCCTTGTGACCCCAGAGTCCCCTGGAGCCACCCAGCAGAGCCCTGGGCACAGAGCAGGGGGACAGGAGCGTGTCCTTGTCCCTGCTGGAGACTGGAGCAGGGCTGGGAGCTCCAGGGGTGCCAGGGAGGAGAGGCCTGGAGGGCACCTGGGGGCAAAGCTGGTGCTGTGCCACCCAGCAGGGGCTGAGGGAGCTGGGAAAGGGCTGCAGAATCCCTGAGGAATGGGAAGGGGCTGCAGAATCCCTGAGGAATGGGAAGGGAACGGAGAATCCCTGAGGAGCTGGGCAGGGGCTGCAGAATCCCTGAGGAGCTGGGCAGGGGCTGCAGAATCCCTGAGGAGCTGGGCAGGGGCTGCAGAATCCCTGAGGAATGGGAAGGGGCTGCAGAATTCCCAGGCTTGGGCAGCCCAGAGGAGTGAGAGGGGAAATTCTGCTCCTGTCGTGGCTGAACAGATTTAATTTGTGCTCATTCCCATCCCACCCTCCAGCTCACTAATTACACTCAGAGCAGCTCATCTGAGGAGCTCCACGAGTGTCCCTGCACTCCCAGCCTCTGGCACGGGTATGGTGGAGTTCTGTCGATGTAATTAATGCTGGAACCAGGGCTGCTCTCGTTTCCCTGCCGGCCCCGGGGCTGATTCAGGCCCGCAGCTCTGCAGCCCCAGCATCACTCGGGCTGGCTGGGGGGAGCTGGAGGCTCAGCAGCCCCAGACCCGAGCAGGGGTGGTGGCACAGGGCTGCCCTCGTGGGTTTATTGCCCTGAGAGCAGAGCTCATCCATCTCCCTGCTGCTCTCATGAATCATTCAGGGGAGCTCTCTCCTCATTCCTGGAGGATTTCCTGAAAAGGAGCAATGAGCTGGGCAGGTGTCACAGACATCCTTTGTGAAAAATCCTTTCTGTAGGACTTTTCCTGCTGGAGCTGAGAAGCTCAGTAACAAATGTAAACAATTATTATCTGCTGCTGTGGAATGCAACAGGTCCACCCGTGGTTGGTCCCCTGTGGATGTTTGGATTCACTGACCACTCATGGTGGAGCTGCTCTCACTCTCTGCCAGACACAGACCTTTGTTATTCATTCTTTCTATTCTGTTCTTAGCTTAGCCAGCTTCTGAAGAAGCTCCTTTCCTTTCTATCTCTATGTAGAATAGTTATAATGTTATATATATATCATAATATAATAAATCAAGCCTTCTGATCATGGCATCAAGATCCTGACTCTTCCATCCTCTACAAACCCCTGTGACCACCAACACTCAGGGATGCAAATCACCCTGACTGATGTAAAGCTGTTGATAAATCCATGGCAGGGCAGGACCCGGCCAGGTGTGTGTGTGTGTGTGTGTGTGTGTGTGTGTGTGTGTGTGTGTGTGTGTGTGCAGTGTTATCTCTGTGTGCAGTGTTATCTGTGTGTCTGTGTGCCCTCCTGGTGATCACAGGGGCCATGGGCACCACGGGAACGGTGCTGGGAGAAACCCCCAGGGCTGCAGGGATTAACTGCAGGGCGTTAATTAACTGCATGGCATCAGCTGCATGGCACTAATTAATTAATTAACTGCATGGGATCAATTAACTACACCCCAGGCCACTTCACTGGGTGCACAAACACAGAATCCCAGAATTATTTGATTGGAAAAGCCCTTCCAGGTTCATCGAGTGCAGTTCTCCTTCCAGCACTGCCAGGGCCAGCACTGCCCGTGTCCCCAAGTGCCACAGGGCTGGGAATCCCTCAGGGATGGGGACTCTGAATCCCCCTGGGCATTCCCAATTCCTGAACCCCTTTCCATGGGGAAATTCCTCCCAATGCCCACCCTGAGCTCCCCTGAGGCCGTTCCCTCTGCTCCTGTCCCTGTTCCCCTCCTGGCAGGAGCTGTGCAGAGCCACAAGGGCCCCCTGAGCCTCCTTTGCTCCAGGCTGAGCCCCTGCCCAGCTCCTCAGGGATTCTGCAGCCCCTGCCCAGCTCCTCAGGGATTCTCCAGCCCCTGCCCAGCTCCTCAGGGATTCTGCAGCCCCTGCCCAGCTCCTCAGGGATTCTGCAGCCCCTGCCCAGCTCCTCAGGGATTCTGCAGCTCCTTCCCAGCTCCTCAGGGATTCTGCAGCCCCTGCCCAGCTCTGTCCCTGCCCTGGCCACGCTCCAGCCCCTCCAGGGCTCTCCCCAGCACTGGAGGTGCCCCAGCAGTGCCAGCACAGGGGACAAGGACACTGCCCTGGCACTGCCACCACCCCAGGGGTCTCCTGCCCACCTGGGCACACCCGGGCTGCTGTCCAGCCGCTGTCCCAGCAGCGCAGGGCTCTGCCCAGCCCCGGGAGCTGCAGGGATGCTGTGCCAGCCTGCAGGAGCGGGCACACCCCGCTCGAGTCTCTGCAGAGCTCCGTGCCCGTCCCAGGCCAGCCCCAGTTCCCAGCAGTGCCCCTGGGCGCTGGCACCGGCTGTGGCTGCCCGGGCAGGGGGGGCACAACGCCAGCCGGGGGCTCGTTCCTGTCCCAGGTGAGCAGAGGGCTCCTCCCTGCCGGGCCAGCTCAGCCTTGGTGCCCGCGGCTGCTCCCGATGGCTCCTGAAGGAACAGCCGAGATCTGACTGTGGGATGGGCTGGGCTGGCACCGCAGCTGGGCAGGACCTGCACACCCCAGTGTCCCCAACACCTCAGTGTGCCCAACACCTCAGTGTCCCCAACACACCCCAGTGTCCCCAACACGCCTGGGCCATCCCTGCACACCTCAGTGTCCCCAACACACCTCAGTGTCCCCAACACCCCAGTGTCCCCAACACACCCCAGTGTCCCCAACACCCCAGTGTCCCCAACACACCCCAGTGTCCCCAACACACCTGTGCCATCCCTGCACACCTCAGTGTCCCCAACACCCCAGTGTCCCCAACACACCTGTGCCATCCCTGCACACCCCAGTGTCCCCAACACACCCCAGTGTCCCCAACACACCTGTGCCATCCCTGCACACCTCAGTGTCCCCAACACACCCCAGTGTCCCCAACACACCTGTGCCATCCCTACACACCTCAGTGTCCCAATACCTCAGTGTCACCAAATGCCTCTGCCATTCCCACACATCTCATTGTCCCTAACACACCTGTACCATCCCTGCACACCTGTGTCCCCACACACCTCATTGTCCCCAAACCATCTCTGCCATCCCCACACATCTCACTGTCCCCAACACACCTCAGTGTCCCCAAAAAGACTCTGCCATCCTGACACACCTATGCCATGCTGACACACCTCATTGTCCCAAACACTCTGCATTGCTCTTAAAATACCTCATTGTCCCCACACCACCTGTGCCATCCCTGCACACCTCATTGTCCCCAATGCACTTGGGCCATCCCTGCACACCTCATTGTCCCCAAAATGCCTCGGTGCTCCTAAAACACCTCAGTGTCCCCAAAATGTCTCAGTGTTCCTAAAACACCTCATTGTCCCCACACACCTGGGCCATCCCAGCACTTCCCACCTTCTCTCCTGGCAGCCCCAAGAGGGTCTCCAAGCCCCTGTCTGCCCCAAAACCCCAGCCCCTAAAAGCTCTGCCCCAAAACCCCAGCCCCTAAAAGCTCTGCCCCCAAAACCCCAACCCCTAAAAGCTCTGCCCCCAAAACCCCAACCCCTAAAAGCTCTGCCCCAAAAGCCCCAACCCCTAAAAGCTCTGCCCTTAAAACGCCAGCCCCTAAAAGCTCTGCCCTTAAAACGCCAGCCCCTAAAAGCTCTGCCCCCAAAACCCAGCCCCTAAAACCCCTGCCCCTAAAAGCTCTGCCCCTAAAAGCTCTGCCCCCAAAACCCCAGCCCCCAAAAGCCCTGCTCTAAAAACTCTGCCCCTAAAAGCCCAGCCCCAAAAGCCCTGCTCTAAAAACTCTGCCCCTAAAAGCCCATCCCCTAAAAGCCCATCCCCTAAAAGCCCATCCCCTAAAAGCCCAGCCCCAAAAGCCCTGCCCAGCTGGGTCCTCACCCTAAAGCCCAGCCTCTAAAAACCCTGCCCCAAAAGCTCTGCCCCTAAAGCCCAGCCCCAAAAGCTCTGCCCCTAAAGCCCAGCCCCTAAAGCCCTGCCCAGCCCTCGTGGTTTGCACCCCCGTGGGCTTTGGGGTGCCTGCAGCTAATTAAGAGCCTAACGATGCCCAGGGCTCATTGAGGAGCTTCAGCTGAAAACTGAAATAAATCAAAGTTCAGTGTTTTGCTCCGGGCTTTTTCTAAATAAAGCAGTTCAGTGATCTGGTTTAAAACATGGTTTATTTAAAAATATGCACAATTTGTTTAGAGGTGATTAAAACCAGCGTGAGATAAATGAAGAAAAACCTATTTGGGGCTCAATGAATCATTTCATTCAATCTGAAAGACGTGGAAACGTTTGCAGCTCCCCAGCCATCCTGTAAAGGCACAGCAGCTCTTAGGATGAAAGGTGATTTCACAAAGAGGTTGAGAAGATGGTTCCCTCCAATTTCTGGCTTTGCTGGAGCCAAATCCTGTTCCTGGGAGCCCTGGACTGGCCCTGTGCTCACCCTGGGCCTGGTCAATGCTCCTGCTGTGTGCAAAACCACAGAAACCCACTGGGGTTGGGGCAGGAGGGAACAGGAACCCACTGGGGCTGGGGCAGGAGGGAACAGGAACCCACTGGGGCTGGGGCAGGAGGGAACAGGAACCCCACTGGGGTCCCTCTGCTGCTGCTGCCAGACCCAGCTGTGCCCCAGGCTGGGGGGATTGGGTTATTGTGGGGAGCATTGATCATTCCTGATGGGGGATTGGGTTATTGGGGGGAGCATTGATCATTCCTGATGGGGGATTGGGTTATTGGGGGCAGCATTGATCATTCCTGATGGGGGATTGGGTTATTGGGGGCACCAGGGATCATTCCTGATGGGGGATTGGGTTATTGGGGGCACCAGGGATCATTCCTGATGGGGGATTGGGTTATTGGGGGGAGCTGGGATCATTCCTGATGGGAGATTGGGTTATTGGGGGGAGCTGGGATCATTCCTGATGGGGGATTGGGTTATTGGGGACACAAGGGATCATTCCTGATGGGGGATTGGGTTATTGGGGGCACCAGGGATCATTCCTGATGGGGGATTGGGTTATTGGGGGGCAGCAGGGATCGTTCCTGATGGGGGATTGGGTTATTGGGGGCAGCACAGATCATTCCTGATGGGGATTGGTTATTGGGGGGCAGCACAGATCATTCCTGACTGCTGCCCGTTTTTAGGAGCTGTGCCAAGCTGCTCTTCCATTCCTGTACTCAGTGACACCCCAGAACTGCAGGCAGCAGCCTCATTTATGGGGTTTCACCCCAAAATCAGCAGCTTGGGGTGAAAAGAGGGATGCAGGAGAAGGAATCAGTGACTTGGAGGGGCAGGAGGGGCTGTGGGGGCCAGCAGAGCACCCAGAGGATGCGGGGATGTGCAGCAGCCCCAAAGCAGCAGGGAGATAAACCCCAAACCATCCACCCCGGCCTGGGCTCTGCAATTCCAGCCTCTGGCCAGGAATTAAAACAAAGAGCTCCTTTGGCAGGATTTGACAGAGCCCCACGTGCTGCTGGGTCTGCTGAGGCTGCCCTGACACGGACAGGCCTGAGGAGAACCCTCCCTCGAGAGGGATCCCCCTGAAAATCCTCCTTGGAAAGAGATCCCCCTAAAAATCCTCCTTGGAGAGGGATCCCCTCTGAAAATCCTCCATGGAGATGGATTCCCCCCTGAAAATCCCTCATGGAGAAGGATCCCCCTGAAAATCCTCCATGGAGATGGATTCCCCCCTGAAAATCCTCTCTGGAGAAGGATCCCCCCTTCAAAATGCCCCCTGGAGAAGGATCCCCCTGAAAATTCTTCCTTGGAGATGGATCTCCCTGGAGAAGGATCCCCTGGAAAACTTCCATGGAGAAGGATCCCTCTAAAAATCGTCCCTGGAGATGGATTCCCCCATGAAAATCCCTCATGGAGAAGGATCCCCCTGAAAATTCTCCCTGGAGATGGATCCCCTTGGAAAATCCTTCCTGGAGATGGATCACCTTTGGAAAACCCTCCATGGAGAAGGATCAATCCTCCTGAAAATTGTCCCTGGAGAAGGATCTCCCTGAAAATTCTCCTTGGAGAAGGATCCCCCTTGAAATCCTCCTTGGAGAAGGATCCCCCTGAAAACTCTCCCTGGAGAAGGATCTCCTTTGGAAAATCTTCCCTACAGAAGGATCCCCCTAAAAACCCTCTCTGGAGAAGTATCCTCCTGGAAAATCCCTCATGGAGAAGGATCCCCTCTGAAAATCCTCCCTGGAGAAAGATCCCCCTTGGAAAATCCTCTCAGGAGAAGGATCACCTTTGGAAAATTCTCCCTGGATAAGGATCCCCTGAAAATCCTCTCAGGAGAAGGATCCCCCTGGAGAAGGATCCCCTGGAAAACCTCCATGGAAAAGGATCAATCCCCCTGAAAACCCTCCCTGAATAAGAATCTCCTTTGGATAATCTTCCCTGGAGAGGAATCCCCTTGAAAACCCTCCATGGATAAAGATCCCCCTTGGAAAATCCCCCCTGGATAGGGATCCCCCTGCCCTTGGAGCATCCCGTGCCCGGGGCTGGGGCAGCAGGACCCCGTGGGTCCCCGGGCCGGTTCCAGGGTGGTTCCCGAGCCTCTGCAGCCCCCATCCCTCCCCTGCAGCAGCGCGGGCACGGCCGGCCCGGCCCGTTTCCATGGCGATGCCAGCTCTGCCTGCTTCGGGAAGGTTCCCTGGCAGGGGAGATGGATGGAGCAGGAGAGGGAGGGCAGGGCGTGAGATCCACGCTCCAGAGGGGCAGGTGGGATCTGGGGAATTGGGAATTGTTCCCTGGGAGCACCAGCGGGGACACCCTGGGCTGGAATTCCCAGAGCATTCCCAGCTGGGGCTGCCCCTGGATCCACGGCCGGGTTGGATCCACCTGGGATCACGGGAGGTGTCCCTGGAAAGGATGGGGTGAATGTCCCTGCCCACCTGGGATCACGGGAGGTGTCCCTGCCCAGGGATGGGGTGAATGTCCCTGCCCACCTGGGATCACGGGAGGTGTCCCTGGAAAGGATGGGGTGAATGTCCCTCCCCACCTGGGATCACAGGAGGTGTCCCTGCCCAGGGATGGGGTGAATGTCCCTCCTCACCTGGGGTCACAGGAGGTGTCCCTGGAAAGGATGGGGTGAATGTCCCTCCCCACCTGGGGTCACAGGAGGTGTCCCTGCCCAGGGATGGGGTGAATGTCCCTCCTCACCTGGGGTCACAGGAGGTGTCCCTGCCCCTCTGGATGGGGTGAATGTCCCTCCCCACCTGGGATCACGGGAGGTGTCCCTGCCCCTCTGGATGGGGATGAATGTCCCCACCTGGGATCACGGGAGGTGTCCCTGGAAAGGATGGGGTGAATGTCCCTTTGAATGTCCCTCCCCACCTGGGATCACGGGAGGTGTCCCTGCCCAGGGAGGGGGTGAATGTCCCTTCCCACCCAAATTCCCACCCTGGGATTCCCTGTCCCGTGTCCCTGAGCTCCCTGTGCCCACCCCAGCAGCAATCCCTGCTGTCACCCTGTGCCACCCAGCCCTGGCAATCCACGGCTGCCCCCGGCGCCTGGCACGCTGCTCCTGCCCCCAGAGCCTGGCACGCTGCCCCTCCCTCCTGCACCCCGAGCCTGGCACGCTGCTCCTGCCCCCGGAGCCTGGCACGCTGCCCCTCCCTCCTGCACCCCGAGCCTGGCACGCTGCCCCTCCCTCCTGCCCCCGGAGCCTGGCACGGAGCTCTGCTCAGCCCCGAGGCTCTGGGGCTGCCCCTGCTGTGGCTTTGGCGGGGGTGGCACCGAGGGGACGTGGGAAGGGAATTCCAGGCTTGGGTGCAGCACCCAAACAGCAGCTGCTGAGCCCTGGGTGCTGCGGGGCCCTCTGGGTGCCCTGCTCCTCGTGCATGGGGGGATCAGCAGCATTTCCCTCTAAATTACCTTTAAAATAAAATAAAATTCATTTAAAATAAAATAAATACCTTTAAAATAAAATAAAATAAAATTCCTTTAAAATAAAATAAAATTCCTTTAAAATAAAATCCATTTAAAATAAAATACCTTTAAAATAAAATAAAATAAAATTCCTTTTAAATAAAATCAAATACTTTTAAAATAAAATAAAATACCTTTAAAATAAAATAAATTCCTTTAAAATAAAATAAAATTCCTTTAAAATAAAATAAAATACCTTTAAAATAAAATGAATACCTTTAAAATAAAATACCTTTAAAATAAAGTAAAATTCCTTTAAAATAAAATAAAATTCCTTTAAAATAAAATGAAATACCTTTAAAACAAAATAAATGCCTTGAAAATAAAATAAAATTCCTTTAAAAAAATTCCTTTAAAATAAAATAAAATAAAATTCCTTTAAAATAAAATAAAATTCCTTTAAAATCCCACGGGCTGCTCCACAGAGCACAGACTCCAAGTGCATGGGAGAGGCCTTGGAAGGGCTCAGGGTCCCAGCAGGGGCATTTCCCTGCCCTGCCCAGCAGCACAGGGGGCTCTGGTGCCTGGAGGAGGGCACGGAGGGCACAGAGGGCACTGAGGGCATGGAGGGCACGGAGGGCATGGAGGGCACAGAGGGCACGGAGGGCACCGAGGGCACAGAGGGCATGGAGGGCATGGAAGGCACTGAGGGCATGGAGGGCATGGAGGGCACAGAGGGCACCGAGGGCACGGAGGGCACTGAGACCCAGCACTGGCATTTCTCTGCCCTGCCCAGCAGCACAGGGTGCCCAGGAGGAGGGCACCGAGGGCACTGAGGAAACGGAGGGCACTGAGGGCATGGAGGGCACTGAGGGCACGGAGGGCTCTGAGGGCACTGAGGGCCCTGAGACCCAGCACTGGCATTTCCCTGCCCTGCCCAGCAGCACAGGGTGCCCAGGAGGAGGGCACTGAGGGCACTGAGAGCACTGAGGGCATGGATGGCACTGAGGGCATGGAGGGCACTGAGGGCATTGAGGGCATGGAGGGCACAGAAGGCTCTGAAGGCACTGAGGGCACAGAGGGCACTGAGGGCTCTGAGGGCACAGAGGCACTGAGGGCACTGAAGGCACAGAGGGCACGGAGGGCACTGAGGGCACGGAGGGCTCTGAGGGCACGGAGGGCTCTGAGGGCACAGAGGGCACTGAGAGCACTGAGGGCGCTGAGGGCACTGAGACCCAGCACTGCGCATTTGCCAGCCCTGCCCAGCAGCACAGGGTGCCCAGGAGGAGGGCACCGAGCCCCCAGCACACAGGCAGGCTCTGAAGCTGCAGGGGTGGGAAGGCTCCGAGGGCACAGGAACAGGAACAGGAACAGGGATTCCTTCACAGCCAAGACTGGCATCATCCCCCAGCACAGGAAATGGAGAGGGCTCCAAGAGGAATCAGTGGGAAAATCCCCCGAGGAGCTCTGGGTGTGGGCACGGGGTGCTGCAGAGGTGCCCGAGCCGCGCACACAGAGCCTGGGGCACGCACCTGGCATTGGCACCTTTCCCCGGCTGCCCGCGGGCTCTGGCACCCGGCCCTGCCTCGGCTGCCAAGGCAGCAGCGCCACGAGCCAACCTCAGCCCATCCCTCGGGAAAAATGAATCCCAGCCTCGCCTCAGCGCTGCCCATCTCTGCCCATCTCTGCCCATCTCTGCCCATCTCTGCCCTTGCCCCTCCCTGCGGCTCCTGTTCCACAGGGCAGAGCCATTCCCAGAGCCCCCGGCTCCTCCGGGACACGGCAGGGCAGGAGGAAGAGGATGGTTCTGCTCCCTGTGGCAGGGCAGGAGGAAGAGGATGGTTCTGCTCCCTGTGGAATGGCAGGAGGAGGAGGATGGTTCTGCTCCCTGTGACATGAGGAAGAGGATGGTTCTGCTCCCTGTGACAGGGCAGGGCAGGAGGAGGAGGATGGTTCTGCTCCCTGTGGCAGGAGGAAGAGGATGGTTCTGCTCCCTGTGGAATGGCAGGAGGAAGAGGATGGTTCTGCTCCTTTCCATGGCAGCTTCTCCCTCAAGCAGAGCCGGGAGTGCTGCAGCACCAACCCTGCCAACCCTGCCAGTTGCCAACCCTGCCAACCCTGCCAGATGGGGCAGGGCCAGGCCGGGGCTCCAGGGATGAGAACCAGGGGGAAGCAGCCAGAGCCAGGACCTGAGCCCGGGTTTCTGTGCTGTAACCCCGGCTGGGAGCAGGGACGGGAGCTGGGAGGGCAGGAGGGGCTGGGGAGGAGCTGCCCAGACCGGGGAACTGGGGCTGGGAGGGAAGGAGGGGCTGGGCCATGGCGCGGGGCTGGGGGCAGCACAAAGGTGACCCAGCAGGGCCAGCAGCAGCAGTGGGGAGCTGGCCAGGCAGGACTGGAGGTGCCAGGAATAGCGAGGAGCTGGCCAGGCAGGAGCCCAGGGCAGGAGCTGGATGTGGCAGGAGCCCAGGATGGCCAGGCAGGGGCTGGAGGTGGCAGGAGCCCAGGGCAGGAGCTCAGGGTGAGAAACTGGGGGTGGGCAAGAGCCCAGGGTGAGCAAGAGCCCAGGGTGAGAAGCTGCAGCATGGCAGGAGCTCAGAGTGGCCAGGCAGGTGCTGGGGGTGCCCAGGAGCCCAGGGCAGGAACTGGGGGTGCCCAGGAGCCCAGGGCAGGAGCTGGGGGTGCCCAGGAGTCCAGGGCAGGAGCTGGGGGTGCCCAGGAGCCCAGGGCAGGAGCTGGAGATGGGCAGGAGCTCAGAGTGGCCAGGCAGGAGCTGGGGGTGCCCAGGAGCCCAGGGCAGGGAGATGGAGGTGCCCAGGAGCCCAGGGCAGGGAGATGGAGGTGCCCAGGAGCCCAGGGCAGGAGCCCAGTGTGAGGATCTGGCCAGGCAGCAGCCCAGTGCCAGCGGGCAGTGCCAGCCGGGGCACATCAGGTGTCTGGACTGGGGCAGCCCTCGGTGCATTTGGGGGGCGCTGGAGCCGCCCGAGCCCCCCGAGCCCCCCGAGCCCCCCGGTCCATGTGGGGCACAGCCAGCCCTGCCTTGGGGCCGTTCTGCTGCCCCCAGGATGCCCCTGGCCCACAGAGGGACCCAAACCCCTCTGCCCGGCTGGGGCTGGGCCGGGCACTGCCCCACGGGCACGGGGAGCCCCCAGACCCAGCATGTCACAGACATTTCTCCATTAAAATCCTTTCATTAGGAGTTTTCTTGCTGGAGCTGAGAAGTTTCAGCAACAAATGCAAACAGTGGTTATGTGCTGCTGTGGAATGCAACAGGGGGGTCTGGGATTTGTTTTCTGTGGATGTTTGGATTTACTGACTGCTCACAGCAGAGCTGCTCTCGCTCTCTGCCCAGACACAGATCTTTGTTATTCATTCTTTCTATTTTATTCTTAGCTTAGCCGGCTTTCTGAAGAAACTTTTCCTTTTTATTTCTTTTATTATAGTTATAATGTAATATCTATATATCACAAAATAATAAATCAAGTCTTCTGATCATAGATTCAACATTCTCACCTCTCTCTTCACCTGGAAACCCCTGCAACCACCATCACACCAACCCCCCTTGGAAAGGCTCCTGCAGTATATTGGAATAAATCCCAATATATTTCCAGGTGGAACGTGCCTGGGCTGTTCTGGGCCTCAGCTCCTTGGCTGGAGGCAGTGGCTGTGGTATTTCACCACAGAGATACCTCTGGTGGCTGGGTGTTGCAGCTGGGCACCTGAACAAGGCCAGGCTTGTGGGAAGCTCAGTTTTACCTCTGGAGAAAGTCCTTGGGTGAGGTGAAGAGAAAGGAGAGGGTTCCTGATGGAGGGTTAAATCCAGAGCTTTATTCCAAAGGCACAGAGATGTGAATCATGGATGCTCCAGCAGAACCCTGAGCACATGGTCTGAGGCTCCTTTTAAGCTCAGGGATAGGGGCAGGGAAGGACAGGTGAGCCACCAGCCAGGTGGGAGGAGGTGGGATCTCAGGGGACAATGACACTGCCTAACCCAATGATGCCCAGGGTGAGGGGCATCTTTTGAATTTCTGCCAACCACACGGCAGCCTTGCTGGGATGCTAAAACTGACGGACAGCGTTCAGCAGGAGACAGGGGAGGGAGAGGGAGAAGGAATCACCACACCCTGCAGCATCACAGCATCTCCAGCCGGGCAATGGCCCCAAAGGGAGCCCCAAACGCGGGGCGGCACCGGGCGGGGGCAGCCGGGCACGGGTCACGGATTCCCTCCCGCTCCTGGTGACGGCAGAACTGCCCCAGGAAGGCAATCCCGCCTCCTCGGCAGCCAGCAGCCCCTTCTGGCCCCGAGATGCGGTGCCAGCGCCTGCCCCAGGCTTGGCTCGGCCGCGGTCACGCTGCCATTACCTCATGTGAGCTGGCACCTGCGCAGGACACGGGGTCACACACACCGCCTCGGGCTGTCACACAAAAACAGGGCAGAAACAGCTTCTAAACAGAAATCTCTGTTTCTATCTAAATAGGAATCTCTGTTTCTATCGCGTTTAAAGGATGAAGGTGTTCATCCAGGGAGGTGGATGTGAGGCAGGACCTCTGCAGCCTCTCCTGCACAGGTTTATACCCACACAATGTTGATTTTCTCCCCTGAACCATTGCCACTGTGAAAAATGCATGTATTTTATGATTGGCTTTTCGTAAATATTAAAATGAATATTACATGTGTTGTGTTAGGAAGTGATGCTGTATTAATTCTCTTAAGTACTGCGTTAAATATAGTTTTAGGTTATAAAAATTGTTAAAATAGAAACTGTGCTATGTAGGATGCTTTGTTTAACAGAGAGGACATGCAGTGAGATAGCAGCCACAGGACACCTGAATCTTTCAGAGAAAGGGAATTTATTGCCTTCTGATCAGAAGAAACGAACTTCTTCCCGCCTTGAAGGCGCTGTTAGGATTAGAAGGAAGAAGTTGATGATGACCAGACAGAATCCTGTGTTTGAATGGAATTTATGCATCATGGATGAGGTGTATGAATATGCAATGAGCTGTTGTTTTTAAGGGTTAATCCTTTGTTAACGGGTGTCCTTTTTTGGGCTTGTGATGCCCAGAAAAAGGTACTTGGATGTCCGTAACTCTTTGCTTTTATTGTCTCATATTGTCCTAATTTAAATTGTCCAATTTTTATAACCATTTTATTACTATTAAACTTTTAACAATTTCAAAAGCGAGTGATTGGCGTTTTTCACAGCCACTATTCAGGCCCTGAGGGTGAGGGGAGGTTTGTGGGGCCGTGGCTGTGGCAGGGAGGCTCCGTGGTGCTGTCCCAAAGGAGGGACAGCGTTTCCCATGCCTGGGAGGGAAGGGGAGCTGCTGTGCTGGCAGCAGAGCTGCCCCAAAGCCCGGGGTGTGCTGGCAGGGGCCCAGCCTGGAGACCCTGCACATCCTCTGGGTGACCTGGGCACAGCCAAATGGGCACAGCCAAATGGGCACAGCCAAATGGGCACAGCCAAACAGCCCAGAGTGACCAAGGCCTGGGGGACCCAGTGATGCAGCCAGGGAGAGGTGGGGAGGAGACCCAGGAGCCCCAGGCCCATCCCTGGTTGGATCCAGCACATCCCTCACAGCAGGCTGGGCTTGCCTTCAGTGCCACAGGGGAATATTTCCAGCCTGGTCCCCACGATGTCCTGAAACTCCAGATTCCAGGGTCACTGAGCACTGCAGGGTGAAGTTTTGCCTTTGATTTACTGAAACCCAGGGTCTGGCCATTGCCCTGGGCTCCCCTCATCTCCTGTGAGGAGACAAATGAGGAATAATGGGGGATAAATGTGGAATAATGGGATACAAACAGGGAATAATGGGAGACAAACGGGGAATAATGGGATACGAAGGGGGAATAGTGGGAGACAAACGGGGAATAATGGGAGACAAACAGGGAATAATGGGAGACAAACGGGGAACAATGGGATGCCACAGAACATTTCCACGCTCTGGGCACTGCCTGCACCTCTCCATCCCCTCTTTAATCTGCAGCCCGACCCTCAGGGCTCGTTCCCTGAGTGCCCAGGGTACTGTTGCCTCCTTGCCCTGTGCCAGGGCTCTGGGTGCGTTTGCAGAGGCAGCAGCTGCCCCCAGTGAGGGGAGGTGCTGTGAGACACCAATCCCGGGGATCTGCCCAAGGTGAGGCTGTGACTCATCCCGGAGCCAGGAATAGCTCGGGATCGGGGCTATCACCTGCTGCTGCCAGCTGGGCACGGCCCTGGGCACGGGCACAGCACATCTGGGGCACAGCCCCAGCACATCTGGGGCACATCTGGCCTGCCAGCAGGGCTGTAAGCACTTGGAGGCAGGGAAACAGGAATTTAGGGAGGGGCCTCCTCCTCTATTCCAGCCCCTTGCATGCACAGCCCCCCTCCTGCTCACCCAGCTCACCTGAGCTGTTGGGTGCTGTATGAACAGGGGTTTGTACCCTCTGTGTGCCCTATGAACAGGGGTTTGTACCCTCTGTGTGCTCTGTGAACAGGGGTTTGTACCCTCTGTGTGCCCTATGAACAGGGGTTTGTACCCTCTGTGTGCCCTGTGAACAGGGGTTTGTACCCTCTGTGTGCTCTATGAACAGGGGTTACATCCCTCTGTGTGCCCCATGAACAGGGGTTACACCTCTATGAACAGGGGTTTACACCCCAAATATTTGCCTGAACGTCCTTCACAGCAGGTTTAGGCCCAGCAGCCAAAATGCCCTGAGCAAACCTTCCATCCCCAGCCCAGCCATGCTGGAGGCTGGTGACAATGCCCTGCCCAGAGCATCCCTGCCTGTTCAGGATCACTTGGAGATCCCTGTCTGGCCAGGACCAGCTGGAGATTCCTGCCTGCCCAGGGTCACCTGGAGACTCCTGCCTGTTCAGGGTCACCTGGAGATCCCTGCCTGGCCAGGACCAGCTGGAGATTCCTGCCTGTTCAGGGTCACCTGGAGATCCCTGCCTGGCCAGGGTCAGCTCCAGATCAGTGCTGGAGCTCTGGGAGCAGCCGAGCAGGGTGGGCAGCACGGCCTGGGCTGGCAGAGCCTTCACCCTGCACGGGCTGAGGATGCTCGGGGTGGAGACACTGCCAGGATCCCTCTGATCCCGCTGAGCCCGCTCGGAAAGCTCCCCCTGGGACACGGTGGGGTTTGCAGGAGGATGGATCTGCCTTCCCCAGCCCAGCTCCGAGCCAGGGGCTGCAATGGCTGAGCTCCAGCAGGCTGTGCCTGCTCCTCCTGTGTCTGCTCCTCCATCCCTGCTCCTGTGTGCCTGCTCCTCTGTGCCTGCTCCTCCTGCGTCTGCTCCTCTGTGCCTGCTCCTCCTGTCCCTTCTCCTCCATCCCTACTCCTCTGTCCCTGCTCCTCCTGTCCCTTGTCCTCCTGTCCCTGCTCCTCTGTCCCTGCTCCTCTATCCCTGCTCTCCTGTCCCTGCTCCTCTGTCCCTTCTCCTTCTGTCCCTGCTCCTCTGTCCCTGCTCCTCTATCCCTGCTCTCCTGTCCCTGCTCCTCTGTCCCTTCTCCTCCTGTCCCTGCTCCTCTGTCTCTTCTCCTTCTGTCCCTGCTCCTCCATCCCTGCTCCTCCATCCCTGGTCCTCTATCCCTTCTCCTCTGTCCCTGCTCCTCTATCCCTGCTCTCCTGTCCCTGCTCCTCCTGTCCCTTCTCCTCCTGTGCTCGGATGCCGCAGCAGGAGCCGGCATCACCTCCCTCTCCCATCCAAGAGCCGCCGCATCCAAAATCCGGCCGGGAGAGGAGGGGAGGGCAGGGCAGCGGGGAGGAAGAGCAAACCCGGCACCTTTGGCGCTTCTAGAAGGAGCAAGAGCAACAAAAGGCATTCACGGGGAAAAAATAGCGCGGGGAGAAAGGGAGCCTGGGGAGATGCAAATCCGGGAGAGCAGCAGCCAGCCCACGGTGGGACGGGAGCCAAGGCTGCGGAGCAAGGGCCGGAGCCGCGGGGATGCCCCGCAGCCTCCCAAAGGCCGGGGGGAGCCAAGGCTGCGAGCCCGGGCTCGTTCTGCACACCCGGGGCTTGCACACGCGTGTGCACACCCGCGGCTGCGGGAGGGGATGCCGGGCACACGCGCGCACGGAGCGGCAGAGATCTGTTAAAAATATCGCGATTATTAGTTAAAAAGAGAGAAGGAAGGGGGGGAAAAAATGAAAAACAGAGCGAGAGAAAAGGGGGAGGGGAGCAGGGAAGGGGGAGGGAAGGGCATCGCGTCACGGGAGAGATTTCCTTATTGGGACTCCCTAGCCTACATCCTGAGTCCATATATGGGCATTTACGTCACGGCAGCCTCACTGGGGACTCCAGAAATGGCTGCGGCGGAAGGTCGGAGCAGCCCCGCTCCCGCTATAAAGGGGGCGGCGGGGAGGGAGCGCCGGGTGTCCGCTCGGGCTGCGCCGCCGCCGCCGGGCCCTGCCTGCGCCCCCCGCCCGGGCCCTGCCCCCGCAGCGCCCCCGCAGCGCCCGGGCCCCCCGCCCCAGCACCCCCCGCACCCCTCAGCATCACCCGCAGGGTCCCCGGCACCTGCCCCGGGCATCCCCCGCACCGGCCCGGGCTCCCCGAGCGTGGCCCGGCTCATCCCCGAGCATCCCCGGGATCGGTGCGGGCACCCCGAGCGTTCCCAGCGCATCCCGGGCTCGCCCCGAGCATCCCCGGGCTCGCCCGCACCATCTCCCGCGTCTCCCCCGGGCATCCAGCGGCTCTCCCCGGGCATTCCCCGGCTCATCCCGGGCTCCTCCCGGCGCTCCCCGAGCATCCCCGGCTCGTCCCAGCCCGGCCCCCCCGCTCCGGCCGCGTCTCCAGGGAAGATGCTCAACGTTATGGATTTCTCCTGCCCGGATCCGCTTTACTCCAAGTACGAGGAGAGCTGCGAGATGAAAACCGGAGACCTGCAGGGCTTGGGGCAGCCTGAGCAGCAACTTCTGGCAGAGGCCGATTTCCTCGGAGGTAAGGGCGGGCGGGAGCCGGGCAGGGATGAGGGACCCCGCTGGGAATGATCGCCGCATCCAGGAGCCGGGAACCTGCCCCTCCTCCGCGCTCAGCCCTGCCCGGGAGCGCAGTGCTCCCCGCGAGCTCAGGGCGGGGGTCCTGAGGGTCCCGCTGGGGGAGGGGGGTGAGCCCAGGGCTCCCTGAGCGCTTTCGGGGACGGAGACCTCGCGGTGACACAACAGCTCCCGCTGCTCCCGCATCCCGCCCCCGGCCCCGCATCCCTGCAGCCCTCTCACCGCCGTCCCCTCTGCTCCCCAGGTGAGCTGCTGGGCGTCCCCGGCAGCGGCGGGGCCGTGGATTACTCGCTGCTGGGCAGCCAGCCCTCCCCATCCCTCAGCTACACCGGCAGCTTCTTCATCAAGGCGGTACCGGAGCACCCGCAGGACCAGGAATCCCTCTTCAACCTCATGTCGGGCATCCTGGGCATCTCCCCCTTCGCCTCCTCCGAGGGCCACCAGAGGCACCTGGACGCTCTTTACCCCTGTCCCGAGGTGGCTCCGAGCCAGCTGGACCTGTACCCGTCGTGCCAGCCCGAGATGAGCGGGTCCAGCCCGGCCCCGTTCCCCGAGCCGGGTTACGGCGCCTTCCCCGCGGCCGAGGGCGCCCAGCCCCTGCCGGGAAACACCTCGCAGTGCTTCTTCCAGCCCAAGCTCCTGGACAGCAAGCAGGACATCAAGCTGACCTCCGCCTCCCCGCCCCTGGACAAGTTCAAAGGCGCCTGTGCGCAGTGGGAGCCGCTCTCGCAGCAGCACCAGGCCTACCTGCCCGCCGCCTTCCCCTCTCCCGAGGGCTTCCCGGCCCCCGAGAGCAGCCAGGGGCTGTTCCCCGCGCTGGGCTCCAAGATGGAGAGCGTCTTGTCCGTCAGCTGCCAGCCGGAGCTCGGCAGCCTGGCAGAGGACGCCGCCTGCTTCGGAGCCCATCTGGGCTTCGGCTGCGAGCCAGAGAACTTCCCGGCCCGCGGGGACTTCGCCGACGGCAAGATCCACGCCCTCCCCACGCCGCTAATGCCGGACTTCGAGGCCTCCTTGGCGCAGCCCGAGGTGCTGCCGGGCCTGCTGGGCTCCGCCGAGCTGCTCCATCCCCACCCTTCTCCCTCCTTGCCGCCCCCGGAGTTCCTGGGCCCGGCCCCGCCGCTGCCCTCGCTGCTGCCCGCCGGCCCTGCCGCGCTGGCCGAGCCCAAGAAGAAGACTCGGCGCAGCAAGTGCTCCTCCAAGTGCTTCTGCCCCAAGCCCCACGAGAAGGCGTTCGCCTGCCCGGTGGAGAACTGCGTCCGCAGCTTCGCCCGCTCCGACGAGCTCAACCGGCACCTGCGCATCCACACGGGCCACAAACCCTTCCAGTGCCGCATCTGCCTGCGCAACTTCAGCCGCAGCGACCACCTCACCACGCACATCCGCACGCACACGGGCGAGAAGCCCTTCTCGTGCGACACCTGCGGCCGCCGCTTCGCCCGCTCGGACGAGAAGAAGCGGCACAGCAAGGTGCACCTCAAGCAGAAGGCGCGGAGCGAGGAGAAGCTCAAGGGCTTGGGTTTCTTCTCGGTGGGGCTGTCCTTCGGCCCGCTCTGAGCCCGGCCGAGCGCGGCCGGCGGCGTTCCCGAGGTGCCCGAGCTCTCCCCGAGAGCCGGCATGGGCCGGGGGTCCCTCCCGGGCGGCCCCGACAGAGGCGGCGGCGGGGCCGGGCCGGGCCCAGGGCGGCCCGCGGGAGGCGAGGCGGAGCTCCCGGCGGGGATGGCGAGCGGAGCCAGCCCGGAGCGCGGCACCGAGCCGTCCCACGGCTCCTGTCCCGAGCGGGGCAACCGAGAGCCCCTGTACAGACGGACAGACGGACAGACGGACGGAGAACACCACCGACGGGCTGCGCTGGACGCTCGGCGTTGGGAGCGCCCCGCTGTGATTTTGTGATTTCTTTCCCAAGGCGGCGCTTCCCAGGATGTTCCTGCCTGGAGATTTCCCGGCCGGCACGGTCGGGGCTGCGGCTGCTCCCGTTCTTTCTCCCCAGGGAGAGAGACCCCGGCGGGCTCTGGCAACCGGTGCTAACAGGCCCTTGGGAAAGGTGATTTCAGTATTATTATTATTATTATTATTATTATGTTTGTAAAAAGAAAAGGCCTCTATCAGGAATATTTCAAATTTGTGTCTATTTTTCTAATTAAAGGTTGGAGCTGATCCAAGCCCTCGCTGGGGTTGCTCTCTGCCTTTCCATCCTGTATTTCCGTTGGGTGTTTGACCTCTGCTGCTGCATTTTGGGAAAAAAAAAAAAAAAAACAAAAACCACCCTGGTGCTTCCATAATTAGCAGGGAGAAAAGAATCCATCAGTGCAGAGAGCTCCTGAGCGTCCCCAGACCCAGGCGGGGCTCATCCCGGGACGAGGGCTCCATCCCGGGCAGAGCAGGGATCCCTGCTCCCTGGGCTGGCTCTCCCTCCAGACACAGGAGTGGCTCTGGGATGTTCCTGGTCCTGCAGGAATCTGCTCCTCTCCCCTGGGGCCCCCAAAGCCCAGCCCAGAGCCCCCATTCCGGGATCCTGGCTCCCAGTGGGATGTGGATGTCCCACACTTCACCCTCAGGGAATGGGATCAGCTCCCCGTTCCCCATTTCCAGCCTGGCCCAGCCCCAGGGCTGGAGAGATGCAGGCAGGCAGGATGGGGAGCCCTGCACAGGAGAGGCTGTTTGTCCCTCCCTTTTGGGATTTTAGCTGGTAGAGGGATGCTGGTTCCCCTCTCCGGAATGGCTCAGGAGACGCTGCTGCAGCCGGAATGTCCCTCCCATGAAGAACCTCCCTCCTGTGGTGGTTAAAAATCCGTCACAATCCCGAAATGCCACAATCCCGCCCTTCAGGGGAGGTGCTGGATGGGCACGCCGGGTTTTGGTTAATCTCGTTAATCGGGAGGAGGTGCCGTGGGAGGGAGGCAGCGGGGCCAGGCCATTGTCATGGATGCTCGGGTGATTTAGGGGTGATGCTCCTTTGCTGGCACAGGGAGGGGAGGGGCACAGCTGCGATCTGCTCTTTCCTCTCCTGATGGATTTTGTTCCCTCCAGCAGCCCTGGAGGGGGGATCTGCCCCACAGCCATATCGTGAAGGAGAGAGGGGTAACCCTGTTTTATTCCCTCATGCCCCTCATCCCTTTGTCTGCATGGGGGCTGCAGCATTCCGGGGCTAAACACCTGTAATCCCAGAAAATCCAGGGTCCCAGGCATCCCAAAAAAACCCAGGGTCCCAGGTATCCCAGAAAATCCAGTGCCCCAGTAATCCCAGAAAATTCAGTGTCTGAGGTGTCCCAGGTAAAATCCAGTGTCCCAGGTGTCCCAGGTAAAATCCAGTGTCCCAGGCACCCCAAAAAATCCAGTGTCCCAGTAATCCCAGAAAATCCAGTGTCCCAGGTGTCCCAGGTAAAATCCAGTGTCCCAGGTGTCCCAGCAGAACCCAGTGTCCCAGTAATCCCAGCAGAACCCAGGATCCCAGGTGTCCCTGGTAAAATCCAGTGTCCCAATAATCCCAGAAGAACCCAGTGTCCCAGGTGTCCCAGCAGAATCTGAGCTTCCATGGGCTGTGGAGGCCCTGTGGAGCTGGGGTGGGATGCTGGGCAGGCCATGGTGGGGTTGGTAGCAGAGATGGGATGTGGGAAGGGGCCAGGAGGAAACCTGGCTGAGGGGGAAATCCCGAATTTCCCCTCAGATGTATCCCCAAATTCTCACACCCCAATAGCACCCAAGGGTGCTGGTGGCCCTCGGGTGAGCCCTCCCAGGGTGTGGGACCCCAGTCCTGAGCCAGGACCACTCCAAGGGGTGCAGGGGACCCCAAACACCTGGGAAAACCTTTTCTGGGGGTTCAGCCCAGCTTTGATGGTCAATAAGGGGCCCAGGTTTCCTTGGGTCCTTGTTGACCCCAGGTTTCCTTTGGGAGGGGCTGGGCTGGCCCCTCTCTGGGCATGCAGGATCCCCCTGGGCAGCAGAGCCGAGCTCTCCCTGCACCTCTGGCCATCAATGATGCACGAGGCCTTGATTAATACCCCTCAGGAGAACATCCATAATTGATGGGAGCCTGGAGCCCTGCAGGGGCACCGCTCCAGCCTTGGTCCTCTGCTCCTCTGGCAGCGCTGCCAGGGAGGTGGGAGGGATGGGGCACACCCCAGAGCCATCCCAGAGCCTCCCCAGAGCCACCCCACACACCTCAGAGCCACCCCACAGCCTCCCCACACACCCCAGAGCCTCCCCAGAGCCACCCCACACACCCCAGAGCCTCCCCAGAGCCACCCCACACACCCCAGAGCCTCCCCAGAGGCACTCCACACACCCCACAGCCACCCCACACACCCCAGAGCCACCCCACAGCCTCCCCACAGCCACCCCACACACCCCAGAACCTCCCCACAGCCACCCCACAGCCTCCCCACACACCCCAGAGCCACCCCACAGTCTCCCCACACACCCCAGAGCCATCCGAGAGCCACCCCACAGCCACCCCACACACCCCAGAGCCTCCCCAGAGCCACCCCAGAGCCACCCCACAGCCTGTGGGGCAGGTGCTCTGGGCTGGGCTGGCACTGGGCACACGTGCAGGGGCACAGCAGCAGCGTCACCTTGGGTCCCAGGGGATGGGGACACCCTCCTGTCCCCGTGTCAGCAGCACCCTGGGCCCGGCATTGCCATGCCCTGTGCCCACCCCGTGCCCACCGCAGAGAAGGAACGTGGCAGTGCTGGATGCCTTTGGCACAGGCACCAGGCTCAGGGGCTCGGGAGCTGGATCAGGATCAAGCCAGGCTTAAACCAGAGCGCTCAGGGACCAGCTGGGGATGGAGCCAAAAGGGGATGCTCAGGACTGAGCCAGGACCAAGGCAGGGATTAACCAGGGCAGCCTTGGACCCGAGCAGGACCAAGCTGGAAACAACACAGGGTATTTGGAGACTGGACCAGGACCAAGGCAGGGGTTAAGCCAGGATGGTCAGGGACCAGCTCAGGACCCAGCCAGGGTGTCAGGGACCAGCTCAGGACCAAGGCAGAACACTCAGGGACTCAATGGGGATCAAGCCAGGGATGAAGACAGGAGGATCAGGGACTGTCCTGGGACCAAGCCCGTGTCCTGGCACCTGTGCCCAGCCTGGGATAGGGAAGGAGCCGTGCAGGTGTCCAGGCTGGGCCCCACACCCGGTACTGCAATCCCGAGAGGATGCTCCAGGGGATCCGGGGCTGCCAGGGGCGGTGGGCACAGGGGATCCGGGGCTGCCAGGGGCGGTGGGCACAGGGGATCTGGGCCGGGGGCTGCCAGGCGCGGTGGGCACAGGGGATCCGGGGGCTGCCAGGAGCGGTGGGCACAGGGGCCCGGGCCGGGGGCTGCCATGGCAGCCGGGCCCGCCGTGTTCGTGGGGAGACAGGCAGAGGGAGCTGTGCGGGAGGAACCGGCAGCGAGCAGCCCCGGCTCCGGCTGCAGGGGAGGAGGCGGCTGCCGGCGCTCGCCCTCCGCCTCCCTCCATCCCTGCATCCCCGCTCGCTCCCTCGCCGTGCTGAGCCCCCGGCGCCCCGGGGACCCGCCATCCCCAGGGTGCCCAGAACCCTCCCAGCACCCCGCCGGGGCCTTCAGCCTCGGCTTCCTTCCTCCTCCTCCTCCTCCTCCTCCGCGTCCTCCGCCTCCCCCCACCCCGCAGCCACCACCCTCCCTCCCTCCTTCCCTCCCTCCCTCCTTCCCCGGGGCCTGCCTGGCATGGAGCTGCTGGCCGCGGGGAGCATCCCCGGTGCCCCGCATCCCCGTGCCCGCACCGCCCGTGCCCCGCAGCCCCCCTGTGCCCCGGCGCAGCCCTGAGCCGCCTCCTTTGTGCGGCGGAGCGGCTGTGCGGGCTCCGGCCCCCACCCCGCACCCCCGGCTCGGGGGTGGCCCGCGGGCGAGCGGGAGAGATGCTGCCCTGGCCTGAGCAGCCCAGCGCCGGAGCTCGGCGGCCAGAAGCAGGTACGGGGCGGCAGGGGACGGGATGGGGCGGCGATGGTGCCCTGGGAGGCGGCGGCTCGTCCCCAGGATGCTCCTCACCCAGGGCCCCCGGGAGCAGGGGGACGCGGCGGGGACAAAGCCGCTGCCAGGGTGTGAGGACGGACCCGCCGCTCCCTGCTCCAGGGGCTGGGGGGGCAAAAGAACCATCGGGATTTTCATGCCCACCTCCCCCGGGCCCTCTGTGCCTCAGCCCCTCGCCCACCACGGCGCTCCCACCCCGCTGGAGCGCGGGGAAGGATGGGGACCGGCGGCGCGGGCAGCATCCTCCATCCAGCCCGGCATCTCCATCCAGCCCGGCATCTCCCACCCTCCATCCACCCCAGCATCATCCTCCATCCAGCCCGGCATCTCCATCTACCCCGGCATCCCCCTCCATCCAGCCCGGCATCACCCACCCTCCATCCATCCCTCCATCGCCCCCCACCCGCCGCAGCCCCACACCTCTCCTGTCCATCCCCTCCCTCTCCAGCCGGGCAGGGAGCTGCCTGCCGGTGATATTTCGGGGCTGGGTGGGCAGAGGAGCGTTGAACAATGCCCAGGCAGGCAGGCAGGCAGGCTCCATGATGGAGGGCAGGTAGCAGCCCGGGGATGCTGCAATCCCGGCGGCGTTTCCCGGCTCCGGATGCCCCTGGGGTTTATTAGCGTGGTAACGACTGCACGAACCATCCCCTCAAATCCCGGCTGTTGCCGTGGAGATGGGAGCCAGGCGAGGTTTGCGGCCGGGGTAGGACCTGCCCAGCACCAGGAGCGCTTCCCGATCCACCTGGGCCGATCCTGCCGCGGATTTCTGCCGGGAAATCCGGGCTGAGGCTGCTCGGGTGCCCCGGGAGAGGCGGACAGGGACCCAGGCCCGAGGCAGCCCGGCACGATTCGCCGTCCCTGCGCTGGAAAAGCGCTTTCTCATCGCCTCGGCAGCGGCCGGAGCTGCCGGCCGTGCTTTGTGCTCGCCGCGGTTCGGGTTCCGGCCGGGCCCGCTGGGGTTGGTGTGGGAGGGTGTGTTTGGGAACGGCCCCAAAACGCAGCCAAGCGGGTCACACACCCTCCCGCCTCATCCCGGGTTTATTTCTGGCGTGGATTTCTCGCCTTTGCTGATTTTTTCCCTTAAAAAATGGTTTCCCAACCTCGTGGCCTGGTTGTCCCTCTGAGGGGATGCTGAGCCACCAGGGATGCTGCCCTGGGACCAGCAGGGGTGGATGGATGGAGGTTCTGTGCCAGTTCAGGGCTCACCAACTGGTGGTTGTGGGATGCAGGAGGGCTCTGAGGGCTTTTAGGGTGGTGGGATAGATCCCCCTTTGTGGGACATTGCAGAGGGATGAGCAGGGGATACTCCCATCCACAGGTGCCCTGGGTGTGCTGGGTGAAAGCATCACAGTTTCATGTTTGAATGACAAATGAATGAAAATTGCTGTGCCCTGAGGTGTGTTTGTGCCCCCCAGGCTGGAGGGGACCTCAGCAGCCTCCTGGGGTGGATTTTCACTGGTTTATCCCATTTCACAGGGGTGGGTTCCCCCACTGATGTCATGTGGAGGATTTTGTGAGTGGGGGGTGAACCAGGTCTCACAGGGACCCCCACCTACCCAGGCAAGAGAGGTCACCATGTCCCCTGCATCAGACAGCCCAGGGGTGGATGAGAGCTCTTGGGATGGATCCCATTCCAGGCTCCATGTGATGATCCAGCAGGAGAGGGTTGGCCTTCTCTTGGAGAAGGGGGATCCCAGCTCCTGCTCCTGGTGTTGGACACCGGGACGGTCCTGGCCCTTGGGGACCCCTGATCCTGCAGGGGCTCATTGGGTGGTGGTTGGGCAAGAGAGCAAAAGTCACCCCTGCCACCTCCTGTGACAAGCTGGGGGTGGGTGGAGTGAGATTCCCATGGGTTGTGCACCTTCCTGGTGGCTGTGTTCCCCTAGATGGTTGTGAACCTTCCCAAGGGCTGGGAGGCCTTCCCAGCAGTTATGGATCTTCCCAAGGGTTTGTAGAACCACAGGATTGTTCAGGTTGGAAAAGCCCTCTAAGATCATTGAGTCCAGGAACTTCCCAAGGGCTGTGGAGCTTCTCAAAAGCTGTGGAATTTCCCAAAAGCTGTGGAAATTCCCAAAAGGGCTGTGGAGTTTCTCAAAAGCTGTGGGTCTTCACAAGGGTTGTGGAGCTTCCCAATGGTTCTGGAGCTTCCCAATGGTTCTGGAGCTTCCCAATGGTTCTGGTTCTTCCCAGGGTTCTGCACATTCCCAGGGGTTCTGCACATTCCCAGGGCTCTGCCCCCTCTTTAGCACCGTGTGCTCTCCCAAGGGATGCACATGGGTGGGATGAACAGCGAGGCTGGGATGGAGGCACAGGGGCCAACCAGAGGAAGGACCAAGGAGGGATTTTTGGCACCTTCTTTAGCACCATGTGCCCTCCCAAGGGATGCACGTGGGTGGGATGAACAGCGAGGCTGGGATGGAGGAACAGAGGGTGCCCACAGGAAGGACCAAGGAGGGATTTTCGGGACCCCCACCCTGGTATCACTGACCCCCATCTCTTCCAGCGCCCGGCACCGCTCGATGCTGACTCTCCCCCCGGAGCGCCGCATCCCCCCGTCCCCTCGCCATGTCCCGGCGGAGCCGCCAGCCCTGTCCCTCAGCCGGGGGCTGCCCGGCCAGCCCCGCGCATCCCCGGAGCCGCAGGCCATGAGCGGGCCCCGGCGGCGGGGAGCAGAGCTGCGGGATGGCCTCGCTGGACCTGCCCTACCGCTGCCCGCGCTGCGGCGAGCACAAGCGCTTCCGCAGCCTGTCCTCGCTGCGCGCCCACCTGGAGTACAACCACACCTACGAGACCCTCTACGTGCTCTCCAAGACCAACAGCATCTGCGACGCCGCCGTCTTCCCGCTGGCCGCCGACGCGGCCCTGCTGGCCCCGGCCGCCCGCAGGGACTACTTTGAGAGCACCTCCTTCCAGGGCAAGGACCAGCGCTTCTCCTGCGACCTGGTCCCCGCCGACGAGCTGGAGCCGGCGCCGCCGTCGTCGCCGTCGCCCCGCTATGTGCACGAGATCGAGATCCCGCTGGGCGACATCTTCACCCGCGGCAAGGCCGTGGCGCCCGCGCCCGGCCCGGCCACCGCCGCCGACGCGGCCTACGAGGAGGGCCTGGCCCGCCTCAAGATCCGCGCCTTCGAGAAGCTGGAGGTGGACAAGAGGCTGGAGAAGCTGACGGAGGAGGTGGAGCAGAAGATCGCCTCGCAGGTGGGCCGGCTGCAGGTGGAGCTGGACCGCAAGAGCTCGGAGCTGGAGAAGGCCAAGCAGGAGAGCCTGCGGCTGAGCCGGGAGAAGCAGGAGCTGGAGGACCGGGCCTCGGAGCTGTCCCGCCAGGTGGACGTCAGCGTGGAGATGCTGGCCTCCCTCAAGCAGGACCTGGTGCAGAAGGAGCAGGAGCTCACCCGGAAGCAGCAGTGAGTGCTTTGTGCCTGTCCCAGGTGTGGGATGGGAGGGAAGGGGTGCCTGGTGGTGAGTCCTGGAGAACCTGAGGCTGCCTCATCCCTGGAGGGGTTCAAGGCCAGGTTGGACAGGGTTTGGAGCACTGGGGAATAGTGGAAGGTGTCCCTGCCCATGGTAGGGTTGGAATGGGATGAGTTTCGGGGTCTCTTCCAATCCAAACAATTCCCTAAGTGCAGAGGAGCCCAGTACCACCACCCCAGGGCCAGGGCTCAGGGACAGCCCCTTGGTGATGCCCATCAGCACCCTCCCTTATCAGGTTCTGCATCTTCTCCCACCACTCAGTGTCCACACAGACCTGGGCCCCTCCATGGCTGGGCATGGCGAGCCAGGCCTTGTCCCAGTGCCACCAGTGCTCCCAGGACATGGCCAGGCTGGGGATCACTGAGCCACAGACTGGTTTGGGTTGAGGGAACCTTAAATCTCACCTCATCCCCACCCCTGCCATGGCTGTGCCAAATTCCAGGTTTTTCTCCAGAGGGAGGGTGGGGCAGCCCGAGCAGTGCCACCTCCATTTGCTGTGCAGGTGGTGTGGCACTGCCACCCTCATTTCCACCCTGTATTCCCCACCCAACACCCCTGCCCACCCAAGGCTGCTCCTGAGCTTCCCCCCAGTCCAGCACTGGGTCATTCTGCCCCTTGGTGCTGTCCAGGCCAACCAGACCTTGCTCCTCAGGAGCTGGAGCAAATCTGGAGGGGCCCAGATGAGTGAGGAGTTTGTGGGGACAGACACGGCTGTGCTGGGCTGGGAGCCCTGCTGGCATTCCTGAAGGAATTGCTTTGATTCCCGTCATCCTCTGCAAGTTTGTGAATGACTTTGACTCCAGAATAATGACCTGGCTCAGGAACAGGGCTCCCAGGACGGGGGACAGCCTGGGTGAGGAGCAGGGTGACCTGGGGCTGGGTAAGGACACCTCCAGGTTTGGGGACACGGCTGTGGGACAGGCACTGAGGGGTTTGGGGGCTGCCTCGTGGGTGCTGTCCATGTGTGGTGAGGGAATTAAGGACACTGGCGTGGATGAGTCTGGAGCAGGGCCTGGAGACAGCTGGACAGGGTAAATAGAGGGTCAAATGTCTCTTGGTGGAACCTGGACAATGTCACCACCTAGAACCCTGGGTTTATGCCCCAAAACCTCCTCCTGGACCTCCCATTCCTCAGAGAAACCCTCCTGCCCCTCAGCTGTCCCCATCAGCCCCCAAACTCCTCCATCCCGAGGGACACAATCCCTTGTGAGGCTGCAGGACAGCATGGGAGGCGCTGGTGGTGGGAGGAGGTTTTCTCGGTTTTCTCCTGGATGCGAGGAAGTCATCAGAAATCATTTTAATCAGCAAAGCCTTCCCTGGAAGCACTGTGGGGACACTGCCAGCTCCCAGACACCATGCAGCCGCTGTCCTCCTGGGACACCTTTGGCTCTGGGCTCCTTTCCCTCTGCCAGGAGTGTTTTTCCACCCAGTCCATGGGAATGAGAGAGAAGCAGGTGATAACCATCAGCATCACCTTACAGCAGCTGCCCAGCTCCACATTTGCCTTCCAAATCCCCTGGGGCCCCTTCCAGGATCCTTCCCAGAGCACCCCAGAGCTCCCAGGCTCTGCCTGCGAGCAGCATGTTGGGGAGAAATTGATCGATAATTAATTGGTGATTAATTGGTAATTGATAGCCAGCAGCGGGAATTGTGTCACTGAAGAGCTGCCCCCTCCTTTCCCTTCGTGCCTCTGGGCAGATCATTGTGTCCAGGTGTCCGAGGTCAGCTGTGTGTGGTCAGCTTTGGTGTCCAGGTGTGCACAGTCAGGGCTCTGGGGTCACCTCTGTGTGATCAGGTGTCCGAGGCCAGCTGTGTGCTTGGGTTTCTGTGCTCAGGTGTGAGCTAGGTGTGCCTGGTCAGGTGTGTGCTTGGGTTTCTGTGCTCAGGTGTGAGCTAGGTGTGCCTGTCTGAGGCTCTGAGGCCAGGTGTGTGTGCTTGGGTTTCTGTGCCCAGGTTGGTGTGCCTGTCCGAGGTCAGGTGTGCCCCAGACAGGTGTGCAAAGCTGGGTTTGAGCCTCTTCAGAGGTTCCTGGATGCTGAGGGGAGGTGTGAGCAGCTCTGTGGGTGTGTGTGCATCACCAGCAGCACAGGTGTGAGCAGCTGTGCAGGTGTGTGTGCCATGCAGGTGTGAGCAGCTGTGCAGGTGTGTGTGCCATGCAGGTGTGAGCAGCTGTGCCTGGGGTGTGTTCATGTGGATGCTCATGGGATGGTTGGGTGGGAAGGGACTGTAAAACCCACCCAGTGCCACCCCTGCCATGGCAGGGACACCTCCCACTGTCCCAGGCTGCTCCAGCCCCAGTGTCCAACCTGGCCTTGGGCACTGCCAGGGATCCAGGGGCAGCCACAGCAAATCTGGGAATCTGTGCCAGGGCCTCACCACCTTCCCCATGCTGCCTGTGTGTGCCATGCTGCGTGTGCCAAGCTGTGTGTGCCATGCTGAGTGCTGGGTTTGTCCTCTCCTGGGGCACTCAGGTGTGCAGGACAGGGCTCTGTGTGTGTGTGTGTGTGCCTGTCCATGTGTGTGTGTCAGTGTGTACCTGTCCCTGTGTGTGTGTGTGTGTGTGCCTGTCCATGTGTCTGTCAGTGTGTACCTGTCCCTGTGTGTGTGTGCCTGTCCATGTGTGTGTCAGTGTGTACCTGTCCCTGTGTGTGTGTGTGTGTGTGCCTGTCCATGTGTGTGTGTGTGTGCCTGTCCCTGTGTCTGTCAGTGTGTACCTGTCCCTGTGTGTGTGTACCTGGTGCACAGCTGGGTGTTCCTGGAGCACATCCATGTGCAGGACCGTGGTGGCCCCGTGTGTTTGGGCCGTGTGACCTCACTGGTGTGTCTGTGCCCGTGGCCCCGGGTGTCTCCCTGGTGTTCGGGGAGCAGATGAGGACAGAGGGTGTTTGTGCCTCTCTGGTGTGTCTGTGCCCGTGCCCCGTGTGCCTCCCTGGTGTTTGTGCCTCTCTGGTGTGTCTGTGCCCGTGCCCCGTGTGCCTCCCTGGTGTTTGTGCCTCACTCGTGTGTCTGTGCCCGTGGCCCCGGGTGCCTCCCTGGTGTTTGGGGAGCAGATGAGGACACTGGGTGTTTGTGCTGGGTGGGGTCAGCTGGGGCCACGGAGCTGCTGTCACACTTTTGGGGGAAAAGTGCAGGCTCGGAGTACCTGAGCACCTGCTAATTAATGTGTTAATGAGGGAGCCGGGGCCCTGCAAGCACCGGGCTGGGCAGGGTTTAAGGCTGTCACTGCCATCCTCCTCCCTCACCCTGTCACACCATCATCATCCTCTTCCCTCTGCTCCGGCTGATTCCAGTCCTGGCAGTGACGGATGAGGTGCTGGGGATGTCACCTCACCCCCAAAACAACGACACCCCCCGGGTGCGGGGAGCATCCCCCCGTCCCAGGGCTGGCACAGACCCGGGCCAGGCTGGGGGTGGAACAATCCAGGAGTGCTCAGGTGTGTTCAGGTGAGCTCAGGTGAGCTCAGGTGTGCTCAGGTGTGTCTCAGCCCCACACAGGGTTGGAGACGCTGAGCGGGGTGCAGATGGAACAGCCCAGGTGTGCTCAGGTGTGCTCAAGTGTGTCACAGCTGCACACAGGGCTGGAGGAGCTGATTGAGGTGGAGATGAAACAGCCCAGGTGTGCTCAGGTGACCTCAGGTGTGCTCAGGTGTGTCCCAGCTGGAGGCACTGAGCAGGATGGGGACGGAACAGCCCAGGAGTGCTCAGGTGAGCTCAGGTGAGCTCAGGTGTGCTCAGGGGTGCTCAGGTGAGCTCAGGTGTGCTCAGGGGTGCTCAGGTGTGTCCCAGCCACACGCAGAGCTGGAGGCGCTGAGCGGGGTGCAGATGGAACAGCCCAGGTGTGCTCAGGTGAGCTCAGGTGTGCTCAGGTGAGCTCAGGTGTGCTCAGGTGTGTCCCAGCCGCACGCAGGGCTGGAGGCGCTGAGCGGGGTGGGGATGTAGCCGCGGTGACCCGTGGGCAGCCCGGGTGTCACGGCGGGTCCCTGTGCCAGGGAGGTGCTGCAGATCGATCAGTTCCTGAAGGAGACGGCGGCGCGGGAGGCCAATGCCAAGGTGCGGCTGCAGCACTTCATCGAGGAGCTGCTGGACCGCGCCGACCGCGCCGAGAAGCAGCTGCAGATCATCAGCAGCAGCTGCGGCACCACCCCCAACGGCAGCCTGGGCCGCTGCGGCACCCCGGCCAGCAAGGCCATCGCCAGAGCGGGACCTCTGCGGGCACAGGCACGGCACGGCCTCGGCAGCGCGCCCGGGCCTTCGGGAATGCGCCTGGGGGATTGGGGAACGCGCCCGGGGCTTCGGGAATTCACCCTCTGCTTGGGAATGTGTCCGAGGGGCTTCGGGAATTCACCCTCTGGTCGGGAATGTGTCCGAGGGGCTTCGGGAATTCACCCTCTGCTTGGGGAATGTGTCCGAGGGGCTTCGGGAATGCGCCCGGGGCTTGGGGAATGCGCCCGGGGGATTCGGGAGTGTGTCCGAGGGGCTTCGGGAATTCACCCTCTGGTCGGGAATGTGCCCGGGGGATTCGGGAATGCGCCCGGGGGATTCGGGAATGTGCCCGAGGGGCTTCGGGAATTCACCCTCTGCTTGGGGAATGTGCCCGAGGGGCTTCGGGAATTCACCCTCTGGTCGGGAATGTGCCCGGGGGATTCGGGAATTCACCCTCTGCTTGGGGAATGTGTCCGAGGGGCTTCGGGAATTCACCCTCTGCTTGGGGAATGTGTCCGAGGGGCTTCGGGAATTCACCCTCTGGTCGGGAATGTGTCCGAGGGGCTTCGGGAAAGAGACCGGGGCCTTGGGAATGTGCCCGTGGGGATTCGGGGATGCGCCCAGGGCTGCGGGAATGCGCCCGGGACTTCGGGGATTCACCCTCTACTTCGGGAGTGCGCCCGGGTAATTCGGGAATGCGCCCTCTGCTTCGGGAATGTGCCCAGGGGATTTGGGAATGCTCCCAGGGCATCGGGAATTCACCCCTTGCATCGGAAATTCACCTTCTGCTTCGGGAGTGCGCCCGGGGCTTTGGGAATTCACCCTCTGCTTCGGGAGCATGCCCGGGGCTTTGGGAATTCACCCTCTGTGCTTCGGGAGTGCGCCCGGGGCTTTGGGAATTCACCCTCTGTGCTTCGGGAGTGCGCCCGGGGCTTTGGGAATTCACCCTCTGTGCTTCGGGAGTGCGCCCGGGGCTTCTTTAAGCAGTCCCGGCCTCAGGAACGCGCCCCTGGGTCTCCTGTGCCAGGCCCCGAGCGGGGCTCTGTAGGGACCCCATCCCCTCCCGTGGGGAGTGGATAATTCTGGGAGGGGGGTCCCAAAGAGAAGCTGTTCCCCGTGGGTTGGTGCTCCCGTGGCGCTCGGTGAGGGGCCCCCAAAGGCAGCTGGCACCGGGGGGTGAGCGGGGTGCCCTCCCTCACTGGGATGTGCCACCTTGGCCCCTCTCGTCCCCTGTCCCCGCAGAGAGAGCGGCACCCGGGCCCGGCGGTGGCCGTGCACGGCCCCTACGGCGGCGTGGCCAACCAGCGCTCCTCCTCCAGCACCGGGTGAGTGCCCAGCCCAGCCCTCCGGGATTTTAACGGCATTTTAACAGGATTTTAATGGGATTTTAATGGGATTTTAAGGGAATTTTAATGGGATTTTAACGGGATTTTAATGGGATGGCGAGAAGGGGGTGCACGCCCGGCGAGCCCTGAGCTGGGACATCCCCTACTGGAATAATTGCCAATATAGCTGGACGGGATGTGCCTGAGCTTGTCTGGCCGTTGCTGCTTGACCAAACAGCAGCACTGTGGTGTTTTCACCCCAGAGACACTTTGGCTGGCTGGGTGTATGTGGTGTTTCACCCACAGACATTTTTGGCTGGCTGGGTGTGCGATGTTTCACCCCACAGACACTTCGGGCTGGCTGGGTGTGTGGTGTCTCACCCCACAGACACTTTGGGCTGGCTGGGTGTGTGGTGTTTCACCCACAGACACTTTGGGCTGGCTGGGTGTGTGGTGTTTCACCCACAGACACTCTTGGCTGGCTGGGTGTGTGGTGTTTCACCCCACAGACACTTTGGGCTGGCTGGATGTGTGGTGTTTCACCCCACAGACACTTTTGGCTGGCTGGGTGTGTGGTGTTTCACCCCAGAGACACTTTGGGCTGGCTGGGTGTGTGGTGTTTCACCCCACAGACACTTTGGGCTGGCTGGGTGCTGCAGTTGGCACGTGGGGACAAGTCCAACTTTGCAGGAGCTCTGGTGGTGCTGGGATGGAGCTTCCCCCCATAACAGGGGCTGCTCCTCAGGTTTCCCTCTGGCAGAGAAGCTTTAAAGTGATGGTGAAGGAAAGGAGTCGGTTCTGATGGAGGGTTTGGATCCAGAGCTTTATTCTGACCCACAGGGCTCTGAATGCAGCAACAGATCCAACACAACTCTCATACTGTGTGGTTGTTGTTCCTTTTAACCACGGGGAGAGGGCAGGGAAGGGGTAGGGAGCATCTTTTGAACTCTGCCAATCACTGGAATGCCAGGACTGACAGACAGTGCTGGGCAGGAGTCAGAGAGGGGAAAGGAGGGATGATTGACACACCTGGGCAAGGAACGTTCAGGGAGAAACCCGGGTATCTGAGCAAACCACGACATCACAGCACAGCAATCCTGGGGTATCTGAGGCAAACCCTCACATCACCCCTCAACAATCCCGGGGTATCTGAGCAAACCCCGACATCACAGCACAACAATCCCGGGGTATCTGAGGCAAACGAGGACATCACAGCACAATCCCGGGGTATCTGAGCAAACCACGACATCACCCCTCAACAATCCCATCCTCAGGGCCTCGAGCCGGGCCAAGGCGGTGTCGCAGAGCTCGGGCTGCTATGACAGTGACAGTGCAGAGCCGTGTCCCACGGACGACACGGCCGAGGGCCCCCCGTACCCGGCGCGGGGCTCGGGGCTGCGGCGCCAGGCCATCCAGAACTGGCACCGCCGGCCCTACCGCAACAGCACCGAGGGCGAGGAGGGCGACGTGTCCGACGTGGGATCCCGCACCACCGAGTCCGAGGCCGAGGCCTGGGAGCCCGAGGGATCCGGGGCGGCCCGACCGCCTGGAGGCTGCCGCCTGACCGGTGAGAGAGCAGCGGGTCCTGGGGCTGGGAGGTGAAAGGGGTGAGAGCACAGCGGGTCCTGGGGCTGGGAGGTGAAGGGGATGAGAGCACTGAGGGTCTTTGGGGTTGGGAGGTGAAGGGAGAGAGCACTGAGGGTCCTTGGGGCCGGAGGTGAAGGGGGTGAAAGCACTGAGGGTCTTTGGGGCTGGGAGGTGAAGGGTAGAGCAGTGAGGGTCTTTGGGGCTGGGAGGTGAAGGGGGTGAAAGCACTGAGGGTCTTTGGGGCTGGGAGGTGAAGGGAGTGAGAGCACTGAGAATCTTGGGGTTGAGAGGTGAAGGGGCTGAGAGCATAGGGGGTCCTTGGGCTGGAAGGTGAAGCCTGGGGCAGCTGAAGCCGTGGGATGGGGATGGAGCTTCCCTCACCGGGGGATGGAGCTGCCCTCATCCAGGGATGGAGCTTCTCTCACCCAGGAATGGAGCTTCCCTCAGCTGGGCATGGAGCTTCCCTCACCCAGGGCTGGAGCTTCCCTCATGCGGGGATGGAGCTTCCCTCATCCAGGGATGGAGCTTCTCTCCCCCGGGGATGGAGCTGCCCTCACCCGGGGATGGAGCTGCCCTCACCTGGGGATGGAGCTGCCCTCACCCGGGGATGGAGCTGCCCTTCCCCGGGGATGGAGCTTTTCTCACCCGGGGATGGAGCTGCCCTCACCCGGGGATGGAGCTGCCCTCACCCGGGGGATGGAGCTGCCCTCATGCAGGGTTGGAGCTGCCCTCCCCCGGGGATGGAGCCGCCCTCCCCCGGGGATGGAGCTGCCCTCACCCGCTGCTCTCCCCAGTGGCCACGGACGCCGTGTGTCCCGCGGGCAGGCCCGAGGGCGCCGTGGCCAAGGTGTGCCGGCTGGAGCGGGGCAGCCCTGGCCACTGCAGCGAGGTGATCAGCCCCGAGATCCTCAAGATGAGGGCGGCTCTCTTCTGCATCTTCACCTACCTGGACACCAAGACCCTGCTGCGGGCGGCCGAGGTGTGCAAGGACTGGAAGTTCGTGGCCCGGCACCCGGCCGTGTGGACTCGGGTGCTGCTGGAGAACGCCAGGGTCTCCTCCAAGGTACTGGGGAGGGGTGGCACCCCCTGGGCATGGTCTTTCTTCCAGAAGGGTAAAGCTGGGTGAGCATCTCCCTGGTGGCTGGGATGGTTGTGCCATTACGGTCATGGGGGACACAGGTGGGTGCTTGCTGTGGTGCTGGAGGTGTTGCAGGTGAGTGCTGGAGGAGGACATCACACCAGCACGGGTTTGCATGTGCTTTTGTGGTCATGCCCATGAGTTTGTGGTCCCACCCATGAATTTGTGGTCACACCCATGGTGGTCACACCCTTGTATTTGTGGCACATGCTCTGCCACGGCCTTGTGTGTGCATCTCCACCCGTTCCTGCCACGTGTGTGCACAGCCAGGGGTGGGTGGTGTGGGACGTGCTGGGGTGTCCCTGGCAGTGACTGCCACCACTGTGCCCCAGTTCCTGGCCATGCTGTCCCAGTGGTGCACCCAGATGCATTCCCTCACCCTCCAAAACCTGAAGCCGCGCCAGCGGGGCAAGAAGGAGAGCAAGGAGGATTACATGAAGAGCACACGGTGAGTCCCCGTGTCCCCCTGTCCTCATGTCCCCCGTCCCCGTGTCCCTGGGTCCCCCTGTCCCTGGGTCCCTGTGTCCACATGTCCCCGTGTCCCTGTGTCCCCTGTCCCCGTGTCTCTCTGTCCCTGTGTCCCCCTACGCCCTGTCCCTGTGTCCCCCGTCCCTGCGTCCCTCTGTCCCCGTGTCCCTCTGTCCCCGTGTCCCCCTGTCCCCATGTCCCCCTGTCCCTGTGTGCCCCTATCCCCGTGTCCCCCTGTCCCCGTATCCCCCTGTCCCCATGTCCCCCTATTCCTGTGTCCCCCTATCCCCATGTTCCCATATCCCCCTGTCCCTGTGTCCCCCTCCCACAGCTGGAGCTGCTGCTGCTGCAGCTCCCTGAGCCCCAACATTTCCGTGACAAATCCGCTGTGGGATTGGGGTGTCCCGGAGCCAGGGGTGCCCGTGGGCCGTGTCCCCTCCTGGGGCAGTCACAGGGAGGGTGGGCAGGGCTCCTGTGCCCGATGCTGGCTCTGTGCTGGCAGGGGCTGCCTGGAGGCGGGGCTGGAGTCGCTGCTGAAGGCCACGGGCAGCAACCTGCTGATCCTGCGCATCTCGCACTGCCCCAACGTGCTGACCGACCGCTCGCTCTGGCTGGCCAGCTGCTACTGCCGCGCCCTGCAGGCTGTCACCTACCGGTGAGCATGGGACAGGGCTGGGACAGGGCTGGGGACACCAGGGGACAGGGCTGGGGACACCAGGGGACAGCGCTGCTACTGCCGTGCCCTGCAGGCTGTCACCTACCGGTGAGCATGGCCCCAGTGCCACCACAGCGAGGGACAGGGCTGGGGACACCCATGGGGTGTGCTGAGATCACCTCCTGGTGTGCTGAGATCACCCCTGTTCACTGCAGAGCACAGGGACAGGGCTGGGGACACCATGGGGACAGGGCTGGGACAGGGCTGAGAGCATCCATGGGGTGTGCTGAGATCACCCCATTCCTTGGCAGAGCATGGGGACAGGGCTGGGGATACCATGGGGTGTGCTGAGATCACCCCTGTTCCCTGAAGAGCACAAGGACAGGGCTGGGGACATCACAGGGACAGGGCTGGGGACACCACAGGGACAGTGCTGAGATCACCCCCCTTCCCTGGCAGAGCACAGCCCACCTGCCCAGAGACAAAGGACGTGCCTGTGCATGGCAGCCCCAGTGTCCCCAGTGTCCCCAGTGTCCCCAGTGGCAGCTGTCCCTGCAGCTCCCATCCCTTCCAGGCTGTTCCCATGCAGGTGTTTCCCTTCCAGCTCCATTCCCACCATCCCATTACTGATCTCATCCCGGCTGGATGGGCTGGGGGCTTGGCAAGGAGGCAGCACTTGGTGGCATAGAAGGGTAAAGAGGAGGTGCCCAGTGGGGTCCCCTGGCTGTCACCCCTGATGAAGGGTCCTCGTGGAGAGAAGAGCTCAGGGTCCCTCTCTCCTGGGAGGAGGAACAGCTCTGCCCAGGGAGAGCTAAGATTCAGCTTGGACACCTTGCCTGAGGTCAAGGACACAACTCATGGTGGCCCTGGAGGAGGTCACAGGTCCTGGAGGGCATCACTGGCCACTCCTTAGTTTTGGGGATTGGCCTTCCCTCCACCCTCCAGAGGGCTGATCCTGCTCTGCTGCACCTGCACACAACCACCTCAGCCCCGGTGTCTGCTCCTCATGCAGGCAGGACAGAGAATCCTTCAGTGGGAAATCACACCCAGCCACTCCCCTGGCGTCACCCCCAGGATCCCAGAGCCGGTTCTGACCCACACCATGAGACAGGAGACAGCCCAGAGCTGCCAGGTTGGACTCCAGGGCTGCTCCTTTGGCTGCCCCCAGGGCAGCAGAGCGAGCCTGAGCTCTCCTGAGCTCTCCTGGCACATCCTGAGCTGTGCCTGTGACTCACGCTCTGATTAACCTGCTGCTCTTGGCACCTGCCCCAGCACAGAGGTGTGAGGCACTCCACATAGCACCCAGCCTTATTTTTAGTTCTGAAGTGGGACACTGAGACTTGGGAAGCGCAGCCTCGGTCCTTGGAAGGCTCCTGGTGTGGTGGCACAGCCTGGGGACTGTTTGGGCTGGTGGCATCAGGGTGGTGCTCTCTGGCACCTCTCCCCAGGGCTGGGCTCCACCCCAGCTCATGACAAACCTGCCCCAGTCCTGCCCAGGTCCCAGGGGGCCTCTGCTGGTACCTCCAAGGACACCAAGGAGGAGCCACAGCAAACCCCTGTAGGGACATTTGGCCAAGAGCCACCACCAGCCACAGAGCAGGGACAGAGGCCCCAGCCCAGGGTGGCACTGCTGCTGTGAGGCCACCAAGTGTCCCCTGTGTTGTTGCAGGAGCTCCACGGACCCCGTGGGCCATGAGGTGATCTGGGCCCTGGGAGCAGGCTGCAGGGACATCATCTCCCTGCAGGTCGCACCTCTGCATCCCTGGTAAGGCTGGGAACGGGCTGGGTGGGGAGGGACACACCCAGGGCCACCCTGCCATGGCAGGGACACCTCCCACTGTCCCAGGGTGCCCCAATGTCCAGCCTGGCCTGGGCACTGCCCGGGCTCCAGGGGCAGCCCCAGCTGCTCTGGGCAAGCTTTGGGTGCTGGGCACACAGAGCTACCCTATCCCTGTGCCACCACAGCCCGGGCAGTGCCCATGGGGGGACACCCAGGGTGACCCCCGGGTGCTGGGCTGGGCGAGCTCCGGGTGCAGCCCCTCTGGGCAGTGCCCGGGGGCGGGTGGCCGTGCCACCACAGCCGTTGTCCCTGTGTCCCCAGCCAGCAGCCCACGCGCTTCAGCAACCGCTGCCTGCAGATGATCGGGCGCTGCTGGCCCCACCTGCGCGCGCTCGGCGTCGGCGGCGCCGGCTGCGGCCTGCAGGGGCTGGCCTCGCTAGGTAGGAGCCATGGCATGGGGTCAGGGGCTGGGGAGGGCTCTGGGGGCACCAGCACAGCCTGTGCCCCATGCCCACCACTCAGGATTGTGGGTCACTGGGCTGGGGAGGGCTCTGGGGGCACAAACACAGCCTGTGCCCCATGCCCAGCACTCAGGATCATGGGGTTCTGGGATCACCAACACACCCTGTGCCCAATGCCCAGCACTCAGGATCATGGGGCTCTGGGATCACCAACACACCCTGTGCCCAATGCCCAGCCTGTGCCCAATGCCCAGAACTCAGGATCATGGGGCTCTGGGATCACCAACACACCCTGTGCCCAATGCCCAGCCTGTGCCCAATGCCCAGGGGACTTGGGATCATGGGTCACTGGGCTGAGGAGGGCTCTGGGGGCAGCAACACACCCTGTGCCCCATGCCCAGCACTCAGGATCATGGGTCACTGGGCTGGGGAGGGGCTCTGGGATCACCAACACACCCTGTGCCCAATGCTCAGCCTGTGCCCCATGGCCAGCACTCAGGATCACAGTGGGTCACTGGGGTGGGGAGGGGCTTTGGGGGCATCAGCACACCCTGTGCCCAATGCCCAGTCTGTGCCCCATGCCCAGCCTGTCCCCATGCCCAGCAGTTCGGATCATGGGTCACACAATGAGTCACTGATTTTGGGAAGGGTCTCTGGGATTGCCAAATTCACCCTGTGCCCAATGCCCACCTTGTCCCCAGCCCAGCACTCAGGATCACAGGTCACTGAGCTTGGGGAGGAGCTCTGGGCCACCAACCCGCCCTGTGCCCAATGCCCACCCCGTCCCCAGCCCTGAGTGCCACCTCCAGGCATTCCCTGGGCACCTCCAGGTGTGGGGACTCCACCTTCCCTGGGCACCACCTCCCTCCTGCTCTGAAGGGACGAGGACAGGGTGGGGAGGTGCTCCCTGGGGTCCCTGTGCAGGAGCCCCCCCAGCCCAAGCTCCGTGGGTGCTCCTGGTGCCCCCAGCCGCTGTCCCCGCGCTGTCCTGTCCCCTCCCCGTGGCGCTGACGGTGCTGTGTCCCCAGCCCGGAACTGCATGAGGCTGCAGGTGCTGGAGCTGGACCACGTGGCCGAGATCAACCAGGAGGTGGCGGCTGAGGTGTGCCGGGAGGGGCTCAAGGGGCTGGAGATGCTGGTGCTCACCTCCACGCCGGTGACCCCCAAGGCCCTGCTGCACTTCAACAGTGAGTAGCACTGCCAGGGCCTGGCCTGGCACCCACACCCACCCACGGGAGCTGCTGCTGGCACTGGGACCTGCTGGGGGCTCTGTGGGCATCCAGCATCCCCCGCCAGGGATGGGCCAGGGAGAGCTGGGCTTGCCTTGGGCCACGGGGAGGATGGAGATGCTCCCTCCATGGCCCCCAGGGTAACCAATCCTCAATGGTTGGGGCACACCCGAGGGCATTGCCAGGGCAGGAGGGGCAGAGCCCCAGCAGGGCCTGTCCTAGAGGTCACAGCTTGGCTGGAATGCTGGAGCCCACCCCTGTGGGTGGCAGAGCCAGGGATGCCCAGGGAGTGGGAGGACACCAGTTTGGGATGGGTGGTGTTGTGAGGTCCTCAGGGTGAGGTGAGAGATGAGAATTTGACTCCATGTTCTCAGAAGGCTGATTATTATATTATATTATATTATATTATATTATATTATATTATATTATATTATATTTATTATATTATATTATATTATATTATATTATATTATATTATATTATATTATATTATATTATATTATGTTATGTTATATTATAATATATTATATTATAATAAATATAATATAGATAATATATTATATCTATTATATTTAATAATAGATATAATAATTATATATTATATTATATCTATTATATTGTATTATATTATAAATTTTAAATGATATACTAAAACTATACTAAAGAAATAGAAAGGACACATCAGAAGGCTAGACAAGAATGAATATATTTTAAAAATTATATACTGAAACTATACTAAAGAATTAGAAAGGACACATCAGAAGGCTGGACAAGAATGAATATATTTTAAAAATTATATACTGAAACTATACTAAAGAATTAGAAAGGACACATCAGAAGGCTGGACAAGAATGAATAATAAAAACCCATGACTGACCAGAGAGTCCGACTCAGCTGGACTGGGGTTGGTCATTAATTAAAAACAATTCGCATGGAACCAATCAAAGATGCACCTGTTGGTGAGCAGCCTCCAGAGCACATTCCAAAGCCATCAGATAATTCTTGTTTACATTTTTTTCTGAGGCTTCTCAGCTTCTCACGTGAAGAATCCCGGGCAAAGGAGATTTTTCAAAGAATATGACAGTGCCAGGTCAGGGCACCAGGGGCCATCTCACAGCCCGTGGTGCCCCTGCCCAGCCCTGGCCAGGCCTCCTCCATCCTCAGGGAGGGGAGTCCCCGCACACAGGGGGCCTTGAGGAGCACTGGGGGGGTCTGGGGTCCTGCTGGCCCAGGTGAGGAGACCCAGGTGCCGTGTGTGCCCCCAGGTGTGTGCAGGAACCTGAAATCCATCGTGGTGCAGGTGGGCATTGTGGACTACTTCAAGGAGCCGCACAGCCCCGAGGCCAGGAAGATGTTTGAGGAGATGGTGACCAAGCTGCAGGTGGGGAGCCCAGTGCCAGCTCTCAGGGTGGCACCAGCCCCGTGGCAGGGGCAGGAATGTCCCCCCTCTCCCTCCCTCACCCCATGCCCTTCCCAAGGCAGGGATTTGAGATGATTTTCCCCTCTCCCTTCCTCACCCCGTGTCTTCCCTGGGGCAGGGATTGGAGATATCCCCCCTTCCTTCCCTTGTCCTGTGTCCTTGCCAAGGCAGAGATTCGTCCCTCACCCCATGCCCTTGCCAGGGCAGGGATTCCCTTCTCTCTCCCTCACCCCATGCCCTTCCCAAGGCAGGGATTTGAGGTGTTCCCCCCTCTCCTTCCCTTGCCCTGTGTCCTTGCCAAGGCAGGGATTCCTCTGTTCCTCCCTTGCCCCTTTCTTTCCCACAGCAGGATTTCGGACATTCCCCTGTTCCTCACCCCATGACAGGATTTGGGCAGGATTTGGGGTGTTCCCCTTTCCCCCCTTCATCCCATGGCAGGATTTGGGGAATTCCCCTGTCCCTCCCTCACCCCATACCCAGATTTGGGGCATTCCCCTTTCCCACCTCACCCCATGACAGGATTTGGGGCATTTCCCTGTTCCTCACCCCATGGTAGGATTTGGGACATTTCCCTTTCCCCCCTTTTACCCCATAGCAGCATTTGGGGCATTCCCCTTTTCCCCCCTCACGCCATAGCAGGATTTGGGCAGGATTTGGGGTGTTCCCTGTCCCTCCCTGACCCCACAGCAGGATTTGTGGGGTTCCTTTCCCCTGCCCAGGGAGCAGAGGCCCTGCTGGCTCCCCCAACCCCTCTGTCTCTCCTCCCGTTGCAGGCCCTGAGGAAAAGACCTGGCTTCTCCAAGATCTTACACATCAAGGTGGAAGGAGGCTGTTAGCCCTTCAGGGAGCCCAAAGCACATTCCCTGCTCTGCCCAGAGCCCCGAGGGGGGACCCCGGCTCGGGCACCAGGACCCCCAAACTCCCGCAGCCTTTGGGGCCACCCCGGCTGCCAAGGTGCTACTCAAGGACAAGCTGTGGCTGTCCCCAGAGCAGGGCCGTGCTCTTTGCCAGGAGGGAGGGTGGCTGTGCAGCCCTGCAGCTGCTCCTGGCCCAGGATCAGCATTTGGGGACGGGTGATCTGCTGAGCTCTGCTTTGGGGATCCCTGACCCCGTTTGGGGCTGGGCTGGCCACTGCAGCCCCGGGTGCTGGACGTGGGCTGGGAAGGGGCTGCTCCTCCCCCAGCATTCCTGCAAGGTTTCTGCTCCTTTTCATTTGGGATTTGGCAGAGGGGCACCCAAAGCTGGGATGATGCTCCCAGGAACCAGCACAGCACAAGGCAGGAGCTGCACCTGGGCAGCCCCAGGACACCAGGAGAGATGGGCACCCCTCAGAGGGCTCCAGCCTCCCTTCCTCTCCTCCAAACCCTCCTGCCAAGGCAATAAACCATCTCCAGATCCTCACCCAGCAGGAAACTCGGCTCAGGCTCCTGTCCCACACCCAGACTCCATCCAGGGGCAGTTGTCCCATGTGGAGAGAGACACTGTCACAGGACACCCATGTTTGCCTTCCTGAGCAGCCTGAAGGAGAAACCCTGGCCAGAACATCCTGAATGATCCTGGGAACACCAACCTACAGCCTGGCTGACCCTTACCTACCTACAGCCACCATTTTCTAAATCTGGTTTTTCTTCTGAGTGTCCTCAGCCTGCAAGGACATCATCATCATCATCATCCCCAAAAGATCCTTCTTCCACAGGAAAAGGCTTTGGAAAGGCATCCAGCAGGGTCAGGCATCCCCATCCTCCACCCTGGGGAGAAGGTTCCAGGAGGTGGCCCTGGGGCTGGGGACACCACCAGAGCACTGCCAGGAGTGGGGACAGCCCAGCCTTACCCAGCCCAGCCCCTGTCCTTGGGCTGAGCAGAGAGGAAGCGACCAGGACAGTGATCTGGGGCTTTTCCCTCTGCTCTGGAGCAGCCCTGCCCGTTTTGTGCCTGCTGGCCAGCCTGGCAGGGAGGGGACACTCCCAGAGCCTGTCCCCTGCCCAGCCCTCACCTGGAGCATCCCCCAGATCCAGCACCACGTCCTGAGCCATGGCACAAGAGCTGCTGTCCTCAGCTGGGGCTGCCACAGCCCGTGGGGATCCCCAGAGCACAGAAAATCACCCCAAATCACTGAAATCACCCCAAATGGTGGGGCTGGAGGCAGCTGGAGACCCCTCAGCCTCCCTCCATCCCTCCTGCTCTGAAGCAGGGCTGGTTTTGTGGCCACAGCCCTGTGGGGAGCAGCCCTGCTCCCCCTCCCATGCAGCTTTCCAGGAGAGGGCTGTTCCTGAATGCACAAAATGTGGGAGCCCAGAAACGCCTGCGAGGAGCTCCTGCACCCCCAGGTCCCACGGGTGAGCTCCTGACTCCCTGCCCTGACCACCGTGGGTTTGCCTCCACCCCGGGGAGCCTGGCACACTCCCAACCCCGGGGCAAGAGGAGCAGGGGGTGCCCTGACCAGCAAAAACCACCCAGCAGAGCCACAGGGACCATCTGGGAAAGGAGCACGGCAGCAGCACAGCGCAGGGACTCGTGGAATCCCTTACGAACAAAAACAAAACAAAGTACCTATTTATTTCTATAAAGAGAAGAAGGGAAAAAGCAAAAAAAAAAGATTTTAAAGGAAAATTATATACTCAGCATGTTTCTACACTCTATGCTTAAAGACTCTCGTGGCCCAGAGTGGTGCCCAAGCCTGGAGGTGGCTGCTCTGCTGTGCCTGGAGCCTCTCCTGGCTCCTGGGAGGGTGAGGATGAGGAGGTGGAGAGAGGGGAGCTGGGAGGACTCTCAGAGAAGCCTTTTGTGCCAGAAGAAGGGGTCAGTGGCTGTGTGTGGTGGCATTGGTGACCCTGTGACATCCCCATCCCTGTGCTGCCCACGGGGCTCTGGAGGCACAGCAGGAGCCTCACCTGGATTCCTGGTACATCCCTGGACCCTCTCCTGGATTCCTGGTGCATCCCAGGAGCCTCTCCTGGATTCCTGGTACATCCCTGGACCCTCACCTGGATTCCTGGAGCATCCCAGGACCCTCACCTGGATTCCTGGTGCATCCCTGGACCCTCACCTGGATTCCTGGAGCATCCCTGGACCCTCACCTGGATTCCTGGAGCATCCCTGGACCCTCACCTGGATTCCTGGTGCATCCCCTGGAGCAGATCAAACCCTCACCTCTGCTCGGGGCATTCCTGTAAAACCCAGCCAGGTTTTTACACAAATCCTCTGATGACACAAGAACTCGAGCAGGTTCAAGGATGAGAAGATGGCAAGTGGGGGTCTCTCCCTGTTTCGCTTGGGTTTGAATGGATCCCTTCCTCCTCCTCCTCCTCCTCGGCTGGCACAGTGACAGGAGCGGTGGGAAGGAGGGCCCTCCTGGTGGCTCCTAATTGCCCAGCTTGTTAACGAGCTCATTAAGGGCTGTGAAATGTCAGACGGATCCTTCCCCTGCTGCCTCCCCTGCCCTGTCCCGCAGGGCTGTGGCTCCCCAAGGCCCCATCCCCGCGGGAGGCTCCGGCCATGGATTCACCCTGGATTCACCCTGGATTGAGCCTGGATTCACCCTGGATTGAGCCTGGATTCAGCCTGGATTGAGCCTGGATTCACCCTGGATTGAGCCCTGGATTGAGCCTGGATTCAGCCTGGATTGAGCCTGGATTCAGCCTGGATTGAGCCTGGATTCACCCTGGATTGAGCCCTGGATTGAGCCTGGATTCAGCCTGGATTCAGCCTGGATTCAGCCTGGATTCCCCCCTGGATTCACCCTGGATTCCCCCCTGGATTGAGCCCTGGATTCACCCATGGGTTCACCCCTGGATTCACCCTGGATTGAGCCCTGGATTCACCCTGGATTGAGCCCTGGATTCAGCCTGGATTCCCCCCTGGATTCACCCTGGATTGAGCCCTGGATTCAGCCTGGATTGAGCCCTGGATTCAGCCTGGATTCAGCCTGGATTCACCCTGGATTCCCCCCTGGATTCAGCCTGGATTCAGCCTGGATTCAGCCCTGGATTCCCCCCTGGATTCAGCCCTGGATTCAGCCCTGGATTCCCCCCTGGATTCCCCCCTGGATTCAGCCTGGATTCCCCCCTGGATTCCCCCCTGGATTCACCAGAGCCTCGGCCCCATTTCCTCTGGAAGTGATGGGAGCACCCAGAAATGCTGAATTTCCTGGGAAAGCCTTCAAACCACAGAGCACGTTCAGCTCAGCCCCTGGGAAGTGCCAGAGGGGCTCTGCGATGACAATCCCAGGAAAATCCAGGGGTCCAGGGACAGGATTGGGGTCACAGCCGTGGCCAGAGCTGGGGATGGACGGTGGTTCTGAGCCTGGCTCCTGCAGGACCAGTTCTGGGGAGATTTCTTCCTTTTCTAATGGTTTTCCCAAAGTTTCCCCATGGCTGCCATTGCCAGCATTCCCCTTCCCCTGAGTTTGGGCGCTGGTCAGGGATTTCAAGAGGAACAACATCACCAAAGGCAGCTCGGGGGCAAAGCCACCCCAAATCCCTGGGTTTGTGTCCCCCTGGGTTGGATTTCACTCGTTCCCCATCACTCCTAGCCCCAGGGATGCTCTGGGGACCAGGGGCCTCCTCCTGCCTTGTCCCTGTGCCTTGGGGCTCCAGGGTGTCAGGGACTGGGGGAAATGGGACCCACCAGGGTTTTAAAACTCTCTGTCCCTCTTCCTGTTGTGTGTCCTGGGCCCTGCTGCCACCACGGGCACGGCCATGGCAGGGGCTGGTCTGGATCCCCCAAAGGAGCCTGGATTTAGGGAAAACATGACAAAAGCACACCCAGAAGAAGTGTTGGTAATGGGTCCTGAAGTGGTTAACAGAAGTTTTCCTTCAGCTTTTAGGGGAGGCCCCAGCCCAGGAGCTGGAGCATTGCTTCAGCTCATTTTGGGGAGACAAACAGCAGCTTGGGGTGGAGCAAAAGCATTTGGGAATTGGTGCCAAATGAGAAAGTGCTTTAAAAAGGAAAAAATCCCAGTGAGCAGGGAGGTGTTGGGAAGCAGAGATGGTTTGTTGTGAAGCATTGCAGGGTGTTGTGAGGTAGTGATGGACCTTCCCCATCAGTGGGAGGCAAAATAATCCCTGGCAGGGAGGGAGAGCACTGAGGGAAAGCTGCTGCAGCAGCGAGGAGGGAAAACTGCCCAAAAGCAAGGAAAAAAAGGGATTTTCTAATGCAGCCTCGGGACTGAGCCCATGGAGGGCAACGAGGCAGGTTGGGGCCGGGGACAAGTGGGTGCAATGGTGTGGGGCAGTTTTTGGGAAGTGAGGGGGTGATGCACAGTTGCTTCGAGATAATCAGAGGAGATAATCAGTGCAGAGAACAGAGGTCTAGAAATCAGGAACTGGAATCATTCCCTACAGCCCTGGACGGCAGCGGTGTACAGCGACCTCCCCTCCCCAGAGCTTCCCCTGGCCTCCCTCCCAAGTTATTTTTTTAACTCTCTATAAATTTAGGTCTATTTTAGTCTTTCTGCAGCGATGTGCCAGTGTCTGGAGAACCAAACATCCCTTCCTGCCCCCGCCCCGTGGTCCCTGGATGCTAAACCGGGCGTGGTGTGAGCGGAGCCGGAGCGGGGCCGGGAGGGAGCAGGGCTGGCAGGGGAGCAGCGCCAGCTCCGGCCGGCAGCCCGCGGGTTTAGCACTTTGGTTGGAACTCTCACCTGTAGACGCACTTTGATGTTGTTGCTTTGAAACTTTGGCAAGTGTAAACAATGTGTATTTAAAGAATTACAGAGAAACGACCCCCAGCCAAGCGTGTAAAGAGCTATTTTATGACTCGGTGTTGAATAAAGACTCTGGAGATCGAGCTGGGTTTTCACTCTGCCGGGGCTCACGCTGCACCCACACCAGGGACACCAGTTGTGGTTTGGGATGCAGGTCCAGGGGCTACACTGGTCGGGCATCACAGGGCACAGGGACACAGCATGGGGGGAGCACCGAGGGGGCAGCCCTGGCACAGGGTGCCCAGAGCAGCTGTGGCTGCCCCGAGCCCCTCGAGTGCCCAAGGCCAGGCTGGACAACAGGGCTTGGACATCCTGGGACAGTGGGAGGTGTCCCTGGATGATCTTCATGGTCCCTTGTAACCCAAACCAGCCCATGATTCTGTATTTCCTTCACTGTCCTCCTTGAACACCTGTAACCCACCAGACCCAAGTCTCCCCTCATTCTCCCAGCACCATTTTCCTGATTCCCCCCAAATGCCTGGATCCATCCTTGGAGCCCCCTGGAGCTGTCACACAGCTGCTGCCCTGAACCTCCTCCCATGAAGCAAAGTGGAAAATGGAGATGCCCCACTGAGCAGAGCCAATTAAAATGTCACTGAGCAGAATCTGAGAGCTCCAAGCACACACAGAGGTGCTCCATCCTAGAAACACTCCTGGGCTGTGCCTGGAGTGTGCCCTGCTCTGCAGCCAGCACCTGCTTTGAAACGGGGCCAAACCCAGCCTGAAATGTTCATTTCTAACCCATCCTGAGGCCTCCCCGTGTGGAATGAAGCAGAGAACAGAGGCCAAGCCCAACTGCCACTGAGACAAACTCGTTTATTGTGCTGGAGCCCGGCTTCAACCTGCCCAGCAGAACAAACACAAACCAGGATCAACCAGAGCCTCCCTGCGCTGGCTCCAGCCCGGGGGAGGGAAGGGTCCCCAGGGAAGGGTCCCCAAAGAGGGAAAGGTCTGGAGGAGGGAACGCTCCAGAGGAGGGAACACTCCTGGGAAGACTCCTCAGGGAGGGAATGCCCAGGCCAGTGAGGCAGTGCCAGGCAGGGCAGGGTAGTGCCAGGGCTGCAGCTGCCAGTGCCAGGAGCTGCCTGTGACCACCAGGAGCTATGTGTGACCGCTAGGAGCTGTCTGTGACCACCAGGAGCTATGTGTGACCGCTAGGAGCTGCCTGTGACCACCAGGAGCTATGTGTGACCGCTAGGAGCTGTCTGTGACCACCAGGAGCTGCCCGTGACCACCAGGAGCTGCCTGTGACCACCCCCAGCCCGGGGCTGGCAGCCCTCAGCAGGGGAAGGAGCAGCTGCCGATCCCAGAGGGTTTTGAGGGGCACTCAGCGGCTGTGGGGCTGCCAGCCCTGGAAAGGGAAGGAGCAGCTGCTGGTTCCCCCAGGTTTCCAGGGGCCCTCAGTGGCTGTGGGGCTGTCACCCTTGGCCAGGGAAGGAGCAGCTGCTGGTTCCCCCAGGTTTCCAGGAGCCCTCAGTGGTTGTGGGGCTGCCAGATCTCAGCAGGGGCAGGAGCAGCCGCCGATCCCCGCAGGTTTCCAGGGGCCTTCAGTGGCTGTGGGGCTGGCAGCCCTGGAAAGGGAAGGAGCAGCTGCTGGTTCCCCCATGTTTCCGGGGGCCCTCAGTGGTTGTGGGGCCGGGCGCGGGGGCGGCCGCGGGCCCCGGCAGCCCCGGCGGGCTCCACGCTGGAGCGCGGGTTGCGGATGGTCTCGTCCACGGACACGATGAGGCACGCGGCCTCCGAGGCGGCCGTCAGCGCGTTGATGCGCACCACGGCCGGCTCCCACACGCACGCCTGGAAATTGTCAGCAATGTCCTCGTTGGTCACGTCCACGCCGTACCACATCCCACCCTGGGGACAGAGGGACGGGACAGATCAGTGCCACAGCCTGCTCTGGGGACAGAGGGACGGGACAGATCAGTGCCACAGCCTGCTCTGGGGACAGAGGGAGAGAGAGATGGATCAGTGACACATCCCACCCTGGGGACAGGGATCAGTGCCACAGCCTGCTCTGGGGACATAGGGACAGATCAGTGCCAGATTCCACTCCAAGAGACAGTGATCAGTGCCACATCCTGCTGCGGGCCAGAGGGACACAGGGATCAGTGCCACAGCCTGCTCTGGGGACAGAGGGACAGGGATCAGTGCCACAGCCTGCTCTGGGGACAGAGGGACAGGGATCAGTGCCACAGCCTGTTCTGAGGGACAAAGGGACAGAGATCACTGCCAGATTCCACTCTGAGAGCCAGTGATCAGTGCCACATCCTGCTGAGGGCCAGAGGGACACAGGGATCAGTGCCACATCCTGCCCTGAGGGACAGAGGGACGGATCAGTGCCACAGCCTGCTGAGGGACAGGGATCAGTGCCATATCCTGCCCTGAGGGACAGAGGGACACAGGGATCAGAGTGTGCCATCCCACTCTGAGGGGACAGAGGGGACAGGGATTGGTCACGGGGCTGGGTGGGACTTGGGGAAAGCCTGGGAGGGAAGGCCAGGCAAAGGTGAAGGGAGAGGCTGGAGCCTCCCTCACGTTCTGCTGTGAAGGAAAACAAAAAATCCAAGCTGTGAAGGAAAACACAAAAAATCCAATCTGTGAAGGAACACACAAAAAATCCAAGCTGAGCAGCCTTTCCCTTCAGCCATCAGTGCCACCAGTGCCTCATGGGGAGGAGGCTCCTTCCAGTTTAGGATCACAGAGTCACTGAGGCTGCAAGAGCCCCCCCAGTCCAAGCAGTGCCCCATCCCCACCCTGTCACCAGCCCAGAGCCCCGAGTGCCACCTCCAGCCCTTCCTTGGACACCTGCAGGGATGGGGACCCCGGACCTCCCTGGGCAGCCCCTGCCATGACGCTGCAGGAGCCTCCCAGGCCTGACTCTCCTGTGCTGCTGCCTCCCTGCCTGGTTCTGCACCCTCATTTGGGGCACTCCCCGAGCCCCACACCAGCAGCAGGGTGAAACTGCTGCGAGGGACAGAACACAAGGGACAACCTGCAAGCCTGGAGTTGGGATCTGCACAAGATCTCACACCCTTCAGCCTGCAGCTCCCGTGTAAAATGCTCAGCTCAGCCAGCTCCTGCACTCTGCTGCCTTTAATGTTTAACACAGCAGCTCCTTCCTGACAAATGATGAGCATTTGCTCTGAGTTTTTAAGGAGCAAATCAGAACTCCCAGCTCAGGAAGTCACCCGACAGCTGGGATCAAAGGGAAATCAGCTCCTTTCCATTTATAGCCACCTGTGCCAGGCCCACACCTGATGTGGAACAAACACAGTGTTTAATCAAAGGGGACACGGCTCCAACACAGGCTCAGCTGAGCTACACCAGCTCTGACAGGCTCCAGGAGGGAACTGGGGACACAGGAACCACACACACACTGCCTCTGGGATGCCTGGGTGCCTGAGGGTGAGAGATACAGCTGAGGGTGTGTGTTCTATTGCCACCTGTCAGAGCTGGGGCAGGTATCTGCTGTTCATTGGGCAGTTTCCTTTATCTCTACCACAACCAATCCTACATCCGGGAAATAATGTTTGTTAGTGGGGGATTAATTACTATCTTCTGTTAATGGGCCATTAATTATTAGTTATATTCTGTCCATGGCCAGTGAGTGTCCCTGTATGCTGATCCAATTCCCCCATCCCATGGGGAGATGCTCTGCCCAGCGCAGGAGCCAAGCATTCCTACCTGGATCCAACCTGAGCTTTGGGACACCAGGGCAGCCTTTGCCCCCTGCATTGCCAGAGGAGCAGCTTTCTGCTGCCCTGCATTGCCAGAGGGAGCCCAGGCCCATCTCCAGCAGCCCTGGAGCTGCAGAGGAAAACTCCCCCCTTGTGCAGGATCCCTGCTCCAGCAGAACCACAGCTGGCACTGCAGGAGGGCTGAGCCCCCCTGGCATGGGGCTGGGACACCACCCTGGCACACAGGGGTTTGCTCCTGTTCTGACTCTGTCACGGTTGTTCTGTACTGCTGCATTTCTATTTTTAATTCCCCTATTAAGGAACTGTTATTCCTGTTGCCATAACTTAGCCTGAGAACCCCTTCATTTCAAAATTACAATAATTTGGAGGGAGGGGGTTTCCATTCCCCGCTCAGGGAGGCCCTGCCCTCCCCAGCAGCCCGGGCCGTACCTGGGCGTGCTTGGCGCGCAGCTTGTTGAGGATGTTGGTGGCGTCGAAGCCGGCGTTGTCGCACAGCTGCCGGGGGATGATCTCCAGGGCCTTGGCGTAGGCGCCGATCAGCAGCTGCTGCTTGCCCGGGATGGTGCGCGAGTAATCCCGCAGGAACTTGGACAGCTCCATCTCGATGGCGCCGCCGCCCGCCACCACCGAGTCGTTCTGAGGGAGGGACAGGCACGGCACAGGGGCTGTGAGGGCTCTGCGGCCTGCAGGCTCCTGGCAATAGAGACCTGCCAGCCCCAGCCCTGCCAGCTCATGGCAACGCAGAGACCTGCCAGTCCATGGCAATGCAGAGACCTGCCAGCTCCTGGCAATAGAGACCTGCCAGCCCCAGCCCTGCCAGCTCCTGGCAATGCAGAGACCTGCCAGCCCCAGCCCTGCCAGCTCCTGGCAATGCAGAGACCTGCCAGCCCCAGCCCTGCCAGCTCCTGGCAATGCAGAGACCTGCCAGCCCCAGCCCTGCCAGCTCATGGCAACGCAGAGACCTGCCAGCCCATGGCACAGCACAGCCCTGCAGGCTCCTGGCAATGCAGAGACCTGCCAGCCCCAGCCCTGCCAGCTCATGGCAACGCAGAGACCTGCCAGCCCATGGCAATGCAGAGACCTGCCAGCCCCAGACCTGCCAGCCCCAGACCTGCCAGCCCCAGGCACAGCACAGCCCATGGCAATGCACAGCCCACGGCAATGCACAGCCCTGCAGGCTCCTGGCAATGCAGAAACCTGCCAGCCCCAGCCCTGCCAGCCCATGGCAATGCACAGCCCATGGCAATGCAGAGACCTGCCAGCCCCAGCCCTGCCAGCCTGTGACAATGCACAGCACATGGCACAGCACAGGTCTGCAGGTTCCTGGCAATGCAGAAACCTGCCAGCCCCAACCCTGCCAGCCCATGGCAATGCACAGCCCATGGTACAGCACAGCTCTGCAGGCTCCTGGCAATACACAGCCCTGCCAGCCCGTGGCAATGCACAGCCCTGCAGGCTCCTGGCAATGCAGAGACCTGCCAGCCCCAGCCCTGCCAGCTCATGGCAATGCACAGCCCTGCCAGCCCCAGTCCTGGCAGCCCATGGCAATGCAGAGACCTGCCAGTCCCAGCCGACGGCCTGTGGCAATGCACAGCCCATGGCACAGCACGGCCCTGCCAGCTCCTGGCAACGCAGAGAGCTCCCAGCCCTGCCCATGGCAATGCACAGCCCTGCAGGCTCCTAGCAATGCACAGCCCTGCCAGCTCCAGCTCTGCCAGCCCACAGCAATCCATAGCTCTGATTGCTCATGGCAATGCACAGCCCTGCCAGCCCCAGCCCTGCCAGCCCATGGCAATGCACAGCCCTGGCAGTCCATGGCAATCCACAGCCCTGCCATGGCAATGCACAGCCCTGCCAGCCCCAGCCCTGGTGCTGCTGTCCCCAGGACTGTCTGCCAGCAGCAGCAGGGACATGCCAAGAACCTCCAGTGGCAGCTCCAGCAGCTCAGCCCAGCTGTGCACAGGACAAACAGGGGTTTGGGGACACTACACCCAAAGGGAGGGATGGCAGCTCACTCCCAACTCGCGCTAGGGAAGCTTCCTCACTCTCATCAAGTGTCCAAAACTAAAGATATTGGCAGCAGCACCTTGCAGCTCAGTTCTTCTGCTTTTTCAAGAGAAAGATCAGGACGTTCTTTCTAAAAGCAACAGCTCCAAAACTCCTGATGTGCCTCCCTCCAGCCCCCAGGACACGCAGCCCTAGAGCTGCTTTTAACCAGAAACCCTTCCTACAAAAACACATTTTGTGTAACCCAGAGCTTGGCAGGATCACCCAGGATCACACACACATCCAGAGAGGCCTTGGCCTTCCCCTGGTGCCCCCAGGCTGCCCTCAGAGCCACGGGACTGTCATGCCCCCAGGCTGGGCACCAAGAGAGGGGCTCTATGGCCATGGATACACATGTGCCATTAGTCTGCTGTTCCATCTCCTGAAGCTCCACCCAGCACAGACCAATTCCCTTTAGGGTGGAGGATGGAGCACGTGCAGGCAGAACCCAGGCGTGCCTAGAGAGCAGCTGCAAATGCCACCAGGGCCAGGCTGAGCCAGCCAAGGAACTGTACTGGAGTGACTCCAGGGGATGTGCCCCTGTGCAGAGCCTGAGCCAAGCCCTGCTGTGTGTGTGTGTGTGTGTGAGGGGGCCGTGCAGGGCAGGGGCAGGGCAGGCTCACCTTGATGGCCCTCCTGACGATCATGATGGCGTCGTGCAGGGAGCGCTCGGTCTCCTCCATGAACTGCTCGGCGCCCCCGCGCAGGATGATGGTGCACGTCTTGGCCTTGGGGCAGCCCGTGAACAGGTTGTACCTGCCACAGGGAGGGGTGGCCATGGAGAAGCTGCTGCAGTGTGGGACAGAGCCAGCCCTGCAGCCCTGTCCCCATCACAGCCCCAAGGGACCAAGGAGGAGCAGGGCCAGGGAACGCAGAAGTGGAATTCCAGATAATCCAGGGAAATGCGTTCTCTCCTGCTGCCAGGGGCTCACGCTGAACTGGTGCTCCCAGTTTGCACTTGGCAGCAGCACAGAGGGCAGCAGCCAGCCCCAAACAGGACTGGGAGGGCCCCAGGGTACCATCCCCAGCTTCTCCTGCACTGGCAGGGAAGGGTGAAGCTGGAACATCACAGAAGTGCCACAATCACCCCCACAATGTGGTGGTTTTCCATTACAAACGCCACAGTACCACTGCACTTTTCACATGGCACTGCAGAATAAACATGTATTTTAAAAGCTTTTACAAGAGGTAGGACCTCAATGAAATCTTGCTCCTGCCCCCTCCCTCAGCCTCAAAAAGCAGCTTCTGGCTACAACAAAATACACATTTTGTAACAACCTTGTTTTCATCTCAACAGCTTGAGAGATGTTGACCCTGCCAATGCTTTGACCCCAACTTTTGCACCTTCTATTAGAGGGCTTGCACAGCACCACAGGTTTGCAGCTGGTGTTTTTACCTCTCTCCCCCAATCTGGGTCTCCTCAAAGAGCTCACAGCGGCCCAGCACATCATCAGACAGGGCATTGACACTGGTCTGGATGGATCCCCCACAGGCCTGCAGGGAATGGGGACAGACACGGAATTACCACTGCTGACAACCCACACCAACCTCCCAGCAGGCTCCACTCTCCAGGGACAGCCCAGATGTTGAGCTGGTGCAAACCCATGCTGCAGACTCAGGAAAACCCTTCTCCCTCCCTCCCTCCCATCTCATGGACCCAGGCCAACCCTCGACAGCAAAATAAATTTATGCAGCTTCAAGGTGCTGACTCACAGGCTCCAGAGTCCAGGAGATACACAAAGAAAGCTCAGAAAAAACCACTCATGATGGAACAAAGAAGAACAGAGGAAAATAAACCTCTAGAGATGCACTGATCAGATCTTTGTATGTAACACCAGGCTGTCAGGGTGAGAGTGCCCACCCCACGAGGAACAGCCCTGTCCTTTCAAACCCCTGTGAGGAGCAGTGAGAGCAGTTTGGGAATGCCCAGCCTGGGGTGCCAGAACTTTCCAAAGGCTCTCCTCAGGCCAGGGTAGCTCACCATCATGGTCCTCTTGAGATCCTCCTCGGGGACACGGCCGGCACAGAACATGTCCCTGTCAGCGAAGTACTGCGTGGCCACGTCCCCAATGGGCAGCTTGGACAGCACCACCTTGGCTCCTGACTTGTGGATTTTGTCCAGTTTGTCATACAGGATGTTCCACTCTGCATCCACGATGGCCTGGTAATCCTGGAGGAGGACAGGGGACAGGTGTTGCAGTGCCAGGGGGTGCCCCATGGCACGGAGTCACGAGGGCCATGTGCCATGGCACTGCCCAATGGCTGCTGCAGCCCCAGGAGCTCCTGCAGCTCTCCAGGCACTGCTGGATGGATGACCTGGCCCTGCAAGGCCCAAGGCACTCACCCAGAGCTGGTGGCTCAGCACAGCTGGGGCACAGGGACAGCTCACCAAGGTGCCCTGACCCTGCTGTGCTTCCCACTCCCACAGGGCAGCACAGCCCACCAGGTGATTCCAGAAGGGAGGATGGGCAGCAAGCAAACTCACTTATCATGGAAAGGTTTGTGTGGGAAGGGATGTTTTAAGGGTCACCCAGTGCCACCCTCTGCCATGGGCAGGGACACCTTCTACCATCCCATGATGCTCCAAGCCCCATCACCCTGACACTCCCAGCGATGGGGCAGCCACAGCTGCTCTGGGAATTCCAGCCCAGCCCCTGCCCATCCTCCCAGGCAGGAATTCCTTGCCCAGATCCCAGCCCAATCTCCCCTTTCCCAGTGGGAGCCATTCCCTGGGTGCTGTCCCTCTGTCCCTTGTCCCCAGTCCCTCTGCAGCTCTCCTGGAGCCCCTGCAGGCACTCTGAGCATTCCCTGGATTTTCCCCTTCTCCAGGGGAACATTTCCAGCTCTCCCAGAGCAGAGGGGCTTCAGAATCCTGGAATGGTTTGGGTGGGAAGAGACCTTAAATCCCATCCATTTCCACCCCATCCATGGCAGGGACACCTCCCACTGTCCCAGGTGGATCCAACCTGGCCTTGGGCACTGCCAGGGATCCAGGGGCAGCCACAGCAAATCTGGGAATTCCAGCCCAGGCAGGAATTCCTTGCCCAGATCCCAGCCCAATCTCCCCTTTCCCAGTGGGAGCCATTCCCTGGGTGCTGTCCCTCTGTCCCTTGTCCCCAGTCCCTCTGCAGCTCTCCTGGAGCCCCTCCAGGGACTCTGAGCATTCCCTGGATTTTTCCCTTCTCCAGGGGAACATTCCCAGCTCTCCCAGCCTGGCTCCAGCCCTCCCATCTCACCCCTCCCCGGGGATGAGCAGCCCCAGGTGTGTCAGGAGCAGGGAGCAGGCCAGGGCAGCTCTCACCTCCACTGTGTTCACTCTGACCTCGGCGTTGTCCTTCTCAGCCTTGAGCTCCAGCTCCACGTTGAGCAGGGCGATTTTGGGGGACTGGTATTTCTTGGGTTGCATCTCAAAGCCAGCATAGGAGAAGGTTTTCTTAAAGGCAACTCCAGCCACCAGCTGTGAGTCCTGGAACACAGGGATTGGCCTCAGGCTCAGCTCCCAAGGCTTCCTGCACAGGGTTAATAACAACTCCCACAGGACACTCTGCTTCCAGAGGCCTCATTTACAAAGCTTTCCCTGCACTGTCTCCTTTGATTAACCCACTTTTAGAGGAAATAAGCAGCAAGCATTTCTTTCAGCTCACAAAAGCAGCTTCCTCTCTACCCCTCAAAAGTCCACACCAAGAACTCCTCAGACAACCTGAAGATCAAGGAATGGAGCCATCAGTTCTCTCCCTGATCTCTTCCCCATTCCTCCCCTTTGAACTTTTGGATATTTCTCATCCACAGCCCCACTGGGGGCTGCTTTTTGCTCTGGTTTTTGTCTTTCCAAGTTCCACCACCACCTCCTGGATTTTCTGCAGCAGGACAGCCCTGTCCAACACCATTCCCTGGCATGAGCTCCTCAATTTCCTGGGTGAAGAAACCAGGATCTGAGTCTCCCTCTCCACAGGGACTGGCCCACAGCCAGGATCAATCCCTACCACATATCCAGGTGCAGTCCCAGACACAACAGGTTCCCCAGCAGTGAGGCATAAACCACACATCCCAGTGGTTTATGATTCAGCATGAAGCTGAACTAAATCAGCCTCATGAGATCTGCCTTGCATTTTTCCCATCCCCATAATCCTACATGCAACCAGGACTTTCGGATCCAGAAGTAACAAAGACTTCCCACAAAAAAAAAAATTAATTATTTGTGGAGAGATAGATGGAATTTTATCAGTAACAACTTTTGTTGCAGTGAAGAGTGTATTTAACTCAAAAATCAGAAACTCTGCCTATGAAAAAGAAACCCTGCTGAGCTTCCTCCTCACACCCACAGCTTTGTTCCAGTTTGGGAATTCCCCAACAAGCAATGACAAGCCAGGCTGCACATCCTAGAGCCAAGGCACCACCAGAGCTGGATCCCTGTCTCCCACCCTTCAGGAAGGCTCCAGCACTTACTTCCAGAGCTCCTCCTTGCACCTTCTTTATCCCAATCATCTTGAGCTGCAACAAGTCATCCAACATCATCACAGCATCTACAACCATCTTGGAGAAAAACTCCTTGCTCTGGGAGATGAGCTTGGAGCTCAGGGCTGTGGCTGCACACTTCTCCAGAAGACTCCTCTGCTCACTGCAGGAAGGGAAGGGAAGGAAAAACAAAGGTTTGGTCACCTGCCAGATCTTTCACAAGCCCCAAACCCCGTATGTGGCTTTGTTAATCACAGGTTTAGGATGGAAAATATCTTTAAGATCATTCAGTCCAGCACTGCCAAGGCCACCACTGCCCCATGTTCCCAAGTGTCACATCCACAGGGCTGGAAATCCCTGCAGGGATGGGGACACCACCCCTGCCCTGGGCAATCCCAATTCGTGACCTCCCTTTCCATGAGGAAATTCCTGCTGTGCCCACCCTGAGCTCCCCTGGGCCGTTCCCTCTGCTCCTGTCCCTGTTCCCCTCCTGGCAGGAGCTGTGCAGAGCCACAAGGGCCCCCTGAGCCTCCTTTGCTCCAGGCTGAGCCCCTGCCCAGCTCCTCAGGGATTCTGCAGCCCCTGCCCAGCTCCTCAGGGATTCTGCAGCCCCTGCCCAGCTCCTCAGGGATTCTGCAGCCCCTGCCCAGCTCCTCAGGGATTCTGCAGCCCCTGCCCAGCTCCTCAGGGATTCTGCAGCCCCTTCCCAGCTCCTCAGGGATTCTGCAGCCCCTGCCCAGCTCCTCAGGGATTCTGCAGCCCCTGCCCAGCTCCTCAGGGATTCTCCAGCCCCTTCCCAGCTCCTCAGGGATTCTGCAGCCCCTGCCCAGCTCCTCAGGGATTCTGCAGCCCCTTCCCAGCTCCATTCCCTGCCCATGCTCCAGCCCCTCAAGCTCTGTCTTGCCATGAGGGGCCCAAAATTCTCTCTGAGAGGCAAAGATCAGCTCCCTCCTGTCCATGGGGAACACAAGGCACAAATCCCAGACTGACAAATCCCAGTCTCCTTTTTAGAGCTCGAGCATCAGCCAGCACTGACAAAGCTGACTGACTTTCATGTACCTAAAATCAGAAAAGAGCAGGTGCCTTCCCTCACCCCGAGGCAGGAAGATGTTCCTGACACCCTCTGAAGGCAGGGTTCACACTCCCTGAAGTGCTACCTCAGGTAATACATGTGCAGCAGTGGGTGACACAGAGACACCAGAGAGATGGGGATCCAGCTGCCAGGCTCTGTTCCCCATGGGGACCACTCTATTCCCCATCACAGGACCACATTTGGGGGTTTTCTTCCAGCATTTTTTAAGAATTTGGACAACCCATTTTGGTTTATTCAAGATGCTTATGAAGTTGAAATAATTCTAATTAACTGCAGGTATCAGCAAGGTCAAGTGAACAAGAGCTTAAAATCCAGGGAGAAAAGGAACTGCAACACTCTCACCTCAGCTGAAGGGATCACTGCTATGAGCTATCTATCCTGCTGTGTGTGACAGCTAAAAGGGGATCTGATCCTCAGGGAATGCTGAGATCTAACACTGCCACTGACTGCAGCAAGAGCTCCAAGACTCCACTGCTGCAAAAAGAAATCAGGCCACTTATTTTGGTGCCCAGTTTCCTCCACGAGCACTGGGAGACACTGCCCTACATCATCCCTGCAGCCAAGTGGGAGCACAGCACTGCCCCTGCAGGAGCAGGAAATTCCAGGGAACTGGGAATAACCCCAGTGTGGGGCTGCAGGTGCCAGGAGATGCCAGCCAGAGCCACAGAATGCAGGAGCACCCTCACAGCAGTCAGAACACAACCAGGGCACCTCCAAGGGAAACTTACTCTTTATCCTCCTTCTTCACAGAAACAGCAATGTCTTTGATCTTGTTCACAGCCTGGCAAAAAGGCAACAGCTGGATTAATGATTTATGCTCCAACCTCTCTCTTTGTATTTTATCTTTTGTTCTCTGCACCAACGTCACTGAAGCTCCAAGTGTTTAATTATTCCACCCCTGCCAGAGCAGTAATTCCAAGGAATACACCAATATCTGAGGAGTGGGAGGAGGCTCAGAGCTGCTCTGCTGCTTCTGCTTTCAGCAGAGACCCTGGGAATCAAAGGGCTGTTGAGGAGTGAACCTCCAAAAATCAGCTTAATGGGACCAACAGGCTCCAGGAGACACACGGGTTACTAAGGAGCAGCAGAGAACAGGAGGAGCAGGAGAATGGGAAATGAGTTTTGACATTTATTCCTTGGGAGCAAACCCAAAGGAAGACAGAGCACTCCAGAGGCATGGACTGCTAACAGCAGGCCTGGCACAGAGAGGCACTGCTGCTGCCAGGGGGGCAGCAGGAGATGGCTGCTGGCACTCCCCACACATTTTATGAAAAATCCTTTCCTTAGGATTTTTCCTCCTGAGGAGCTGAGAGGCCTCAGGAACAAAATGTAAACATTGATTATCTGCTGCTGTGGAATGCAACAGGTGCATCTGGGATTGGTGTCATGTGATTGTTTCTAATTAATGGCCAATCACAGTCAGCTGGCTCAGACTCTCTGAGACACAAGCCTTTGTTATTATTCTTTCTTTTTCTTAGCCAGCCTTCTAATGAAATCCTTTCTTCTATTCTTTTAGTATAGTTTTAGTATAATATATATCATAAAATAATAAATCAAGCCTTCTGAAACATGGAGTCAGATCCTCATCTCTTCCCTCCTCCTCAGACCCTGGGACCACCATCACACCCAGGCCCGTTCCCAGTGGGCTGTCCCTGGCAGGGTGTTCCTGTCCCTGGCAGGGTGTCCCTGTCCCTGGCAGGGTGTTCCTGGCCCTGGCAGGGTGTCCTGTCAGGGTGTCCCTGTCCCTGGCAGGGTGTCCCTGTCCCTGGCAGGGTGTCCTGGCCCTGGCAGGGTGTCCCTGTCCCTGTCAGGGTGTCCTGTCCCTGTCAGGGTGTCCTGGCCCTGGCAGGGTGTCCCTGTCCCTGGCAGGGTGTCCCTGTCCCTGGCAGGGTGTCCTGTCCCTGGCAGGGTGTCCCTGTCCCCAGGAGCCTGTCCTGTGCCTCACCAGCTGCGTGGCCGTGCGGAAGGCGCGGATGATGATCTGGGGATGGAGCCCCTCCTCCACGTAGGGCTTCACCTGCTTCAGGAACTCTGCTGCCAGCAGGGTCACAGACGTGGTGCCATCACCCACCTGCAGGGACAGGGGACACTGTGTCACCCCCATGCTGTGACACTCACACCATGCCACCCCCACGCTGTGCCACCACCTGAGAGCAGCTGCAAAACCACCCCAGAGCTTCCAGGGAAACCAGAGCTCAGGATTTTCTCTGCTCACAGATTGGTGGCTGAATTCCTCAGTGATTCAGAGTGGTCTGGGTGGGAAGGTGTAGCCATGGTATTTTCAGAAAAATCCTTTCCTTAGGATTTTTTCTCCTGAGAAGCTGAGAGGCCTCAGGAACAAAATGCAAACATTGATTATCTGCTGCTGTGGAATGCCACAGGTGCATCTGGGATTGGTCTCATGTGGTTGTTTCTAATTAATGGCCAATCACAGTCAGCTGGCTCAGAGACACAAACCTTTGTTATTCATTCCTCCTTTTTCTATTCTTAGCCAGCCTTCTGATGAAATCCTTTCTTCTATTCTTTTAGTATAGTTTAAATATAATATATATCATAAAGTAATAAATTAGCCTTCTGAAACATGGAGTCAGATCCTCATCCCTTCCCTCATCCTCAGACCCTGTGAGCACGGGCACAGGAAGGGACCTCAAAGCCCATCCAGTGCCACTCTCTGCCATGGGCAGGGACACCTTTCATCATCCCAGATTGTTCCCAGCCCCAGTGTCCAACCTGGCCTTGGGCACTGCCAGGGATCCAGGGGCAGCCCCAGCAAATCTGGGAATTCCAGCCCAGGCAGGAATTCCTTGCCCAGATCCCAGCCCAATCTCCCCTTTCCCAGTGGGAGCCATTCCCTGGGTGCTGTCCCTCTGTCCCTTGTCCCCAGTCCCTCTGCAGCTCTCCTGGAGCCCCTCCAGGCCCTGCCAGGGGCTCTGAGGATTCCCTGGATTTTCCCCTTCTCCAGCACTCCCAGCTCTCCCAGCCTGGCTGCAGAGCAGGCAGAACGAGCCCCAGCACTCCCAGAGCAATTCCCAGAGCCAGCACTGAGCCAGGGCAGCAGTGGCACTCGGGCTGCCCCCCGTTCACCCCCGGGCACAGCCAGGCTCCCCTCCCATCACCTCAGCATCCTGGGATTTGGCAATGTCCACCAAGGTCTTGGCAGCCGGGTGCACAACGTCCAGCAGCTTCAGGATGGTGGCCCCGTCGTTGGAGATGGTGGCTTTGCCTGGGGTTGTGGAGAAAATAAAGTTAAAGGCAGCTTTACAGCAGCAGGGCAAGCCCTGTCTCTGGGGGCTCTCAGGAGATCCCAGCAGGTTCCTCTGCTCCACTACAACTGAGTCCTGTCAGCCCATTCGTGGAGCAGGTTCAGTGAAGTCAGAGCACAGAACAACTTTCCACACCAACAAAGGTTTGGAATTCATTTCAACAAAGGTTTGGAATTCATTTCCCTCTTCTCAAAGGCCTCCCCAGACAGATAAAATCATATTCTAGCTGGAGACTCTCATGAACAAAGAGCCTAGAAATCATATTAGTTATCACAGGAAAAATTTAAATCTGATTATCCTTTTGAACAAGGATTTATTACAGTTCCTATACATAAAAACTATTTAAAGACAATACTAAGCCTGTTCACTCCACCCTTTAGTAACAAAAATAACGAGTTTGGTGACTGGTGACTTCATACAAGTCTTTTCAGAGTGATGGCAAAGCTCATCTCTTAAATCACACTCCAAAAAAAATGATTAAAAATCAACCCAGGAACATCCACTGACCTCACCCTCAGGCACAACTGCTGAGCAACTCCACAGGTACCGTGAGCCTCATTTAAAAATAGAGATGACCAAAAATACCTGAAGCAAGGTTCACACCTCTCTGCTTCTCTTGTCTGGCACAGATTTACACTGGATGCCTCAGGTTTAGCTTTTCTATTTTTCACATTCTGTGCTGTTTTAGTGTGTGGGTCACATTAGGGGATGGTGAGCTCTGTTTGTCAGAGCTTGGAGACAAAACAATTCCTGCTCCAGCTGGGCACCAAGGACAAATGACCCAAATCTCAGCCCAAGAGTATAAATGTGGGTTAAAGAGAGAAAAACAAGCAGGGTGGGACTGCCTGGGCTAAAGCTGGAATGGGACAATAAACTGCAAGATGCAAATGGAGCAGAACTGATCCAAGGGAGAGACCCAGAGACCCACCCCGTGCCCAGTCGTGCATTTTGGGACCATTTTGGTCCATCTTGGGTTCATCTTGGGACCATTTTGGTCCATCTTGGGTTCATTTTGGGACCATTTTAGTCCATCTTGGGTTCATTTTGGGACCATTCTGGTTCACATTGGGTTGATTTTGGGACCATTTTGGTTCATCTTGGGCTAATTTTGGGACCATTTTGGTTCTTCTTGGGTTCATTTTGGGACCATTTTGGTCCATCTTGGGACCATTTTGGTCCATCTTGGGTTCATTTTGGGACCATTTTGGTTCACCTTGGGTTCATTTTGGGACCATTCTGGTTCACATTGGGTTCATTTTGGTTCATCTTGGGTTCATTTTGGGACCATTCTGGTTCACACTGGGTTCATTTTGGTTCATCTTGGGTTCATTTTGGGACCATTCTGGTTCACACTGGGTTCATTTTGGTTCATCTTGGGTTCATTTTGGGACCATTTTGGTTCACCTTGGGTGCAGCCCTGGCTGGGCTCTTGTGCTGCCCAAGGTAGATCCATTGAGGAGATCCTTTTAATAAATGCCTACTCCATTCTTTAACTCTGTCTGCTCTCTGTCCTAGGGCAGCCTTCAGAAGGCACCACATTCCCCTGACTCTGCATCTCCCCTGGGGAGCAATCAGGGAATCCTCAGGCTGGACTGGCAATCCTCCTGCCTCCTACAGGGGACACTGAGGTGTTATAGTGACACAGAATGACAGTCTCACTCTGCTGTGAGAGTTGAGCCTGGTAGGGTGGTAGGGATTTGGGCTAACCCAGCTGGGTTTGGCTGCCCCAGCTGGGCTCAGTGCTGCCCCAGCTAAGTTTGGCTGCCCCAGCTGGCTCAGGGCTTCCCCAGATGGCCCAGCTGGGTTTGGCTGCCCCAGCCGGGCTCAGTGCTGCCCCAGCTAAGTTTGGCTGCCCCAGCTGGCTCAGTGCTACCCCAGATGGCCCAGCTGGGTTTGGCTGGCACAGATGGCCAGGCCGGGCTCAGTGCTACCCCAGCCAGGTTTGGCTGCCCCAGCTGGCTCAGTGCTGCCCCAGATGCCCCAGCCAGGTTTGGCTGCCCCAGCTGGCTCAGTGCTGCCCCAGATGCCCCAGCCAGGTTTGGCTGCCCCAGCCGGGCTCAGTGCTGCCCCAGATGGCCCAGCTGGGTTTGGCTGCCCCAGCCGGGCTCAGTGCTGCCCCAGCCGGGTTTGGCTGCCCCAGCTGGCTCAGTGCTGCCCCAGCCGGGTTTGGCTGCCCCAGCTGGCACAGCTGAGCTCAGTGCTGCCCCAGCTGGGTTTGGCTGCCCCAGCTGGCTCAGTGCTGCCCCAGCCGGGTTTGGCTGCCCCAGCTGGCACAGCCAGGCCCTGTGCTGCCCAGCACTCAGGCCGTACCCACCGCGGTCATCCACGATGAGCTTGTCCATGCCGCGCGGGCCCAGCGTGGTGCGCACGGCCTCGGCGATCACCTGGCAGGCGTTGATGTTGCTGACCAGCTGCGGGATGCCCTGCGAGGTGTCCGTGCCCTCCTTCAGCAGGATAACCGGTGTTGGCTGCAGGGGAACACAGCACAGCCGTCAGCCCGACCCCAAGGACCCACAGAGAGCTCCTGACAGCACACAAGGCACCAGTGTGCAGGAACAAGGCCAAAAATACAGCCTCGGTGTAATTCCTCTGGCCCACACCACCCTGCTGCTTCCCACTGCTCCTCCACAGCACTGGGAACTCACAACTGCTCCTCCACAGCACTGGGAACTCACAACTGCTCCACCACAACACTGGGAACTCACAACTGCTCCACCATACCACTGGGATCTCACAACTGCTCCACCACAGCACTGGGTCCTCACAACTGCTCCTTCACAGCACTGGGAACTCACAACTGCTCCTCCATAGCACTGGGAACTCACAACTGCTCCACCACAGCACTGGGAATTCACAACTGCTCCTCCACAGGCTCAGGGACACACAGGAACTGTCCCAAAATTTAGGGGGTTCTCTGGAGCAGAACCACTGAGGCTCTGGCCTGGAGGAGACAGAGCATACAGGAATTACAGAGACACTGAGGAACCAAACAAGTCTGGGTGATGGAAGCACCAGAGCAGCTGTGGCTGCCCCTGCATCCCTGGCAGTGCCCAAGGCCAGGCTGGACATTGGTACTTGGAGCACACTGGGGCAGTGAGAGGTGTCCCTGCCATGGCACAGGTGGCACTGGGTGGGATTTAAGGTCCCTTCCAACCCAAACGATCCCATGAGTGCTGCAACCATCTCACAGGCAGAGCTCAAGCAAAGCCCAATCGCTGCCCAAATTTGGGATGCACTGGCTCGGACCAGCTGCCAGCTGGCACAGAGCAGAACTGAACTGTGCTTGGTGCACTGAGGGGGCACAGGCACAAGAGAAGGAGCTACTGCACAGGTTCAGTGATGGGCACAAAGAGCATCCCTGGGCTCTGGAGCATCTCTCCTATGAGGAGCTGGGCCTGCTTAGGGTGCAGAAGGGAAAGCTGAGAAGGATCCCATCAATCCATACAAATCTCTCCAAGGCAGTGCCAATAGGTTGGTGCCAGGCTTTTTGGTGATGCCCAGTAACAGGACATAAATTAAAATACAAGAAGTGAGGTGAACCTCAACGTGAGGAAGAACTTCTTACCATGGAGGGTGACAGAGCCCTGGGACAGCTGCACAGGGAGGGTCCCAGAGACATCCCTAACCCACCTGGGCACGCCCCTGTGCCACCTGCTCCAGGTGACCCTGCCTGGGCAGGGGTAGAGCTGAGTGATCTCCAGCCCTATTCTGTGACCCCTGAAACCCGGAGAGATTCTGTGGAATAAACCGCACAGCTTTCCTCCACACCCAGCAGAGCAGGAATCAGGAATCCCGAGGGAAAAGGACCCGTTATCCCCGGGGAAACCAGGCTGGACACACCTCCCGCATCACGGCGGGGCTGGAGCCGGAGGGGGCTGCGGGAGCAGGGCCGGGCCGGGCCGGGCCGAGGGAAGGCTCCGGAGCGGGATGGAGCTCGGGGCTGCCCGCTCCCGTCCCCTGCAGCCAGCGCAGCCCGGCTCCGGCTCCGGCGGGCGCAGCCGCGGCACTGCCCGGGTACCGCCAGGCCTGCGCCCCGGGGCGGCTCCATCCGCGCGGCCCGGCCCGCCGCGACCCCGCCACAGCCGCTCCCTGGGGCCCGGCGGGAGCGCCCCGGCCCGGGCAGGGCGGCAGGACGCGGGGACAGCGGCGGATGGCGGCGGATGGCGGCGGATGGCGCGGATCACTCACCATCATCGCGGCGGCTGCTCGCTCCCGGCCCCCCACAATGCACCGCGCACGCCCAGAACCTTCCCGGGGGCGGGGCGGGCCGGGGGTGGGAGCACAATGTGGCAGGGAGGGAAGAGGGCGCGCAAAGTACGGAAATGAATGGATCACTATTTGGCAGCGAACGCCGCGGTGACAGCGAGCTGCCCGCGCCGGCTCGCACGTGATTGATGGCGGCGCAGACCAATAGAAAGGAGGGCGCTAAGCTCATCCGCCAATGGGGAGCGCGGGGCGGGCAGATGGGCGGGGCGTGGCGCAGCCATGCTGCTCTGGCTCTGGCTCTGGCTCTGCGTCTGCTGCTGGCCGGCCCGCGGTGAGTGAGGGACGGAGGGAGGCACGGAGCGGGGACAGCGCCCGGGCTCGGTCATCACCACCCGCACCCCGCACCCGGACCGCGCACACACCCCAGGCATCCCGGCCCGGCCGCCTTCCCGCTCGGCGCACCGCGATCCCGGTGTATTTCCCCTCCCGTGTCCGTATCCCGGTATATTTCCCCTGCTGTGTCTGTGTCCTGGTGTATTTCCCCTCCCGTGTCTGTATCCCGGTGTATTTCCCCTCCCGTGCCTGTATCCCGGTGGGTTTCCCCTGCCAGCATCCCGGCCCCATTGCAGTTCCTCTCCTGAACCCCTATCGGGGTACGGGGGCATTTCCCCTCGCTGCGCCCCCAAATCATTGCATTTCTCCTCCCACATCCCAGTCCGGGTGCATTTCACCTCCTACATCCCAATCCGGGTGCATTTCACCTCCTGCACTCTAATCTGGATGCATTTCCCCTCCTGCATCCCCATCCTGGTGCAATTCCCTCGGTGCAGTTCCCCATCCTGGTTGCATTTCCCCACCCAGCACCCCAATCTGGGTGTATTTCCTCTCACTGGGGTCTGAGCCCCTTGGATTTCCCCTCTGATCCAGGTACATTTCCCATCACTGCATCCCAGCTCCACTGCATTTCCTGCTGCATCCTCATCCAAGTGCATTTTCCCTCGGTGCCTTGTGATCCTGGTGCGTTTCCCCTGTGTTCCCCTCGGTCTGGGTACCTATCACCCCTCTCCCCTCCATGGTCCAACAGCATTTTCCCCTTGAGCACCCCAGTCCCTGTGCTTTTCTTGCCCCCATTCCCTCTCAGCCCCTGGGAACTGCCCCATCTGCCCTTGAACACCCCAAAACCTTTGGGGCATTTTAGGTCCTGGGCCAGGATTTGGCATGGCTGGAGGGCCTTTTCTCTCCCCCATGGTTCAGGAGTGACAAGTGGGATTTTTCCCCCTTTTTTCTGGGATTTTCCCTTTAGTTTCCCTTGCCTCAGCTCTGTCCTTTCTCCCCAGGATTACGCATCCATGAGTATTTGTACTTCCAAGTGCTGAGCCCCGGAGACATTCGCTACATCTTCACTGCCACCCCAGCCAAGGATTTTGGTGGCGTGTTTGTAAGTATCAAAAACTGAATTTGCCCCTTTGGGTCCTTCCACCCCAATATTGCTCCTGGGTGAGACTCAGTGATTTGGGGTTTGGATTAAAATGGAGCTCATTGCTCTTCCACAAGCATCCTTGGCCTCAGCAGGATTCCAGAGGCGGGGATTGGCCCTGGGGCTGGCTCTGAGTGTCCCTGAATGTGGGAGCCCAGAATCTCCCCCAGGCAGCCCCCAGAGGGATGAGCAGGGGTGGGGCAGCCCAGGTGGGCAGGGTGGGGAGGGGGAGCAGCTCCATGCCCTGGCTCACCCCTCCTGTCTCCTCGGAGAACACAAGGTACGACCAGATCCACCTGGTGCCCGCGGATCCTCCGGAGGCCTGTGGAGAGCTCAACAATGGGGTCTTCATCCAGGACCAGATCGCCTTGGTGGAGAGGGGGTAGGTCTGGCATCATGGCACCTGCTGGGCAGGGGGGGAGCCCTGGCCACATCTCCCCATCACCTCCAGATTCATCCTGTGGCTCTCCCCACAGAGATAAATCAGGAAAATGCAAGGGTGTTCCTACCCTGCAGAATTGTATCTTGTGGATTTTAGCCTGTGGCAAAGTAGAAAAAATGCTGTGTGGGTTCAGATTGAAAAAGAGTAGGTTTAGATTAGACAGTGGCAAAGAACTCTTCTCTGTGAGTGGTGAGGCCCTGGCACAGGTTGCCCAAAGAAATTCTGGATGCCTCATATCCCTGGAGGTGTCCAAGGCCAGGTTGGACACTGGGCTTGGAGCAGCCTGGGACAGTGGAAGGTCCCTGACAGGGGGTGGAACTGGATGAGCTTTAAGGTCTCTTCCAATCCAAACCACTCCAGGATTTTATTTCATGTTTTTTTAGGAATGTGGGTGGCTTGTACCTAAAATCAGACTCAGAGAAGCAGGGTTTGGAGGAGGTGTGGAATCAGGGAGACAATCCCTAGTTTGGCTGCCTCCAGGCCAGCTCTGGCAGGTGCAGGCTCTGGAGCCACCTGTGGCACCCCAGGTTGGTGCCAGCGTGGTCCCTCTGTGGCACAGGGGCTGCTCGTTCCTGTCCAAGACACGAGTGATCCAGGAGCACGGCGGGCGGGCCGTCATCATCGCCGACAACGCCTACGACAACGACAGCTTCTACATCGAGATGATCCAGGACAGCTCCCGGCGCACGGCCGACATCCCCGCGCTCTTCCTGCTGGGCAGGGACGGGTACGTGACAGGGAGGGACAGCTCTGCCTGCTGAGCAGGGACAGGTACATGCTGGGCTGCTTTCCCGGGGTGGAACAGCTCTTCCTGCTGGGCAGGGATGGATATGTGCCCAGCTGCCTTCCCAGGTGGGACAGCTCACAAACACCTGAGTGACAGCCTTGTCCCACACAGCAGGGAGGTTCAGTTCTGTTAATTTAGGGTGTTCAAGGGGAAGGGGAAAATGCTGCTGGACCATGGAGGGGAGAGGAGTGATAGGCACCCAAAACAAGGGGAACACAGGGGAAACACACCAGGATCACAGATGGGAGGGAAAATGTTACTTGGATGAGGATGCAGCAGGAAATGCAATGTACCTGGATCAGAGGGGAAATCCAAGGGGCTCAGACCCCAGTGAGAGGAAGTGCTAAAATTTAATAATTATCGAGTTGGGTTCAGTCCTGGTTACTGGGCAGAGTTGGAGCTGGGCTGTGGTTTGTGCTGGGGTCTGGCTGCACCCTCCCAGCCCTGGCAGTTCAGGAACAGCTGTCACCCCTCCATCCCCCCAGGTACATGATCAGGCGCTCCCTGGAGCAGCACGGGCTCCCCTGGGCCGTCATCTCCATTCCTGTCAATGTCACCAGCATTCCCACCTACGAGATGATGCAGCCCCCCTGGACCTTCTGGTAGCAGCAGAAGGCTGTGGCGGATCAAGGACTTCCTGGTGCATCCCAGGGTCTTGCCCTAAGGACCAGGTTTGAGGAAAGGATCCCAACATGCTCCAGAGATCCCGCTGGACTCGGCCACAGGGAGATCTTTCTGCTGGCACCGGTGTGTGGCCAAGGGCAAACACCAATGCCAGGGGGAACCTTGAGCCTGGCACCGAGCTGGGACTGCGTGGGAGGGAGGTGAGGGCCCAGAGCACTTCCCTGGATGGAAACGTTTGACCTTGTGCTGCTGATCTGGAGGGATGCAGGACTGGCAGGGATGGGGGGGAGAGCGATACAGGCTTGGTCTGTACTAGCAGGGCTCACCTGATGTCTGTATATTTTTGTCTGAGCTAATGAAGTCTGAGTAAGTTTTAGAGAAAGGGAAGTTTCTCTTTTATTTCTAGCAGTCAGCAGATAAAGGGATAAATCTCATCCTCAATTTTTTTCCTAGTAAAATTCTCCAAGTGCCTCCTGCAGCTGGGGCAGGGCTCAGTCAGAGCCTCATGGGACAGCACAGCCTCCAGCAGGGGTGGGCTGGTCACAAATCCACTTGCACAGGTGTCTGTTCCCTCAGCCCCATGTCCCCACAGGACCAGCCCCTGGCTCACAGCCCTCTCTGCACCCAGCAATACAAAGCACAGGTCCCAGCTGTCACCAGTCTTGGTTTATTAGGAACACTGAAGGGGATGTGGCCCAGGACGGCTGGGGACAAGCAGCAGGAGGCAGGGCTGGCAGTGATGGCAGTGCCACAGGTGTGCCACCCTCAGTCCCACAGTCCACCTGCCACAGACACGGCAGCAGGAACACAGCTCCCCAAAAATCCATGGAGGGAGGAAATAACCCCGGGTGCATCCCTGACCTGCTGCCTCTCTGTCACTTGGAGCCATTGTCCCTCCAGCCCACAGGGACACTGCTGCATGGTGTGGCCTTGACGGTGGCACACGGGATGGATGACAAGGGGACATCCGGGGGGCCATTCTGCACTGGCACATCTCCATGTGGGAACACTGGGTGCAGGGAGCACCCAGCACATGCTGCATCCCCGGGCACATCCTCATCCCACAGCCGGCTGGAGGGAGGGACAGCTCCCTCCCTACAAAACCCAAAATGTCTTCTGGGTTTGGGATGACACCCAGCCCGTGTCAGCTCCTGGCCGTTCTCCATCCCCATGTGCTCCTGCAGTCATTGCCTGGGGCTCTGTGTCACGGGAAGGATGGGCCGAGCTGGGAAGGAGGTGTCTGCAGGGTCAGCTCTGCTCCCCCTGCTGGACTCGAGCTCTGGGCCACCCTCCAAGGCATCCCCTGCGAGATCCTGCTGCCCCTCACTGCTGGCCAAGGCATGGGATGGAGGATACAGAAGGGCCCCAGCTCCAGAGTGTGTAGATAGTGCTAATATAGACATTAAATAGTACCCTCGTGCACAGACACACGGACACACACACACATTTCCCTCATCCCTGCAGGGTGGGAAGGACAAGCTCCTCCACATCCACAGCCTGCACAGACACAGCAGAGCCACCTCACAGGTGACCAGCATGGTGTCCCAGGGGCTGGCTGCATCCCACTCTGCTCCAGCCTCCCCTGCAAGCACCAGCCAGCCCCACCGGGAACTGGGATGTGCTGGAGGGCCACTGGCTCACAGCTTGTCCTGGCAGGGAGGACAAGGACAGCCTGACACACACACACACACACACACACACACACAGGCACAGGGACAACACGGACAGGCGGGAGCAGGGCCTGCCTCCGGCTCCTGGCCTCCCTGCTCCAGCACCTGGGCACGCGGCCCTGCCCAACCCCACAACACAACCCTGCTCTAAATTAAAGCTGCTGCCTCTCGGAGGAGCCTCCAGGCCCTTCCCTTCCCATCCCATCCCTTCCCTCTCCTCTGGCCCGGGGCCAGCATCACACGTCAGTCATCTCATCCTCCAGCTCGGCATCGTCCGTCTCTCCTTCGCCCTCCTCCTCTTCGTCCGACGTCACGTCGGCGTCGTCAGCTTGTGCGAGGCACTTGGGACACGAGCAGGTGAACAGGTAGTTCTCCCTGGCAGGTGGGCAGGCAGGAGACAGAGGCATGGTGTGCACACAGCCACACTCACTCCCACACTGCTGCTGGCCAGGGGTGGGGAAGGGAGCAGCCGGGAAGGGGCTCAGTGTGTCACACCCAGAGGAGTCCCATGGGGTTCCATCCTGCTGGCTCTGGCTCAGGCAGGGTAAAGGTACCCCGGGTGGAGAGGGGGATTTCTCAGCCCCACAGGGGGACAGTGACCCCAGCAGGAACCCCTATCCTTGAGGGACAGATAAGGAAAAGGAAAGATCTGCAAGTGTAAGCCTGCAGAGAGAGGGGGGAACCCAAATCCTACAACACATTACAAGGAGCTCAAAGCACCAGAAGCACCTCATCCTGCACACACCTCCAGCCCTCTGAAGTGCACAGCAGCCTGTGCACAGCCACACCCCAATGCACACACAGCCTGGGGTGGGGATGCTGCCCTCCCTGGTGGATGTTTGGGGTGTCAAGGGGTGTGAGGTCCCCCCAGGTGGCTCCAGGCAGCCCCTACCTGAGTATCTTGTTGCGGCTGTGTCTGCTCCGCTCCCTCTGACAGCAGTCCAAGTAACTGATGCAGATTTCCTGGCAGCAAACAGAAATGGGAGGGGCTCAGAATCATTCCCCATGATCCCAGAGCAGCAGGATTTGCCCCAGTCCCTCTCAGAATCAAGCAGAAACAGGGGGTGTGACAGCCCCTACATGGGATGGGGATTGAATTCCTCTGCCAAGATGATGCAGGACACAGCAGGTTTTGGGGCTGGGGTCCATGGAGGATGTAGGGGACACAGGGATGATGCCAAGGTGTGATGTCACCTCAGGTGCACCCAGGCCCTGCTGTCTCACCTCTCCTGCTTCGATGTCCTCCAGAGCAGTGAGATGCAGGAGGAAGTTGTTTTCTGGGAAGGATGTCTCAGCATTGGGGATGCAGCTGTGGTTACCTACAGGCAATACAACCTCTGCTAAATGCCTGAGTGGCTCCTGGAGCCACATCACATCTGAGTGCATCCAAGGCAGGACTGGCCATTCCACAGCTGGGCAAAGTGCCAGGGAATACTGAGAGCAGTACCCATCCCATCCCACAGATGGCAAGCACAAACCCCTTTCTCCAGAGGAAGAGGTGAGCCAGCCTAGCATGGGACATTTCCCTCCCAGTCCTTGCGTTACTTACAGCAGCTCTGCAGCACGTAGAGCCCTGATCCCTCGCAGTTGAGAAACTCTCCTGACTCTGCAGCACAGAGAGAGGGGTTAGAGCTCTGCATGGTCCCTTCCAGCTCCTCCACACACAAGCACGAATGAATGTCCATCACCACGGAGCACCCACAGCCAGCAGGGCCCGGGTGCTGCAGGGGGATTTCCCAAGAGCCTTTCCCTCCCACTGGGAGGGGATGGAGGACAAAGATTCCCATCCTGGTGCCTGCCCTGTCCCTGCAGCCCCAGGGGCTCACCCTTCTCAATGTCCTTGTAGAGCTGGTCGATGAAGGCGTCCAGCTCCTCCCGCTCCAGCATGGGCAGGTCCAGAGCATCGCACGCGTGCACCCACTGGCTCAGGGAGCTGGGGGAACAGGGACATGGCACAGTGCCACAGGGCTTGGGGAGCAGTGGCACAGTGACACAGTGCCACAGGGCTTGGGGAACAGGGACATGGCACAGTGACACAGGGCTTCAGGAGCAGTGGGACAGTGACACAGTGCCACAGGGCTTGGGGAGCAGTGGCACAGTGACACAGTGCCACAGGGCTTGGGGAGCAGTGGGACAGTGACACAGTGCCACAGGGCTTCAGGGATCAGTGACACAGTGCCACAGTGCCTGGGGAGCAGTGGGACACTGACACAGTGCCACAGGGCTTCAGGAGCAGTGGGACAGTGACACAGGGCTTGGGGAGCAGTGGGACAGTGACACAGTGTCACAGTGCTTGGGGAGCAGTGGGACAGTGACACAGTGCCTGGGCAGGACAGGGACAGTGACACAGTACTGCAGTGCTTGGGGGAACAGGGGACATGTCACAGTGCCACAGGGTTTCAAGGAGCAGTGGGACACTGTCACAGTGCCATGGGGCTTCAGGGAGCAGTGGGACACTGACACAGTGCCACAGGGCTTGGAGAGCAGTGGGACAGTGCTACAGTGCCTGGGGAGCAGTGGGACACTGTCACAGTGCCACAGTGCCACAGAAACAGCAGGACATTTCTACAGTCCCACAATGCTCTCAGCACATGGTGGGATCTTGCAGAGGAGATCCAAGGTGGCTCAGAGCAGCCAAGCTCTGGCAGAGGGATGTGAAAAGGTTGGACACAGCCAAGATGAAGTTTTTTAAGTCTGCCCCATCTCTAAAGCCAGCCAGTCACACTGCACACCTGCACTGCCTGGCAAGGAGCACCCACAAAGCCCCATTACCTGGTTCCTATGCCTTGGCCATTGGTCCCCACGAGGGCAAAGAGGGATCGAAAGCCTTCTGGGGTGAACCACTGCAGAGGGACAGACAAAGGGACTGAGGAACCTGTGGGAGCACCTGGCTCTGCAATGCTTCAGGGAGCTTTGGGGGAAGCAAGGAACCAGCAGAGCCCCTCCTGGGCTGTCTGGGAGGCAGATCCACTCACCCTGCTGAGATATTCATCGTAAAGAGCCTCAGTGAAGAGCAGGCGCAGCAGCTCCAGCTGGCCCTGGCAGGACACAGAGCATGGTCAAGGAGGGGGTGCTGTGGGTGCCAGCCCTGGGGTGAGGCTGAGCCCAGCCCAGGCCAGAGGCTCTGGAAGGGCTCAGGCTCCCAGGCCTGCCCTGCATGGCTGGAGGCTGCTGCCCTCACAGCTGTGAAATCCACCCATTTAGCAGCACAAGCCACCCACTCAGCAGCTAAATATCACACTGTCCCTGCCCACAGCAGGAACATCTCCCCCACAGGAAGGAGCAGCATATCCCATGAAAGCATCACAAGGCCAAAACCCTCCAAGCAACCACTTCCTCACTGTCAGGGCCCTCCCTTTTAGCCTGGAGTTTCCAGTGTTTCCTCTCCCTGCTGTAATGAGGCTTTTGCATCTGTGGGCTCACAGACACAGGCAGGAGAAGGAAGGCTCGAGGATTGAAGAACTGCTGGGTCTTACCTTAAATTTGTCCCCCAGCAGCTTGTGCACAATCTCCTCTTCTTCATTTGCTGTCTTGTTGCAGAACTGGGAGAAGGTCTTGATCCACCACTCCTTGTCTTTAGCCTGACAAAACAATCAAGCAGAGGCATTGCACCAACACCACTTTCCCCCCCAGCCCAGAGAGAGGGAGGATTGTCACAATAAATGCTGAGAAAGCCAGGCCAAGGAAACCTTGGGAATAACATCCACAGTGGGATAACAAAACCACCCACCATACCTGTTTGATGGTGGCGACCATCCTGGCCATCAGCATGATGCTGGAGGTCTCTGGGGGGTAATGCATGTTCCTGTGGGATTACAAAGGAGAAGAGATGAGCAGATCAGGGCTGGCATGGGAATGAAAAGCTGGAGAGAGGCAGAAACAGCTGCCATAGGTGTGGTCAGGCCTGCACTGATCCAGCACACCAAAGTGGTCAGTGCAGCACTGCTGTGTGGGGGTCTAGTGGAGAGAAACCTGCACCCACCTTCCTGCTCCACCCATACAAACAATCCCCCTCTCCTGCTCACTCTGCTGGGGCTTGGGACAAGATTTCAGTCAGGGATGCTGCTTATCCCCTCTGGAACTATTTTTTCTGAAAGCAGGGACAGAAATGGGCCCATGGGATGCTACAATGAGGATCTCCCAGAGGCTGGAGATCTGCAGGAGCACCATAAAACTGCAGGAGTGAGGGATGTGCATAGCTCAGTGCTTTGGAGCTCTTTAGTGGGAGAAAGATAAGGCGTGCTCAGCTGTGTGTCCAAACCCTTGGGCTGCCAACATCACAACACCCAACCAGGAAAAAGAGCTGGGCAGTGTCCCAGGGCCACCCCCACCCTCCAGACACCTTGTGCAGGGATGCACAGCAAGGAGCCAGCCCAGCAGAGCCACCTCTCTTGCCCCAGGCAGGTCAGGCCCTACCTCCATGCCTCCTGCAGCTTGTTGAGGGGGTGTGTGGGGTCATCCCGGGATGGGCCGAGGCACAGGACCTGGTGGTACTGCTCCAGAGCTGCCTGCCTGCACTCTGCACTGCAGTATGTCACCTAGAGCGAGGGGACAGAGCTGGCATTGTGACAGCAGGAAAGGGGCTCCTAGATCTGTGCCCCCTCCCTGACCAGCAGAGCCCTGGCCCTTTGGCCCATGGCACAGAAAGGCAGACAGCACAAGAGCCCAGCTGGATGGGAAGGACTCAAGGATCCCAAGGAGACCACAGTCCCTCCCAGCAGCCCCTCACCTGGCAGCGGGGACACTGCTGGTGCAGGTCCTTCCTGATGCTGCACTGCTCCGGGTGAGGCAGCACCAGGGAGCTCTTCCCCAGCAGGCGCTGGGCGTTCTCCTCCGCCGTCTCCAGAGCCCGCAGGCAGTGATCACAGGCTGGGGGAGACAGGAGGGGTGGGTGAGGGATGGAGGGAGGGATACATGGATGGAGGGATGGATGGATGGATGGATGGATGGATGGATGGATGGATGGATGGATGGATGGATGCCACAGGAAAGCCTTCGGAAAGCAAAGGGACTACAACCCAGGGCAAGGCAACACAACTGGTACCACCACCAGAGAGGAACAAGGGGATGGGGCTTGGAGTAGCCTGGGTTAGGGCAAGGTGTCCCTGCCCATGCTAGTAGTGGAATATGATCTTTAAGGTCCTTTCCAACCCAACCCAACCCATTCCAAGATTCTATGGCGGCACCTGGCACATTCCTCCAGAGCTGATGGAAATCACCATCCCTCAGATGACACCCGAACTTGTCAACAGTTTAGCGCAAAGGCAGAAAAGGCATCAGGACCACCTTTACAGAGGCGCTAAGACAAACCCAAACCCTTCCTTCCCCTGGTACCCCTGTGGCCCCGCGGCCACACCACCGGGACAGGTGACAGGGATGGGGACACGCCACCAGCGCCGGCCGCTCACCTCGGTAGTTGTACAGGGCATTCCAGAGGAACTGCGATGACACCACCGGCCTCTCCACGAAGACTGTTTCCCCTTTGCGGATGTTTCTGGTGGCGAACAAGCCCTTTCCCTGCCGAGGGACAACCGCGGGTCAGGGACGCGCCCGAAGCCGAGTCATACCCGGGAGCTGAGCTGAGGGAATCCCTCCATTCCCTCCATCCCTGCGGGATTTTACTCGCTGTGCCCTCAGGCTGGGCGGGAGGGGAGGGACCCTCACGGAGGGCGCACCGGGGGCTGCTCACCTTGGCGCTGCTGATGAACCGCGCCTCCGCCGCAGCCCCGGCGTGTGGCCCCGCCGCGGCCGCCATCTTCGGGCGGCGACTTCCCCGCCCTGACCCGCCGGGCAGCGCCTCTTCCTCTTCCTCCTCCTCCTCTTCCTCCTCCTCCTCCTCCGCTCCCTGCGCCCCTCAGGGGTCCGCGCTCGCCATCGCCCTCCTCAGCCGCGGGGCGCGGGGCCGGCGGCCATCTTGGCCCCCCTTCCACAGCCCCCGGCCAGCGTCTCAAAACAGCGCCAAAACAGCGCCAAAATAGTGCCAAAACAGCCCAAAATAGTGCCAAAACAGCGCCAAAACAGCCCAGAACGGGGCCGGGGCGCTGCTGCTGCCACCTCAAATGGTACAGGAGTTTGGTGACTCTCCCTAGTCAGTTAACATTATTGAATGGTACAGGAATAGCCGTCACAGCCCTGCCAGGCACAAGTTCCCCCCTCACCTTGAAGTCTCTCCTCGTGGAGAGGGGGCATCGCCCACTGCCCTGCGCACCCAAAACTGGCCCGACTTCCCCTAAAAAAGCCTTCAAAACACGCTACTGTGGCCACTCTGCCTTCGTGCCTCCTGCTTGGCTGCCTGCAAAGCCTTAAAACCCAAGGAAACGCGTGTTTGGTTGTATTTACTAATTCACAGCGCCGCGGCTCAGCCCCGCTCTTCGCTGGCCAGGCGGCGGGAGCGGGGCTGGGATTTCGGGACGATTCCGTGTGCGGGGCTTTGGGCAGTGCTTTGGTGTCACTAGATGTCACTGTCGGCTCGTGGCGGGGACACGACACCGGGTGACAAGGCGGGAGCTGCCACCTCCATGCCCGCGGCAGCAGCTGCAGCTGCAGCATGGCCTCAGGACTGGCCACAGACCCACGGCGTGGCCTCAGGACTGGCCACAGACCCACGGCGTGGCCGCAGGGCTGGCCACTGCTCCGGCCACTCGGCCGGGGGACAAGGGACAAACAGGCTGCCAGGGCCATGTCCCCTGGCCGTGCTGTGGGATCCAGGGCCGGTGGAGCCAGCAGAGGCTGTGCTCCATCACACTGTGCCCATGGCAGGGACCACAAGGACGAGACACAGCTGCTGTCACTCACCATTACATCCTCAGCGATTCATGGAATATTAATGTGGGAAAAGCCCTCTAAAACTAACGACTCCAATGTTCCCTGGCACTGCCAAGTCCACAACTGAGCCATGTCCCTAAGTGCCACATCCACATGGCTTTTAAATCCCTCCAGGGATGGGGTTTCCACCACTGCAGCTGTGCCAGGGATGCACAGCCCTTCCTGTGAATGAATTTTCCCCAACATCCAATATAAACCTCCCCAGTCACAACCTGAGGCCATTTGCTCAGAGATTTCTTCATGGAAAGGGGTGGAATGGGCACTGGGAGGTTTGGAGTCCCCATCCCTGGAGGTGTCCAAGGAAGGGCTGGACAGGGCACTCAGAGCTCTGGGCTGGGGACAAGGTTGGGATCATGCACAGCTTGGACTGGGTGACCTGGGAGAGATTTTCCAGTCTCAGCAATCCTGGGATTCCTCTGCTCCTGTCCCTGTTCCCCTCCTGGCAGGAGCTGTGCAGAGCCACAAGGGCCCCCTGAGCCTCCTTTGCTCCAGGCTGAGCCCCTGCCCAGCTCCTCAGGGATTCTGCAGCCCCTGCCCAGCTCCTCAGGGATTCTGCAGCCCCTGCCCAGCTCCTCAGGGATTGATTCTGCAGCCCCTGCCCAGCTCCTCAGGGATTCTGCAGCCCCTGCCCAGCTCCTCAGGGATTCTGCAGCCCCTGCCCAGCTCCTCAGGGATTCTCCAGCCCCTTCCCAGCTCTGTTCCTGCCCTGGCCATGCCCCTCAGGGTGGTAGAGCAGAAGCTGCAGAGAAGGCTTGGCCACATCCTGCAGACACAAATTCTTGTTCCCCCATACTCACCCGGCATGACTACTGTTACTGAAAATGTAGTTTTATCTCTGCAGGAACCAGCCCAGAGATAGTAACTCCCTTCATCTACTTTGATATGGGGTCATCAATCAATTGAAAAAAAGATCTTTTATATATATTTTGTCCAAAATAGTTTATTAAGAAAAAACCCTTCAAACTCTTTTGAGAAAGATGAAAATATATTTGGTTGTTTTGGGCTTTTTTTGTTACTAATTTCAGTTGAAAATTAAAGTGAGTCCTTGGAAATTTTTCCATCTGTTTTTTGTTTTTACACTCATTCCATCTCTTTTTAGAATTAACTCGATTTTTATCAAGAGACAAAGCGAATAAATAAGTAACACATATTAAGGCAAAAAAAAAAAAGATATTTCTATAAATAACAATGTAAGAGTAAAGTGATATACAGTGTTCTAGGTCAGAAAGAAACAGAATAAATCAGAATAAATTATCCTGAGCTGATTGGCCATGCGGCTGCTGCCCTGGACAGCTGTAGGAAGGCAAGGTGACAGCCTGAGTCCTTAGTCCTGGCCCCACAAAGCCCTCCCTACCCAAAAAATCCAGCTGTTAACCGCATCAGACTGCTCCAGATGTGCTGGGAGCACTCCATGTGCCGACACCTGCAGGGATAATGAGGAGAGAACAGAGCAGCTGCCTGTGTCTGGGCCACAGTGGCACATCTGGCTGCGGGGCAGGGGGTGTCTGCTGCAGCAGCTGAGTGCTGGGGCTGGGTTTTACTGCAGCCTGCAGCCCTGCACCTCGGGCAGCACACACACACACACACACACACACACACACACACACACACACACACACTGCAGCCTGCAGCCCTGCACCTTGGGCAGCACACACACACACACACACACAGACACACACACACACACACAGTGCAGCCTGCAGCCCTGCACCTCGGGCAGCACACACACACACACACACACACACACACACACACACACACACACACACCCTGGGCAAGGACAGCAGTGCCAGGGGACATACACTGCCACACTGCTGGGGCTGGATCCATGGGGAGCCATGGAAAAGGCACAGGTACTGCAAGGCACTGACAGAGGAGGCACTTCTGCTCCAGGGCAGGGGCAGACCCTGCTCCTCGCACCCAGGAGTCTGAGCCTGGCAGCAAAGGGCTTCCCTGTTTGGGTGTTCTGGTTGTGACTGATCTGGACATCAAACATGGCAGTCAAGCTGAGAGGAAGAAGCCATCAGGGAGATTCTCCTCCTTCCCCCTTGGAGCACACAGACACACATGATATGAGTGACCCTGGTTTGAAATGCCCTGTGCTCAGAGCCATCAGAGACAGCATCCCATTGCCCCAGCATCAGAGACTTTGATTGTCACCCCAGCACCAGAGACACCCTCTGATTGTCACCCCCACACCTGAGAAACCAGCAGACTGTCACCCCAACATCAGAATCACCCTCTGATTGTCACCCCAGCATCAGAATCACCCTCTGATTGTCACCCCAGCACCAGGGACACCCTCTGATTGTCATCCGCACACCAGAAAAACCAGCAGATTGTCACTCCAACATCAGAATCTCCCTCTGATTGTCACCCCAGTATCAGTCACTCTGATTGTCACCCCAGCACCACAGACACCCTGATTGTCACCCCAGGCTCTCTGCTGGAAGCTGTTTGTGTGTGCTGGTGCTTCATGAGCAAGCAGGAGGTCACCTGCCATTGAGTGATGATGAAGCCCCAGGAATTACAGCACTTGGCTACCGAACAGCAGCCAAAGAAATTCGGGGGGTTCCTTCCAGCCAGCTGCACTTTAGTCCTGTGGCTCCAGCTCTCAGATCAGTCTCACTTGGACCAGAGCAGCCCAGACACATCCCCAGGCACCAGACACCAGCCCAGTCTCCTGGGCTGTTCAGAGCTCCACGTCCACGGGGTCCTCCTCGTGCTCCTTGCTGTCGGTGGAGTCGGCGCTCGCAGGCTGGATCCCCCCGAACTGAGACAGCTTTGCTGCCTTCTGCTCCATGCTCTGCTTCCTCCACTTGATCCTCCGGTTCTGGAACCACACTTTGACCTGGATGGGAAAGGCACAACAGCTTAATCCAGGAGCCCTTTTCCAATCCATGTGCTTCTGAGGTGGATATCCTCAAAAAGCAGAGTTCCTTAAACTGGGGGTGTGCATTATTCCCTCAGGAAGAGCAGGAGGAGGTGAAACTACAGAGGGCAGAGCAGTGATGGGAAAGGATCAGGGGACAGCAGCTGACTGAGAAGGCTCTGGCCAGGGAAGTGAAGGAGGCAGCTCCCTAAGGAGCCCCTGAACCCATCCCCAGGACTGCAGTTGCCACAGGGCACGATGAGACCCCCAGTAATTATCCATTGTCCCCCAGAACTGGCCTTGTTTTGCTCTCCCTTTTTCCCAGCTGAATTTAGATCCCACTGTGGAAGATCACCTGGCTCCTTCTTTCCACACTAAAGAAGCAGTTTACTGTGGGAGGAACAGGAACTCACAGGGCAGAGCAGGGAAATAATTACATATATCCAGTGTCATGAAAGGACACTTGAAACAGTCTCCAAAGGATCGTGACAATGCAGACACTGCAACCAACCCAGCTTGAACTCTAAAGCACATCAGGGCTGTGCTCCTGAATGCTTTTTATTCCACTTCATGGATTCAGAAATCTCATCCAGGAACCATCCAAACTCCAGGGATGTGTCTCCAATGTCACCTGGCAGCAGGGTGTCCCACAGGTCACTTTGCACCATGTCCTCCTCCTGCCACGCTTCCCAGTGGGAAGGTCAGCACAGAGCAGCAGGACCATCAGCACAGAGCACCCCAGGAGCAGTCCCACAGCTCAGCTCCCCCATCCCTCCCTCACCTGGGTCTCTGTGAGATGCAGGGTTGCAGCCAGGTCCACTCTCTCTGTGCCCACCATGTACTGCTGCTTGAGGAACTCCTGCTCCAGCCGCTCCAGCTGCTCTGGTTTGAACACCGTGCGCACTCTCTTCATCTTGCAGGGCCCCCCCGACCTCCAAGGCCCTGCAGGACCCAGCGGGGTGGTCCCCACACAGTGAGACAACTCCAGACCTGTGAGAAATCAGCAAAAATTGAAGGAGTCTGCACTAAAGGAGCTGGAGAAAGTAGCACCAAACCCAGCGGGGATGTCCCTGCCCTGTCCCTACCCAGATATTCTCATCCAGGCTCCTTTTCCCATGAAAAGCTGGGGTAGAAGAACTTTTGAGGGCCTGTTCTGTGGTTTTACCCTCAGGGTACACCAAGGACAGTCCTGGATATGCGGCCAGACCCAAAGAAATCAACACTCAGTGAGGTGGGCAGGACTTGACCTTTGCCTGCACAGCACCTTTGTAACAGGATAATAAATTGCATACAGAGCTGCAGAACACAAAAATCCCACCTCTGTCTCAAAAACCTCCAAAACACAAATGTTTAAATTTTGGGGGAGTTGCCCCCAGACTGGCCCCTGGTTTTCCCCTTCCCTTGGCACACGGGCTCAGTGTCCAGGATCCAGCTCTCCTGCAGGACCACATCCTGCACCTCTGCTCCCCAGAAAGTTCCCAGGGGTGCTGATGATTTAGCAGGACTAACAAGTGTATCTGACCTGTCTGGTCTCCAGCTGTGGCCTGGGGATAGCCGTGATTAGCATCAATTAACATACAATCCAACACCAGCACTGCCCCGGGCACCTGACTGAGAGCAGGTCTCGCCTTCCCCAGCCCCTCATCCTCCCTGCTCCAGCTGATGTCCCTGCTCACTGCAGGCCAGGTCCTTGAAAATCCTTCCCCAGCCCAGCCCCCGTGACTCCAGGCCCTGGTGATTGCACTGCAGAGCTCCTCCAGGGCTCCCAGCACAGCCTGAAGGGTTTAGGAGCCATAGGAGCCGTGGAGGGCCAGCACTGATGGCACCACGGCTTCCCCAGCACCAGATTCACTTTAACATACCCCGCTAATTCCAACCAGGGGGATTTTCCCTGTGGAAAGCACCGAACAGCACTGGCAGGATCAGAACATTGATGGTGCCCATCTCTGCTGATCCTAAATATTGTGGCAAGCCGGGTTTCTGTAGCTTTTATGGAAATACTGCACATAATGATCCCCATTCACACCTGCTACTTATCTCTCCTTTAGTGACTGATCTTGTCACGTTCTCCAGGCACAAACCTCCACCTTGACCTACTTATTTTCATTAATTGGGTGCAAGTTCTGCGTGTGTTTAAGGATTTGTGGGACGGAGACCTGACAGCTTAACAGCCGTAATTGCACTTTAAACTATTTTCATCATTAAAATCTTTTCACCCATCACTTTTTGTTTCTATTTTAACGCTGGAATAATAGCAAGTGTAATTTCCAACATGAAACGCTGAGTGGAAATCGCTCTGCAAATTGTTTAACTGTGTTTTCATACCTGAATGTTTGATATAATACAAAGATTAACACAATTCTGCAGATGCTGTCTCGTAAAGAAATAATATATTAAATAGTTGTGCTAAGCACTTAATAAAAGATCAGCAAATTATTTTGGTGCCTGAATATTGTAGCATCAGGATCAAATCTGGAGTTCTTTATACACAGGGAAACCTGGCTGCAGGTTTTGCCTGGACAGCAGCAAAATCAGGTTCTGAATGCTAAAAAGGAATATTTCAAGAAAAATACTCTGAATAGAGATATTTTGTTAAAATCACTTGGTCGTTGTCCTTATAAAGTTCCAGTGAAATAGATCCTGACAGATCAGGCAGTATCATTCATCACCACGGTGCAAATTTTACCCACAGATCAACAAAAAACATTTTCCTTAGATAATTCTGCACTAAAAATATGCCATTTTGAGGGCCAAGTGCTGCAAAACACTTGGCAGTCTCACTTCTGTGAGTGATAAATTGCAGGGAAAGCAAAATTAGAGAGGGACGAGGGCAAATTTGAGAGAAGAGAGACCCGCACAGCAGCAGAGGTGAAGAAAATAATTTTTCGAGCGAGACTTCGGGAAATTACAGCAGGTTTTTGATTAAAACCCTGGCACTGAACTTCTCCTTCCTGCTATATGAAAGGAGAAGTAAATGCCAGCGTGTGTAAAGTCACCCGTAAAGTCTCATGGAATCACAGACGGCTTTGGTTTGGAAAGCTCCTTAAAGATCATCCGGTTCCCATTTCCAACACCTTCCACTAGCCCAGGCACTGCAATCCTGGTTTTAGCTCTGCCCTTTACTGTTAAACCTATTCCAAGTTTCTGGTTCCATCTCAAATGCAAACAGTGGGTTTGGATATTCTACACCAGGTTCTGGACTGCGGACTGAATTATGGATTAGTAAAATCCTGCAGCATCTTCAGGAATCAACCACAAGCTCTTTCTTTGTCAAACTGTTCAGAGACATCAGGTGTGTTAGAAACTACCTCGCAAAATAAACAAATAATCAAAAAACCCCACATAAAGGGGTTATTTTTTTGGTCTCGCTATATCGATCACCTACAGAGGGAAAAAAACTCCAAGGAAAGTTTTCCCTCTGCCTCGTCCCTGTCCCGCAGCCCAACGCTTCAGCTCGGGGCCGCTCCAGAGGCTGCAGGGATGAAACCACAGCGGCAGCGGAGGAGCGGGATGCTCTGGGGTGACCCCGACCCCGTTTTTCCCCGCTCGGGTGCCGCCCGGCGCTCCTGTCCCGCATCCCGTCCCTGTGCACGGCATCCGCGCCCGGGGCTCCTGTCCCGCATCCCGTCCCTGTGCGGGGCATCCCCGCCGCTCCGGTCCCACATCCCGTCCCTGTGCGGGGCATCCCAGCCTACCGCTCCGGTCCCGCATCCCGTCCGGGTGTGCGGCATCCCAGCCTACCGCTCCGGTCCCACATCCCGTCCCTGTGCGGGGCATCCCAGCCTACCGCTCCGGTCCCGCATCCCCTCCTGGTGCGGGGCATCCCCACCCGGCTCTTCTGTCCCGCATCCCGTTAGGGTGTGCGGCATCCCCGCCCGGCGCTCCGGTCCCGCATCCCGTCCGGGTGCGCGGCATCCCGGCTCCGCACCCCGGCCCCGCTGCCGCCCACGGAGCCCGCTCACCTGCACCGGGCCAGGGCCAGGGCCAGCCCCACGCTGCGGGCAGCGGCCCCAGCCCCGCTGCTGCGGCCGGGGCCGGTCCTGGTGCGGGTCCCGCCGCGGGCCAGCGCGGGGCCGGCGGCGCGGGGCTCACGGGGGCGGCGGGGCCGCGGCGCGGCGGCTCCCGGGCCAGCAGCGCTTCGATGTGGAACGAGGTCTTGGAGGGCGGCGGCCCGGGCCGGGGGCACGCCGGGGTCTGCAGCATGGCCGGGACGGTGCGGCCGCCGCCGCCCCGGCCGCTTATATGGAGGGCGGGGGCCGGGGACAGCCGTGCTCCTATGCAAAGCGGCGGCGGGGGGGCGGCGGGGGCTGCACACACCCCGCCGGCCGCCAGCAACACCGCTACGGACACCCCTGCTCCCCTACCGACACCGCTACCGACACCCCTGCTTCCCTACCGACACCCCTGCTTCCCTACCGACACCGCTACCGACACCCCTGCTTCCCTCCCAACACCACTACCGACACCCCTGCTTCCCTACCGACACCCCTGCTCCCCTACCGACACCGCTACCGACACCCCTGCTTCCCTCCCAACACCACTACCGACACCCCTGCTTCCCTACCGACACCCCTGCTCCCCTACCGACATCCCTGCTTCCCTCCCAACACCACTACGGACACCCCTGCTCCCCTACCGACACCGCTACCGACACCCCTGCTTCCCTCCCAACACCACTACCGACACCCCTGCTTCCCTACCGACACCCCTGCTCCCCTACCGACATCCCTGCTTCCCTCCCAACACCACTACGGACACCCCTGCTCCCCTACCGACACCGCTACCGACACCCCTGCTTCCCTCCCAACACCACTACCGACACCCCTGCTTCCCTACCGACACCCCTGCTTCCCTACCGACCCCCCTTCTTCCCTACCGACATCCCTGCTTCCTTACCGACACCACTACCGACACCCCTGCTTCCCTACCGACACCCCTGCTCCCCTACCGACACCACTACCGACACCCCTGCTTCCTTACCGACACCACTACCGACACCCCTGCTTCCCTACCGACACCCCTGCTCCCCTACCGACACCACTACCGACACCCCTGCTTCCCTACCGACACCCCTGCTCCCCTACCGACACCCCTGCTCCCCTACCGACACCACTACCGACACCCCTGCTTCCTTACCGACACCACTACCGACACCTCTGCTCCCCTACCGACACCCCTGCTCCCCTACCGACACCACTACCGACACCCCTGCTTCCTTACCGACACCACTACCGACACCCCTGCTTCCTTACCGACACCACTACCGACACCCCTGCTCCCCTACCGACACCCCTGCTTCCTTGCCGACACCCCTGCTCCACTACCGACACCCCTGCTTCCCTCCCAACACCACTACCGACACCCCTGTTTCCCCACCAGCACCCCACCGACGCCCCAGTTTCCACACAGACACCTCTTCCTCCCCACCGACACCCCCATTCAAACCCTCCTTACACTTCAGCACCTCCACGGTGAGCCCTGTTCCCACAGTGACAGCCCCACAGATCCCTGTTCCCACAGTGACAGCCCCACAGATCCTCTGTTCACACAGTGACAGCCCCACAGATCCCTGTTCCCACAGTGACAGCCCCACAGATCCCTGTTCCCACAGTGACAGCCCCACAGATCCCCTGTTCCCACAGACAGCCCCACAGATCCCCTGTTCCCACAGTGACAGCCCCACAGATCCCTGTTCCCACAGACAGCCCCACAGACACCCCACATTCCATGGCAGCACTCCCGCAGACACTGCTCCTTCTGCCCTGACACCCCTCTTTCTGTGCTGTCACCTCCAGTGTCACCTGCCCTGCATCTTCCCCTGCAGTGACCTGCGCTCTTTGCCCACAGACCACCACACTGGCACTCCCTCCTTCCCAAGGATGCCCCATGGATGATGCTTCCTTCCTCATGGACCCCCAAAACAACATCTGTTCCTTCCTCAGACATCCAGAACAGCACCTAACCCCTTCCTGATGGACACCTCACACCAGCACCAACCCCTTCCCCGTGGACGCCCACAGGGACACAAGCAATCCTTCAGTCCCATTCCCAAACAATCCTTCAGTCCCATTCCCAAACATTCCCTCAGTGCCATTCCCAAAGAATCCCTCAGTGCCATTCCCAAAGAATCCCTCAGTGCCATTCCCAAACAATCCTTCAGTCCCATTCCCAAAGAATCCCTCAGTGCCATTCCCAAAGAATCCTTCAGTCCCATTCCCAAAGAATCCCTCAGTGCCATTCCCAAAGAATCCGTCAGTCCCATTCCCAAAGAATCCCTCAGTGCCATTCCCAAAGAATCCGTCAGTCCCATTCCCAAAGAATCCCTCAGTGCCATTCCCAAAGAATCCCTCAGTCCCATTCCCAAACAATCCTTCAGTGCCATTCCCAAGCAATCCCTCAGTGCCATTCCCCAAAAATTGCTCAGTCCCATTCCCAAACATTTCCCTCAGTCACATTCTCAAACAATCCATCAGTGCCAATCCCAAACAATCCATCAGTCCCATTCCCAAACTCCCCCTGAGATCCCCAGGCCTCCCAGGATCCTCCTCAGGGCACCACCTGTGGACCCCAGGCTGTGCCAGCACACCACATTGTGCCCCTGTGCCAAGGGAATGTGTCTGTACCTGCCCAGGTGTGTGGGAATATCTGGGATACAGGACAGGCACCTCAGGAGCTCACACAGGATCCGAGGTGACCGTGCCCTGGGAGTGGAACTGGTGCCATCCCTGTGTGACACCCTTGGAGCTGGGCACAGCCACATGGCTGCTGGGGAGCTGTGGATGGCACAGACACCTCTCCCAGGTGGGATTCCTGCTCAAATCCCACCAAATTCTCACTGGAAATTCACTCTGGTGTGTACAAACACAGAGAAACCCCGGAGTCTCCAGGTTAATAAACACAGAGCAAAAATCCCCTGTGGTTTAATAAGCTGGCATTAGCCATCCCTGCCTGCACAGGGCCATATCCAGTAAATCCTGCCTTAAACAGGCATTCATGCCATTTAAAGTTTCTTTTCCCTGCACAATGCATAGAAATAATTACAAACATCTCTGTATTTTTGAGCATTTCAAAGCAGATGGGAATACACAGGCAGGATTATCCTGCTCATGAGGAAGCACCCTGGGGATGGCTACAAGGATCCTCAGGGAGGAGGATGCCCACAGGAGACAAAAGAGTCCCTGAAGTTTGCCTTTAAAACACGTTTTTTCCTGCCTTCTTAGCATCCTGTCTTCCCCAGCAGCTTCCAAATAAGTGAATAAATACAGCTGCTGCTTTATTGCTCCTTATCCAAACAGGCAGCTCTGATCCTGCTGCCGTGGAGCCACGGCCTTAATTGGAATCACACGTTCAAAGCTGGGAGAGTGCTGAAGCCTCTCCCAAAAAAATCACCTTGGAAAATAAAACATCCTCAGAAATTCACAGCTCCTGGCTTTGCTGGCACAGAGGATGTGTGGGGTTGAACACGGGTGTCATTAGATGAGGTTTGGGGTTATTAAAAGGTTATTAAATCAATTCGTGATTTTTGCTCTTTTTAAGTCCTGGCTGGTGCTGTGATCCCCAGGGAAAGCAATGTCAGAGCTGCTGCAGTTATCAAAGGATCTGTGTTGGAGGTGGGATGGGCGAGCTGCAGGCAGGGCAGGGACACTGATGGATCCCCCTGGCAGGATGGGTGGACAGACGGATGGACAGGGAGCCACTGGGATGGACAGGGAGCCACTGGGATGGACGGGGAGCCACTGGGATGGACAGGGAGGTGCAGCAGGGATGGACAGGGAGACACAGGGATAGACAGGGAGCCACTGGGATGGACGGGGAGCTGCTGAGATGGACAGGGAGACTCTGGGATGGACAGGGAGACTCTGGGATGGACAGGGAACTGAGGGATGGACAGGGAACCACTGGGATGGACAGGGAGCTGCTGGGATGGACAGGGAACTGAGGGATGGACAGGGACCTGCTGGGATGGACAGGGAGCTGCTGGGATGGACAGGGAAACACAGGGATGGACAGGGACCTGCTGGGATGGACAGGGAGACTCTGGAATGGACAGGGAGCTGCAGGAATGGACAGGGAGACTCTGGGATGGACAGGGAGCCACTGGGATGGACAGGGAGCTGCAGCAGGGATGGACAGGGAGCCACTGGGATGGACGGGGAGCTGCTGAGATGGACAGGGAGCTGCTGGGATGGACAGGGAGCCCCTGGGATGGACGGGGAGCTGCAGCAGGGATGGACAGGGAGACACAGGGATAGACAGGGAGCCACTGGGATGGACGGGGAGCTGCTGAGATGGACAGGGAGCCCCTGGGATGGACAGGGAGACTCTGGGATGGACAGGGAGCTGCTGGGATGGACAGGGAGCCCCTGGGATGGACAGGGAGCCCCTGGGATGGATAGGGAACTGAGGGATGGACGGGGAGCTGCTGAGATGGACAGGGAAACACAGGGATGGACAGGGAACTGCACGGATGGTCAGGGAACTGCAGCAGGGATGGCCAGGGAGCCCCTGGGATGGCCAGGGAGCTGCAGGGATGGACAGGGAGCTGCAGGGATGGACAGGGAAACAGAGGGATGGACAGGGAGCCACTGGGATGGACAGGGAGCCACTGGGATGGACAGAGAGCCACTGGGATGGACAGGGAGCTGCAGGGATGGAGGGAGCCCCTGGGATGGACAGGGAGCTGCTGGGATGGACAGGGAGCCCCTGGGGTAGACAGGGAGCCACTGGGATGGACCGAGGGATGCACCAGCAGCCACAGCCCAGCTGACTTTTCCCTTCCCTTCCCTCCTGGTGCCCGGCCGCAGCCGGTGCCTAATGACGTGTCCTGTTTCCCATTAGTGCTGTGTGCTCAGCTAATGCATTTTGGTGGGAAAGCTGGAAATTTTCACCCGCTGGTAATGACTTGGGAAATGTAGCACCCAGCAGCCAGGCAGGGCGGGGGGCTCTGGCCGGGACCCCCCACCTCCCCTGCCCACAGCTGCTCCAAGCACCGGCCCCAGACCCTCCAGAGAGGGGACATGAAAGGGTGGGATCTGATCCTCTTTGGTTTTCTGGTGGTGGTTATTTTATTTATTTTATTTTATTCGCTTTATTCTTTTCATTATATTTTATTCCTGTTTTGTTTTTCAAGAGTGTTGAAAATAAAAGGGGAAGGGGGGTGAATGTCTTAGGGGGAATTTCTTAGAGAAGGGGTAAAAAAAATCCCAACAACAAAACAACAACCCAAAAAGCCCCCCAAAAAGCCCCCAGCCCTTTGTAAACATCCCCCCTGAGCAAAGGGAAGGAGGTGAAAAGCATTTCCTGATAACTCCATTAAAGAATGAGGCTGCATTAACATTCCAAGTCCCTGGACAAGAGATGAAAGTGGAGAACTCAGTTCAGCCTCTCCTGCTCCAGATGTTATTATGGGCTCCCTGAAAGGTTTTTTTATTTCTTTTTTTGCAAAGAGACAAAGATGTTGCCTACTTCAAACGGGGCTAATTGATGCTAATGACTATCAGATAGAGGGGGGGCCCTTTTTCCCCCTGCCAAGGGGAAAGAGAGAGCGCATTTTACAATCCCCCCATAGAAAACGCCCCACTCGTCAATCCAGGTTGGTGCTTTAGGGATTTTTGTTCCTCCCTGGCTGCTGCTTTCTCTCCTCCTCCTCCTCATTCCCCCCCTTCCCCGCTTCATCTTTTCTGTCCCCCTTCTTCTGGGCACCCCGCAGCTCTCACTTGTTTGCCCATGAGAAATTTCACACCTCGCCTGTCGGTGAGGAGAGCCCGGCTCCATTTCCATCCCTCTCCCAGCCCCAAAGCCATCCCAGCGGGGCGAGAGGGGCGGCGGAAATTTCCCCAAACGCGCAGCAAGCACACGCGAAAACGTGACGGGGATTATTTGGTGCATCTGTAATCCCGGGCGTGAGCGCTCCTGAGGGCTCCTGCCTGCGGGAAACAGCGCCGGGAGCCGGGAGGGAGCGATCAGATCACCGGGGGGAGCGATCAGATCACCGGGAGGGAGCGATCAATCATCAATCATCGGGGGAAGCGATCAGATCATGGGAGGGAGCGATCAGATCACTGGGAGGGAGCGATCAGATCACCGGGGGGAGCGATCAGATCATCGGGAGGGAGCGATCAATCATCAATCATCGGGGGAAGCGATCAGATCATCGGGGGGAGCGATCAGATCATGGGAGGGAGCGATCAGATCACCGGGGGGAGCGATCAGATCATCGGGGGGAGCGATCAATCATCAATCATCGGGAGGGAGTGATGAGATCGTCGGGGGGAGTGATCAGATCATCGGGGGGAGCGATCAGATCATCGGGAGGGAGCGATCAATCATCAATCATTGGGAGGGAGCGATCAGATCATCGGGAGGGAGCGATCAGACCATTGGGAGCACCCTGCGGTTAGGAGAGGATGGATCCCAGGCTCCCTGCAATTAGGAAAACAGGATGGATCCCCAGTTCCTGGTGCCCCTGCAGTCAGGGAAGGATGGATCCCGTGTTCCTGGTGCTCCTGCAATTAGGAGAGGTTGGATCCCAGGCTCCTTGCAGTCAGGGAGAGAGGAGGGATCCCAGGATCCTTACAGTAAGGAAGAGAGGAGGGATCCCAGGCTCCTGGTACCCCTGCAATCAGGGGAGGGTGGATCCCAGATTCCCTGTGCTCCTGCAATCAGGAGAGGATGGATCCCAGGCTCCCTGTAGTCAGGGGAGGATGGATCCCAGGTTCCTGGTGCCCCTGCAGTCAGGGAGAGAGGATGGATCCCGGGTACCTTGCAATCAGGAGAGGATGGATCTGTGGCTCCCTGCAATCAGAGGAGGATGGATCCCAGTCTCCCTGCAATCAGGGGAAGATGGATCCCAGGCTTCCTGTGCTCCTGCAGTCAGGGAAGGATGGATCCCAGGCTCCTTGCAGTCAGGGAGAGAGGATGGATCCCAGGATACCTGCAATCAGGGGAGGATGGATCCCAGACTCCCTGTGCTCCTGCAGTCGGGGGAGGATGGATCCCAGGCTCCTTGCAGTCAGGGAGAGAGGAGGGATCCCAGGCTCCCTGCAATCAGAGGAGGATGGATCCCAGGCCCCAGGTGCTGCTGAGGGTGCTCCTGCTCATTGGAATAAATGGCCCAGCACTGCCAACCTGAGGGGGCTGAAATCCTGAGTTCGTGTCTTTTAATGAAAATTGCCTTAAAAATGGGATTCTGAGCACCAGGTTTTGACCTTAGGTCAGATTTTTGCAGAGGTTTCTCCTGTGCTAATCCAAAGTGCCAGTAAATGATAATCCATGAACCAGCAATGGCAAATTAGGAATGTTCTCAGCCCCATGGCTCCTTGAGCTGGTGCTTTGTCCCTTTCCAAACCAGATCCCACTGAATCCTCTAGGAGAGGGGAATGGGGATCCCTCTCTGCAGTGGGAAGAGGAGCACGAGTTCCCTTTGAGGAGGAGAATGGATGTGTTCCTATTCCTCCCCCATAACGCCTAAAAAGATAAATTCCTCTGGCTCACAGCAGCAGCTGTGGGTGCTCTGTGCACCGGGAGCACCTGGAGGTGGGTGCCAAGGAGCCACCCTGCCCCAGCTCTGTGCCCCTGGAGCCACCCTGCCCCAGCTCTGTCCCCCTCAGGCAGGCCCCAGGGAGCTGCAGGGAGCTGCAGACCATGGTGCTGGAGTTCTCTGCTCCTGGTGAACCCTGTCTCTCCCTTTGCAGGAGGATCCAAGTCTCCTTCTGGATCCTCAGCATCTCCCAGGGTCCCACCAACAGCCCCAGACTGGGTGAGGGCAGGAGCAAGGGGAGCCTGGGTTCCAGGTGACAAAGGCAAGGCCACCCCCAAGGACCCTGCCAGAGCGAGGTGCCAGCAGAGCATGGGATGGACAGGACAATTAGGGGACATGCCAGTGTCATAGGTCAGCCCAAAGGTGGCCTGGAGAGGAGTCTCTGCCTGTTCTCTCCATCCTTGTCACCTCATTTTCTCTCCTGCCTGTCAAACCTCCCCAAGATGTCCCAGGCCAGGCTGGACGGGGTTTGGGACAGCGGCACGTGTCCCTGCCATGGCAGGGGTGGAACGAGATGGTCCCCAAGGTCCCTCCAGCCCCAGCCATTCCGTGATTTCCATGCAATGGGAGATTCCCTGCAGTGCCCAAGGCCCGGCTTTGTGCTGGGGGAGGCAGGGGACAGCAGCCCCCAGCCCAGACAGCCAATACACACCCGGGCCGCCCCTCAGACAGCGCTGCCCGGCCTCATTGTCAGGTTAATTTGGGATAATGGCCCGCAAAGCACCTCAGCCCCATCCAGCCTCATTAGCACTTGATAATATCGAGCATCCTGAGGAATTAGGGCTTTCCCCCTCCTCCGCAGCCGGGGCTGATTCATCACCCAGGCACCCGGGCATGTCCAGGCAGGAGCCAGGGGCCGGCCCCGCGTTCTGCCTTTCCCTGGGGAGAAACCCCCGATCCCGGCGGGCTCCTTGCTGCGTGCCGCGCTCCTCGGCGCACATCTGGCCCCATAACTCAGCCAGATGTGCAGTGAGGGAGCGGGACCTGCTGCACCCCCGCCCGCGCCCGGCGGCTCCCCGGGGTCCATTCCCAGCACCCCGTGAGTTGTGGTCGGGCTGGATGCCCTTTAAACGTCTCTTCCAAGCCTGGAATTCCGCGATTCCATGGGGTTCATCCAGCTGAGAGCAAAGGCTGGGAGAACCCCCAAAAATCAATTAATACTCAAAATGCTCCGTGCTCCTCCCGTCTGCACAGCCCCGGAGCCCCTGCTCACGGAGACTGCAATTCCAGGTGTCGAGAGCATCCCAAACCTGCGCATTTAAAGTTAATTGGGAATTATCAACAAACTAAGCATTGAGGCAGCGCTGGGCCGGGCCTGAGTGCGCCATCAGCCCGCTGCTCCCTTCAATTATCTTTTTTTCCCACATTGTTCTCCCCTAATGAGGAGACTAATGACCAAAGGATGGTTCATAAGTGGTTCCCAGACTCTCCTTGCCCAGGGCAAACACCGTCCACAATAGGATCACAAATTGTAGGGAGAAGCCCCGGCTGATCACATCAGAAACGGTGCAGGGATTTATCTCTCGGCCTTAACAATAACAGTATGTTCTTAATCGCCACTCCAAAGGGACAACTGGCGGGGGATCTGCCCGGCCTCATCATTAAAAGCTGGCAGCATCTTTGCTAGCGCTGCCCCTTTGTTCATCTTTCATTATTCCAATGCTGCGGCCCCGTTAATTCCTCTCCATCTTATTAAATCAATAGAGATGGAGCCGGGGGGAGCACGGGGCCGATCCAGGCTCGGATCCGGCTCTGCTCCCGCGGGGTGCGGGGTCACCCCGGGCTCTGCTCCCCCGGCTCCTGCGGGGGGAAACTGAGGCACGGCGGCTGCACAGCCCGAACCGGCCCCAGGACGAGGTTTTAGCGGAGTTGGGGAGCTCAATCTGCCCCCCAGTCCCACACCTCCGTCGGGATCCCCGTGTTCATCCCGCAGCATCAGCGCCCGCTTGTTTAACGACTTAATCCGTTGTTGCAATAAAATCAAACAGATTTTATGCAAAGATGGTGCCAAGGTCACCCAAATTCATTCCACAGCAGCAGGCATCGCTTGATGGAATGATTTATTCAGTTTTTACAATAAAATCACACCAGGCAGGGGGGGGACTGGTGCCAGGTTCCCCCCAGGAAATCCTGGCTCATCCATGCTGGGATGGCAGTGCCAAAGCGACAAGGTTGGTTTTTTTTTTGTTGGTTTTTTTTGTTGGTTTCTTTTTTTTTTTTTTTTTTTTTTTTTTTTTTTTTTTTTTGCCACAAACCGTTTGGAAAGAGGGAGAAGGTGAAATTTCATTTCTTTCTTTCTTTTTTTTTTTTTTTTATTTTTTAATTGTTTACTCTTTTTCATAACAGCTCATTTCACCAGAACTGGTCTAAAGCCAGGATTTTTAAACCTGATGATTTTGGTCACTGCAATGCTCAGTCCACAAAGGGGAATCCTCAGTTTGCCGGTTCCTCTGCTGCATTTCCAGGCAGGCCACTCCAATTCATCCTTATTTTCATGTATCCAGGGGAGTTTAATTTAAAATGTGATGCCTTTGCTCCCTGTGCAAGGCAGCTTGGGGTAAATTCATCCCAGACAGTCTGGAAAATAGGGGCTGTGGTGGGATTTCCTCCCATCGCTCATGATGTCTCTTTTATATTCCCACCGGAGCCGGCCAGAGCCGCCCAGCAGCCTCGGGAAACTCATTTGATGTTTCACTCGGGAATTAGCGGCGAGGCAGAGGCAGGGGAAACGCTCCCTGACCATTTAACGAGATTACACGAGGGGATGGAGCCCGGAGCACGCACGGCCGCCCCCGGCCCGGCTCGGGACGCGCTAATCCCATCCAGGGACCCCCTCCAAAGCGGGAACGGCGCTCGCAGCCCGGGGAGGGACGCGCCAGGTGCCGGCGGAGCCGCCGGGGCACGGCACGGGGGTGCGGGGGTCCCGTCCTGCCAGCACCGACCGCTCCATGCGCACACGGGAGCCATCCCGGCAGGAGCGGGGGCACCCCGAGAGCCTGAGGCTCGGCTCCGCCGGGTTATCCTCTCTGCGATCTCTCCAGCCCAGCCCCATCCCCTTCAGCCAGGCCGTTTGCGCCTCCTCAGCTGCGCCCTGCATTCATCCCAAGCATCCTCCCGTCCCTCTGTCCCGCTGCAATCCCCCGGGGAAACCTCGGGAAAACGCCTCTCCTGGCCAGCCTCACTCACCCCTGGGACCGTGTTCGTGGGGTCTTGGGGTGAGGGAAGGGTCGGGGATCTGACTCCATGCTTCAGAAGCTTGATTTATTGTTTTATGATATATATTACATTAAAACTAGACTAAAAGAATAGAAGAAAAGGCTTCATCAGAAGGCTGGCTAAGAATAGAATGGGAAAGAATGATAACAAAGGTTTGTGGCTCGGACAGAGAGCCCGAGACAGCTCCTTGTGATTGGCCATTAATTAGAAACAACCACATGAGACCAATCCCAGTTCCACCTGTTGCATTCCACAGCAGCAGATAATCAATGTTTACATTTTGTTCCTGAGGCCTCTCAGCTTCTCAGGAGGAAAAATCCCAAGGAAAGGATTTTCCATAGAAGATGTGTGTGACACAGCCCTGCCTGTCCCACTGCACTCCTGCTTATCACGGGGCCGAGAGGAGATTTGCCGGGAAGGGCTCAGCGCTGCATCTTTGGCAGATAACCTTTATCCCCTTAATAAAGCTGCTTAATTCTCACTTCCTTTTAATTATCTGTGGCTGAAAGCCACCTCGGGTTTTGCAGACAGGTGAAAAACCAGCGTCTTTCTGAGAGCCATGGGTGGGGAAGGGGCTGGCAGGGTCTTTGGGATGTGGGGGGATTTGGGCACACAGCTCTTATTCTTTCTTTATTCCAGCTCTTTTATACACGGATTTCTGGGGGATGAGAGGACCAAGGCTGTGCCCCAAGTGGATCGATGCAGCCTGAGACCTTCCCAAGCATCTCTCTCCCTCATTTTCCACAGTGCCAAATCGGTGCCCAGACTTGATCCCAATCCTGGTGCCCCGGTGGAGCTGCCAGGAGCTGAGCTGAGCTGCAGACAGCAGGACTGGAGAGGAAGGAAAGTGCATTCCTACCCCCTGCCCAGGCTGGCAGGGCTCAGCAGGACAGAAAATGATGGGGATGAATCCAGCTTTTCTGCAGGCCTGTGAGAGTCTGTCCAAATTTTCCCTCATCTGCCTCATGATCGTCATTCGGGAACCACTGAAGAGAAGAACCCCCCCCAATCTGAAAATTTGTTTCTCCCCCACCCCCACAATTTCCAATAGAGTTATCATAATAAAAACCTCTGAGTTAGGTAGAGACTTTGAGATCTCCCCAGTGTAACAGGCAGATCCTCGGCTGGACTGGACCAAAGGACTTTGTCTCTACGTTTGGCAGCTCTACCCCCCTTCCTCTCTCTCTTTTCTCTCTCTTTCTCTATCTTTTCCTCTCCCTTAATCTCTCTATCGCATTTTGCTGTGGTCATTCAATAAAGGTGCATTTATTTTATCACTGCAAACCCCCTGTGCTGTGTTGGTTCTTTTTGCACCCTGAGATCAATCCACGAACCCATTTGTGAGGACGGATTGTGACAAGGCCAATAAATCCATCCCACAGAGGGGCAGACCCGGGGCTTGGCTCTCCCCGTCCCCTACTTTGTCCCGCAAGTCCCTTCCCCACCCCAAGGAACCTGCGAACAGGACAGGTCACGGGCTGGCCAGAGGCAGACAAGGACTCAAGGCATTCCGGTGACTCAGCTGTCCCGAGGGGACAGAGCCCTCCCGAGCCCCCAGGGGTTATCACCCCCCACCACAAAAACCCTCCCGCTCAAACCCCGAGGTGCCAGAGGAATGTGATTTAATCCGTCACATACACAAGTACATTTTAAAAATCCCGACCGAGCCCAGCGGTTTTAATTAAATCACTCCCCGCAGCGGGGGCCGAGCCGGGCAGACCCTGCGGGAGCATCCCCGGAGCGGGGCCGGGAGGAGCCGGGTCCGGAGCGCCGCCAGCCCCGGGGGATTAACGGCGTCCCGAGAACAACGAGAGCGCCGCGATCCGCTCAGCCCCCGGCCGGGCGGGGTTGAACAGCCCCGAGAGCCCCCTCGGCTCGGGCCGATTGTAATGAACCGCGGGCAGGCGGGATTAGCGCCGTAAAGCCGCGCCCGGCCCGCGCTCCCGGCAGACGTGGGGACATCGGCGCAGTTTGGGCTCTTTGAGATGTGCCGCTAATCCAGCGAGGGCCGGACAAAGGGCAGCGTCCGTCACGGCGTCCCCTCTCCTCGTGCTGTCCCTCTGTCCTTGCACTGTCCATCTCTCCTTGCACTGTCCCTCTGTCCTTGCACTGTCCCTCTGTCCTTGCACTGTCCCTCTGTCCTTGCACCGTCCCCCTGTCCTTGCTCTGTCCTCTCCTTGCACTGTCCCCCTCTCCTTGCACTGTCCCCCTCTCCTTGCACTGTCCCTCTGTCCTTGCACTGTCCCTCTGTCCTTGCACTGTCCCTCTGTCCTTGCTCTGTCCCCTTTTCACACTGTCCTCCTTTCCCTGTATCACCCCCTTGCACTGCCCCTTCCTTCATTGTCCCCTTCTCCCGCAGCGTCCCCGTTTCCCAGCATCATTCCCCTTCTCCCTGCACTCTCCCCTTCTCTCCCCTGTCAGAACTCAGCACATCCCTCAGGGTGTCCAGAGGGGCCAGGACCCTGCCAGGGGTCCCAGCTCCCCAAGGGACACATCCCAGTGCCCCAATTCCCCGAGGGACACATCCCAGTGCCCCAATTCCCCGAGGGACACATCCCAGTGCCCCAGCTCCCCAAGGGACACATCCCAGTGCCCCAGCTCTCTGAGGGACACATCCCAGTGCCCCAGCTCCCCAAGGGACACATCCCAGTGCCCCAGCTCCCTGAGGGACACATCCCAGTGCCCCAGCTCCCCAGGGGACACATCCCAGTGCCCCAGCTCCCCAGGGGACACATCCCAGTGCCCCAGCTCTCTGAGGGACACATCCCAGTGCCCCAGTTCCCCAGGGGACACATCCCAGTGCCCCAGTTCCCCAGGGGACACATCCCAGTGCCCCAGCTCCCTGAGGGACACATCCCAGTGCCCCAGCTCCCCGAGGGACACATCCCAGTGCCCCAGCTCCCCAAGGGACACATCCCAACTCCTCCAACTTGAGGATGAAGGGGGTCCCCATTTGAGGGTATTCCCGCTGGAGATGGGGCTGAGGATCCCTCAGAAGAGACCCCCATGAATGGAGGGATTCCCTGTTCAGAGAGGGGCCAAAGGTCCCCCTTGGACTGCTGGAAGGGGGTCCCCGTTTGGGGGGATCAAAGGTCCCCATTGAGGGGTGTCCCCTGTGTAGGAAGGTCCCCGTTTGGGGGTGTCCCCCTTGGGGAGGAAGGTCCCCATTGAGGGGCGTCACTTAGGGAGGAAGGTCCCTATGGCAGGGTGCCCATGGGGAGGAAGGTCCCCATTTGGGGGTGTCCCCCTGTCCCCCATTGGGATGTCCCCCCATGTCCCCTGTCCCCATATGAGATGCTGTCCCATGTCCCCCTGCCTTTGACTGGGTGTCCCCCCGTGTTCCCTCCCCCCCCATTGGGATGTCCCCCCATGTCCCCCCGTCCCTGGGGGCAGAGACCCCCCCCATGTCCTCCCACAGGGTGACACTGGCCCTGAATTACTCAATGGGACCACACAGGAACCCAGTGTCACCCCAAGGCCACCAAATTCCCGGGGCAGGGACTCGGGGTCCCCCCCTTTGGCCCCCTGAGCTCTGCAGGCCCCCACAGCTGATTTTTGGGGGTCAGCACAGTGAGGGGAGGGGACAGGCCCGGGAATGTGCCGGGGCTCTCCTGCACCCCCAGCTCGGCTGATGGATTCAGGCTGTCATTAGGGGCTGGGATTCCTAAAAACCTCGCGGCTGATCCTAATGAGCTGGGAAAAGTCACACCTCGGCCGCCACAGCCTCCCCGGGGCTCGGGGCTTTATTGGGGAGGAAATGGGGCAGGGGGAGCCGGCCCGGGGCCGCAGCTGCACCACGGCAGCACCACAGCAGCCACAGCAACCACAGCAACCACAGCAACCACGGCAACCACAACAACCACAGCAACCACAGCAACCACAGCAACCACAGCAACCACAGCAACCACAGCAACCACAGCAACCACAGCACCACAGCAGCCACAGCAACCACAGCAGCACCACAGCAACCACAGCAACCACAGCAACCACAGCAGCCACAGCAACCACAGCAACCACAGCAGCCACAGCAACCACAGCACCACAGCAGCCACAGCAACCACAGCAGCACCACAGCAACCACAGCAACCACAGCAACCACAGCAGCCACAACAACCACAGCAACCACAGCAGCCACAGCAACCACAACAACCACAGCAATCACAGCTGCCCCTCGGCCGGCCTTCCCCAGGGATAAACCCCGACTGCTCCAAACTGGGAACAAACCCCGAACTGGGAACAAACCCCAAACTGGGAACAAACCCCAAACTGGGAACAAACTGGGAACAAACCCCGAACTGCTCTGGGCTGGGAATTACCCCAAACTGCTCTGAACTGGGAACAAATCTCGAACTGGGAACAAACCCTGAACAGGGAACAAACCCTGAACAGGGAACAAACCCCAAACTGGGAACAAACCCTGAACAGGGAACAAACCCTGAACAGGGAACAAACCCCAAACTGGGAACAAACCCTGAACTGCTCTAAACTGGGAACAGACCCTAAACGAACTGGGAACAAACCCCGAACTGGGAACAAACCCTGAACTGCTCCAAACTGGGAACAAACCCCAAACTGGGAACAAACCCCAAACTGGGAACAAACCCTGAACTGCTCCAAACTGGGACCAAACCCCGAACTGCTCCAGGCTGGGAATGACCCCAAACTGCTCCAAACTGGGAACAAACCCCGAACAGCTCCGGGCTGTTCCCAGCCCCGAGCATCGCTGGAAAAGCCATCAGGGGCTGTGCCCTGGCCAGGGCAGGCTCTGCTCTGCTCTGCTCTGGGACCCCCAGAGCCGCGGTGTGGGGCACCCCCGGCCGGGGGCTGCAGGGGGAAGCTCCCCAGGGGGGTCTGTACCCCAAAAAATCCAAATGATCCCTAAAATCCCGTGGTTGGCACCGAATTGATTCCCTGGAGCAGCACAGGGACCCCTCCCACCGGCCCTGCCACTGCCCTGGGGCACATAAAGGACCTGGGGAGGGGGCACAGACGAGAGGGGGGCAGATTTGGGGTTACTGGGGGTGCATAAAGGCCCTGGGGAGGGGGCACAGATGGAAGGGGGCAGGTTTGGGGTTACTGGGGGCAGATAAAGGCCCTGGGGAGGGGGCACAGAAGGGAGGGACAGGTTTGGTGTTGCTGAGCCTTAATGAGAGCCTTGTGAAGATAAAAAGGCAGGAGGCCCTTGGTGGGCCCGGCTGTGTTTGGACAGGAGATGTTTTCCCTTTTTTATTCCCTTTTCCTCTCCCCTGTTTGCTGGAGCTCAGCAAACAGCCCTGCAGCCCTCACAGAGCTGGGTGGTCCCAGGATGGGGTGCTCAGGGTCCCCGGGCTGGGTGGGGCACTGGGGGCACCTGTGGGATGGGGATCCAGGTGATGTGGGGCCAGAATGGGGACACTGGGGCCCGGTGGGGTTTGGGGTCCCCGTGCTCTGGGGCTGAGTGGAGTGTCCCAAACTGGTGTTGGGACATGGGGATGGGGTCCCAGCGATGTTTGGGATCCAGGTGAGATGGAGACAGAGGTACCCAGCAGTTTTTGGCTCAGTTCTTTCCTGGGTGGGAGAATCCTGCCCTGGAGAGAGGTGTCAGAAATCTGGGGAGCGCTGCTGTGCAGACAGGGAGCAGGGAGAGCTGGAACTGGGGTCACTGCCCACAAACCCGGGGTGTCCTTGGGATCCAGGAGTGGGATGTGAACCAGGGATGGCTGTGCCTGATTTGGAGGATTAATTACTGAAGGCTCCTGAGCTAATTAGTGACAAAGGTGCTCATTAGCCCTGGGTGGGTGTGCAGGGCAGGGGATGGAGCTCCAGGGTCCCTGGACAGGCTCAGGGTGATCCCAGAGCCCCAGGACCCCCCTGGCTCTGTGTCCATCCCCTGTCCTGCAGTGTCCCTCTGTCCATTGTCCATGTGTCCATGTGTCCCTGTGTCCCTGTGTCCATCCCCTGTCCTGCAGTGTCCCTCTGTCCATTGTCCATGTGTCCCTGTGCCCATGTGTTGATCTGTCCCTCTGTCCATGTGTCCATGTGTCCATCCCCTGTCCTGCACCATCCCTCTGTCCATTGTCCATCTGTCCCTCTGTCCATGTGTTGATCTGTCCCTCTGTCCATGTGTCCATGTGTCCATCCCCTGTCCTGCACCATCCCTCTGTCCATGTGTCCACGTGTCCATGTGTCCATCTGTCCATCTGTCCATCTGTCCATGTGTCCCTCTGTCCCTCTGTCCATGTGTCCATCCGTCCATGTGTCCATCTGTCCATCTGACCATGTGTCCGTCTGTCCACGTGTCCATCCCAGCTCTTGGAGCCTTTCCCCCACAAAACCCCTTCACATCCGAGTGCCAGCTGCACTGTGGGCCCAGGGACACCCCCAGTCTGGGGAAAAAGGGACATTTTCTACCAATTCCACCGAAATTACTGGGAAAAAAAGGGAAGTGTTTGGATACCCACTGCCATCAAGTGGCTGAGCAGGGTCCAGACCTGACCCCCGTCCTTTGTGGGATCATTTTATCCGAGTTCCACACCCGCCCCCAAGAAAATCCTCTCTTTTTCCAGTTATTGAAGGTCTCCCACCTGCATTTGGGATGCAGAGCAAAGCCCTCCTTAAGCATCCTAAGATATGCAGCTCCACTTCTCCTCTCCAAAGACCTGACCCAGCTCCAGGGAGGTTTTCCCAAGCAGGACTGGGATGTGCACAGGTCACCCCGGCTGTCTGAGGCTGGAAATGCAGGAAAAATGAAGGAAAAAAAATATTTTTACACCCTGGTAGATTTGCCTGACTGGAGAAACTCCTTGCACAGGAGATTCTGGAAGTTGGGAGCTCCAACAGAAGAATTTCTGCAAATAATGGCATCCATAGCTGAATGATATGGGATGGAATATACCCCAAATCTCAGACTGGGGGTCCTGCAGCAGAGCTGGGTGCTGGGAGGGGACCCCTGGGACTGGGACAGGTCCCCCCAGGCTGGGTTTGATCACCCCAGGAGTGGGATGGATCCTTCAGGAACTGAGGCAGCAGAACGGGGTGTGTGATGTTCCCTGCACCTGAAGGAAAAATGATGATTTTGGTTTTTTCTCCACAATCTTCCTCATTTCTCTTCTGGGGCTTTTGGAACTGTGGGAGTTCCTGGGGTTCCTGCCCTGCCCTTCCCTTCCCACGCTGCTCTGGTCCTGCTCCCTACCCAGGCACCTTTGGATGCTGATGGTGCCATAGGAGCCGCTTCCAGAAAAAAAAAATCTTTCTTTGGAGTTTCTGGGTTCAACTCCCAAAGACACCTGAAGTGCTGAGCATCTCTGATCCACAGGGATCCAGGGACCCCAGTGAGCAGGGATCCCAGTCAGGGAACATCCCAGTTAGTGACAATCCCAGTCAGGGAACATCCCAGTTAGTGACAATCCCAGTGAGCAGGGATCCCAGTTAGTGACAATCCCAATTAGTGATAATCCCAGTTAGCAGGGATCCCAGTTAAAAAATATTCCAGTTAGCAGGGATCCCAATTAGTGACAATCCCAGCGGGCACAGCTGCAGTCAGCTGCCAGCTCCCATCACCAGCCACCCCAATTAACAGGCTGCTAATTACTGGGGATGCCGGTCAGGGCCGATCCCAGCGAGTGCATCCGGAGACCCCGGGACCGGGATCCCAGAGAATCCCGGCTGGGAGGGGCTGCAGGGCAGGGTCCCAGTGGGGTCCCGGGAATGTCCCAGCTGGATCCCAGTGGGGTCCCGGGAAGGTCCCAGTGAGATCCCAGTTGGATCCCAGTTGGATCCCGGTTGGATCCCAGTGAGGTCCCGGTGAGGCCCCGGGAAGGTCCCGGGCAGGTCCCAGCGGGGTCTCCCTGGAGCCGTTCCCCGCCGTGACCGCCAGAGGGCGATCCCAGACCGCGCTGGGGCCCGGCGGCACCGGGTGGGGACAGAGGGATGGGGACAGGGACAGGGACAGGGACAGGGACAGGGACAGTGACAGGGACAGGGACAGCGACAGGGACAGGGACAGGGACAGGGACAGCGACAGGGACAGGGACATGGGACAGTGACAGGGACAGGGACAGGGACATGGGACAGTGACATGGGACAGGGACATGGGACAGAGGGATGGGGACAGAGGGATGGGGACAGTGACAGAGACAGGGACAGTGACATGGGACAGAGGGATGGAGACAGAGGGATGGGGACAGTGACAGGGACAGTGACATGGGACAGTGACAAGGATAGTGACATGAGACAGAGGGATGGGGAACAGCAGGATGGGACTGAGCCATAGAGAGAGCAGGATGGGACAGTAGGATGGGGACAGTGGGATGGGGACACACCAGAATAGGACACGTCAGAGTGGGACACGCTGGGCTGGCACAGTGGGCTGGGACACACCAGGGTGGGACACCCAGTGCCAGGAGGTTTTTCCCAGGGTGTTTGTCACAGAAGTTTATCCCCATGGACAAAGGGGGTTCTGAGCTGTCCTTTCTCTGTGCTTTGGTGTCACTGACCCACAGGAGCTCTGGCTGAGCCTTTGGGTGTCACTGACCCACAGGAGCTCTGGCTGAGCCTTTGGGTGCCACTGACCCACACGGGCTCTGGCTGAGCCTTTGAGTGCCACTGACCCACAGGAGCTCTGGCTGAGCCTTTGGGTGTCACTGACCCACAGGAGCTCTGGCTGAGCCTTTGGGTGCCACTGACCCACATGGGCTCTGGTTGAGCCTTTGGGTGTCACTGACCCACAGGAGCTCTGGCTGAGCCTTTGGGTGTCACTGACCCACAGGAGCTCTGGCTGAGCCTTTGGGTGCCACTGTCCCACAGGAGCTCAGGCTGAGCCTTTGGGTGCCACTGACCCACAGGAGCTCTGGCTGAGCCTCTGGGTGTCCATGTGGGACATGTCCCCCCCATCCCGAGGCACAGCAGCAATGGGGACCGTGGCAAGGGGGACGTTTGTCCTTCCCGTGCTGATTTTGGCACAGCAGGACCAAACTGCTCCGACTTCCCCCGGGGGTTTGCAGCATCCCCAGGGCCACCAGCCCCTCGGTGTGTCCCCCTCGTGTCACCATCTGCCCCCAGACGTGGGGGGGTCAGCGCCCCTCCATCTGCCAGCGGCAATGTCACCCGCGGTGTCATTGCCAAATCCAGCGGCGCCCGCGGAATTGATGGGGCCGGATTTCCAGCGCGGAGTGTCAACAAGGCTCCGTGGCCTCCCGGGACCCCCTTAATCCCGCACACAATTGCAGTTTGCTGTGCAAACAGCGCGGGGGGGGCTTTGCATGACAAGCGCGTCCTTCGGGGGGTTGCTGGGGCCCGGAGCGGAGCGCGGCATCGCTCGCGGGGATTGAGGCGCTGCGAGCGGCAACCCCGGCTCACCCCGGCCCCGCCGGCACCGGGGCACCGCTGTCCCCACCCTGCATCCATTGATTGACTCCTGGTGATAGCGTTCAAAATCGCATCATCACGGAGTGATTCTATGCGGGGCTTTTTATTAAGAGCTCTGGGAATTGGGGTATTACAACCCAAATCTGATTCTGACCATACATTGGAGGTGAAGGTGTTTTATACTCTATCCTTACATAACTTTCATGTTAATTATTAAACTTACATTGTTTTATTGTATACATAAATTTCAGCTAAACATAGCTCCCGTTAAACTTCCAACATACTTTCTCATGATTCTTCTTATGGTTATATAATAATTATACTTAATTACTAAACAATCATCACATCTAACAATTATATCATTTATCATACTGCTTACTCTGGTGCAGTGATCTGAGAAAACACAAAGCCTGACATTTTAGAGTTCTATCTTTAACATTTTCAGGGCTCCACTATCACTGGGAAGGGTAAGAGCAGCCCGAGATCGATGCTCTGAATCCCGGCCGGAGATCAAATGGAGCCGATTCTCCGTGCGGGATCGCTGGGTAAAGCCCAGAGCGCCGACTGTGCCCCCTGGAAGGGCGGGTGAAGGGGACAGGGGGGCAAGGAGGAGCCCGCAGCCCTCCCCGCTCCGCCAAACAATCAGAATAAAAGCAAATTATTTCTCCCATTTCCCTTCCCGAGATGAGCGATAAAGTGTCCATCCCCAAAAGCGCCTGATAACGCTTTAATTTCACTGCCAGCCCTAAAAATGCCATTTCTACGCAAAGCAGGGCCCGCTCTCCTCCCCGGCCGGCTTTTGATAAATGTTGGGGGATTTTTCCTCCCCTTTTTTTGCCCATTCCCGGTGTGCTCGGCGCGGGGGAAATGCCCCCGGAGCTACGAGCGCCGCACAATGAAGCAAAATCATATTTTAGTCAAAATAGGCAGACGGCGCTCGCAGCCAACTTTCAAATTAGCATTTTGAGGGCAAATATGCAGCAATTTGAGATAATGAGGCCTGATTATTCCATCCAATGAATGTTAAATAGGCAGCGAGGGCGCCCGCGCCTTATCTCCCCCGCTTTCCATTTATGTGACTTTAGTTTAGTTTTAATCGTTTCCCATTTGAACTCTTTATTTGTCTTGGCTCGGGCCCCTTCCCCCACAGCTCCCCTTCGCTCCCTCCCTCCATTCCCGGGCATCCCTGCGCTGCCAGCTGGGAATTCTGCACTGCCTGCCCCTTCCCAATGGATGGGAACGAGTTTTGCTTCTATTCCAAGGAATTGGGGCTGGGGGGGCTTTGGGTGTTGCTGTCAGTCCCGGTCTGTGTGTCTGGGTTTGGGGTGTTTTGATGGTTTGGGAATATTTGCAGGGATGTGCATCCTTGGGAAGGGATGCCATGGAACCGTGGGGGGTTCTGAGTTGGAAGGGAACAAAAAGCTCATCGAGCTCCATGGGCAGGGACAGCCCCCACTGTGTCAGGTGGATCCAGCCTGGCCTTGGGCACTGCCAGGGGTCCAGGGGCAGCCCCAGCAAATCTGGGAATTCCAGCCCAGCCAGGAATTCCTTGCCCAGATCCCAGCCCAATCTCCCCTTTCCCAGTGGGAGCCATTCCCTGGGTGCTGTCCCTCTGTCCCTTGTCCCCAGTCCCTCTGCAGCTCTCCTGGAGCCCCTGCAGGCCCTGCCAGGGGCTCTGAGCTCTGCCTGGAGCCTTCCCTTCTCCAGGGGAACATTCCCAGCTCTGCCAGCCTGGCTCCAGAGCAGAGGGGCTCCAGCCCTGCAGCAGCTCCGGGGCCTCCTCTGGGCTCTCTCCAGCAGCTCCACGTCCTCCTGCTGTTGGCCCAGGGCTGGGGCAGCTCTGCAGGTGGGCTCTCACCTGAGGGAGGGCACAGGGACACCATTCCCACCTTGCCTTTGCCATCAGCCAGGGCTGAGCAGGGGGTTTTGGGTCATTTCCAGCCTCTCCCACCTTCGAGGTGCTGCATTCCCAGCCCTGGCTCTTCCTTCACCCCTTCCCTTCCCTGCAGGGCTGGACCTGGTCTCACTCCCACCCTGACTCTTGGCTCGACCACAGAATGGACCCAAACACCCAACGAGCCCTGGGAATGGGATCTGAGCCCTGGGAACAGGATCCCAGCCTTGGAAATGGGGTTCCAGCATTGGGAATGGATCCCAGCTTTGAGAATAGGGTCTCAGCCCTGGGAATGGGATCCCAGCCTTCCCAAGAAAAGCCCAGCTCAGCATCCCCAATCCCAATCCCAATCTCAATCCCATCCCCAATCCCATCCCCAGTCCCAATCCCATCCCCAATCTCAATCCCATCCCCAATGCCCAATCCCAATCCCATCCCCAATCCCATCTCCAGTCCCAATCCCAATCCCATCCCCAATCTCATCCCCAATCCCAATCCAATGCCCAATCCCAATCCCATCCCCAGTCCCAATCCCATTGTGCAGTTCCCGCTGTTCCTGCAGCACTTTCTTTGTCTCCCATGAAAATCCCATTTCTCTGCAGCCCCAACAAGGAGCTTCTCCCATCCCCAGGGAGGGGCAGCTCCAGGGTGGGCAGCTGCTGCTCCCATTGGGATGGAGAGAGGGATTTTGGACCAAAAGTATGGAAAAAGAGAAAAAAAGTCTACAAGAAGTGTATTGGTGTTGTTTTCCAGCTTCTCCCTGGGATGGGAGCTGGGTTTGTTGGGAGTTCACACCCAGTCCTTTAGGGGAGCATCAGGGTGAGCTGGGGGAGGGAGATTCCATGGAGGAGGAGGAGGAGGAAGAAAAAATTAAGTTAATCAAGAATTGAAGGAAAGGTTAAAGTTGATGGAGAAACTAAAGAAAAATAATTGAATTATTCAAAAATTGAAGGAACGGTTAAAGTTGAAGGAGAAATGAAAGGAAAAAATTAAATTAAAATTGATGGGAAAAAATGAAATTACAGCAGAATTTAAAACCAAAGCAAAAAAATTATGTTGAAACAAAAATGTAATGTGAAGGAAAATTCAAAGCAAAAAAAAAAAAAAAAAGTTGGAGCAAGAATTAAAGGAAAATTTCACTCAGCCCAGGCTCGTTGAGGATGCTGCAAAGGATCCCTGTGTTCCCTTTGATTCCAGAGTGGAATAAAAAATACAGAAATTGATTTAGGGGTAATTAAAAACCCTCCTTATGCATCGAATGCAAGGTGAACGTGAAATCAAAGAGATGAATAAATACGAGATAAATAAACAGGAGCAGGGCAGGGAAAGTGAAGGGAGATGGAAAAAAATCCCAATTATGGAGGTAAAAGATGGGAAGTGGCGGAGAGGAGGAGATGTGCTGAGAGTAGAGATAATCAGAGCATAAAAAACTGGGGAAAAACAATCAAAAGAAAGGAAAATCAAAAGCAGATGCTGAGGAGGGATAAGGGGCGGCCGGGGGAGCGGGAGCAGGCCCTGGACTGGAGGGATAATTGGATTTGAGTTCATCTCGGGGTGATAAGCAGTTCCTGGGGAGGGTTTTATTCCCTATGAAGCAAATTTTAATGGGGGATTTGAATATGGCCAGGGCAGCACGTCCCAACAGGAAAATATGGGATTTTCTGCAGCTCTCGGGTTCGCCTGGGGGCTTTGTGGGGTGAAATGGGGCTCCCCCTGCACGGGGCAGCCTCAGCGCCCTCAGCTGCGTTTGGGGTGAGCGGGGACCCCAAAGGAGGGAAGGGACACGGGAAGGGACACGGGAAGGGACACGGGAAGGGACATGGAAGGGACACGGGAAGGGACACGGGAAGGGACATGGGAAGGGACATGGGAATTATGGAATGATGGGGCTGGAAGGGACCTCAGAGCCTGCTCAGTGTCCCCAAAGGGAAGGGAAGGGACACTGGAAGGGACACGGGAAGGGACACAAGAATCCCAGAATGATGGGGCTGGAAGGGACCTCAGAGCCTGCTTGGTGTCCCCTCTCAGTGTCTCGTCTCAGTGTCCCCTTTCAACGTCCCCACTCAGTGCCCCTGCTCAGTATCCCTACCCAGTATCCCCTTTCGGTGTCCCTGCTTGGTGTCCCCTCCCGCTGTCCCACTCCCCTCTCGGTGTCCCCTCCTGCTGTCCCCCTCCCCTCTCGATGCCCCCTTCACTGTCCCCCTCCCCTCTCGGTGTTCCCTTCAATGTCCCCCTCCCCTCTCACTGTCCTCTCTCTGTGTCCCCCCTCGGTGTCCCCCTCCCCTCTCGGTGTCCCCTCTCACTGTGCTCTCTCTGTGTCACCTCTAGGTGTCCCTGCTCGGTGTCCCCCTCCCCTCTCGGTGCCCCCTTCACTGTCCCCCTCCCCTCTCGGTGTCCCCGCTGGTGTCCCCGCGCTGGAGCGGAACGGGCGCGCCGGGAGCGGTGGCAGCGGTGGCCGATGGCAGCGATAGGGCAGGGCTGGCACGGCCCCGCTGCCCCGGCCGCCCCTTATCGCGGCGGGATCGGGGTCGGGATCGGGATCGCCGCCCCGCCGAGCCCGACCTTGCCCCGGGCACGGAACGGCGGCGGGGCCGGGCTGGGGGTTTAACGGGACATTAGGGACATTCGGGACATTGAGAGGGGACATTAGGGACATTGAGAGGGGACATTGGGATTGCGGCCCGGGCCGGCCTGGGAAACGCTCCCGGGGGAGGGGTGAGCGGTGGGGAGGGGGGCACGGGGCTCAGGACACAGGGGGTCAGCCGTGGGACACCGGGGAGCTGCAGTGGGGACACCAGGGGCCAGCCATGGGGACACCGGGGGGCTGTGGTGGGGACCCTGGGGAGCTGCAGTGGGGACACCAGGGGCCAGCCATGGGGACACCGAGGAGCTGTAGTGGGGACACCGAGGATCAGCCGTGGGGACACTGGGATCCTGCTCCTGGTGCTCCTGGGCACAGCAGAACAGCCCGGGGGGGCTCCAGCAGCGGGGGACACACACAGAGATGTGGGGTGTGCAGGTGTGGGGTGTGGGCACACCTGGGCATGGACACATCTGGGGATGGGCACACCTGGGTATGGACGCATCTGGGAATGGATACAGCTGGGAATGGGCACATCTGGGCATGGGCACAGTTGGGAATGGACACACCTGTGCAGGGGCACATCTGGGCAGGGACACACCTGGGCAGGGGCACACCTGGGCAGGGGCACACCTGGGTAGGGGCACATCTGGGCAGGGACACACCTGGGCAGGGGCACACCTGGGCAGGGGCACACCTGTGCTCGCACTCGTGCTGGTCTGGGGGGCACACAGGCAGAGCCGTGCCGGGGGTGCGGTGCCGGGGGTGCCCCGGGCCATGGCGATGGGTGTGCTGCGGGTGTGGCCGCAGGGGTGTGGCTGTCCCGTGTGTGACCGCCCCGGGTGTGACCGCAGGGGTGTGACTACAGGGGAGTGGCCGCAGGGGTGTGGCTGCAGGGGTGTGGCCGCATCAGGGCTGAGTGTCACCCCGGCCCCGCCCTTGGCCCCGCCCCCTGCACGTGCCCCGAGCCCCGCCCTCTCCAACGGCCAGGTGGGGCGGGGCGGAGCAGTCGGGGGCGGAGTCAATGAGGGTGGGGCAGGGCGAGGGCTGCCGTGGGGCGTGGTTAAGAGTCAGGGGCGGGGCAAGGCTGACCGTGGGGCGTGGTTAAGGGTCAGGGGCGGGACCAGTGTGCAACGGGACCGCCTGGGGCGGGGCTAAAGCCGAGCGGGGCGGAGGCAGAGCGCGCTGTGGGGCGTGGCCAGAGCGGCGCGAGGGCGTGGCCTGCGCCGTTGCGGGCGGGGCCGGCCCGGCCGGTGTCGCTCGCGCTGCGGCAGCGGCGGCTCCGGAGCGGGGCCCGGCCCGGCCCGGCCGCTTCTCCCGGCCCCGCCCGGCCCGGCCATGGCGCTGCTGCGGGCGGCCGCGCTGCCTGCCGAGGGCTGCCCGGCTTGGCTGCCCACTCACGTCCAGGTGACGGTGGTGCGGGCCCGCGGGCTGCGCTGCAAGGGCGGCGGCAAAGGCAAAGCGGGCGGCAGCGACGCGTACACCGTGATCCAGCTGGGCCGCGAGAAGTACAGCACCTCGGTGGCCGAGAAGAGCGGCGGCAGCCCCGAGTGGAGGGAGGAATGCGCCTTCGAGCTGCCCCTCGAGCCCGGGGCCTGCGCCGAGCTGGTGCTCACGGTGATGCACCGGGCGCTCGTGGGCATGGACCGGTTCCTGGGCCAGGCCCTGGTGCCCCTGGAGCCCGCCCGGCAGCGCGGCCGCGAGCCCGACGAGCGGTGAGTGCGGGGCGGCCGCGGGAGCGGGGCCGGGGCTGGGGCTGCACCGGGCGGCTCCGGGTGGGCGTCAGGGAGTCCCAGGGTGGGCACGTGGACCCCCCATGTGCCCGGGGATTGGTGTCCTGGGGTCCTCGCCTGTCCCAGGGTGGTGTCACGGCGTGCCCGAGTACCCCTGGAGGGGCAACGGGGTCATTGTGTGTGCCAGGGTGGGCACATGGAATCCCCCAGTGCTTTGACATGGCTATCACTGTGCCCCAGGGTGGGCACATGGAATCCCCCAGTGCCCTGGCATGGCTGTCACTGTGTCACTGTGCCCCAGGGTGGGCACACGGGCCCCCCCAGTGCCCTGGCATGGCTGTCGCTGTGTCACTGTGCCCCAGGGTGGGCATTGCGGGGTCCCTGTGTCCCCAGGATGGCTGCTGGAGGGGGAAGGGCATCACGGCATCCATGGGCACCCTCGGGACGTGCCACGGGGCTTGGGGTGTGGCGGATCCGGGCGTGCCCGTCTGGGCTTTGCGGGGCTCCCGCTCCATCCGTGGCCGTGCCCGCCGCAGGAAGGGTGGCCCGAGGTGCCCTGGAGAGGGGTCCCCAGGCCGGGCTGGCTGTGTCATCACCCCCAGAAGGGCTCGGGGCATGGCAGGGCCCGGGAAGGATATGCGGGAGGGGTGAGACATCCTGGCTGTGCCAGGAAGGGGACGGGGGTCCCTGCATCCCCCTGGAAGGACCCTGCTGGACCGGGCACAGCATCCATCCCCCGGCCAGGGCACAGCATGGCCCGCGGTCCCCCTGCATCCCCAGGGCTCTGTCCCTCCTGCACCTCGCGGTTTGTCCCCTGGTGGTTTGTCCCGCCAGGTGTCCCCTGGTGGCTGCGGTGGCTTTGCAGCCCTCTCCCGTTGTCACCTGGTTTGTGACGGAAGGTCCCCAGTTTGGGGTGCAGACCCCAACCCCGCGCTGCCCCCAGCACAACGCTGTGCATGGGGGGAATTACCGCTCCTCCTCCCTGCCCAGGAGGGTTTACAACAACCAGAACGTTTTCCAACCTTTGCCCGGCACAGAGGGGCAGGAATGCGGCTGGGATTCGTGCAGGGAAGGAGTTTTGGGGGTGTTGTTCGGGCAGGGCTGGCAGTGCCCCCCGAACCCGGCAGCTGTGCTGGCTCTGTGCCCGGAGCTGCGGCCTCGCACGGAACCTCCCTCGCTCCTTCCCTCCTTCCCTCCTTCCCTCCCTCCTCTCCTTCCCTCCGTCCTTCCTTCCTTCCCTCCATCCCTCCTTCCCTCCTTCCCTCCTCCCTCCCCTCACAGCCACAACAATCAGCAGCAGAACGGGCTGGGGGAGCTTTCCCTGTGGAGCAAAGGCATTTCCCAGCCCCGAGGCTCCCGGCGGGCCCAGCGGGGAGCGTGGGCCGGGGGAGGCGTGAGGAGCCCCGGGGACACGGCTGGCAGCTCCCCCGCGCTTGTTCTGCTTTATTCTGCTTTTCTTAGCAAAACGCCGGAGCTGGGCGGGCTCGGGGGCTGGGCCGGCATTCCTGGGCCTGCTGGAAACGGGGATGTGGGAAAACCCCGTGGTTGGGGAACCCCCGGCCCTGGGGAGGTTTTTGTGGAGCCCACCAAGGCCTGCTCCTGGCCAGGGCCTGCTCCTTGATCCTGGATCCCAAAGGTCCCGTCAGGGGCTGTTAATCCCACGGGAGCAATGTCCAGCCTGTGTCACCCCGTGACACCAACCCTGCAGGCTGGAGAGACCCAGAGGCCTGGAGAAGGTGCCAGGGAGACCTTCCAGCACCTTCCAGGGCCTGAAGAGAAAAAGGTCCCTCCCAATCCAAACCATTCCGGGATTCTGGAGCACCCTCTGCTCTGGGAGAGCTGGGAATGCTCCCCTGGAGAAGGGAAAATTCCAGGGAATCCTCAGAGTCCCTAAAGGGGCTCCAGGAGAGCTGCAGAGGGACTGGGGACAAGGGACAGAGGGACAGCACCCAGGGAATGGCTCCCACTGGGAAAGGGGAGATTGGGCTGGGATCTGGGCAAGGAATTCCTGGCTGGGCTGGAATTCCCAGATTTGCTGTGGCTGCCCCTGGATCCCTGGCAGTGCCCAAGGCCAGGCTGGACACTGGGGCTGGATCCACCTGGGACAGGGGAAGGGATGGACTGGGATGAGCTTTTTGCTCCCTTCCAGCCCAACCCATTCCATGATTCTCTCATTTGCTGTCTGTCTCCCTCCCTTCCTGTAGCTTTGCTTGCATAAGGAAAATTCACTTCCCCTTGAGGCATTCAGGATCACAGAAGGTTTTAAAACTCTGTTTTCACCCGTGGCCCTGAGGATGGGAATGAGCACAGAAAACACGAGGGAAGCTCTCACCCTGTGCCCCTCTGCAGCCTGGAGGGGCCACGCTGGGTTTTGGAGGAGAATCCCAGGGCTGGAGCTTGCCCAGCTGGGTGGGAGAAGGATCATGGGGAGCTCAGGGGGTTCTTTGGGAGCTTCCAGCCGGCTCTGAGGTCTGGAAACAACTTTGTTCGGGAGGAAACTTCGAGTCCCAGATTAGAAAGAGCAAAACAAACAGAGGCTCCCACCCTGGGGCTGGCCCTGCAGGGCCCAGGCAGGGCTGTGCTGGGGAGATAACGGGGCCGTGGGGCTGAGCTCTGCCCTCTGCCAGGGCAGGGGGAGCCTGCTCCAGCACAGCATCCCTTGTCAGCGTGCTGACCTTGCTCTTGTTTCCCTGCAGGTTTTTATTGCACAGGAACTCGAGCAGTGATAATTGTTATCCTTGTTTTGGGCTGCTGGAAAATGTTCCGTCAGGCTTGGACTCTTCCCCGGGAAGGGAGGCTGGGGGTGTTTACAGGCTGCTCAGCCTGGCCCATTTCGGTGCTTTGCCAGGGGAAAATCAACTCCTGGAGTTGCACAAGAGCAGCCTGAGAGCTCTCATGGCCTTTTTGGGTGTCCCAGGGTTTGTCCCACGCTCAGGCAGCCCCGGGGTTCAGGCTTGGCAGGCAAAGCAAGCTCTGAGCATCATTTCCCCCTTTGCATGGAGCCTTTGGGCATGCAGAGAGCCCTGGGCAGGATCTCCTGGTCCTCACCTCCCTCCCTGACCTGATCCTGCAGCTCCTGTGCTGTGCAAAGCCAGGCTGCAGCCCAGGAAAAGAGGGATTTTTGGGAAGTCACAAGGCAGGTGTTGCTTCTGCTTCCCAACATCCAGGAAATGCCCTTGGAGTCCCCGTGGGGCTCATCCTGTGGGGTGGCAGCGAGCCAGGGCCTGTCCCCTGCACACCCAGCCCACCAGCTGAGAACCCTGGAGTGCTTTTGGTTGGAAGGGGCTGCAAAAGTCACCCAGTGCCACCCCTGCCATGGCAGGGACACCTCCCACTGTCCCAGGGGGATCCAAGCCCCAATGTCCAACCTGGCCTTGGGCACTGCCAGGGATCCAGGGGCAGCCACAGCTGGGAATGCTCTGGGAATTCCAGCCCAGACCCTGCCCACCCTCCCTGGGAACAATTCCCAATTCCCAAGATCCCATCCATCCCTTCCCTCTGGCAGTGGCATCCATTCCCTGTGCCCAGCCCTTGTCCCAGTCCCTTTCCAGAGGACTTGGGGACCTTTCCCTTGGCCCAGGGTGAGCAGCAAGGGAGGGGACACTGAGGGGACAGGAGGGAACACCTGCAGGGCTGGGCCCTGGATCTCCCTGCCTGGGAACCCAAAATATCCCTGATTTGCAGGGTGAGGGTGAGGCTGATGGCAGGAGGAAGGTCCAAGGCCCTGGGCTGGCTGAAGGTATCCCTTAGTGGCCATGCCCTGCGCCCTCCCTCCCTGCAGAACCATTTCTATTTGTCCCTGTCCCAAAGGTCTCCCATGGGCATGGGACAGGCTGAAGGTGCAGCAGGGAGCTCCAGGGCTCAGCCCCAGGGTTTGGGGTGTGTGTGTGAGGGTGCAGCAGGAGTCAGGGTTCCTGATCTGCTTTTCCTGCAGTGACTTGCACCTGCTGCCGACAGGGAACTCGTCTGGGGGAGTTGTTTCTGTGCAGAATTAGCTCAGCTCTGACTTCCCCAATGCCCTTCCGTGCTGCACTTCCCTGTTCTGGTTCCCCTTCCTGCCCAGCTGTGGGGCACCTGCTGCTGGGGGGCTCTGGGGGCTGCCAGGGCTGGGCTCTCCTCCCTCCCCCAGCACAGGGCCTCTCCTGTGGCTGCCCAATGCCAGCCCAGCTCCCTGGGGCCACCAGGACCTCTCTGCTCCGTGTGGGCATGGAGGAGCTCCTCAGGGGAAGGAACAGGGAATTCTTGGGGTTGTGGAATGCCATGGAGGCAGAGAGAGCAGAGAAGGAGGTGTGAGCCCCAGCACGGGCAGGAGGCTGGGAGGAGGAGAGGGCTGACCCAGTGATGGGTGCTGCCCCTGTGCTCAGTGTGTCACAGGGGTGAGAAGCTCCCTCAGAGCCAAGGATGGTCCCAAACCCCTGCCAGGACCCCCCACACCAGGCACTTGTCCCTTGCTGGACTGGTGGGACCCATCCTGTCCCCTCCTTGCTGTGCCATTTGCTTCCCTGGCACTGTCCTGGTGTTCCCCCTGGCATGGACCCGCTCCCATCTCCTCCCCAGCCCCTCTGGAGCTGTGTCAGCCCACGCTGGGCCTGTGGGGTGTCCCTCCTTCATTTAATGAAGATCAGGAGATAATTAGCAGTGGAATGGGGCTGTGCCATCTCCCGGGGACCTGCTGCTGCTTTCCATTCCCAGCCTGGCCTTGGCTCCTCGTGCCAGGGGACACTGTCACACCCGGGCTGGAGCTCTGTCTGCTCCCTGGGGAGCTGAGCCCAGGCCAGATCCCTGCAGCTCTGTCCTTGGCACGGCTCTCCTGAGCCTGAGGAGAGAGCTGGCAGTGGGGTGGGGAGGAAATGCTGCTCTGGGCTGGCTTTGGGATGGCAGCCCTGCACCCAGGGGCACACAGAGTGCCCAGCAGGGCTGGCGAGGGGCTGAGGGGAGCTCCTGGCATGCCCTGAGCTGGGATGGTTCGGGCTGAAAATGCAGCTCTGAGGCAGGAAACGCCCTGGAGTGTCGAAATGCTGCAGGGGAGGAGGGGCTGGGCTGCCAAAAACTGGGGCAGGATGCTCTGCTGGGGGGGCAGGGGCACAGCCAGGGCTGGGGTGGCATCTGTGGGGACCAGGGTGGGGGGACACCCATGGTGACCAGGGTGGGGTGGCACCCATGGTGATCAGGGTGGGGGGACACCCGTGGTGACCAGGGTGGGGGGACACCCATGGTGACCAGGGTGGGGTGGCACCCGTAGTGAGCATGGTGAGGTGACACCCATGGTGACCAGGGTGGGATGGCACCCGTGGTGACCAGGGTGGGGGGACACCCATTGTGACCAGGGTGGGATGGCACCCGTGGTGACCAGGGTGTGGTGACATCCGTGGTGATCAGGATGGGGTGATGCCCTTGGTGACCAGGGTGGGATGGCACCCATGGTGATCAGGGTGGGATGGCACCCGTCGTGACCAGGGTGTGGTGACACCCATCGTGACCAGGGTGGGATGGCACCCTTGGTGACCAGGGTGGGGTGACACCCTTGGTGACCAGGGTAGGGTGGCACCCGTGGTGACCAAGGTGAGATGGCACCCGTGGTGATCAGGGTTGGATGGATCTGTGGGGACCAGGGTGGGGTGACACCCTTGGTGACCAGGGTGAGATGGCACCCGTAGTGAGCATGGTGAGGTGACACCTCTGGTGATCAGGGTGGGATGGATCTGTGGGGACCAAGGTGGGGTGACACCCTTGGTGACCAAGGTGGGGGGACACCCATAGTGACCAGGGTGGGGTGGCACCCGTGGTGACCAGAACTGGGATAACACCCTCAGTGACCAGCTGACCCCAGGCAAGCGTTTGCCCTGAGCTGGGAGCCCAAGGCAGAGGCCCCAGGTGCCCCACAGGGTGTAATTTGGGTGTGATTTGGGTGTGATTTGGGTGTAATTTGGGTGTGATTTGGGTGTAATTTGGGTGTAATTTGGGTGTGATTTGGGTATAAATTTGGGTGTAATTTTGGGTGTGTTTTTGGGTGTAATTTTGGGTGTAATTTGGGTGTGATTTTGGGGGTGATTTGGGTGTGATTTTGGGGGTGATTTGGGTGTGATTTTGGGTGTAATGTGGGTGTAATTTGGGTGTAATTTTGGTGTAATTTGGGTGTGATTTGGGTGTAATTTGGGTGTAGTTTTGGATGTAACTTTGGGTGTAATTTGGATGTAAGTTTGGGTGTAATTTTGGGTGTAACTTTGGGTATGATTGTGGGTGTAATTTTGGGTGTAATTTGGGTGTGATTTTAGGTGTAACTTTGAGTGTAATTTTATGTGTAACTTTGGGTGTAATTTTGGATGTAACTTTGGGTGTAATTTGGATGTAACTTTGGGTGTAATTTTGGGTGTGATTTTGGATGTGATTTTGGGTGTAATTTGGGTGTAATTTGGGTGTGATTTGCGTTTAATTTTGGGTGTAATTTGGGTGTGATTTTGGGTGTAATTTTGGGTGTAATTTGGGTGTAATTTGGGTGTAATTTTGGTGTAATTTTGCTCCTACCTACCCAGTGAACCCCATTTCCACCCCGCTGCCATTGCTGGTTTAAGGGTTTTAAGGCCCTTGCTCTGCTCTCCTGCAGGAAAACTCTGCAACTCTGCTTTTCTCATTTTTTAAGATATTTGAGTTGTCTGTTCCCAGCTTAGCTAATCTGGCACATTGGTTCTGCTGTCTTGGTGGCTGAGAGCTCTGGCCCATCACCCTCCATCATCTTCCAGCCCAAAAAGCTGCAGACTCAGGCTTCTCACTGTGTCATGTGGATTTTCAGAGTGCCTCCAGCTGCAGGAAAACCTGCAGCACAAACCTGGGCAAACCCCTCAGTGCTGCTGCTGCAGAGCTGCAGGCCTGGGGCTGCTGAGCTCAGCTGTGCTCTGTGCCTGCTCCAGGACCTGCCTGCTCCTCCTGTGCCCCTAGAGCCCAGTACAGGGTGGGCTCTGCTCCCCCAGACCCTGGTGCAGGGTGGGCTCTGCTCCCCCAGAGCCTGGAGCAGGGTGGGCTCTGCTCTGTGCCCCCAGAGCCCGGTGCAGGGTGGGCTCTGCTCTGCTCCCCCAGAGCCTGGTGCAGGGTGGGCTCTGCTCTGCTCCCCCAGAGCCTGGTGCAGGGTGGGCTCTGCTCTGCTCCCCCAGAGCCTGGTGCAGGGTGGGCTCTGCTCTGCTCCCCCAGAGCCTGGAGCAGGGTGGGCTGTGCTCCCCCAGAGCCTGGTGCAGGGTGGGCTCTGCTCTGCTCCCCCAGAGCCTGGAGCAGGGTGGGCTGTGCTCCCCCAGAGCCTGGTGCAGGGTGGGCTCTGCTCCCCCAGACCCTGGTGCAGGGTGGGCTGTGCTCCCCCAGGCCCTGGTGCAGGGTGGGCTCTGCTCTGCTCCCCCAGAGCCTGGTGCAGGGTGGGCTCTGTGCCCCCAGAGCCTGGAGCAGGGTGGGCTCTGCTCCCCCAGAGCCTGGTGCAGGGTGGGCCCAGAGCCCGGTGCAGGGTGGGCTCTGTGCCCCCAGAGCCTGGTGCAGGGTGGGCTCTGCTCCCCCAGAGCCTGGTGCAGGGTGGGCTCTGCTCCCCTCCTTTGGGGGATGCTCCCTGTGGCTCCTGGAGGAATCTGCTCAGTGCTGGAGGAGCCCAAGGGAAGCTGGCATCCTCTGCAGTGCCAGGTGGGAACGGCCTGTGAGCCCCTCCCTGTGCCTGGCACAGCCTGTGCCAGCCTCAGGTGTGCTCACACCTGCCCTGGAACTCTCCTGCTCCATCAGGGCCTGCCTGGGACGTGGCTTTTGGGAATTCCATGCCTGGAGCAGCACCTGGGGCTCCTCCCCAGCTCTGCGTTCCCGGGGGCTCTTCCCCGAGCAGCCCAGGCAGGATGAGGGAGTGGAGCTCTGCTGGGCTCAGCTTTCCTTCCCTTTTCCTTTCCTCGTCTTTGACTCACTGCTGAGCAGGGGCTGGTGTGGTGGATGAGCAATCCCAGTGTGACCTGTGCCCAGAGTGGCTGCACTCAGTGCCCTAGGCTGTGTGGAGCCCTGGCACTGGTGTCCCTGCCCTGGCATTGGTGTTCCTGCCCTGGCATTGATGTCCCTGCCCTGGCATTGGTGTCCCTGCCCTGGAGTTGATGTCCCTGTGCTGGCATTGGTGTCCCTGTGCTGGCATTGGTGTGCCTGCCCTGGCATTTGTGTCCCTGCCCCAGCACTGGTGTCCCTGCCCTGGCACTGGTGTCCCTGTGCTGGCATTGGTGTCCCTGCCCCAGCATTGGTGTCCCTGCCCTGGGGCTGGTGTCCCTGCCCTGGCACTGGTGTCCCTCCCCTGGGGCTGGTGTCCCTTCCCATTCACTGGTGTCCCTGCCCTGGGGTTGGTGTCCCTGTGCTGGCATTGGTGTCCCTGTACTGCCATTGATGTGCCTGCCCTGGCATTGGTGTCCCTGCCCCAGCATTGGTGTGCCTGCCCTGGCACTGGTGCCCCTTTGGAGAACAGGCATTCCATTTCTCTGGGTGCTTTTTCTGTGTGTTCACCTGCCCTGGTGCCTCTCCCAGCCTGAAGTGGGAAGGATCCACAGCACAGGGTGTCTGTCCTGTGCCCCCCAGATCCACAGCACAGGGTGTCACTCCTGTGCCCCCCGGATCCACAGCACAGGGTGTCTGTCCTGTGTGCCCATGATCCACAGCAGAGGCTGTCTGTCCTGTGCCCCCCAGATCCACAGCACAGGGTGTCTGTCCTGTGCCCCCAGATCCACAGCAGACGGTGTCATTCCTGTGCCCCCAGGATTCTCAGCACAGGGTGTTTCTCCCATGCCCCCGTGCCCTGGAGGGGCTGCCAGGAGCAGCTGCCCCCATGGGCCTGTGCCAGGAGCAGCCCCTGGTGCTCTGCAGTCTCACAGGGCCAGCTCAGGGCTCGTGTTGGTTTCAGTTTGGGCCCTTGTGGGCAGGGTCAGCAGCACTGCCACTGTCACCTTGTCCCTGGGCTGTGTGTCCAGGCAGCTCAGGTCACTGGGTGCCCACTGGGTGCTTATTGGGAGGCAGCTGGGGGACACAAACTGTGGGTGCTGAGCAGATAAATCCAGCTGGGCTGGTCACATCCTGACTCCTGCTGTTGCTGTCTCCAGTCTGTTTTGCAGCTCCTGAAATCTTCCCTCCTTCCCCCTTCCCACCTGTGCTAGAGAAAAGCCTCACATCCCCAAAAAAAGTGATTTGGGATGAAGCTGCTGCCTGTGCTCCCATGCCAGCCCCATCCTGGTGCCTCAGAGCTCTTTTCCATGCGTGGTGATTGTTCTGGTCCCAAAGCTGTGCCCTCCATGCCATCCTCTGACCATGCCAGGCCTTGTCCCATCCCTGGGCACACCAGCAGGGCTGGCTTTCCCCTGCTTTTCAGGCTGTTCCTGCCACTGAGTCCCTCTGGAGTGACACCACCTCTGTTCCTGGCCTGTGGGTGCTGGGATGAGCCCCTTGGCAGTGCCAGTCCATGCTGGGATTTTCTCCCCTGGGTTCCTGGTGTCCCAGAGGAGAACCAGCAGCATGCCCAGGGCTCCCTGCCCCTCACACAGCTCCTGCTGTGCCTGTTGGAGGGGCAGGGCTGGGCTCTGGCTGTGTGAGCAGCTGGGGCTGGTTCCTTGTTTGTGAGCACTTGTGGGAAGGGCATTTGGAGAGATGAACTTCCCACCTCGGCTGCTCCATGCTCAGGGATCAGCCTGTGTTTATTTTCCATCTGTTTATTTTCCATCTGAGCTTTCAGCAGCTCACAGGCATCACCTGCAGCATCAGCCATCCAGAACCAGCCCTGGCAGGGGAAGCTGGGGCAGGAACACACAAACCAGACAGAAAAGCACAGAATTCCCCAGGGCTGCCTTGTTTTCCACCCTGTGCTTCCCCTCCAGGCTGGGGGAGCTTCCTCCTGCCCAGCTGCCTCTCTGCAGGGAAATGTGCCCGTGCTGGGCTCTCAGGGGGCTGTGCCAGCAGGGCCTGGCCTCTGTGTGTCCCCTGGACTGGTGCTCCATGCCCTGCCCTGCTCTGGCACTGTGGCAGCCCAGCTGAATCCCTGATTGAAGGCTGGGGGCTGCCTGCCCAGGCAGGCTGGCCTTGCTGCAGGCATGAATCAGCAGGAAATGCCAGCCTGGAGCAGGCTGGGAGGATGTGCCTGTGTCTGGCTGCAGCTCTGAGCTGGGCAGGGCAGGAGGATTTGTGCTGCTTTAGGTGAGCCTGGCCTGCCCTGACAGTGCTCAGTGCTTTGGGGAGCCTTGGGGGAGCACCTGGAGTGGGGGTGCCCCAGAAATGCTCCAGCTGTGCCTCCTCCCCTGGAGCACCCCTGAACCCCCGGGGTCACCAAGGGACTTCACTGCCCCAGGAGGCTCCTCTGGACTCCTGCTGGCACAGCACTGGCACAGTCTGGGAGGGAAACTGGAGCTCCTGGTGCCCAGGGTGAGCTGGGCAGGGCTGCTGGGGCACAGGAGGCACAGCCCAGCTGGAGCTTGGGGGGGAGTCCTGGGGACCCCAAACAGAGACACGGAGGGCAAAGGTGATCCCTGCCATGACCCATGTCCTGTGGGAATAACCCCTGTCCTCCTTGGGAATAACCCCTGTCCTCCTTGGGAATAACCCCTGTCCTCCTTGGGAATAACCCCTGTCCTCCTTGGGAATAACCTTGTACTCCTGGAATAACCCATGTTCTCCCTGGAATAACCCATGTTCTCCCTGGAATAACCCATGTTCTCCTGGAATAGCCCATGTCCTGCTGGAATAATCCACGTTCTCCTTGGGAATAACCCATATCCCCATGGGAATGACCCATGCTCTCCCTGGGAATAACCTGCTCATGCCATCAAGGCTGGCTGTGTCCTGCTCATGCCACCCTGGTGGTGCTGGCTGTGTCCTGCTCATGCCATTGGGCTGGCTGTGCCCTGCTCGTGCCATCCCAGAGATCCTGGCTGTGTCCTGCTCATGCCATCCATTCCCCGGGTGTACACCTTGGATGTGACAGCCTGGAGGTGTCCCCATTCCCTGGAGGTGTCCCTGGGCTCTCCATTCTCTTGAGATGTCCCATGGAGGTGTCACCCTGGAAGTGTCCCTGGGCCCTCCATTCCCTGGGTGTGACACCTTGGATGTGTCACCCTGGAGATGTTCCCATTCCCTGGAGGTGTCCCTGGGCTCTCCATTCCCTGGATGTGTCACCCTGGAGGTGTCCCCATTCCCTGGAGGTGTCCCTGCATGTGTCACCTTGGATGTGTCACCCTGGAGGTGTCCCCGGGCTCTCTGTGTGTCAGCAGGACATGCCCTGGCAGGGCAGGGGGCAGGAGCTGGGGGAAAAGGAGCAAAAAGGATCAGCTCCCCATGGAGCAGGGGTGCTGATCAGGAGGTTCCCTCCTCTGGAAGCACATCCCAGCTGTGGGGAGCAGGGAAGGAGCACAGACTGTGACACATCTGGAAGCACATCCCAGCTGTGGGGAGCAGGGAAGGAGCACAGACTGTGACACATCTGGAAGCACATTCCAGCTGTGGGGAGCAGGGAAGAGCACAGACTGGAACACATCTGGAAGCACATTCCAGCTGTGGGGAGCAGGGAAGAGCACAGACTGGAACACATCTGGAAGCACATCCCAGCTGTGGGGAGCAGGGAAGGAGCACAGACTGGGACACATCTGGAATCACATCCCAGCTGTGGGGAGCAGGGAAGGAGCACAGACTGGGACACATCTGGAAGCACATCCCAGCTGTGGGGAGCAGGGAAGGAGCACAGACCAGGGCACATCTGGAATCACATCCCAGCTGTGGGGAGCAGGGAAGCAGCACAGACCAGGGCACATCTGGAATCACATCCCAGCTGTGGGGAGCAGGGAAGCAGCACAGACCAGGGCACATCTCCTACTGCAGCAATGCTGCTCCTGCTCCTCACCAGCTCTGGGGACAGGGTCTCACTGCATTTTAACTGAAATTCTGTGACCTGCAGAGGCTGTGTGGGGCTGGGCCCCCTCCAGACCTCGGGAGGGTCCCCCAGGGCGGGTGGCTGGGGGTGGGGGGCTTGTCCTGGGTCCCAGCTGTGGCCTCCCACCCCCCAGGCAGCAGATCCTGGTGGATCCCTGGGGCTGGATGTGCTCCCAGCTCCCTCCCTCCCTCCCCTGCTCCAGAGCTCACTGATGTAACCCAGTTCTGCTCCTTCAGACCTGAAAAGGGAGCTCGTGGTTGTTTCCCAGGTGTGCTGTCTGTTCCCATAGAAAACATCGTGTCCCTGTCCAGGGTGGGACCTTGGGTGGCCCCAGCCCAGAAACCCCTCCCAGCACCCCCCCAGGGCAGCTCCTGAAGGAATTTGGGAAACCCAAGGCTGTGGGATGATGAGGTAGATGGGAGACATTGCTCATCTGCTGATGACCAAGTCTCAGATTTATTGATTAACAGGCACACTTTTATAATCACAGTAATAAGGCTCATACATATTGCAAAACTAGAGCTCACTATTGGTCAGCTATAAAAAGTCAGTCCCACCTTTCTCAGGATGTTTGTGGCTTCTTTTTTACTTCTTGTTATCACATATTTTCTTGAACAGCTTCTTGCTCAAAAGAATTATGTCTTTGAATTAAGTAACTGTTGTTTTCTCAAATATATTTTCTCACGTCTCTTTTCCCATCAACTATGTCTCAATAAAAAACTGTCCACAATGGGAGGGGTTCCTGGGGGAAAGGTGCTGTGGGAATTTGTGATTTGCTGCCTGGGACTGGCTCCCTCCCTGCTCCTGCTGTCCTGCTCCATCCCAGCAGTTTGCACCTCCTGTTTCCTCTGGGGCTGATTCATAAAAAACCCAAGCACTCGACATGGAGCAGCTGGATCCTCCCAAACCCTCATCCTGTGCCACAAACTGAGAGCTCAGCCTAAAAATAGCCCTGTGCCTGTCAGAGGTGTAGCCCCGACTGCTGATGAGGTCTTGGGAACCAGAAATAGCTCCAGAGTCCCAGCAGGAGCAGAGGATTTGCCTTGAACTGCTGCTTTTGGAGCAGCTCAGGCTCAGCCCCCAAACCCCCTTGGGTGCTCACGGGGCTGGGGTGCTGGGGGCACACCCAGGCTGCTCCAGGGCAGCTCCTGCCTTTCCTGTGATCATCCCCCCAGGTCCTCCCTGGTTTTTTCCGTGGGATGATGTAAGGCACACAAATCCCTTTCAGGAGCTCTTTGTCTTTCCTGAGCAGTGACTCAGCCCCCAGGCTGTCCCTGCCCAGCTGCTGCAGCCCTTCCCTCCTGAGCTGCTTCCAGCTCTGCCTTTAAATGCACAATGCACTGGGGATGTTCCAGGCAGCCTTTTCCCCTCCAATCCCTTGGGAAGTGTTCTCCTGGTGCACCTGCTGCTGCTCCCATCCCATCCCATTATCCCATTATCCCATCATCCCATCCCATCCATCCCATCCCATTATCCCATCCCACCCCACCCCATGCCATCCCATCCCATCTGCCCATCCCATCCATCCCATCCCATCCCATCCCATCCCATCCCATCCCATCCCATCCCATCCCATCCCATCCCATCTCATCCCATCCCATCCCATCCATCCCATCCATCCCATCCCATTATCCCATCCCATCCCATCCCATCCCGTCCCATCCATCCCATCCATCCCATCCCATCCCATCCATCCCATCCATCCCATCCCATCCCATCCCATCCCATCCCATCCCATCCCATCTCATCCCATCCCATCCCATCCATCCCATCCATCCCATCCCATTATCCCATCCCATCCCACCCCACCCTATCCCATTATCCCATCCCATCCATCCCATCCATCCCATCCATCCCATCCCATCCATCCCATCCATCCCATCCATCCCATCCCATCCCATCCCATCCCATCCCATCCCATCCCATTATCCCATCCCATCCCATCCCATCCATCCCATCCCATCCATCCCATCCATCCCATCCCATCCCATCCCATCCCATCCCATCCCATCCCATCCCATCCCATTATCCCATCCCATCCATCCCATCCCATTATCCCATCCCATTTTCCTTCCCTATTTTTTTTCTTCTCAGTGACTTCACTCTCCAGTGAGTGAACCAGTGGGATTTTTATTTTCTGGGAAATGTTAAGGCATGTCAGAAGTGTCTTCACCTCTCATTGCCCCCAGGAAGCACAGCATGGAGAAACAGGATCTGTCCTGAGCCTGCAGCTTTCCTTGGGCCTTGTTAAGGGGAATTTGAATCAGAAATTCATGTAATACTTGGGTCTGGGTGGGATCAGGGCCGTGGCTGTGCTGGGTTCCTGCTCCTCCTGCTGCACCCCTGGGAAGAGGTGCCTGGACTGGCAGAGATGGGGCATCCTGTGGGGATGAAGGGATGTTTGGGGAGGAGCAGTTCCCTGGTGGCCTGTGTTGGGTGCTGCCCCACTGGAATGTGCAAATGGAGAGCCAGGGGGTGGCTCTGGGTGTGTCTCTGCTTTGGTGTCCCCAGTCCCACCGTTCCCCCCTCTGGCAGCAGTCCAGGCCCCTCTGCCATCCCATTCCAGGGCTGCTCCATGCCCTGCCAGCTCCCAGCCATTCCTGAGCACCTAAAGGGAGCCTGGGGCTGGTTTTGCCTCGTGCAGGGAATGGTTTGGAGGCTTTTCCAGTGTTCCCCCCATTTCCACAGGCAGCTTTGGAGCAAAGTCTGTGTCAGGGGTTCTGTGATGGTGCTCACAGGGGTCTGAGGATGAGGGGAGAGACAGGATCTGACTCCATGGTTCAGTAGGCTGATTTATTATTTTATCATATATATTATATTAAAACTATATTAAAAGAATAGAAGAAAGTATTTCATCAGAAGGCTGGCTAAAAATAGAATAGGAAGGAATGATAACAAAGGTTTGTGGCTTAGACTCTCTGTCTGATCCAGTTGGGCAGTGATTGGCCATTAATTAGAAACAACCAACGTGGGCCAATCCCAGATCCACCTGTTGCATTCCACAGCAGCAGATAATCAATGTTTATATTTTATTTCTGTGGCCTCTCAGCTTCTCAGGAGGAAACATCCTGAGGAAAGGATTTTCCATGGAAGATGTCTGTGACAGGGTTTTGTGTGGGTGGGTCAGTGGGAAGCATTCCCAGGAATCCTCAGGAATCAGTGGCAGCTTTGTGCTGGGCATGGCCAACAGCTCCTTCTGGACCCTGCTGTGGGAGTGTGGGGATTGCCCCCATATCAGCAGCCTGGCAAGGGTGGGCTTGTGTTGGCTGGGGCTGGAGCTGCTCAGCAGCTGCTGCTGCCCCTAGAGAGCTCCTGGGAGGCATCACCCTTAAAGCATCCATCCAAGGACACTTGCAGACAGCCCTGAGCATCTCTGTTGGAGTGAGACACAGCAGGTCTGGCAGGAAGCTGAATTAATGGGTGCTCCTGAGCTCCTTTGCCACTCTGGGTCAGTCTCTGCTGAGAGGATCCCTGAGTCACCGCCTCTGGGACATTCCAATCACGAGCACCAAACGCTGGTGGCTTTGTCTCCTTCCAAACACTCCTTCCAAAGCTCCCAGCTCTGCCTGCAGAGTCACAGAGCTGCCTGGAGGGCTCCGTGAGCTGCTGCTCTCCAGGCTGCTCAGTGGAAGGGCAGCGTTTGGGGTGAGGACAGGGATGGACGTGGGGCTGCAGGTGCACCAGGGAGGGCTCAGGTCCCGTGTGCCACCTCCCAAATGTACCAGGGAGGGCTCAGGTCCCGTGTGCCACCTCCCAAATGTACCAGGGAGGGCTCAGGTCCCGTGTGCCACCTCCCAAATGTACCAGGGATGGGTCAGGTCCTGTGTGCCACCTCCCAAATGTACCAGGGTTCTGTGTGCCACCTCCCAAATGTACCAGGGAGGGCTCACGTCCCGTGTGCCATGTCCCAGGTGCACCAGGGAGGGCTCAGGTCCCGTGTGCCACCTCCCAAATGCACCATGGAGGGGTCAGGTCCCATTTGCCATGTGCCAGGTGTACCAGTGAGGGCTCAGGTCCTGTGTGCCACCTTCCAAATGCACCAGGGAGGGCTCAGGTCCCATGTGCCACCTCGCAGGTGCACCATGGAGCGGTCAGTCCTGTATGCCACCTCTGTGTTTCTGTCTCTGACTTGGGGTTTAGGTGCCATCTGGGACACTTGGGTCAGAATCCCAGCCTCACTGAGGTTGGAAAAGCCCTCCTGGATCATTGAGTCCAATGCCCAAAGCACTGAGTGCCACATCCAGGCATTCCTGGGACACCTGCAGGGATGGGGACTCCAAACCTCCTGGGTATTTCCAACGTTTTCCATCCCTTTCCCTGGAGAGACTCGTGCTGGATGTCCCTGGTGTGTGATGGTGTTCACAGGGGTCTTAAGATGAGGGAAGAGATGAGAATGTTGACTCCATGTTTCAGAAGGCTGATTTATTATTTTGTGATATATATTATATTAAAACTATACTAAAAGAATAGAAGAAAGGATTTCATCAGAAGGCCGGCTAAGAATAGAAAAAGAATGAATAACAAAGGCTTGTGGTTGGCCATTAATTAGAAACAACCAACATGGGCCAATCAAAGATTTACTTGTTGCATTCTACAGCAGCAGATAACCATTGTTTACATTTTGTTCCTGAGGCCTCTCAGCTTCTCAGAAGAAAAAATCCTAAGGAAAGGATTTTTCAGAAAATATCATGGCCACACTGGTGCTTTCTGTCCTCCAAGTTGTGCTGGCTTGTGGCTCTGGGAGGTGACAGAGGGCCCTTCCCTTGTGTGTTTCCTGTGGCTGCAGGTGGCACAAGCTGCACTCCAAGGCTGGGAAGAAGGAGAAGGAGCGTGGTGAGATCCTGGTGAGCCTGCAGTTCACCAGGCACAGCCTGACCGCCAGCATGTTCGACCTGTCCGTGAAGGACAAGGCGCGCTCGCCCTTCGGCAAGCTCAAGGACAAGGTGACAGGCAAGAAGAAATACGACCTGGAGTCGGCCTCTGCCATCATCCCCAGCAGCATGGCAGCCCTGGACATGGAGGATGACTTGGAGTTGGGGGGCAAGAAGTCCAAGCTGAAGGGTTTCTTCCTGAAGAACAAGCTGCGCCGCTCGTCGCTGACGCAGTCCAGCACGTCCCTGGGCTCGGACAGCACCATCTCCTCTGCCAGCCTGAGCCTGGCAGCACCCGGGCCCGAGGTGCCCAGGTCCCCCAGCAGGCAGGGCAGCCTGTCCAGCGAGCGCTCCGGTAAGAGGATCAGGGATAATCCCCCCTGCTCCCCTTCCTTTCCCTGCAAGGGGCTGCTGAGGGTTCCTTGCAGCTCTGTTAACTGATTGCTTACCCAGCACAGAGCCAGGGACTGGGCAATTGTTATTCCAGTTCCAGGAATGTGGAATTGGTCAGGTTGGAAAAGCCCTCCAGGATCATGGAGTCCAGCTGCTCCCTCAGCACTGCCAAGGCCACCACTCACTGTGTCCCCAAGTGCCACAGCCACAGGGCTTTGAAATCCCCCCAGAGATGGGGACTCCAACCACTGCCCCTTCCATGTAGGAATGTCCCCAGTGCCCACCCTGAGCTCCCCTGAGGCCGTTCCCTCTGCTCCTGTCCCTGTTCCTTGGAGCAGAGCCCGACCCCCCTGGCTGTGCCCTCCTGGCAGGAGCTCTGCAGAGCCACAAGGGCCCCCTGAGCCTCCTTTGCTCCAGGATGTCACTAAGAGGTGACATCCTGCCCAAACCCCTTGAGATCTTTTGTGTGCTGGCATTGAGGTGTTTGCCAAAACGGGAGGAACATCCCAGATTTTGCTTTTCCATCCTGCACCAGGAGCTCCCAGGATCTGGGGGCTCCTCAGGGCTGTGCCGTTGAGTCCCTTGGATTACTCTGTACCAGGAGGGCCCTGCTGGGCTGGGCCTGGCTGGGCTGGGCCTGGCTGCTGGCCCTGCCCTGGGTCACTGCTCTCCCTCTAATGAGCCTCCTCCGCTCACAGACAAAGCCCAAGCAGGGCCGGCTCCGGTGATTAAAACAATCTGAGCTCTTGGCACTCCAGGGCAGTCATTTACAAACAAAAAAGGCCCTTGTAGGGAATTAATTCTCCCTTGGAAACAAATACATCATTAAATGGTTCAGTTGGCTGAGGCTGCACATTGCCAGGTTGGGTGGGAGTCCCCGGGGAGGCCCTGTGGCTTCTGCTGGTGACCTTCCTGTGCTGGTTCCGTCCCCCTTGGGCTGAGCCTTCCAGCTCCTGGGAGCCTCCCTTGCCATGGCAGGGGACTGGAGCTGGGTGGGCTTTGAGGTCACTTCCAGCCCAAACCATTCCACGATTCTGTGAAGGAAGCAGATTCTCCAGCTGGGAGGGGCAGGCAGCTGTCAGTTGTTCTCCTCAGGTTCTCCATGACTTTTACCCCCAGAAATTGGCAGTAGCCACGAGGTCATAGAATCAGAGAATTGTTAAGGTTGGAAAAGATGTTTAAGATGATCAAGTCCAGCCCTCGAGGCAGTGGGAGGGAGAGGCAGGCACTGCACTCTCCTGGCTCATCACACCAAGCAGTGCCCTGGATCCCATGGCCCCATCATCTCTTGTTCAGTGCAAACTCAAACATCTCATGGAAACTTTCAAACCCTTTAAGGAGCTTCTGAGGAGTTCCTTGCATTTATTACCAAGCTCAGATCCTGTCAGACAATGGGTTGGTCATCTTGCAGAGCCTCCTCTGGGGTCCTCCCCTGCTGTGCTTGAGGACAGTTTTGTGTCCCCAGTGTGGCCACACACCAGTGAGCTGTGCTTTGCATTTTCAAGGGTTTAATCACAATCCCATGGCAGGGATTATATATATAATTATATTTATTATGTATATTATATTTAATCACAGTCCCATGGCAGGGAGAAGGCTGGGGTGGCTCCCAGCTCTCTTTGGTGTGTCCAGGTGGAAGACAAGGATGATCTTGTGAAAAGTTCATATTATATGGCTCTATGCAGATATTTACCATATGTATTTTGATGTATTCATTAGTAGTGCTGTATTAACATTTTAATAATATGGTAAATGTAGTCTTGTAATTAAAAGGTAACTTTTGTAGTTAAAATAAGAACTATGTTAGTGAGATTTTTTTAAGAAAGGAATGAGACACTCACACCAGATAGCAACCACAGGACATCTAAATCTTTCTGAGAAATAGAATTTATTGCCCTCTTATCAGAAGAAATGAACTTCTAAGGTGCTGTTAGGATTAGAAGGAGGAGGTTGATGATGACCAGACAGAATCCTGTGTTTGAATGGAATTTATGCATCATGGATGAGGTGTATGAATATGCAACGAGCTGTTGTTTTTAAGGGTTAATCCTTTGTTAACTGTGTCCTTTTTTGGGCTCATGATGCCCAGATAAAGGTACCTGGACGTCCATAACTCTTTGTCTCTGTTATCTCGCATTGACCTAATCCAATTTGTCCAAATTATTATTACTCTAATTTTAATAATATTACTATTATAATTACTATTTTTAGCAAAATTTTTTATTATTATTACTATTATTGGTATTACTATTTTTTAAATTTTTATAATTATTCATATTTAATACATACAATATATATTATATAATTATATATGTATAATATATATAATTATTTCTATATAATTATTTTATTTTTATAATTCTTTTTAATAATTATTTGTATTAGTATTTTTATTATTTAATATTTTTAGTAATAATTTTATTATTACTATTATTTCTATTACTATTTTTAATAATTATTTTATATAATTCTATATAATATAGATTATATATAATTATATACATAATATATGTAATTATTTGTATATAAATGTTTTATTTTTATAATTATTTTAAATAATTATTTGTATCACTATTTTTATTTTTTTATAATTTTTAGTAAAAAATTTTATTATTGCTACTATTTGTATTACTATTTTTAATAATTTTAATAATTATTTCCATATAATTATATATAATATAGATTATGTAAAATTATATATATTATATATAATTATTCGTATATAAATTTTTATTTTTATAGTTATTTTAAAATAATTATTTGTATCACTAATTTTTTATAATTTTTAGTAAATTTTTAATTATTATTATGATTATTTTTATTACTATTTTATTTTTTATAATTCTTAGTAAAAATTCTTTATAATTATTACTATTATTTGTATTACTATTTTTAATAATTTTGTAATTATTTGTGTCTAATTATATTATACAGAATTATATATATGTTCTATATAATTATTTGTATATAATTATTTTATTTTTCTAATTATTTTTAATAATTATTTTTATTACTACTTTTACTTTTTATAATTTTTAGTAAGAAATTGTTATTATTATTACTATTATCTGTATTACTATTTTTATATTTTTTATAATTATTTGTATAGAATTATATAATATATATTTTATATCATTATATATATAATTATTTGTATACAATTATTTTATTTTTTATAATTCTTTCTAATAACTATTTGTATTAGTATTTTATTTTTTAATACTTAGTAATATTTTATTATTACTATTATTTTATTACTGTTTTAAATAATAAGTTTTATATAATTATATATAACATATATATTATATGGAATTATATATATATAATTATTTGTATATAATTTTTATAATTATTTTAAAATAATTATTTATATAACTATTTTTATTTTTTATAATTTTTAGTAAAAATCTTTTATTATTATTAATATTATTTGTATTACTATTTAAAATATTTTTGTAATTATTTGTATATAATTATATATAACATATATATTATATAGAATTACATATATAATATATATGATTATTTGCATATAATTTATAATTATTTTTAAATAATTATTTGTATTAATATTTTAATTTTTTATATTTTTTAGTAAAAATCTTTTATTATTAATATTATTTGTATTACTATTTAAAATATTTTTGTAATTATTTGTATATAATTATATATAACATATATATTATATAGAATTACATATATAATATATATGATTATTTGCATATAATTTATAATTATTTTTAAATAATTATTTGTATTAATATTTTTATTTTTTATAATTTTTAGTAAAAAGTTGTTATTATTATTACTATTATTACTAGTTTAATATAATAATAGTTACTATTAATATAATTATATTATTAACTATTAACTATTAATAAAATAATAGTTACTATTATTAAATAATTATTATTACTATTATTACTAGTTTTATTACCATTTTATTACTATTAAACTTTTAAACCCAAGTGATGGCGTTTTTCACCCTCTGTTCTGTTGTGTGTTTGCCCCCGCAGTGAAGGAGCCGCTGGCCTCGCCCAAGCTGAGCCACAAGCGAGCGTTCAGCGACGACGTGACCCAGTGCAGCCCCGCCGAGGCCCCGCCGAGCCCCCGGGCCCGGAGGGAGCCCGGCTCCCGCTCGTCCCTGTGCATCAACGGCAGCCACGTGTACGGGGAGGAGGCGGCGGCGCCCCGGAACCCGCCCGCCTCTGCCCCCCTGCCCGTGCCCCGCAGGCCCGACGAGCCCCTGGGCTTCGCCCCGCTGCACGCCGAGCCCCACTGGGGCCTGGGCAGCCTGGAGAGGGCCCAGCAGAGGGACGAGCCCAGGTTCATCCCGTCCCCTCCCAGCCTGGCCCTGCAGGAAGAGCTCAAGGTGTCCACCAAGGCCGTGACCCTCAGCAACCACCTGGGCAGGGCCAGGATGGAGGAGAGCGCCCGCCTGGAGGGCAAACCCGGCCAGGCTGCGGCTCCTCCGGGCTTCCCCGCCGAGCCAGCACCCGAGGACGGCAGGAAGGAGGACAAGAAAGCCAAGGGAGGCTTCTTCCACCACGGGGGCAAAGGCCAGGGGGACAGAGGGACCCCCGTCCACGCCTCGGCCGCGGGGGATGAGAGGAGTAAGAGCAGCGGCTGGTTTGGCTCCAAGGAGCCCAAAGAGTCCCCTCAGAAACCCAGGTCAGTGCCAGGGGTGTGGAGGTCCAGGCTGGTGATTCCTGCCCCAATTCTGTCTCCAGCGGCTCCTGGATGCTCCTGGGAGCGCTCAGGCAAGGGCAGAGCAGGGAAATGCTTCCTTGCTCTTAAATGTCTCAAAGGGAAGGGATTTTCCTGGATCCTCTCCTGGTTTCTGCCAGAAACCACCTCTGCTGGACACAGGATGTGTTTTACTCTCAGAGAAGGGAGGGATCCCCTCCATGGAGAGAGGAGGCTCACTGTGGTCACACCAAGTGGTTCTGTGGCCTCAAATACAGATTCATTATCCTTTAATGAGCTAAAAAAGCTTTCCTGGCAGTCAGGCTGGGATGTGGGATACTGGGATTTGTAATCACATTCCTGTTATGAACCCCACACCCTCTACAGGGTCTGGCCAGGGTGCAGCACTTTGGTTACATGAGATACCATGAGGATTCCCAAAGTAACTAATCCCAACCCTGCTCTTTCCTCTCCCCATCCCACCCATGAATCTCTAACTGTTCTTGCTTTGTGTGCTGATTCATCCCTCCCAGTCCTGGGGGTTTGTGGTGTTTGTGCTGTTCCTGTGAGGAATTCATCACCCGTGTCCCCCGTGGAGCTGAGCTGGCAGTCCAGAGGTCGAGGGTGGTGTCAGTGAGAGGCAGGAAATGGGGTTAAAATCAGCCAGAGAAAACAAGCAGCACTCAGAGCTGAGCTGCTTCAGTCTGCAGGCTTGTTTGTTAGAGGGATTTTCTAATCTGGGCTGACTTTAACCTCATTTATTAAGCAGAAGGATTTTGGTTCAGTCTGAGCCTCCTTTAATGAAAAGGGCACTCCTGGTTTATTCCACAGAACCTGGCTCCTGTGTGAGGAGGTGAGCACATCCCTCAGCCTGGCTCCAACACCAACCCCAAAATTCCTCCTTTCCCGTGCTCGTGGTGGCCTTGAGGCTGCACAGGCTGAGCTGGGGACACTGGGACAGGCAGGAGCTGCTCCCCTAGGGCAGGAACATCAGCAATGTCCCATCCCACTGGAGCTCAGTCCCACAAAGTGCAGCCCTGGGAAGGAGCAGGCAGGATGTGACACAGGTGTGAGGTCTGGGGTGCTGCACCCCTGGCATTCCCTGTCCCTGGCAGTGCCCAGGGATGGGGCTTGGAGCACCCTGGGCTGGTGGAAGGTCCCTGTCCATGGCAGGGCTGGAATGGGATGGGTGTAAGGTCCCTTCCCACCCTCACCGTGCTGTGATTCTGGGATTCCCAGGAGACTCAAAGCCCTGGCACTGCTTTGGTGTCACATCCCAGGGCAGGGTTTGTGCATGAGCCTGAAGGACTCTGGTCTCTGCACCCTGTCCTTGAGGAAGGACAGAGCATTCCCACTCAAGATCGTTCTTTTAATTTTTCTTTCTAATTTTGGGATAAGAAACCTGCTGGTTAAGGTCTAGAGTAAAAAATCAAGGCTTAAAAATCCTGCTGTATCCAGGCAGTGCTTCCAAAGGTGCCTGAGACAGCCAGGGAAACTGGGATGGGATGGGATGGAGCTGCCCTTGGCATCTCTCTCTGGGGCCTTTTCCATGGGAAATGGGTGAGGAGCCAGCAGGTTTTCCCCTTTTCCATGGGAAATGGATGAGAAGCCAGCAGGTTTTCCCCTTTTCCATGGGAAATGGGTGAGAAGCCAGCAGGTTTTCCCCTTTTCCTTGGGAAATGGATGAGAAGCCAGCAGGTTTTCCCCTTTTCCTTGGTAGGAAAGGTGAGAAGCCAGCAGGTTTTCCCCTTTTCCATGAGAAATGGATGAGAAGCCAGCAGGTTTTCCCCTTTTCCTTGGGAAATGGGTGAGGAGCCAGCAGGTTTTCCCCTTTTCCATGGGAAATGGATGAGAAGCCAGCAGGTTTTCCCCTTTTCCATGGGAAATGGATGAGAAGCCAGCAGGTTTTCCCCCTTGGCAGTGCTGGGAAGGAGGCAGGCAGGGCCTGATGCTCTGATTTCGAGGCAGGGATGTCAGACCCAGCTGGAGTCCAGCTCCTTGTCCATCCAACCCAGTGATAATCACCAGCAGTGCCCCTAAACACTGCAGCTTCCTGACAGCTCCCTGCACTCATCCCTGCCCTGCTCCTCTCCCAGAGAGTTCCACTCCATGGCTTTGTTTAAATCCACTCCAGTGCTCACAGTTTAATCTCAGGCTCAGCCAGAGCTGAGCTTTGCTCAGAGCTGCCTTGCCAAGGACTTTGTCCCTGAGGAGAGACTTGGATGAGCTGTGGCTGGGTTTTCTCTCCCAAAAACCAGGAATGGATCTTAAGCAGCACAAACTGCAGGGAAGGAAATCACAGAACCCCTTTGGGGTGTTTAGGAACATCTGAGTGGGCTTTAGGTGCAGTTTGCAATTGAGAACAGGAAATTGTGAGCTTGAACTGGAGCAGGGGGGATTGAGAGTGGGAGCTGGGAGGAGAGGCTCCTGGAGGATTGGGAATGCTGGGGATGCCTGGCTGGGATGGGATTCTCCCTCCAGTGTCCAGGGATTGGGGCAGCTGAGAGCCTTTGGGGAGCATTCCAGGAATTGTTTGGTGACTGAGGCTGGCTTGCTGCAGAAAGGCCCAGTCCATCCTCACAGGGACAGGCTTTGTCTCTGCCCTGCTCCTCCCAGTGCTTCAGTTTCCTGGCCATTCATCAGGACATCATTACTCGTTTTAATTATACACAGCTGACTTCTCTGATTGCATTTTGCTTCCTTACACTGAACAACCTCGTGGGCCAGGCTGGTGGCTCAGGTCAAAGCTGTGGAAAAGCTTTTAGGTCTTGGTGGCTTCAAAGTGCCAGAGGACAGGGTCAGAAGGGATCTTGGCAAGGAATTCCTGGCTGGGAGGGTGGGCAGGGGCTGGGCTGGAACTCCCAGATTTGCTGTGGCTGCCCCTGGATCCCTGGCAGTGCCCAAGGCCAGGCTGGGCACTGGGGCTGGAGCACCCTGGGGTGCTGGGACAGTGAGAGGTGTCCCTGCCATGGCAGGGGTGGCTCTGGGTGGGATTTAAGGTCCCTTCCAGCCCAAGCCATTCCAGATTCTGTGATCTCTGGAGTTCTCTGATGTCCATCTCTGGCTATTCAGTAGCACTGTCACTCCTAGAGCTGGACTAACCCTTGCTCTGGAGAGAAGCAGCCTCTGAACTGAGCAGTTTGAAGTCTAATTTGCAGAAAGGACTTTTCCCCTCCTGCTCTCCTGACTCTGGAAACTTCTGCCAGCAGCACCTTCTCACCTGTTTGGCCACCTGGGATAGGCCAAGTTTAACCCAGAGCTGAAGGTGGTGAGAAAGCATCAAAATCAGTCACTTTGCAAGCCCAGAAGCCTCAGCCTGTAATTAGTTAAAAGGTCTGTAATTAGAAGGATGGTTGGAGTTTGCCTGCAGCAAACTGAGCCTGGCACAGCTCATCTTTACCCACTTGCTCTGCCAAACACACCCTTCCCAAAATAAGGAGCTGCTGCTTTGGGCTGGCTTTAACTGGAGCTTTATAAAGAGAGTTTTGTGGTGTGCTGGGTGGGTTTTGCTGAGCCCTCAGCGTGGGAGCTGGCTCTGCAAACCTGCCTGTGCTCTCCTGGGGACAGAACTGGGCATTTCTGCCTTCAGCCCTTATTTACACCCCATTTTCCCTGATCCTTCTCAGGGAAGCAGGTCCCAAAGGCTCTGCTCATCATGCCTGGCTTTGCTAATCCCTGGAGCTCCAGGCTTTGATCCTGGAGGGGATGGAGCAGTAGGAAGATGCTGTTTGCTCTTTGGAGGCTGAATAAAAGCCTGGTTGGGGGTTGTTGCTTTGAATGTCAGTGCTTAAGGGCTGTGTGTAAGGAAGAAGCTCAGCAGGTTGATTTGAGGCGAAGCCTGGGGCTGGAACAATCCTTTCCATGTTTCCAGGGTTTCCTCCAATGTTATCAGAGCTCTGCAGCTCCTGCTTCCTGTGGAGAATCCTGATGATAAAATGGGGCTGCATCTTAGGCCTGGCAGCAGCAGAAGGAGGAAATTGTGCTCTGTCCTGTAAAAACAGGGGCATTTTCAGGTTCAAGCCCCTTCCCAGAGCCCATACAGCCCAGGATCCAGCAGTGAGGCCAAACATGGACTCAGTTCCTCCCTGTTCCTCTTGAGCTCCTAAAAATTGCCTTTCCTAGGGGCTGGGAATGGGAGCAGGGCTTGCATGGCTGAGCAGAGTCCTTGGCCAGGCTGGCAGTGCTGGCATGGAGCATGGAGCCTGTGGCAGCCCCTGCAAAGCCAGCAGCACCCCCAGAGCAGAGCCTGGCAGGCTGCAGAGGTTGAGGAAGAGGGAGATGAAGGCCATGATGTGAAAGCAGGGCGTGGTGGATAGCAGGGATGAATCCATGGGAGCCATCAGGTCCCAGCTGTGGCACAGGGGCTGTGCAGCTCTGCCCCTGCCTTGCAGCAGCCCCAGGGATGGAGTGGGGTCAGTGTGAGGATGGAGATGGCTCTTGGTGCTGCTGAGCCTGCCCTGCCCAGGGATGGACACGAGGCAGGGGGGGCAGCTGGACCCAGAGCTGGCACCAGCTCAGCCCTGATGTGCCTTGGAACCATCCAGGAGAAGCACAGCCCCACTGCCACTCCTAAAAGTGGCAATTGGGGGCTGAAGTTGGCATCTCCCTGGGTTCCTACTGCCCAGATTTCTCCTATTTTTTTAAATTTCTGTGGTTTTGAGGGCAAATGTCTGTAAAGGAAGATCTGTCCATTTGAATGGGGATGATGGACAGGTGACGCCCAAGGAAAGAGCAAAGTGGTTATTGCACAGATAATTATTACAGCTAATTTATGGATTATTATAGGTGATTTATTACAGAGAAACCCAGTCCTTCCACCTCTGGAATTCCTATTTAAAACACATTCTCTGACTCCTTCCCTCTGGTGCTCCCACCCTGTACAAAAATGTCCTGGGCTGCTGTTCCCATCTCTTCCCAACCCAGTCCAGCCCAATTCCTGCTCCTGCTGGTGGGAGGAGGCTCCTGATCCCTGCCAGGTCTGGAGCTGCTGCAGGAGGCTCCAGCCCCTCCATCCTCCCTGCTGCAGGATGCTCCAGCCCCTCCATCCTTCTGCAGGATGCTCCAGCCCCTCCATCCTCCTGCAGGGTGCTCCAGCCCCTCCATCCTCCTGCAGGGTGCTCCAGCCCCTCCATTCTGCTGGAGGGTGCTCCAGCCCCTCCATCCTCCCTCCTGCAGGGTGCTCCAGCCCCTCCATCCTCCTGCAGGATGCTCCAGCCCCTCCATCCTCCCTCCTGCAGGGTGCTCCAGCCCCTCCATCCTTCTGCAGGATGCTCCAGCCCCTCCATCCTCCTGCAGGGTGCTCCAGCCCCTCCATCCTCCTGCAGGATGCTCCAGCCCCTCCATCTTCCCTCCTGCAGGGTGCTCCAGCCCCTCCATTCTGCTGCAGGATGCTCCAGCCCCTCCATGCTGTGCTTTTCCACCCAGGGGAGCCCAGTCCGTGGGCAAACGGGGCCAAAAGCAGCTCGGGAGTGGCACCCCCGGCTCCAGCCCTGCTGGAGGGATTCCCCTGGGCTGCAGCACAGCTCTGCCCTCAGCACAGCAGGGCTGGCTCCCTCCCTGCCCTTCCCTTGTGCTGCTTTCTGCTGCTGGTGCAGAGCCCTGCTCAGCCTGAGAGCCAGGCTGGGATCCGGAGGGAGGAATCTCCCTGCACTGAACAAGCTGTTTCCAATAGACTTTTTCCATCAGGAGGTTGCTCAGCAATATTTTATTTCCTTTTTTTTTTTTATTGCTGCGAGGCTCAAAGGCGTCTGTGAAGTGCTGCCAAACAAATAAATGAGGGCAGGGAGGTACCCGAGATTTATTTTGGCTGGCGGAGCCGTGTGCTGGGAATGGGAGGGGAGGAGGAGCAGCAGGAGGAGGAGGAGGAGGAGGAGGAGGAGGGTGAGTCAGCGTTTCACAGAGCTGCTTCCATCAGACAAGTGTAGGTTTCCCTCTAGAGGAATCTGCCGTGCTCCACTCCTGATTTCACCCAGCACTTCCAGCATCCTCCCTCAGGGGCGTGGGAAAGGGGATTTTGGGTTCAGGGCAAGGAATGGGGTGGAACGGGGATGAACATCCCAAGGAGTGGGGTAGAACAGGGATGTTCATCCCAAGGAATGGGGTCAGGCAGGGATGTCCATCCCAAGGAATGGGGTAGAACAGGGATGTCCATCCCAAGGAATGGAGTGGAACAGGGATGTCCATCCCAAGGAATGGGGTCAGGCAGGGATCTCCATCCCAAGGAATGGGGTAGAACAGGGATGTCCATCCCAAGGAATGGAGTGGAACAGGGATCTCCATCCCAAGGAATGGGGTCAGGCAGGGATGTCCATCCCAAGGAATGGGGTGGAACAGGGATGTCCATCCCAAGGAATGGGGTGGAACAGGGATGTCCATCCCAGGGAATGGGGTGGAACAGGGATGTCCATCCCAGGGAATGGGGTGGAACAGGGATGTCCATCCCAAGGAATGGGGTCAGGCAGGGATGTCCATCCCAAGGAATGGGGTCAGGCAGGGATGTCCATACCAAGGGATGGGGTCAGGCAGGGATGTCCATCCCAAGGAATGGGGTCCAACAGTGATGCTGCAATTTGAAATCCCAGTGGAAAGTCACAGATTCTCAAAGGGCCTCAGGCTGTGCCAGGGGAGGGTCAGGCTGGATATTGGGAAAATTTCTTCCAAAGGTTTGTGCAGCCCTGGCACAGCTGCCCAGGGCAGGGGTGGAGTCCCCATTCCTGGAGGGCTTTAAAAGCCCTGTGGATGTGACATTTGGGGACAGGGGTCGGTGGTGGCCTTGGCAGTGCTGGGGGTGGTTGGATTTGAAGGTCTTAGAGGGCTTTTCCAACCTAAACATTCCATGATTCTTCTGCCTGGAACTTGCAGCCAAGAGCCCCTGAACAAACCCCAGCAGGTCCCAGCAGGAATGGGCTTGAGAAGCAGAAAGGAAATTTCCACTGTGGAGCTGAAGGAGGAAAATGAGAATCCAACAAAGATGGATTTAAATTCTGTCTTTACATATTTAGCCAATATCAGCAGGTCCAGCACCCCATGAGCCCCATCAGGATTTAACAAGGGATGGAGAGATGGGACCAAGGGAATGGCTCCCACTGGGAAAGGGGAGATTGGGCTGGGATCTTGGCAAGGAATTCCTGGCTGGGCTGGAATTCCCAGATTTGCTGTGGCTGCCCCTGGATCCCTGGCAGTGCCCAAGGCCAGGTTGGATCCACCTGGGACAGTGGGAGGTGTCCCTGCCATGGCAGGGTGGAATGGGATGACCCTTAAGGCCCCTTCCCACCCAAACCATTCCATGCTGACCTGGGGAATGAAGCCAGGATCATCTCAGGGGTGTGAGGAGGCCTTGAAGCTGTTCCTGCACCTGTGCAGGTGGGGATTGGTGCAATTCCAGGTGCCTGGAATTGCTGCTCTGGCATCAGCCCCTCCTGAGGAGGGAACTTCACCCACTCAGCTCCTGGCAGCTGGCACGGTCGTTAGCAGCCAGAGCTCGTTAATCAGGGCAGCTGATTAATGCTCTGCAGGCTGGAGCCCAGCAGGGCTGGATCAGGCCCTGGCTGCTCTTACTCAGCACAAAGGATGGATCTCAGTCTGGAGCAAAACATGGAAGCACTGCCAGCAGGACAAGCTGAGGTGGGGCAGGGCTGTGTTGGACATTGTCACCTTCCCTTGTCACCTTCCCCTGTTACTTTCCCTTGTCACCTTCCCTTTCCAGCTGGAAGGAGAATTTGCCCTGGTTTGCCCTGTTTAAATCTATTTGTGGATGTTGTGAACTCATCCAGCTGAGTGGTCAGCTACTGAGCAGCTGCTCCCCTCTTCTGGGGAGCTCAGATTCGAGGGGGATTGGGAAAAATGTCCAACCCTGTGCTGATCTCCAGGCTGGCAATGCCAGGTTAGGGGAAAAAGGTCCAACCCTGTGCTGATCTCCAGGCTGGCAATGCCAGGAGAGGTTTCTCTCCATGCAGAGAGTGGCTGCCAGTCTGGGGTGCTCTGTGCCTCAGGGTCCATCAGCTTCTCCCCAAAACTTCTGGAGGCTTTGTGTGCTCAGCCAGGGCTCTCAACCCCTCGAGGAGCTGGGCTGCAGCTGTGGGGTTTGTTCCTGGCTGCTCCTGCCTGGGCCAAGCAAAGAGGGCACGGAGCAGGGCAGGGCTGCCTGGGCACCAGGCTGGGCACGGCCACCACGGCTGCTTTGTGACAGCAGGAGAGGGCACCCACGAGCTGTCTGTGCCCCAGAGGAGCTGAGCTTTGAGCCAGGAAGAAGAGGTCCAGGCTTTTCTTTGTCCCTGGGTTGCCAGGTCCCTACAGTGGTGTCCCATGGCTGCTGGAGCACAGCCAGGAGTGTTCCCTGCCCCCAGACTGGCACGGGGGACTTTGGTGGCATGGATGGCTTCAGTGGGCACCTTTCCAAGGAGCTGCTGAGAGCAGGATGTGGGAAGGGGCTGTGCAGCTGCCAGGAGTGGGAGCAGGGGGTGCCCATGGTTGGGGCATCACTCCTGGGCCAGGTGCTGCCAGCCCAATGCCCTCCCTGCTTTGGGACCAACCAGCTGCACCATCACCAGTGTCAGCTCTTGCCTCCAGGTGGCATTTTGTGCTTTAAAATGTGTCTGAGGCACTTGGTGGATGCACAATAACATGGAAACAGTTGTCCAAGCAACTTTGTGATCCTGCAGTGCCACCTGCAATCCCTCCCAGCAGCTGGGCAGGGAGGTCCCAGGGTGGAGCCCCAGGGCTGGACATGCCCCGGGCACCTTGGCAAAGCAATTCATTTATTCCTTTCTCCTAAACCTTGGTGTGCCCAGAGCTGGCTGATCCATGCCCATGTTCCTCTCCAGCCAGGAGGGGAACTCTGTGGAGCTCTCTGGTGCTGAAGGCATCAAACCCACGGGATCTGTTATGGGGCAGGGCCAGGTGCCCTGTCCTGGGGATGGGATTGCTCCTCCCAGGGGTGAGGAAAGGGCCCAGAGGAGGGAATGTGGCAGTCAGAGCACCAGGTGGATGTGGGGTGTCCACACCACACCCCCCTTTGTGATGTGAAAACCTCTGAGCCAGGTGAGCCTCCTCGGGGTGGAGACTCCACATTGCTGCAGCTGTTCCCAAAGGAAGATCAATGAAATCCCACAGAAAGGTCCCTCAGTCCTGCTTGAGCAGCAGCAGGGCACTGTCAGCCTCACTTGGGGTGAGACTCTGAATTCCAGGTGTGCTGAATCCCTTCCACCTTGGGATCCCCCTGGGGTTTCAGGCATCTCGGGCAGAAGTGATGTGACAGGGGACATGTGGGAGGTGGGGCAGGGTCCAGGGTGGGGACAGGGCCCTGTCCTGGCCAGGTGCTCCCTCCTGCTGGGCTCTGGTCCCTCAGCCCTGTCCCTCCCTCCTGTGCAAGCCTGAGCTCCACGTGTGCTCCCATGCTGGTCATACTGGCAAACCAGTGAGGAGGCACTGGGGTGAGCTGGGAAAGGCTCCTCTGTGTGCTGCACTGGTTCAGGTGACCCTGATGTCTTATCCAAGAACCCGGGCTGCTCCTGGTGCTCCACCTGCCCCGGGTGCCACCAGCACCAGCACAAACTCACCTCGGGCTGCAGGAGAAAGTGGGGAAACCTCTCTGGCTCCTGGGCAGAAGGGGAATGTGGAGGAGTGTCCTGGGAGCAGGGCTGCCCCTCCCTGGGTGTCGTGCATGCCCCTTCCACGCCGTGACTCCATAATCATTGCTGTGCCTAACCAGAGCCAGGCATGGATCGGTCATTGCGCTGCTTGGAGCGTCTGTGTGTGTGTGGTGTGTGCTTCCAGCCCTGTCACAGCATTAACCAGGAGGACTGTTCTGTCTTCCCTCCACAGCCTGGAAGTGTCTCCTCAGGTAGAAACCAGCTCAGATGCTCCTTCTCATTGTGCTCCCCGCTCCCCTGCCCCGTGCCCCGCTGCCCTTGCCGCTAGCATGCCGAGCTCTAACCTCCCTCCCGCTCCTGGAGACAGACAGGCCGGATGCTTGGCCCCCACCAACCCATTCCTCAACTCCCTGCAGAGCAATCCCTTCTTTGAGGAGCTCCTCGCTGACCAGGTACTAAATTCTCCTTCACCTACTCACTTTCTCTCTAGTTTCCCGCCTGGGCCGCGTGCTGCACCCGAGGTCGCTGGGAGCTTTTATTCCTCTGAGGATTGCAGTCCCTCTGGCTCCCCAAGGCACACAGAGCCCCAGAGGGAGTCTCCAGCCCAGAGCGTTGGTGTCCCCGTGCCAGAAACCAGTCCCCCAGCACCGGGAGAGCTCCCTCCTGCCGACACCGACACCGAGCCCGCCGTCCCCTCGGAGTGGGACGATACCTTCGATGCCTTTGCCACCAGCAGGCTCAAACCGGAGCGGAACAAGGAGAACTTCTTTGCCTCGGTGGCAGCAGAGGGCATGGCTTTCATCGATGACCCCAGAGCCAGCCCGACGGAGAGCTCAGCGGGGCCGCCCTGCCAGAAGGGCTCCCAAGTGTTGGAAAAGGCGGCTGAAATGCCTGCGGCTCTCCGCTCTTGGACAAATTTCTCCGCTTTAGACGTGGGGGCCAACCTGGTGAGCACCACGCAGGAGGCCACGGTGATCGAGGACGTGCTGAGCCCCGTGTCCGCGGGCTCCATGGCCAGGAGGAGGAAAAGCAGCACGCCCATGCTCTGGACAGCTCCCTTTGCTTCGGGCAACCCCGGGGACAAAGAGGCGTCGACAGCACTGAGCACTGAAAATAGCGCTAGGGAGGAGGGGGACAGCGGTGAGGAGGAGCCCTGCAGCTCGGGCACGAACGGCTGGATGACCATCGCCACGGAGAGCGCCGCCGAGCCCTCAGGGAGCGCCGGGGAGCGCCCGGCTCCTCAGGGCCCCTTCGGCCCGCGCCCGCCCTTCCTGGGCGAGGGCACCTTTGAGGCCCAGAGCTCGTCCCGTGCCACCACCACCACCTGCGTGCTACCCAGGAGCTCCTTCCCTCCCGAGCCGGCCCCCGAGGGCCCGCCCGGCAGCACCGTGGTGGCGGCCGTGCCCCCGCGGGTGCCGGGGGACGCGGCGGGGCGGAGGTTCCCCGAGGCGGGCTCGGAGCCCGGGGAGGGCGCCGTGGACATCCGCAGCTCGGTGTTCCGGCTGCAGGCCAGCATGCGGCTGGAGGCGAGCGAGGGCCTGCTGCACTTCAGCTCCGACATCCGCGAGAGGCGCGTGGTGCTGGCGCCGTGGGCAGAGCCCCAGGGCCGCCCGGAGCCGCCGGCCGGGCCGCCCCCCAAACCCCCCCGGCGGTTCGCAGCCGCGGGCCCCGTGGGGGACGGCGAGGACGAGGAGCCTGGTGGCACCCAGCGAGGCAAGCAGGAGCCGTGGGCAGAGTCAGAGGGCCCAGCAGCAGAGATGGGATTGCCAAGGAGCCGTGCGAGCAGCGAGCCCTCCGTGCCGGCGCCTCCCAGCCTGCCCGCACCCGCAGCGGCCGCCGCTGAAGCCGGGAGAGAGTTCGCAGCGTCTGAGGGTGCCAGAGCTGCTGCTGTGGAGCCAGCAGGTGGCTTGGAGACAGGAGCCGGCCAGCTGGGGGCAGGGGACACCTCTGTAGGAGAACACCCGTCAGAGATGAACGAGACAGAGGTGGCCGAGCAGTTTGAGACTTGCACATCCAACTTCTCCCTGGATGGACTGGACCGGTCGGGGGCTGAGGAGAGCTGGAGCCAGCCCCATTTATCCCCTCAGGGGGCCGCAGACAGTGCCAAGTGGGAAATGGCCTCCAAGCAGGAGCTGTTCCCTGAGGAGCTCGGTATTCCAGGACTAAACCCACCTTCCAAGCTAGACCTGGGCCAGCGGACCGGCTGGACAGCTCCGGAAGAGCAGGAGGCAGCTGGGCGCCCACACCCGCAGCCCCAAAGGTCAGAGCACAGGCAGAGGCCATGCCAGCTGGAGCTGGCGTGCCAGGATGGCGAGGGGCGAGCAGGAGAGCAGCCCAGGCCCCGTGCCCCTCCCCAGGAGGCAGAGCAGGGCAGGATCCCCGCCAGCGAGGAGCCCGAGGGGCGCTGGGCAGAGAGCAGGATAGACTTCAAGAAAGCTGATTTCTGGAAGCCAGACAGGGCAGAGAGGCACACACAGGGAGCTTCAGCCCCGAGGAACCCCTTCACCCTGGCGCTGAGCCCCAATTCCCCGAGCAACCCCTTCGTGGAGAGACCCCCAGCCCCTGTCCCTGTCCAGGCTGTGCTGCCCGAAAAGCTTGAGCAGGGCGACTTCAGCTTCTGCAGCCCGCAGGAGGAAGCCCCCGGGCACGGCTTGCAGCCCACTAACGCTACCCCCCCTGCATGTCAGCCAGCCCCTGGCCTTCTCCACCCCTTTCCCCGCGGCTGCCACTAACCCCGAGCCGTGTGGCCGCCCCCGGGCCCCCGCGGGGGTCCCCGCCCGCCGCGCCGCCGCCCGGCCCTGCCCGTGCCCGCAGCCCGGGGAAGCTTCGGCGCTCCTGGTTCTGCCCAGGGAGACACGGCCGGCTGAGAAGCCCCTTGGCCAGCAGACGACCAGGTGAGCACTGCGGGGAAGGCGAAGGGCGTGTGTGTGTGTGGGAGAGGTGAGCCCTGGCCCCTCGTGCTGCTGGCAGGGCTGAGCCCAGCTGGGCTGGCTCCGAGGAGGCTGCTCCACATCTGCTGCAGCTCCTGTTCCCTCACTTCCCCTGGTACCAGAGAGCCCAGCCCGAGCTGCTGGCAGCCTTGGCTCTCTGGGATGCTGGGGAGAGTGGCCACTGGTGTTCGGTGTGGCCAGGGCGAAGGGTTCCATGCACCCCAGCTGGAAATCCAGAGCTGCACCCACACTGCACCCAGTGCTGATTTTGGCTCCATCACTCCCCCTGTGCTTGCAGAAGAAATGCCTTTCCCGTGCCTGCCAGGAGAGCTTGTGGCTGTTTGTGCTCTCCTGAGCTCCCCCATGGCATGTGCACAGCTGCTGCCCCTGCCCTCGCCATCCATCCAGCTTTGGCTGCTTTCCTCTCCAGTGCCCATTGGGTACTGAAAACCTTCTGTCCATAGCCAAAAAAAGAGTTTTTTCACCAGGGTGAAATGCCCCTCTGCCCTCCCTCCTGCAGAGATGCCCATTGGTGATGAAGCACCTGGGATTTAGCCTTGAGGCTGATGGGAATGGAAGGGTGGAAGGAAGGGGCTGTTCCTCGTCCCAGGTCAATCCTGGGTCTGTACAAATGCCACAAAGCAAAGCTGGTGAGTTCAAGGCATGGAGTCTTGCTCTGTGTCCTTCAGTTCATCTCATTTTCCTGGCCCTCCTTCCCCTGGGCTCTGCCTGCCCAGGGGATTTACCAAGCTGCAGCAGGGATTTATTGATCAGCCTCACTGATCATGAGGCAAATGGAGCTTCCTGGGGGCTCCAAGATGGTAAAATCCCACCTGAACAAGATTGGTTGTGGCCCTTGGGAGAGGAAAGGAGGGAGGATGGGGCCAGCAGAACTCACTGAGCTCCAGTCCTTCCACCAGGGTTGAGCATGAGGTGCAAAGTGGTCTTGGGAGTAAAGACAGCATCTGGCTGGGTTTGTAAGATGATATTTTTTCTTCTTACTTAAGCCAGATCCTCCAATCATTTTTAATTGGATTATTCATCCACCTGCAGATAGCCTTCTTCAAAATTTGCAGGGCTGCTGCCCAGAAACGTGGATTTTGTTATTTTTCATGGAAAGAGAAGTGTCCTGCAATGCCAAAGGGATCAGTGAGGCAGTAAGGGAAGCACAGGGGTCTCTGTGGTGGTGGTACCTGCTCGTGGCCATCCCCAGCCTTGCCTGTGCATCCACCCAGGCCTGGCTGGCTCCTGGGATGGAGTGGGCTGGGATCCAAGAGCTGCATATCCCGGATATCAGGGCTGGCTTCTGTCGTGACACGAGGCCAGGAGCTCCTGAACGTCCCTGCTCAGGTTCCTCCAGCACCTTTTGGATCCTTGCTGTGACTGAGGAACCTCTGAAGAGCTCCTGAGGCCTCTGGGAAGGCTCTGAGGCTCTGAACTGCTTTACAGCACTGGGGAGATGTGAGAACTGTCCCAGGTGAGGGAGGAAGGCTGGAAGGGATCTTTTCCCAATCCCTGTGGCCATGCTTCCCTTCCCAGGATCATCTCCTGTTGGAATCGCCAGAGGCACACAGATGAGGAAAAGATGGTAGGAAAAAGGTGGAAGGAAAAAGGAAATACTTCAGACTTGGAATGGGCATTAAGCCCTGGCTGGAACAAAAGGGTCTGCAGGTGAAGGGGAGAGGTACCTGGTGTGGGGTGGTGAGAGTTTGGGGTGAGGGGCTTCAGTGCCTCCTCAAGAGAGCTGGAGACGGGCACTGGGGTCCCATGGCCCTTTCCAAGTGGCCAGAGGCTCTCTGGTCATCTTGTGTGGCTGCTGGGGCAGGGGAGCATCAGCTGCAGCTCCCAGATGTGTGGAGGGCCCTTTGCTGCCCCTGGGCATGGGGCAGGATGGTGCTTTCACTGCTGGGGATGTGTCACATCCCAGGGACAGAGGGACACCAAGGACACCCCGGGAGCTCCACTGCCTGGAGGAGCCTGGCAGCTGTGCAGCTCCTGGCCTCTCCTTGCACTCCAGCAGCTGTGCAGCTCCTGCTCTCCTGGAATCCAGCAGCTGTGCAGCTCCTGCTGCTCCATTGCAATCCAGCAGCTGTGCAGCTCCTGCTGCTCCATTGCAATCCAGCAGCTGTGCAGCTCCTGCTGCATTGGAACCCAGCAGCTGTGCAGCTCCTGCCCCTCCACTGGAATCCAGCAGCTGTGCAGCTCCTGCTCCCTTGGATGTGGGGCTGCCTTGGCATCCTGTGGCACATGCAGGTGACAGGACTGGGGGTGTCACAGGTACCAAGGTGGTGGCACAGGCTGTGCCTCCCTCGTGTCATGAGTGCAGGGATGCTGTGTTCTGCAAAGGAGGTGTCAGGTGAGGTCACCCCATGTTGGTGATCCTCGTGGAGCCCCTGGAGCTGGGAGCATGGCTTGGCCCAGCCAGGGCAGAGCTGGAGAGCTGATCCTGAGCCCAGCCATTCCCCTCCTCCTCTGGACCCTTGCTCCATGGAGAGCTGGCCCTTGGCTGCTGTGTGGTGCTCCAGGCACAGCAGCTGGGCCATGGGAGGGGGGTTCCCTTGGATTCCCTCTCTGTGAGTGAGCAGCATTTTGATGAGCATTTAAAGGTTCTCTTTGGGATCTGCTGAGGGAAATGCAGCTGGGTTTTCCCTGTGCTCTGCAGTGACCTCAGGAGCGCCAGTGGAAGCTGGGACAGGGCAAGGCTGGCTCAGAGAGGGGGACAGGGCTGGGCCAGTGTCACCCTGAGATGTTCCACCTTGGCCTTAAGCTCCATCATAACTCAGCTCCACTTGGGATGCAGTTCTGGATTAGGAGCTGGTGAGCAGCTGATTCCACACTCCAGCTGATGTTCATGGACCAGGAGAGGAAACTGGTCCAGCTTCTTGGCAGGTCCACCAGACCTTCAGACCTGGTGTGAGGTGTGAAGCTCCCCTGGAGGACCTGGTGCCACCATCCCAGGACAAACACGGCTCAAGGAATATCTCCAGCTCTTGGATCATCACAGGGTCACATGGAGCAGGCAGAGCCCTGCATGCCCCACCCTCAGTGGGAAGCAGTAGGATAAAGAGTTCTTTTCAAAAGCCCCTTCTCCAGCCCTGCAGCAGTGACTGCAGGAGCTTCATGGTGGTTGAAGAGGATTTCCACATCCTTGGTATGTCCTGATCCCGTCACCATGGCCAAGGCACAAGGACATGGCACTGCTGGGACACACAGCTGGTGGAGCTTGCAGAGCTCCCAGGTGCAGGTTTGGGTGTTTCCATCCCAATGGATGGAAGTTTGAATGTTTCCATCCCCGTGGATGTGGGTTTGGATGTTTCCATCCCCATGGATGGATATTTGGATGTTTTCATTTGGAGAATGGATGTTTGGATGTTTCCATTCCCATGGATGGATGTTTGGATGTTTCCATCCTGATGGACAGATATTTGGATGTTTCCATCCCAAGGATGGTGCACAGCTGTGCCTGCTCCTTGCAGGGAGGGAGCATCAGGTCACTTCTCTTTCCATCACGCTGAGAAGGAACTGGACTTTGTTCAAGCCCAGAAAGAACCTTTTGGATGAAGAGTGAGGCAAAAATAAATGAAAATTGACTTCCCCCTTGACTGGCTGCTCACCCTCCCTTTGGCCTCATGGAGAAGGACAAATTCTGTGATCTCTTTCAGGCAGGTGCCATTCAACTCTTGGGCTGGAGCATCAGTGGTGACCCCAGAGTAATCTGGGGGTCCCTGGGCAGCAGAAAGCTGCTCTGGGCAGTGGGTGCAGCAGGCTCTGATCACACTGGAGCTGCATTTGAGCCCCTGGCAGCCAGGAGCTGTGACCCACAGCATTTCCAGTGAGGATGGGCAGTGCAGCTGTGGGCTCCAGGACCTCAGCCAAACTCGTGTGCTGGGGCTCCTCATCTCCTGTGTGGGTGGGAGCAGCTCCAGGGGCTGTGCCCTGCCCTGCTGGCTCTCCTTGGAGCAGGAGAGCTCTGGGTGGCACAGACAGGGGGGTTCAGCTGTCTCAGTCTCCTGGGTGGTGCCATCCCTGTACAGTCCCAGGGGCAGGGAGCACCGGGGGTGCTGATTGTCCCACCCTTGTTGCCCACAGCCCCCACCCCGTGAAGCCCCTGAGTGCTGTGCAGGAGGGCTCCAGCGAGAGGAGGCAGCAGCACAGGGCCAGCCTGAGCTCGGCGCTGAGCGATGGCCTGGAGAGGCTGAAGACAGTGACCACGAGCAGTGTCCAGCCCCTGGCCCCGGCCTCCCAGCAGGACAAAACTGACCCCAAGGTAAAGGTAGGAGGCTGTGCCACCCCTGCTCCAGGTGTGCTGCTCCAGGTGTGGGTGAGGGTCCAGCCCTTGGGCTGCTCTGCCTCCCTTCTCCCACGGGCCCTGCACCTCCTCACCCCATTGTTCTCCTGTCACCTGCTTTGCTTTGGGGGTGGTGGTGTGCAGTGTGAGAGTGAATCCCTGCTTGTAGAAACATGGAATGGGTTGGGAGGGACCTTCAGTCCCATCCAGTGCCACCCTGCCATGGGCAGGGACACCTCCCACTGTCCCAGGGTGCTCCAAGCTCCAATTCCAACCTGGTCTCCACAAGGTATGGAAGGTGGAAGGTCCTTCCTGGAGCTTTGCTGCCCTGGATGTACTCCAAACACTGCTGTGCTGAGGCCAGCAAAGCACCTGTGGCACCTCTGAGTGGTGTTCCGAGTTGATCCCTCCATCCCTTTGTCCACTCCCACTCCATTTGCCTCCCCAGTGTCAATGGAAAATGCTGCTGGGGTTCACCTGATTGAAGGACAAACACAACCCTGCGGGTCTCTGCACCCTGTGGGTGCTGCAGGGAGTTCAGCTGGTGCTTTATGAGCAGCACACAAGGTCTCTGTGGGTCCCCTGTGCTGCTCCTGCCTCTCCAGTTTGGGAGGACAGACATGGAAAGTGGAAGTGCTCTGCCTGTTGCCACATCCTGCAAACATTACCAGGAGCAGAAGTTTTAATGCCAGTCCCTGATGTCCCTCTTCCTTGCCAGCAGGACCCTGGCCAGCTGGACCAGTCAGCCAAGTATTACCACCTGACCCACGACGAGCTGATCCAGCTGCTGCTGCAGAAGGAGGGCGAGCTGAGCAAGAAGGAGGAGCACATCCACGAGCTGGAGAACTACATTGACCAGCTGCTGGTGCGCATCATGGAGCAGTCCCCCACGCTGCTGCAGATCCCTCTGGGGGGAGGCCAGGCCCCCTGAGCCTGCCCAGGGCAGCAGCACCCGGCAGAGCTGTGCCCCTGAGCCTGCCCAGGGCAGCAGCACCCGGCAGAGCTGTGCCCCCTGAGCCCGCCCAGGGCAGCAGCACCCAGCAGAGCTGTGCCCCTGAGCCTGCCCAGGGCAGCAGCACCCGGCAGAGCTGTGCCCCAGTAACCACCACGCTGCCAACACCCCCGCACCCCCTCCTCTCGCCCGAGGCCTGCAGTGTTCCCAGAGTTAGCAGGAAGGGTTGGCTGCTCCTTGCCAGCCCCAGCTTAGCCCAGCTCGGCTCCAGGGAGCTGTAGGGTGGTGGGCTGCCAGCACCCTATGGGGAGGAGCAGAGCCCTCCCCAGCAGGCAGGTGCCTCCCTGGGTTCCCGTCGCTGTGACCAAGTGCCACCTCCTGGGCACTCCTCCTGCCAGAGCTTTAAGTGACCCCTGGACATCTGAGGCTGGAAACCATCTCCTCGTGACTTCATCCTGCTGCTGCTCCTCTGCCCACACTCCTCCTCCTCCCATCTCCCCTGAGGGTGGTGTCCCCTGGCTGGTGTTGGGCTGGTGGGTGACCCTGGGGACACTGAGACCCCCTGAGGCTCCCCCAGCACGTTCCTGAGCAGAGCCTGTGAGATGTCACTTCCCCTCCTGCCCCAGTTACCCCCAGTGAAGGGGGAAGAGCCAACTCCAGTTTGTGCCACTCCCTCACCACACTTGTGGGAGATGCTCCACAAAGGGCCTGGGGTGGTGTCAGAGCCTGGCTGGGCCACGCTGGCTCTGTCACAGCACCAGTGCCAGACTGACACTGCCTGGCTCCCTCATGGCTGGACTGGGAATATGGCAGAGGTGCCCCAGGGGTGCTGCAGGAGATCCTCTGCATGCCCCACCCAGCAGAGGCTGCTGTGCCCTGCAGGGACCGTGCAGAATCCACACTCAATTTCCACTCAGTATTCCCAGGAATGGCTGCTCACAGCTGCCCTGCCCTGCCTCTGCGTTGTCTGTCCAGCACAGCCAGAAAACACCCCCAGAGCAAGGTCTGGGGGGTCTGACCCCTCTGCAGGGCCCCTGCGGGGTCAGGCACCCCAAACCCTCCTGGCACAGCCCAGAATTCTCAAATCCTGCCAGGGCAGTGCCCAGCCCAGAATTCCAAAATCCTGCCAGGGCAGTGCCCAGCCTGCTCCCTGATCACACCCACACACTGGGATGGGCTCCCCATGGCAGTGCCCAGCCTGCTCCCTGATCACATCCACAGCCTGGGATCAGCTCCCCATGGCAGTGCCCAGCCTCAGGGGCAGCTCTGTCCCCTGCTGACCCCTGAGTGACCACCCAAAGCTGGAGCAGTGTGAGACCACGACTGTTTTCTTTGTTCCAGTTGTAAACTTGTCTGTTGCAATTTTCATCAAATTCACTATATCGTCTCCTTTGGCGTGCCAATTCCCCTTTTTGTTTCCAATTTTGAAGTAAAGTTATGTTTGAAGTAAAGTTATGTAAAGCAAGCTGGCCAAGGCTGCAGGGGATTCCAGCCCATGCTCAGTCTCCACAGGTAAGGAACTCCCCAGGGCAGCACTTTGGGATGGAGTGAGGATGAGGAAGGTGTAATTGCACCAGTTTGGAGGGGTATCATTTTTGTTAAATGGGGTTGCATCTTTCCTATGGGTAGGCCTGATAAGTTCAAGGTGGGTCAGGTGTTGGTTGGGAGGTTGATATTGAAGCTGGACACAGAAATGAGCTTTGGAGGAGACCAGGAGCTCCAATTCCTGGGGTTCCTCTGGTGCTCAAGGCAGGGTCTTGGTCCATCTGTCCCAAGCATCTACCAGATTTGATTTCTTATCTGTGTGGGGGTATTCATTTGCTGCTAAAGGAATCCTACCAGGCACATTGACAGAGGGTTGTCCACACTGCCCATGGACAGGCAGAGACTGTCCTGCTGTAAAGTCTTGGCCAGTGTGACCCAGATGTTCTGAGGGACAATCCATGCACCAGCTGATGGAAAGGTGAGGAGCATCCAAAATCCTGTCTGGAACAGCTGGGGATTCCCTGCCACTGCAGACATGGCAGGATGCTTGGGGATGATGATCTGTGAGTTTGAAAGAATGGGTTTTTAAACTTGTATAGCTTTACCAGCCCCTCATGTCTTCCCATCTGATCCCCTCAGGTTTTACTGAGTAGAAAAGAGGAGGGAAAACAAGAAGGGGATAACAGTGCAACAAACCAAAGAGGGGTAACAGTGCAAAGCAATGAGCAAATGAAACTCAATCCTATGACCTTCTGGAGCAGTGCAGAGTCATCCCTGTGACAAACATCTGTGTTTACACTCTTTTTCCTTCTCTCCACACCACCCCAGCTTGATCTCTTTGCTGTCTGTGAGGTTCAGGGGAGTGTCTGTGGGTGCTGCATGTGGCAGTTTGATACACAGCTCAACATTCCTGCCTGGAATCCACCTTGGGCCACATGCTGTAGACATGGAAGCATGGCCTCTACCCTAAGTAATTCATGGAAATGAGCCCAATATTTGTCTGGACTGGGGGTCTTTGATCAGCACAGGGGGTTTCTCTGTGAGCTGGGATCTGTGCATGTTGGAGAAGTGCCTGACAGTGGAGGAGTTTGGCTCCATGAATGAATTATTAAGAAAATTGATGACATAAAGAGCCTTACATAATCTTTCTACATTCAGCAGTGTTTCAACTCCCCCGTGCTGCTGGTCAAGGACTCTCTTGAGTGTACACTGAGCCCTCTCTACAACAGGTTACTCCTGTTGGGGAGTGGGGAATGCCAGTGCTGTGTTTCACCCCCATTGATCTGGGAGCTGTTTGAAATTTTTAGAGGTGTAAGCAGGACCATGATCTGTTTGGAGAATGCCTGGGGTGGAGAATGCTGGGAGAAAATGTTGGATGGCATCCATGGGCTGATGGAAACACTGCCCCAGAGAATGTATCTATGGAATGAAGGCATTAAGGGCCAAAAGCAGCTCAGAGTTCTTGTTTTACCATTTTCCTCCAGCCCCCATGGGGAACCCTACATATTCAATATCTACATTAGCCAGGTGTTGTATTTGTGAATGAATGAGTTTTTGTCTCCCAAAAGGTGCACAATGTGTGACATCTGTTTGCCACAATTGTAAACTTCCAAGGCCTCAGGGGTTAACCCTGGCCCTCAGAGGGCAAAGCAAACTCCTGGCAATTGGGGCAGGAGCCCACGCTTGCTCTTGCCTGTTCCCTTGTGATTTTAAACATTCTGACAAGGGCTGGCACATTTTGGTGAAAAACTGATGGCTGAAGTTAGCCTGATTGAAAATGCCTGCACTGCCATGGCTAAAATATCTGCTTGCAGTTGCCTTCTGTGACTGGTCAGTGTGTGACCTCACGTGCCTGGTGTGATATGGCTGCTCTCAGTGGGAGAGGAGGTATGTTAAATTTGAGAACAAGCCTTACAAATCTAGATTTGGCACTTCCTTTAGCAGGGAATGTTCTGCTCTTTCAGCTATTCCAGCAACATAGGCCGAATCAGTAACTAAATTTAAGGGTTGTTTGAATTTCTCAAAGGCTCTGACAACGGCTGCTAATTCTGTGATTTGTGGGGATCCTTGAACAATCTGAACATCAGACTCCCACTCTTGAGTGTCAGGATTCTTCCACATCATGACTGACTTGTGGGATCCCCCTGAACCATCAGTAAATACAGTCTATGCCTTTGGAGGAGTTCTGCTCTTCAATGAATTTGGGACCAAATTAAAGTAAGCATTAAACAGTTTATGTTTTGGTAGGTGGATGGAGATTTGGCCTGGGTAGCTGTCCAGAGTGAACTGGAGGTGCTCAGTGGTTTGGAGCAGAGGTTCTGGGCTGTTCAATGTCACTGGGAGACAGATGCCTGTGAATTCACACCCCACTAGGGTCCTGAGGTGAGCTCTGGCCTTTCTGATAAGCTGGGCCTAAGCTCCTGAGGTGCTGTGATGCCTTACTTGGTCTGTGTGATTGAAACACCCACTCTGTGATGAGGAGCTGATGTCTCAGAGTGGGTCCCACTGGAAAATGAGCCCATGGAACTTGGGTGGCTTACCCAGGGTGACAAACTGGAAAGGCAGGGTAGGATCAGCACTGTGGGCTTGTCTCATGGACAATGCTTCTGATACCTTCTGGATCACTTCATGGGCCTCTGTGTGATGGTTCCTGGGGAGCTGAGCTCATCAGGGCCTCTCAGGAGGTTCAAAAGGGTTGACAAGTCCTTGGTTGTGATCCCCAGCAGTGGACAAACCCAGGTGATGCTCCCACAGAGCTGATGAAGGTCCCTCAGGTTCTTGGGTTGTTGTCATGATGAGCTGCTGGGGCACATTGGTGCTTTTGCTGATCCAGAGCCCAAGGTAGGTCCATGGGCAGGTGCACTGAATCTCTGTAGCAATTTCAAATCCTGCTCCTTCCATGGCTTGGATAGTCTGTTTGAGAACAGTTTCCACATAATAGTCAGTCTCAGTGCATATTAGAATATCATCCATAAAGTGAAAAATTAGGGCATTGGGGAATTTTTCTTGAATGGGTGAGAAAATGCAGGCAACAAACATTTGGCAGATGGCTCATGAGTTTTTCATCCCTTGAGGAAGAGCTTCCCATTGATACCTTTTTAGAGAGACTTCTCTATTAACTGATGGCACAGAAAATGCAAATCTTGGGGCATCTCTAGAATGGAGTGGGATATTGAAAAAACAATCCTTGATACCAATGACTGCCAGTTTCCAATCTCAGGAGCATTGAAGGTGAAGGCAGGTTGGGCTGTACAATGACCTCGTTGACCTTTCTGAGGTCTTGTAGGAGCCTCCACTTGTCTTTGCCTGGTTTATTAATGACAAAGACAGGGGTGTTCAGGGGCTGGTGGCTGGTGCTGTATGGCCCTGAGACAGCTGCTCCTGCCTTTGCTTTGACTTCTACCTGAGGCCACTGTTCCACCCAAATGGGACCATCCAATTTCCATGTGCTGGTGGGGTGGGGTGCTCTGCAGTGGCCCAGCTGGAAATCCTGTGGGTGGGAAGGGATTTCTGGTCTGGCTCCCCACTGTCTCTGCCCCACAGAATGACAGGTGCCTTTACCACCAAAGGTCTTCCTGTGGCAATTTGACCCTCAGGACCTTCAGTAAGGATTGACCTTTTACTCCACATAGAGGTGGCAGCTGCTCCAATCCCAGAGATGATCCATAGGCTGGCACCAGTTCACCTGGAGTGAGCAGTGATGGTGACATCTGACCCGGTGTCAGCCACACCTGGAGGAGAAACTTTGGTACCTTTATAAGACAAGCCACACTCTCAGAGAGATCTGTCTTGGCATAGCATCTCTGCCCAAAAAACCACAGGATTTTCTGGCAAAAACATCAGCCCAGGTGGGTACAAGAAAAGCTTGGGTATAGGTGTGCCCTGAGTCAAACACCAGGGTGGGTCTGTACATAGTACAGTCAGTGATCTCATCCATTGGCCCCACAATCTGGACTTCTGGAAGCACACGTAGCTCATTAACAGTGTCTTCTATGATTAAAACATCCCCTGGCCCATCAGGAGGTCCAGGTTTACCAGCTGGAATTCAGCAGATCACTTCATCCCCAGATTCAACAGCAAGGGCTCTCACCAGTGTTCCCTGCCTGAATGTGATGGTAGGCCTGGGAGAGTCAGCCCCTTCCTCACAGTCAGTGTCATCATAGATGGTTTCTCTGTGCCTGGATGCTCCAGGATTGTGGGAAAAGAGAGATGGAACAGCTCAAAAGAAAGATCTCACAGGAGTTTCACTGAGTCAACCAGCCCTTGAGCTCTTGAGGGTCGGCAGTTGACCGCTAAGAAATTCCCCAGAACATTGAGGGTTTTTCCCTTGGGGAACTGGAGCTCTTGGTTGCAACTCAAAATCCAGTGGAGATGCTTTCAAAGGGCTAACGAGAAGCCCCATGGTCAGGGTGCCAATTTGTAGCAGCGTGGGGTTTAGAGGGTGGAAGCTGCAAGCTGCTACCTCATTCCCAAGAAGCATCTCCTGTGGAAAAGCTGCTTGGGTGGGAATTTGAGCAGGGCAGTCAAGTCCTTTTTTTTTTTGGTTTTTTTGGGTGTTTTTTTTGGTTTTTTTTTTCTGCCAGATCCCATTTATTCTAGAGTTGTGGCTGCTGGAGCCCAGCTGGCACAGAACAGCAGGGAGGGATTTGTCCCCAAGCTCCTGTGGACATCTGGGTGGGCTGGTGGTGTCAGCACAGCCCTGTCCCCACAGTGAGGGGCTGGAGGAGCCCCCCAGTCTGTGCAAAGGTGGGATCTGCTCCCTGTGGGGCTCCAGGAGCAGCAGGGAGCGGGGACAGCGCTGTCCCTGCTCTGTCCCTGCCCTGTCCCTGCTCTGTCCCTGCCCTGTCCCTGCCCTGTCCCTGCCCTGTCCCTGCTCTGTCCCTGCCCTGTCCCTGCTCTGTCCCTGCCCTGTCCCTGCCCTGTCCCTGCCCTGTCCCTGCTCTGTCCCTGCCCTGTCCCTGCCCTGTCCCTGCCCTGTCCCTGCCCTGTCCCTGCTCTGTCCCTGCCCTGTCCCTGTCCCTGCTCTGTCCCTGCCCTGTCCCTGCTCTGTCCCTGCCCTCTCCCTGCTCTGTCCCTGCCCCTCTGGCCCAGTTCCTGGTGCTGTCCTTGCTGTCTGAGTAGCTCCCAGCACACCCAGTGAGGACGTGGCTGCTGCTGCTGCTGCTGCTGCTGCTGGAAGGGAGCTGGTGGTGGCCGTGGTGCCCCGGGTTCCCATCCCCTTATCCAGGGCAGGATGTGGCTTCTCCTTCCTGCAGGCCACCAGCCCGGCCAGCTGGGCCCTGGGTCTGAGCTTGCCCATGCTGCACTGCCAGCTCTCCATCCTCAGCCTCTTGCTCTGGGGATTCTCCTGCAGGGTGTCCCTGGGTTTTGTTTGAGTTGTGGGATTTGGACAGCGTTTTGTTGGTTCCTTGTCAGAGTCAGAATCCACCAGGGGCCAGCGGCTCTGGGCCTGCTCCAACATGGCCTTCATCTCCTGCTCATCTTCCTCCTGCTCCTTGCACCTCTGCTCCTCCTCCCCTTCCTTGTGCTGCTTCAGCATGGCCTCAAAATCCACATTGGCCTGGCGCTGGTTGAGCTCCTTCAGCTCCTGCAGGTTCTCCAGGACCTCCATCTCCAGCTTGGAGTCCTTGGTTGGGTTCTCCAGGACCTTCATGGGATTGTTGAGCTCCTCTTCTTCCCTCTCCTTCTGCATCCTCTTCTCCTCGTCCTCCAGGAGCTTCTGTGCTGGAAGTTCCTGGTGGTGCCGTGCTCCATGGTGTGATCCATGTTCTGGGGGTCTGCCTTGAAGGTGATCTCAGCCAGGCAGTGTGGGCACCTGATGTAGAAGCAGAGGATGGGCAGCCCCAGGTGGGACTCGTTCTGCGCCATCTCCTTGTGGGCATTGAACTTCTTGCCCTTGTGGATGAACTCCCCACACATCCTGCACCTCCTGCTGCAGGGGGCCATGGCCCTCACCACATACTGCTGCTCCTTTGGCAGCCTCAGCTTGGGGATCGTGGTGGGATCAGAGTCTGGGGGTGACATTTGTTCAGCACTTTCTGTTCTGACATGGCCACGGCTTCTCCCGGTGCCCAGAGCTGCCCCTGCACTGCTCACCCCACGCTGGGCACCACCTGGGACCAGCCTGGGCTTCAGATGGTGGAAACTGCTGCCTTATTCCCAAGAAGGCTCTTGTCTTGGTTTGAAAAGCCTCCCCTGAAATGGAAAATGTAAACAGGGGTGGTTCTGCTGGAGCAGGGGTCCTGGACAAGGGGGGAGTTTTCCTCTGCAGCTCCAGGGATGCTGGAGATGGGCCTGGGCTCCCTCTGGGAATGCAGTGGGCAAAGGTTGCTGTGGTGTTCAAATCCTCAGATTATATCCTGTAGGAATGCTTGGCTCCTCCCCATCTCCCAATGGGATGATGGAATTTTATCAGTGTGACTCAATGGCCCATTGGCAGAAGAGAATTAATAATTAATGGCTCATTAAGAGAAGATATTTCCCAGAGGGAGGATTGGTTGTGGAAAAGATAAACTGCTCAATTAACAGAAGATAATTGCCACACCTCTGACAGATGGGAACAGAACACACAACTAAATCTTTCAGCCTAAGACACATCTCCTGTGGAAAAGCTGCCTGGGTAGGAATTCAGGCAAGGCAGTCAAGTCCACACAGCACACTCAGCACCCCAGCTCCGCTCACTGAGGCAAGAAGAGCCTTTTGTAGGATAAATTCCAGCGAGGTTTGTTCCAGCAGGCTGAAGGGAAATCAGGGACAAAAGAGCAGAGCATGTGCTCTGCATAATCGGGTACGGGTCAGCAGGCAGTGCTGAGGGCACAGGGCTGGCACTGTGCCCTTTGTCCTGCCCTGCTGGGAAAACAGGGCAGGCACCAGGGGTACCACAGCCAGTGAGGAGACAGGGAAAGGGGAAACCACGAGAATTTGGGACAAATGGAGAAGGAGCTGGGAGGATCAGTGTTGTGAGGGTCCATGAGGAAGTCTTCTCTTTCAGCCTAGGTGGGGAAATCTCTGTGGTAGATCTTGGCATGGTGAAGCCTGGAGGTTTGAAAGGGTTCCACACCTGATTTACCTGGCTGAACTGGAGAGGGGATAGGAAGGATGTTGTTCCCTCCCTCATCCTGCCAGGATTTTGGCTGGAGAAGGTGCCTGTGCAGGCAGAGGGGCAGCTGGAGTGGGATTTCACCATGAAAGGCATCTTCTCCCTCTTCTCTACCTCCCAAAGTCACTGTGTTCCCTTAAAACCTCCCTGCTCTTTCTTTACTTGCTTCAGTGTAGCCCACGCCTTTGAAGAACGGTGCCTTTTGCCACAGTAGCAGTTTCCTGCCCCAAAAAGGCTCTGCAACCCGATTCTCCATCCCACACGACCTGCCTGGGGCTGGTTCCTCCTCTGTTTTCCGTCTCACCCAAGCAAAGGGAGTTAATTGTCACCCAGGGGCAGCAGAGCCTCCCCACGCCCTGTGCAGGTGCCCTGGCTCCTCCAGCACCTCGGCAGAGCTGGGGCAGGGATCAGGAGCTGGCACAGCAGGCAGGGCCAGGCTGAGTGTTCCAGGCTAAAATACAGCTGGAGACAGCAGAACTGGGTCAGGAGGAAAGGAGCTGTGTCCTGTCCGAGCCTCGGAGCCCTGCTCGAGGAGGAGGAGGAGGAGGAGGAGGAGGAGGAGGAGGAGGAGGAGGAGGAGGAGGAGGAGGAGGATGTGTTCCCTGGGAGAGCAGCAGCCATCAACCTCCCACTCCTTCCTGCCTCTCCCCTCCTGGCAATACCTGGGTTTGCCCTGCTCCAGCTGCTCCTGCTGTGTTCCTGCTCCTCCTCGCTCCGTGTGGCTGGGGTGGGATGGGGACGTGCCAGGGAAGTGTTTCTCACATTTCAGAAAGTGCCAGGAGCCTCTGTGCCTGTAGGGTCAGATCCCGTGCCCCGGCAGCCCGAGCCCTCTCTGGGTGCCCAGCTGTGCCCAGCTGTGCCCAGCTGTGCCCGTGAGCAGTCAGGGAGGAGCTGCGGGCACTGGGGGTGCAGCCCTGGGCAAAGGGAGAGGATTCCTCAGCGGGCATTGCCGGGGGAGCTGCAGGGCCCCTGTCTGGTCCCCCGTGCCCTGCAGGGAGGCTCCCGGTGCTCCCTCACAAGTGCCGATGTTTCTATGGATCCCACGGCCCCCCCTCCCACCTCTCCCTCCCCTCAGTCGTGTCTCACCGCCTCCCTCAGCCCCCTCTGCCTTAGTCAGCTCTGCCTTGTTTTGCTCCAAAAGCCTGCACGTTTTGCACTTGGATAGAAAAAGTGACTGTCAGAGCTCAGCAGGCTGTGCCAGGTGTGCAGCCCTGCCAGCAAGAGGTGCTTCCACATCTGCTGTTTGCAGCAATACCTGTTCTGTTCTAGCAATACCTGTTCTGTTCTAGCAATGCCTGTTCTGTTCCCCCATCTCCTGTTTGCAGCAATACCTGTTCTGTTCCCAGCAATACCTGTTCTGTTTCTGTTCCCAACAATTCCTGTTCTGTTCCCCCATCTCCTGTTCCCAGAAATACCTGTTCCTTCCTTTCCTGCCTTTCCAGCAACAGGTGCTTTGCCATCTCCTGCCTTTCCAGCAATAGGTGCTTCCACATTTCTTGCCTTTCTAGCAATATCTGCTCCTTCCATCCCCTGCCTTTCCAGCAATACCTGCTCCCTCATCTTCTGCCTTTCAGCAATTCTTGTTCTATTCCCTCATCTCCTGTTCCCAGAAATCCCTCACCTCCAGCCTTTCCAGCAACGGGTGCTTCCATAGCTCCCATTTCCAAGCAATATCCTTTCCTTCCATCTCCTGCCTCTTCAGCAATTCCTGTTCTATTCCTTCATCTCCTGTTTCCCTCATCTGCCTTTCCAGCAATGGGTGCTTCCACACCTCTGGCCTTTCTAGCAATACCTGTTCTGTTCCCTCACCTGCTGCCTTTCCAGCCATGGGTGTTTCCAGAGCTCCCATTTCCAAGCAATATCTGCTCTTTCCATCTCCTGCCTCTTCAGCAATACCTGTTCCCTCACCTCCAGCCTTTCCAGCAATTCCTGTTCTATTCCTTCATCTCCTGCCTTTCCATCAATGGGTGCTTGCACACCTCTTGCCTTTCTAGCAATACCTGTTCTGTTTCCTCATCTCCTTCCCTTGCAGCAATGGGTGTTTCCATAGCTCCTGCCTTTCCAGCAATACCTGCTCCTTCCATCCCCTGCCTTTCCAAGAACATGTGTTCCCTCATCTCCTGCCTTTCCAGCAATTCTTGTTCTATTCCCTCATCTCCTGTTCCCAGAAATCCCTCATCTCCTGCCTTTCCAGCAATGGGTGCTTCCAGAGCTCCCATTTCCAAGCAATATCCTTTCCTTCCATCTCCTGCCTCTTCAGCAATTCCTGTTCTATTCCTTCATCTCCTGTTTCCCTCATCTGCCTTTCCAGCAATGGGTGCTTCCACACCTCTTGCCTTTCCAGCAATTCCTGTTCTATTCCCTCATTCTCCTGCCTTTCCATCAATACCTGTTCCTCCTCTCCTGCCTTTCCAGCAATGGGTGCTTCCACACCTCTTGCCTTTCTAGCAATACCTGTTCTGCTCCCTCACCTCCTGCCTTTCCAGCAATACCTGCTCCTTCCATCTCCTGCCTTTCCAAGAATACCTGTTCTCTCATCTCTTGCCTTTCCAGCAATACCTGTTCCCTCATCTCCTGCCTTTCCAGCCATGGGTGCTTCCATAGCTCCCATTTCCAAGCAATATCTGCTCTTTCCATCTCCTGCCTTTCCAGCAATGGGTGCTTCCACACTTCCTGCCTTTCTAGCAATATCTGTTGTGTTCCCCCATCTCCAGCCTTTCCAGCAATACCTGTTCCCTCACCTCCATCATTTCCAGCACTCCCTGCTCCCCCATGTCCCATTTCCAGCACTCCCTGCTCCCCCATGTCCCATTTCCAGCACTCCCTGCTCCCCCATGTCCCATTTCCAGCAGTCCCTGCTCCCCCATGTCCCATTTGCAGCACTCCCTGCCCTGCCAGCTGCAGGAGCCCAGGTGTGCAGGGCTCCCTGGGTGCTGCAGGAGTGTGCAGCAGTGATGGATGCTCTGTGTCTGTCTGTGCTCTGTGTCTGTCCCCCCGTGTTCAGCAGGTCCCTCCCTGTGCTTGGGAAAGCTCCTGCAGATGCTCCTGTCTCTGTTCTGTGTTTCCCCACCCTCTGGGCTGAAGGTTTGGGGTTCCCCCCTCAGCACACAGGTTTTGTTCTGTGCACAAGAGCAGCCCAGCAGCCCTGCAGTGGGGTCTGTGGTGTTTAAACCTCCCAGGGGATGGTTCTGAGGGCAGAAATGCTTCCCCAGAGAGGGAGGGGATGAGGAAGAGACCTGGGGAAATGTTCTCAAGTTGCCCATCCGGGATTAATCTCTGTGTTCAGTGACTGAATCTCCTGTTCAGTGATTTATTTGGGGTCCCAGGGGCAGGAGCAGCGTTCTGCTCTGTGTCCCTGAGCTCTGTCCCCCTGTGCTGAGCCCAGCACACCCCCAGGGCCAGCAGCAGCCTCTCCCTGTTGTTTCAAACCCGGCCACAACACCCCCTGTGGTTTTACCTTTGTCCTGGAGTTTGTTTTCCCACTCTGGAGCTGTTCCCCGAGGCTGCAGCAGGGGCTGTGCCCTGCCTCGCTGCCAGCCCTCAGCTGGGTTTGCTTCTCCAGAGCTTTGGCCAATTTCTTTTCCCCTCACCTGGTCCTGCTGGCCACGTGTGGGCCAGGAGAGCCACCAAGGCTTGTCCTCCAACTGGAACAGAGCTGAGGGATGTGGATTTCCAGTGTGATGTAGACTCAGCCTTGTCTGGGAGGGAGCCCCAGTTTGGGGTAAAAAACCTGGAAAAGCATCCCCAGGTGGGAGAAGTGTTGGGTTTGGAGTTGTTGGTTTCCCTCTCTCACGTCTGCAGGAAGTGGGTTCTGTGTGTCTCATGTTTTAAGACTTGCAACTAATGTTTATAAAGAGCTTGTTATTTACGTTTTAAGCACTTTAAAAAAAAATAAAAGTTGTTCAAGCTGTTCCTAGACACTTCTGATTCATTGACAACAGCGTCTGTGCTGACGGCGCCTGGACACCGAGTGACATTTCTGTTTGTGTGCTGCACGAGGAGGAGGAGGAGGAGGAGGAGGAGGAGGAGGAGGAGGAGGGTGTCCAACTCCTCCAGCAGCTTTTCCACCTGTCCTGACAGTGCCTGAGTGCTGTGCAGTGGGAATGCTGCAGGAGCCTGGAGTTCCACCCCAAATCCTGTCCTGGCCCAGGTGTGGGGCACCTGAGGGGTTTGGGATCCTTTGGGTGTGCCCTGAGCACCCAGGGAGTGAGGCTGGGCTTGGATGAAGGGTTTGGGATTTTTTTTGGGGTTTAGGAGTGAGGCTGGGGTTGGATGAGGGGTTTGGGATCCTTTAGGGTTTTTGTGTTGTGCCCTGAACACCCAGGGAAAGGAAAGGAAATGTCAAGGAAATGTCAAGGAAATGTCAAGGAAAGGGAAGGGAAGGGAAGGGAAGGGAAGGGAAGGGAAGGGAAGGGAAGGGAAGGGAAGGGAAGGGAAGGGAAGGGAAGGGAAGGGAAGGGAAGGGAAGGGAAGGGAAGGGAAGGGAAGGGAAGGGAAGGGAAGGGAAGGGAAGGGAAGGGAAGGGAAGGGAAGGGAAGGGAAGGGAAGGGAAGGGAAGGGAAGGGAAGGGAAGGGAAGGGAAGGAAAGGAAAGGAAAGGAAAGGAAAGGAAAGGAAAGGAAAGGAAAGGAAAGGAAAGGAAAGGAAAGGAAAGGAAAGGAAAGGAAAGGAAAGGAAAGGAAAGGAAAGGAAAGGAAAGGGGGCCTGGCTGCTGCTCCAGGCTCCAGCTCTGCTGCCCAGAGCCTTCTCCAGATCTGCCTTTCCAAGGAATGTTCCTGTGCCCCTGTCCCCCCTGGGCACCCCAAAACCCCCTCGTGGTGTGGGGGAACCCTGGATGGGCACCAGGTGCCCCCAAAGCTGCTCTCACTCCCCTCTCAGCTGGGCAGGGACAGAAAACTCCACAAAAATCCCATTTGGGGATGAGGGCAGGGAGGGATCCCTCAGAACCCACAAGAGATGGAGGAAATCAGTTGAATTTATCAATTTAATTTATTGCCAATCCAACAAGAGCAAGGCAATGATAAATAAATCAGTTGAATTTATTAATTTAATTTATTGCCAATTATTAATTTAATTTATTGTCAATCCAACCAGAGCAGGGCATAGAGAAATAAATCAGTTGAATTTATTAATTTAATTTATTGCCAATCCAAGCAGAGCAGGGCAGTGAGAAATAAATCCATTTAATTTATTCATTTAATTGATTGCCAATCCAACCAGAGCAGGGAAATGAGAAATAAACCCAAATTTTAAATCCCTTTTTCCCCACCCCTCCTCCTTCCCAGAGCTGCAGGGGGACAGGGAATGGGGCTGTGCTCACATCACACATTGTCACTGTGCTCCTTCCTCCTCCTCCTCCTCCTCCTCACACTCTGCCCCTGCTCCAGTGTGGGCTTCCCTTGGGGTCACAGCTCCTTCTTGGGCTTCTTTTGGGGCCAAACCTCCTTCAGGAGCTCTTTATGGGGTCACAGCTCCTTCAAGGGCTTCTTATGGGGCCAAACCTCCTTCTGGGGCTTCTCTTGGGGTTCAGTTTCCTTCAGGGGTCTCCCATAGGGTCACAGCTCCTCCAGGAGTTTCTTATGGGGTCACAGCTCCTTCATGGGCTTCCCTTGGGGTCACAGCTCCTTGAGGGGTTCCTTATGGAGTTGAGTCTCCTTCAGGGGCTTCCCATAGGGCCAAACCTCCTTCAGGGGTTCCTTATGGGGTCACAGCTCCTCCAGGGCTTCCCATGGGGCCAAACCTCCTTCAGGGGCTTCCTATGGGGTTCAATCTTCTTCAGGGGCCTCCCATGGGGCCACAGCTCCTTCAGGAACTTCTTGTGGGGCCAAACTTCCTTCAGGAGCTCCTTATGGGGTCACAGCTCCTTCATGGGCTTCCCTTGGGGTCACAGCTCCAGGATCTCCTCACAGGAGCCCCCCTGGAGCCCCTCTGCCCCAAACCTTCTTTCTGGATGAGCTCACCCCATGGATTTGGGTCATTCCCCATTTCTGGATGAGCTCACCCCATGGATTTGGGGTCATTCCCCATTTCTGGATGAGCTCACACCATGTCTGGAGGTCATTCCCTGGTTTTTAGATGAGCTCACCCCAAGGCTGTGGTGTCATTTCCCCCTCAAAAACCCCAAAATTGGAACAAAGCAGTGTTTTTGGTGGGGGAGCTCCCCCTCCTCCCAAACAGGGAAGCACAAGTTGCCAGCCTGGATGGATCTGGTGGGGTTGAATCAGCCAAGGAATTGATATTCTGCTGGGATGGCACCAAAATGTGATCGTGTTCTGTCACTCCACATGGGCTGGGATAAACAGATTCTCTCCCCTCTGCTGTCAGCAAACACGGCTGTGGCAGCAGCAGCTCCCGGGAGGGGAGAGGGGGAAAGGGGGAAAAGGGTTTGGGGCAGCTCCATCCTCACACAGATCTGGGATTTGGGGCAGTTCATCCTCACACAGATCTGGGATGGATCTGGGGATGGATTTGGGGCAGCCTCCATCCTCACAGAACTTTGGGGAAGGGTTTGGGGCGGCCTCCATCCCCTGTGAATCTGGGATTTGGGGCAGTTCATCCTCTCACAGATCTGGGATTTGGGGCAGCCTCCATCCTCTCACAGATCCCAGGATGAGCCTTTGGGGATGGATTTGGGGTAGCCTGATCCTCACACAGATCTGGGATTTGGGGCAGTTCATCCTCACACAGATCTGGGATGGATCTGGGATGGATTTGGGGCAGCCTCCATCCTCACAGAACTTTGGGGAAGGGTTTGGGGCAGCCTCCATCCTCATGTGAATCTGGATTTGGGACAGCCTGATCCTCACACAGATCTGGGATTTGGGGCAGCCCCCACCCTCTCACAGAACTTTGGGGAAGGGTTTGGAGCAGCCTCCATCCTCACACAGAGCTTGGGATGGATTTGGGGATGGATTTGGGGCAGGGTCCATCCTCACACAGAGCCTGGGATGGATTTGGGGCAGCTCCATCCTGGGATGAGCCTTGGGGATGGGTTTGGCACAGGCTCTGTCCTCACACAGATCTGGGATTTGAGGCAGGCTCCATCCTCACACAAATCCCAGGATGAGCCTTTGGGGATGGATTTGAGGCAGCCTCCATCCCCACATGAATCTGGGATTTGGGGCAGCTTCCATCCTCACACAGATCCTGGGGTGGATTTGGGGCAGTTCATCCTCACACAGATCTGGGATTTGGGGCAGGCTCCATCCTCTCACAGATCTGGGATGGGCTTTTGGGATGGATTTGGGGCAGCCTGATCCTCTCACAGATCTGAGATGGATTTGGGACAGCTCCATCCTCACACAGATCCCAGGATGAGCCTTTGGGGACTCCCGGATTTGGGGCAGCTCCATCCTGGGATGAGTTTTGGGGATGGATTTGGGGCAGCTCCATCCTCACAGAGAGCTTGGGGACAAGTTTGGGGCAGCCTCCATCCCCACACAGATCTGGGATGGGTTTTTGGGGCACGGGGAGCCCTCCCAGCTTTGGCAGGGCTGGGGTTGGGGTCAGGGCTGGGGTTTGGGGTCAGGGCTGGGTTTGGGGTCAGGGCTGACCCCACAGCTCCAGGGCTGTCCCTGCAGGGCTCTGGGGACAGCTCAGAGCCTCCAGCAGCAATCCCAAAGCCCAGGGATGGCAGGGCTGGGGTGGGAGCAGAGTCTGCTCCTCATGCCCTGTCCCCGTCCCTGTCCCATCCCTGTCCCTGTCCCTGTCCCTGCCCTGTCCCTGTCCCTGTCTCCATCCCTGTCCCTGTCCCTGCCCTGTCCCCCATCCCTGTCCCTGTCCCTGTCCCATCCCTGTCCCTGTCCCTGTCCCTGTCCCTGTCTCCATCCCTGTCCCTGTCCCATTCCTGTCCCTGTCCCTGTCCCTGTCCCTGCCCTGTCCCTGTCCCTGTCCCTGCCCTGTCCCTGTCCCTGTCCCTGTCTCCATCCCTGTCCCTGTCCCTGCCCTGTCCCTGTCCCTGTCCCTGTCCCTGTTCCTGTCCCATCCCTGTCCCTGTCCCTGCCCTGTCCCTGTCCCTGTCCCTGTCCTGTCCCTGTCCCCAGGACACGGAGTTGCCACCCCCGGGCAGCCACAGCTCTGTTTCAGCAACAGCTCCGAGGAAAAGCAAACAGAAATGACAAAATGCCTTTTCCTGCCCTTTCCTACTCCCCTTTCACCCCTCGGATCCCCTTTTCCATCCCTTCCCCGGCGCTGCAGATTTGGGGTTCCCTGAAGGGGATCGGGGCTGAGATAACCCAAAATCAGAAACTGCTTTGGCAGGGGGGGAAGGAAAGAGGAAAACGGGAAATGACGGCTCTGCAGCCACGGGGCACAGCAGCAGAAATTCCGCAGCAAAACGGGGCAATCATTTTTTCCTGGGTGGTAAAAATCGGGATTTTTTTTGTTTCAGAGCATTCCCACTTTCCCTGTGTGGCAAAAATCGGGATTTTTTTTTTTGTTTCAGAGCATTCCCACTTTTCCTGGGTGGCAAAAATACGGGATTTTTATTTTTGTTTCAGAGCATTCCTGCTTTTCCTGGGTGGCAAAAATCGGAATATTTTTTTTTTTTAGTTCAGGGCATCCACACTTTCCCTATGTGGCAAAAATCTGGATTTTTTTGTTTCAGAGCATTCCTGCTTTTTCTGTGTGGCAAAAATACGGGATTTTTATTTTTGTTTCAGAGCAATCCTGCTTTTCCTGGGTGGCAAAAATCGGGATTTTTTTTTAGTTCAGGGCATCCACACTTTCCCTATGTGGCAAAATTCGGGATTTTTTTGTTTCAGGGCATTCCCGCTTTCCCTGGGTGGAAAAATCCGGGATTTTTTTTTGTTTCAGGTGTATTTTTTAATCCCTCGTTGGCTGGAAATGCTGCTCCTGGATTTCCAGCCCTGCCTCCCTCCCTGTCCAGCCGCATTCCCCGTGTTTGCTGTCCCCGTCCTTTCCTGGGGATTGATCCTAATCCTCCCGACAATTTCCCGGCGTGTGAAGGTGCAGACATTTCTACATTTCTTATCCCATTAATCTGGGCCAGACAATTCCGCGAACGGCTCCGGGTGCCCCCGACCTTGGCGTTATCAGCCCGGATCGTTATCAGCGGCTCAGATCGTTATCAGCTCAGCTCGTTATCAATTCAGGTTGTTATCGTCAGCCCGGATCCTTATCAGCTCCGCAAAGGGCGCTGCTGGCCGCGGTCAGAGCGGGATCTGCAATTCCACCGGGAATTGCACCTGGAATGGGGAAAACTCCGAGAGCATCGAGTGCGGCCATGCCCAGAGCACCAGGGCCACCCCTGCCCCTGTCCCCAAGTGCCACATCCACAGGGCTGGAAATGCCTCAGGGATGGGCACTCCAAACCTCCCTGGGCATTCCCAACTCCTGACCCCCCTTTCCATGGGGAATATTCCCAATAATGCACCCTGAGCTCCCCTGAGGCCATTCCCTCTGCTCCTGTCCCTGTTCCCCTCCTGGCAGGAGCTGTGCAGAGCCACAAGGGCCCCCTGAGCCTCCTTTGCTCCAGGCTGAGCCCCTGCCCAGCTCCTCAGGGATTCTGCAGCCCCTGCCCAGCTCCTCAGGGATTCTGCAGCCCCTGCCCAGCTCCTCAGGGATTCTGCAGCCCCTGCCCAGCTCCTCAGGGATTCTCCAGCCCCTGCCCAGCTCCTCAGGGATTCTCCAGCCCCTTCCCGGCTCCTCAGGGATTCTGCAGCCCCTGCCCAGCTCCCTCAGGGATTCTCCGTTCCCTTCCCAGCTCCTCAGGGATTCTCTGTTCCCTGCCCTGGCCACGCTCCAGCTCCTTGGTGTCCTTTTCCTCACAGATGTCATTCAATAACATTTAGGGTGGTTTTTCGGGCGTTTTTGGGCTGTCACCTTTCTGTGTTTCATTATTAGCTCAGTCCATCACACAATTAAGGTGATCCTCTCCTCTCCTGTCCATCTCACCAGCCCTCCCCTCACTCTGGATGCTCCTTTCCCCTCGGGACTACATTTCCCATGCTGCCCCGCGCCCAACACGCTCCCCATTGGCTGCCGGAGCAGGCGTGGCCCCGCCCCCGGCGGCGGCCGGCGGACTCCATGTCCCGGCGTGCCCCGCGGCAGCTGCGGTTGGCTGCAGCCAATCAGCGCGGGGCCGGCGGGGGGGCGGGGCCGGGCGGCGGGGGAGGCTGTTTAAAGTGGCGCTTGCGGGATGGCGGAGCCGGCGGACTATCCCCCGTTCCAGCTGGGGAAGCCCCGCTTCGAGCAGGTACTGCCGGCGGCAGGGGGCGGCGGGGGGGACACCGGGAGCGGCGGCCGGAGCCGCCCCCGCCCCGCGCGCGGCATCGCCCCCCCCACCCGCGAACGGAGCCCCCCGCTCTCCGCTGCGCTCCGCCCCGCCCCTCCCGCGGTGCCGCGCGCCCATTGGCCCGCAGCCCCCGCGCCATTGGCCGGCCGAGCTGTCAGTCAGAGCCGCCGCCCCCTGCCCGCGGCGGGCACTGCGCGGCCCCGCGGCCCCTGTGGCGCGGTGCGCAGCGCGGCGGGCGCGGGGCCGGGGGATCGCGGGTTCGAGCCCCGCGGGGACGGGCACGGTCCCGGTGCGGCATGGCGCCGGCTCGTCCTTGGCCCGAGGGGCTCGTCCTTGTCCCGGGGGACCCCCTGCCAGGGTGGCTGGGAGGGGAGGAGCAGCTCTGGGATGGGGTGGAGCTCCCAGAACCAGGGGTGTTCCAGGCGGGCGCTTTGCCAGCCGCACCAGGCAATGCCAGCTCCGGTGCCAAGGGATGGAGGGGGGACCGTGACCGCCAGGATGGTGTCAGGTTAACAGAATGTGACAGATAGAACAGATTGCTCCGCAGCTGCCAGCTGAGATGGGCAGGGCAGCTGTGGTCAGTCACACACCTGTGCCCAGGTGAGCAGGGCAGGGGCTGGTGGGCATTGTTGTGTGGGAGATCAGAGAGAACTTGTTGTGCTGGTGGAAGCATTGAGGCTGATAAAAACGCTCATAAACCTCCACAGTCCCTGCTGAGCTGGGCAGGACTCCCTGGAGGAGCTGCTCCTTACCTGGGGCACGTGAGTGTGTCCCACAGTGGGGACAAACCCGCATGGGGTGACCATTCCCACCGTCCACAACAGTCCAGAAACCCTGTTCAACCCCTGTTCAACCCCTATTTAACCCCTATTTAACCCCTATTTAACCCCCGTTTAACCCCAGTCTGACTCCACACCTGTGCTTGTCTTGACCCAGCCACCTTTGGGCTGAGCTGTGGATTCCCAGGGGGCCGTTCCATGGTGGGACAATTCCATTCCATGGTGGGACAATTCCATTCCGTGGTGGGGCAATTCCAGGGTGGATCTCCTGCCTCTCCCACACCCCATATCCCTCCAGGGCTTGGAGCAACTGGGACATTGCAGGGACCCAGGGAAGGGGAATGGGAGTGGGAATGGGAACAGGAACAGGAGTGGGAATGGGAAGGGTTTGGGGTCCCACAGGTCACAGGGCACATCCTCAGAGCCCCAGGGAGGGTGACTCCCCTGGGAACAGGCAGGACGCTCCAGCTGGGCAGTTTTAATGAGGAGGAGGAGGAGGAGGAGGAGGAGGCGCTCCCTGCCCTTGCTGCTCAGCACAGCCCTGGCAGGCAGGCCTGGCACAGCTGCTGTGTTCTGCTCATTCAGGAGCTGCTGGCACTGGGGGCAGCCCTGGGGAACCTGCCAGGGCTGGGGTGGGCAGTGAGGGTCCCCCTGTGCTGGGAGACCCTTGGGAGGGGGTTCCTTGGGAGTGCTTTGCCAGGGGGGCACTGTGGGCATGGCAAACCCCCCTTCTGTGCCCTGGGGCTTCATCCCTGCCCTGTGCAGCCTCAGGAGCTGTGGCAGGGCTGGGGGGCTGCTGGCTCCATGCCACCCTGCTGCCTGCCCGGGGCTGGCATCCAGCAGCACTGTGGGGCTGGGCTGTTCCCAGGCTTTGTGCTCTGCCCTGCTTGGGATGCAGCACCACTCACATCCCTGCTCCCAGCACGGCCTGGGACAGCCCAGCTCCCTAATCCTGCTTCAAAATCCTCCATGGGGAGCCCAGCTCCTGCATCCCTGCCCCAAACACTTCCATGGGGAGCCCAGCCCCTCCATTCCTGTTCCAGATACCCCCATGGAGAGCCCAGCCCCTCCATCCCTGCCCCAAACACTTCCATGGGGAGCCCAGCCCCTCCATCCCTGTTCCAGATACCCCCCAGCCCCTCCATCCCTGTCCCCAACCCCTCCATCCCTGTCCCAGCCCCTCCATCCCAGCTCACACCCCTCCATCCCTGTCCCAGCCCCTCCAGTTCTTTATTTCCCCCATTCTGCCCATGTTGTTTCCCCCCAGACTTTGTTCTGGAGGAGCCCCAGCTCATTCCCAGGGGATCAGGGACCCCAAACCTTCCCTGCCAGGAGTTCTGGGCTTCCCCAGCTCCCCCTGCCCTGCTCTGAAGCAAAGTTCAGGGTCTGAGGTCTCAGCTGGCGCTGCCAGAGCCTGCTCCTTGTTCAGGGCAGGATCAGTGAGCTGAAATCCCAAATTCCAGCTTGCTCCTTGTTTAGGATGCTGAAATCCCAAATTCCAGCCTGCTCCTTGTTTAGGATGCTGAGCTGAAATCCCAAATTCCAGCCTGCTCCTTGTTTAGGATCAGTGAGCTGAAATTCCAAATTCCAGCCTGCTCCTTGTTTAGGATCAATGAGCTGAAATCCCAAATTCCAAATTTTCTCTTCTCCAGGGGAACATTCCCAGCCCTCCCAGCCTGGCTGCAGCCCTGGGGTCTCCTCTGGATTTATTCCAGCAGCTCCACATCCTCCTGCTGTTGCCTTTTTTCCACCTCCATCACCCAGGACTGGGTTTAAAGGGGAATTTGTTGGTTTCTGTCCCTTGTTCTGGGTTTTAGCCCCCAGCTCCTGCTCCTGGCAGGTTCCTGTGCCCTGCTCATGGTGCAGGAGCTTTTCCCATTGGAATCCTGGCTCCTCAACTTTGGAAAACCAAATTAAAGCCATCAAAGGCTTCCAGTTTTAGCCCAGACTTGCAGTGGGCTGTCACAAATGACACAGCCCCATTGCTCAATGGCTTTGTCTTAATTTTGTTTGCTTTAGCTTAAATCCCTCCTAATTAATTAAAAGCTGACATGAGCCTGGTTTTGAGCTCAGCCCCACCCCAAGCCCGCATGGTTTTTGCTCTGGTTTAATTAAACCCAGTTTAAAAGCAGGCTGTAATTAAAGTGGTGAGGCTGCCCATGCTTGCCCAGCACGGGGCTCCTTGGGATTCCTCTCCTCCTGAAGGTGATTAACAACTCCCTAATTACCCCTCACCTTCTCCCTGATCCTGCTGCTGTTCCCCTTGTTCAGGGCAGGATGCTGAAATCCCAAATTCCAGCCTGCTCCTTGTTTAGGATGCTGAAATCCCAAATTCCAGCCTGTTCCTTGTTTAGGATGCTGAAATCCCAAATTCCAGCCTGCTCCTGGTTTAGGGCAGGATGCTGAAATCCCAAATTCCATCCTGCTCCTTGTTTAGGATCAAGATCCTGAAATCCCAAATTCCAGCCTGCTCCTTGTTTAGGATCAATGAGCTGAAATCCCAAATTCCAGCCTGCTCCTTGTTTAGGATCAAGATCCTGAAATCCCAAATTCCAGCCTGCTCCTTGTTTAGGGCAGGGTGCTGAAATCCCAAATTCCATCCTGCTCCTTGTTTAGGATCAGGGTGCTGAAATCCCAAATTCCAGCCTGCTCCTTGTTTAGGATGCAGAAATCCCAAATTCCAGCCTGCTCCTTGTTTAGGATGCTGAAATCCCAAATTCCAGCCTGCTCCTGGTTTAGGGCAGGATGCTGAAATCCCAAATTCCATCCTGCTCCTTGTTTAGGATCAAGATCCTGAAATCCCAAATTCCAGCCTGCTCCTTGTTTAGGGCAGGGTGCTGAAATCCCAAATTCCAGCCTGCTCATTGTTTAGGATCAGGGTGCTGAAATCCCAAATTCCAGCCTGCTCATTGTTTAGGATCAGGGTGCTGAAATCCCAAATTCCAGCCTGCTCCTTGTTTAGGATCAGTGAGCTGAAATCCCAAATTCCAGCCTGCTCCTTGTTTATGATGCTGAGCTGAAATCCCAAATTCCAGCCTGCTCCTTGTTTAGGATGCTGAAATCCCAAATTCCAGCCTGCTCCTGGTTTAGGGCAGGATGCTGAAATCCCAAATTCCAGCCTGCTCCTGGTTTAGGATGCTGAAATCCCAAATTCCAGCCTGCTCCTTGTTTAGGATCAATGAGTTGAAATCCCAAATTCCAGCCTGCTCCTTGTTTAGGATGCTGAAATCCCAAATTCCAGCCTGTTCCTTGTTCAGGATGTGTTTTGGGATCTCCAGGATGTTCCCTGGGAGGATTTGACATTCCCAGGCCCCTCGTGGTGCTGCAGCTGCTGGGAAGGGCTCCCAAAATAGCCCCAAATCCATCGGGCATGGGTGACTGGCACTGTGCTCCAGCCCCCTGTGCCAGCTGCTCCTGCAGCCGGGCATGGCTGCTGGTTAGACCCGGCTCAGGGGCTCTGAGCCTGGCACAGGGCTTAGGCTGGGCTGGGATGAGCCTGGCACAGGGATGAGCCTGGCACAGGGGTTAGGCTGGGCTGGATGAGCCTGGCACAGGGCTGGGATGAGCCTGAGCCTGGCACAGGGGTTAGGCTGGGCTGGATGAGCCTGAGGCTGGGCTGGATGAGCCTGGCACAGGGCTGGGATGAGCCTGAGCCTGGCACAGGGGTTAGGCTGGGCTGGATGAGCCTGGCACAGGGCTGGGATGAGCCTGAGCCTGGCACAGGGGTTAGGCTGGGCTGGATGAGCCTGGCACAGGGATGAGCCTGAGCCTGGCACAGGGGTTAAGCTGGGCTGGATGAGCCTGGCACAGGGCTGGGATGAGCCCGAGCTTGGCACAGGGGTTAGGCTGGGCTGGATGAGCCTGGCACAGGGGTTAGGCTGGGCTGGATCAACCTGGCACAGGGGTTAGGTTGGGCTGGGATGAACCTGGCACAGGGATGAGCCTGGCACAGGGGTTAGGCTGGGCTGGGATGAGCTTGGCACAGGGGTTAGGCTGGGCTGGATGAGCCTGGCACAGGGAACCATCCCCAGCTCTCAGGGAAACTGAGGCAGGGCTGGCAGGGGGTGCCCGGGGCTGGCAGGGGGTGCCCGGGGCTGGCAGGGGGTGCCCAGGGCTGCTCCTCCTCCCATTCCCATCTCCTGCCAGCTCTGGGTTTGCTGCATCTCTGGGGACTTTGTGAGGTCCCCAGGACGAGGTGAGAGATGAGAATCTGAGCCCATGTTCTTAAAAGGCTGATATTATATTATATTAATTATATTATATTATATCATATTATATTAATTATATTATATTATGTTATGTTATGTTATATTATATTATATTAATATTATATTATATTAATTATATATTATATTATATTATATTATATTATATTATATTATATTATATTATATTATATTATATTATATTATATCATATTATATAATATCATATTTATTATATTTAATTTATTAAACTTATATATTATACTTACTATATTTATATTTATTTCATTATATATTATTACATTTATTTTATTACATATTATTATATTATTATATTTATTATATTATACTTATATTTATTTTATTATATTTATTATGCTATACTAAAGAAAGAGAAAGGATTTAGACAGAAGGCTTAACAAGAATGAAGAATAAAAACTCATGACTCAGAGTCTGACACAGCTGGCTGTGATTGGTCATTAATTAATAACAATTGCCATGGAACCAATCAAACATTCCCCAGTTGGTGAACGATCTCCAGAGCACACCCAAAGCAGCAAACACAGGAGCAGCAATTCAATAATTATTATTTGCATTTTCCTCTGGGGCTTCTCAGCTTCCCAGCAGCAAAATCCTGGGCAAAGAGGATTTTTCAGAAAATATGAGAATGACAGATCAGGGAATCCCAGAGGGGTTTGGGCTGGGGGCGACCTCAAATCCCCCCCAGTGCCACCCATCCATGGCAGGGCCACCTCCCAGTGCCCCAGCTGTGCCCACCTGGCCTTGGGCACTGCCAGGGACCCAGGGGCAGCGCCAGAAAATCTGGGAATTCCAGCCCAGCCCCTGCCCACCCTCCCAGGGAAGAATTTCCCCCAAATTTCTGAATTATTAGTGAGAGGAATGGTGGGTTTGTGTTTCCACACCAGCTGTGGGGCTGCTGGTGGATAAAACCAGCACTGGGAGAGAAAAGAAACAACGGGAAGGATTGCACTGATTGATGGGTGGAAAATGATATTTGATTTTACAAATAAACTTTGGGTTTGCTGATAAATGAAATTAGATATTGAGAGATGAAAGAAACAGTGGGGAACAAAAATCTCTAAACTCTGTAAGAATTAAAAGTTAAAAGGGGGGGTTATGCATTAGAGGGGAATCTTTGGGATCAGGTGTTCTGGGAAGTCTGCACCGCTCAAGTACCTCGGAAATGGGGAAAAATCCCTAAATTCCATAGGAATTAAAAGTTTAAAGGAAGGGTTTTGTACATTAGAGGGGAATCTTTGGTATCAGGTGTTTTGGGAAGTCTGAACTTCTCAAGTACCTCAGAAATGGGGAAAAATCCCTAAATTCCATAGGAATTAAAAGTTTAAAGGAAGGGGTTTGTACATTAGAGGGGAATCTTTGGGATCAGGTGTTTTGGGAAGTCTGAACCTCTCAAGTACTCAGAAATGGGAAAAAACCCTAAATTCCATAAAAATTAAAATTTAAAAGGGAGGGTTTGTACATTAGAGGGGAATCTTTGCTGTCAGGTGTTCTGGGAAGTCTGCACGTCTCAAGTACTCAGAAATGGGGAAAAACCCCTAAATTCCATAGGAATTAAAAGGGAGGGTTTTGTACATTAGAGGGGTATCTTTGGGATCAGGTGTTCTGGGAAGTCTGAACCTCTCAAGTACCTTGGAAATGAGGAAAGAGAGAAGGGAAACGTGGCTGGAAATTGGGATAAAAAGGAGGCTGAGTGCTCCAAAAATGTGAGAGACCCCAGGGGATGCCCCATGGCCTCTCCCTTGATTGGGATGAAGTAAAAGGACTCCTCTGCCTCCTTTTTGGACATAAACCTCTGCTGTGTGTGGATTCATTTTCCTGACATTGGGAATTGCTCAATGGTTTTTTGGTTTGGGTTTTAGGGGTTTTTTTTGCCTTGTGTTTTGTATGCAGCTCTGTGAAAACCAATCCTGAACTGAAAAACAAAAATTCCTTTGGCTTCCAGTGAGGAGAAGGAGCTGGGAATGAGCAGGGGCTGACCTGGATGAGGGGATGCCAGCCCTGAGGCTGCCCTGCACAGCTCTGAAAGGGAAACCAGGGGTGCCAGGCTGGGGGCAGCACACAGAGGGATGCCAGGAGTGCCAGGCTGGGGGCAGCACACAGAGGGATGCCAGGGGTGCCAGGCTGGGGGCAGCACACAGAGGGATGCCAGGAGTGCCAGGGGTGCCAGGCTGGGGGCAGCACACAGAGGGATCCTTGTGGGGCAGGGGCTGGCAGGGGCAGGAACTGCAGGGAGGGAGCCCAGGGAGCCCTGCTAGGTCAGGATTGAGCTCTGGGATTGAGCCTGGCTCTGGGATTGGGTTCTGGGATTGAGCCTGGCTCTAGGATTGAGCTCTGGGATTGAACCTGGCTCTGGGACTGAGCTCTGGGATTGAGCTCTGGGATTAAACCTGGCTCTGGGATTGAGCCTGGCTCTGGGACTGAGCCTGGCTCTGGGATTGAGCTCTGTGATTGAGCTCTGGGATTGAACCTGGCTCTGGGATTGAGCCCTCATGATCTGGATTTGAGCCTGGTTCTGGTTGAGGTGGAGCCCAAGGAATCTTCATGGTCTGTGCTTGAGCCTGGTTCTGGTTTGAGCCTGGCTCTGGGCTTGAGCATGGTTCCAGTTGAGTGAAGCCCAAGGAGTCCTGGTGGCTCTGGGTTTGAGCCTGGCTGTGTTTGGCTCTGGTTGAGTGGAGCCCTCACGGGCTGGGTTTGAGCCTGGTTCTAGTTGAGGTGGAGCCCAAGGAAACATGGTGGTCTGGGCTTGAGCCTGGCTCTGGTTTGAGTCTGGCTCTGGGTGAGTGGAGCCCAAGGAGCCCTGGTAGCTCTGGGATCAAGCCTGGCTCTGGATTTGAGCCTTGTTCTGGTTGAGGTGGAGCCCAAGGACTCCTGGTGGCCTGGGTTTGAGCCTGGCTCTGGGATTGATCTTGGCTCTGGGATTGAGCTCTGAGATTGAGTTTGGCTCTGGTTGAGTGGAGCCCTCATGGGCTGGGCTTGAGCCTGGTTCTAGTTGAGTGGAGCCCAAGGAGCCCTGGTGCCTCTAGGTTTGAGCTTGGCTCCAGGTTTAGGCCTGGCTCTGGTTTAAGCCTGGCTCTGGGTTTGAGCCCAGCTCTGGTTTCAGCCTGGCCCTCAGAGGACTCTTGGTGCAGGGCAATGAGGCCCTGACTCATCAGAGTTCACCAAACCTGTTCAGACCCAGCCTCCCTGCTGGTTTTGGGGCTCTCTGGGCACAGACTGGGCAAGTTCAGGCAGCAGCAGCTGGAAACAAATCCCTCAGTGCTCCTGCCCTGGCACAAATCCCTCAGTGCCCTGGAACAAATCCCTCCCTGCTCCTGCCCTGGAACAAATCCCTCAGTGCTCCTGCCCTGGAACAAATCCCTCAGTGCTCCTGCCCTGGAACAAATCCCTCAGTGCCCTGGAAACAAATCCCTCAGTGCTCCTGCCCTGGCACAGGTGCCCAGATTTGCTGGGGCTGCCCCTGGAGCCCTGGCAGTGCCCAAGGCCAGGCTGGATCCACCTGGGACAGTGGGAGGGGTCCCTGCCATGGCAGAGGTGGCACTGGGGGGGCTCTGAGGTGTCCCTGCCATGGCAGGGTGGCACTGGGTGGGTTTGGGGTCCCTGCCATGGCAGGGTGGCACTGGGTGAGCTCTGAGGTGTCCCTGCCATGGCAGGGGTGGCACTGGGGGCTCTGAGGTGTCCCTGCCATGGCAGGGTGGCACTGGGGGGGCTCTGAGGTGTCCCTGTCATGGCAGGGGTGGCACTGAGGGGGCTCTGAGGTGTCCCTGCCATGGCAGGGTGGCACTGGGTGAGCTCTGAGGTGTCCCTGCCATGGCAGAGGTGGCACTGGGTGAGCTCTGAGGTGTCCCTGGCATGGCAGGGTGGCACTGGGGGGGCTCTGAGGTGTCCCTGCCATGGCAGGGTGGCACTGGGTGGGTTTGGGGTCCCTCCATCCCAAACCTTTCCCTGATTTTGGGCTTTGGGCACTCCCAGCTCCCCAGCCTTGGGCAGGGGATGTGGGGCTTGGGTCACACCAGGCTGGGGCTGAGCTGCTCAGGCCTGGCCTTGAGCTGGGCCTTGCTGAGCTTGGCCTGGCAGGGGCTCAGTGCCAGCCCAAGCCTGACCCTGGCACGGGCACCAGGGAGAGGGGAGCTGGGCATTCCAGAGGGCATTTCCATCTGCCCCTGGAGCCTGGGCTCTCCTTCCCCTGCCCTGTCACCACTCCTTGGTCAGGGGTGTAAAACACCGATGTTCCACTTAATCCCATTTATTTCCATTGAATTCCATTATTTTACACTGAATTCAATTAAAATTTCTATTTAATTCCATTTAATTCCATTAATTTCCATTTAATTCCACGAATTCCAATAACTTCTATTAATTTCCACTGAATTCTATTTCATTCCATTAATTTCCATTTAATTCCATTAATGGCAATAATTCCCACTGAATTCCATTTAATTCCATTTCATTCCGTTGATTTCCATTTCATTCCATTAATTTCCATTTCATTCCATTAATGCCAATAATTTCCACTGAATTCCATTTCATTCCATTTAATTCCATTAGTTCCAATAATTTCTGTTATTTTCCATTGAATTCCATTAATTTCCATTGAATTCCGTTAATTTCCATTGAATTACATTAATTCCAATAATTTCCACTGAATTCCATTTCGTTCAATTTAATTCCATTTCATTCTGTTAATTTCTGTTTCATTCCATTAATTTCCATTTCATTCCATTAATTCCAATAATTTCTATTAATTTCCATTTAAATCCATTAATTTACACTGACTTCCACTAATTTCTATTTAATTCCATTTAACTTGATTTAATTCCATTTAATTCCATTAATTACCATTTAATTCCACGAATTCCAATAACTTCTATTAATTTCCACTGAATTCTATTTCTTTCCATTAATTTCCATTGAATTCCATTTCATTCCATTTAATTCCATCAGTTTCAATAATTTCTATTATTTTCCATTGTATTCCATTTAATTTCCATTGAATTCCATTAATTTCCATTGAATTCCGTTAATTTCCATTTAATTCCGTTAATTTCCATTTAATTCCGTTAATTTCTATTTAATTCCATTTCATTCCATTTCATTCAATTAATTTCCATTTAATTCCATTAATTTCCATTGAATTCTGTTAATTTCCATTTAATTCCATTAATTAAAATAATTTATATTAATTTCCATTGAATTCCATTAATTTGCATTTCATTCCATTAATTCCAATAATTTCTATTAATTTCAATTTAATTTCATTAATTTACACTGAATTCCACTAATTTCTATTTAATTCCATTTAATTTGATTTCATTCCATTTCATTCAATTAATTTCCATTTCATTCCATGAATTTCAATAATTTCTATTAATTTCCACTGAATTCCATTTCATTCCATTTGGTGTTGCTGTTCTCAGAGAGGCCACTCAAATTTGGAATCCCCACATCCTGCTGGTGGTGAAGGCAGCAATTCCAGCTGGTTAACAGCAATTCCAACTGGTTAACAGCAATTCCAACTGGTTAACAGCAATTCCAGCTGGTTAACAGCAATCCCAGCTGGTTAACATCAATTCCAGCTGGTTAACAGCAATCCCAGCTGGTTAACAGCAATTCCAGCTGGTTAGCAATAATTCCAGCTGGTTAACATCAATTCCAGCTGGTTAACATCCATCCCAGCTGGTTAACATCAATTCCAGCTGGTTAACATCAATTCCAGCTGGTTAACATCAGTTACAGCTGGTCAGCAGCAATCCCAAGTATTTAGCAATAATTCCAGCTGTTTCTTTAGCAGCAATCCCAGCAGGTTAGCAGCAACTCTAGCTGGTTAGCAATAATTCCACCTGGTTAGCAGCAATTTCATGTGTTTAGCAGTAATTCCAGCAGCAATCCCATCAGCTTTGCAGCAATCCCAATATTTAGCAACAATTCCAGGTGTTTGTTTAGCAGCAGGCCCAGCTGGTTAGCAGTAAATCCAACAGGTTAGCAGCAATTCCAGCTGGTTAGCAGCAATTCCACCTGGTCAGCAGTAATTCCAGCTGTTAGTTCAGCGGTAATTCCAGGTGTTTAAAAGTAATTCCAGGATGTTGGCAATAATTCCAGGTGTTTAACAGTAATTCCAGTTGGTTAGCAGTAATTTCATGTTGTTAGCAATAATTCCAGCTGGTTAACAATAATTCCAGGATGTAAGCAATAATTCCAGCTGTTAGTTCAGCAGTAATTCCAGGTGTTTTATAGTAATTTAATGTGTTTAACAGTAATTCCAGCTGTTAGTTCAGCAGTAATTCCAGGTGTTTAACAGTAATTTCATGTTGTTAGCAGTAATTCCAGCTGTTAGCTCAGCAGTAATTCCAGGTGTTTAACAGTAATTTCGTGTTGTTAGCAGTAATTCCAGCTGTTAGCTCAGCAGCAGTCCCAGCTGCCCTGGGCCCTGTGGGATGGGCAGGGGCTGTGGCTGCTGCTCTGGGGTGCTCAGTTCCTGACTCAGGGGTTGATTGCTCACTCCCTCTCCCACCCCTGGCACGTGTTGGGAGGGCTCTGCCATCTGCAGGGATCCCACACCCAAAATAAAAGGGAGGCAGCAAAATGTCAAACTCAAATCCACTCAAAAATACCAGAATTAGCATTAATTAGATCCATGCTAATTAAAAACCGCTGTGCTTTTTTCCTGGAGTTGTGTGGAGCTGTTCTGTTCCATTGGGGGGGTTCTTTGTTAATTTGATTTGGTGCAGAATGTGGAGGAATGCTGGAGCTTGGGGGTTCAGGCTGCAGTGGGGGGTCAGCAGTGCAGAGGGATCCCTGGAGGGATCAGGGGGGATCCCTGGAGTGATCAGGAGAGGATCCATGTGGGAATCAGGGGGGATCCCTGGAGGAATCAGGGCAGGAATCATGGGGGGATCCCTGGAGGAACTGGGGGGGATCCCTGGAGGAATTGGGGAGATCTCTGGAAGAATCAGGTGGGGATCCCTGCCAGGAATCAGGGGGGACCCTTGGAGGGATCAGGGGGGATCCCTGGAGGGATTAGGGGGGGATCCATGCAGGAATCAGGGCAGGAATCAGGGGGGGATCCCTGGAGGGATCAGGAGAGGATCCCTGGAGGAATCAGGGGGAGATCCCTGGGGGAATCAGGGGGGGATCTCTGGAGGGATCAGGGGAGATCCATGCAGGAATCAGGGGGGAGATCCCTGGAGGAATCAGGGGGGATCCCTGGAGGAATCAGGGGAGATCCCTGGAGGGATCAGGAGAGGATCCCTGGAGTGATCGGGGGGATCCCTGGGGGAATCAGGGGGGGATCCATGGAGGAATCAGGGGGGATCCATGCAGGAGTCAGGGGGGGATCCCTGCAGGAATAAGGGCAGCAATCAGGGGGGATCCATGCAGGAATCAGAGCAGGAATCAGGGGGGATCCCTGGGGGAATCAGGGGGGATCCCTGCAGGAATCAGGGGGGATCCCTGGGGGAGCAGGGAAGAGGCAGCAGCACGTTCTGGTGTGATCCAGCACCATTCCCACTGCTCCATCCCCACCCCAGGCCTGTATTTACAGCCCTGCAGGAGATGGGCCACGTGAGCATGGAGAATTCCCAGAGCTCCTGGTGTCCCTGGCCATGGTGTCCCTGAGAATTCCCAGAGCTCCTGGTGTCCCTGGCTGTGATCCATGTCCCCAGGGGCTCTGGGTGATGAGGAGAGGCCACTGGGCTGCCCTGAGGGTCTGGAATTGTGCCCCAGGATGCTGGAATCCAGCTGGGGCAGGAGTGATGCTGTTCATGTGTCCCAATCCCTCAATATTCCATGGTCTGGTGCTTGGAGTTGGTGCAAACCCCACTGATAATTTTATTTTCACTGTCTAAATACTGAGTCATGTTTTCTCCTTTCCCCTGGAGCTGCCCATGACCTTCCCCTGCTGTTTCACAGATCCTCTCCCCTCCTTGCAGATTCTTTTCCTGGCTCTGGAGGTGCCCAGGGTGCCTGAGCAGCCTGGGCTGGTTCTTGGTGCCACTTTGGGAATAATCCAGGCTGGCTGTGCTTGTGTAGGGATGGAAAAGCTGGGAAGGGCCTGGGAGCAAAGGGAGGGATCAGGGAATCCTGGAGTTCATTGGCTTTCCTATCTCAAATCACCAGCAAAAACCTCCTGTATTATTTATTTTCAGCTGACACTTCATTCTGCAAAGGAAATAAACCCTGAAAGGGAATTTCTCACTGATTGTGATTATTGTTCTTTGTCTCCTGTTTTGCAGAGTTCGTTCTATGGCAGATTCAGGCACTTCCTGGACATCATTGACCCCCGCACTCTGTTTGTGACTGAGGTAAGGCCTGCACTCCCCTTTGGGACAGGGCTGGGGGCAGCTGCAGGTGAACCCAATCCCCCTGTGAGCAGCAGAGGGCTGACCCCGTGTGTGCAGTGGGTTTGTGCCTCTCAGGGGAGTGATTGCCCCAAGAGTGAGAGCTGGTAAATCTGGAACAGAAACCTGGTAAATCTGGTGCAGAAACCTGCTGGTAAATCTGCTACAGAAACCTGCTGGTAAATCTGGCACAAGAGAAATCTGCTGGTAAAATCTGGAACAGAAACCTGCTGGTAAATGTGGTACAGAATCCTGCTGGTAAATCTGGAACAGAAGCCTGGTAAATCTGGTACAGAAACCTGCTGGTAAATCTGGTACAGAAACCTGCTGGTAAATCTGAACAGAAACCTGCTGGTAAAATCTGGAACAGAAACCTGCTGGTAAAATCTGGAATAGAAACCTGCTGGTAAATCTGGTGCAGAAACCTGCTGGTAAATCTGGAACAGAAACCTGCTGATAAAATCTGGAACAGAAACCTGCTGGTAAATCTGGTACAGAAACCTGCTGGTAAATCTGGAACAACAGAAACCTGCTGGTAAATGTGGTACAGAAACCTGCTGGTAAATGTGGAACAACAGAAACCTGCTGGTAAATGTGGAACAGAAACCTGCCTGGCACCAGGCAATCCTCACCCTCAGCTCCCTCTGCCACCTGAGCTGGCTTTTGGCAAAATTGCCTCTGATTTTGTCCTCTCAGGAGGAAAACTGCAGGTTTTCATGGCAGAAATGCAGGTGGGGGGATGAGAGAGGAATTGTGAGTTCCATGGGGGAGTGAAGTTGTGGTGCAGCTCTGCAGGGGCTGCACCCCAGAGCTCTGGGCTGTGGTTTGTCCTCAGCTCTGGGCTGTGGTTTTTCCTCAGCTCTGGGCTGTGGTTTTCCTCAGCTCTGGGTTCTGGCTTTCCCACAGCTCTGGGCTGTGCTTTCCCTCAGCTCTGGGTTCTGGCTTTTCCTCAGCTCTGGGCTGTGGCTTTCCCTCAGCTCTGGGCTCTGGTTTTCCCTCAGCTCTGGGCTGTGGTTTTCCCTCAGCTCTGGGCTGTGGCTTTCCCTCAGCTCTGGGCTCTGGTTTTCCCTCAGCTCTGGGCTGTGGTTTTCCCTCAGCTCTGGGTTCTGGCTTTCCCTCAGCTCTGGGTTCTGGCTTTCCCTCAACTCTGGGCTGTCCTTTCCCCTCAGCTCTTGGCTGTGGTTTTCCTCAGCTCTGGGCTGTGGTTTGTCCCTCAGCTCTGGGCTGTGGTTTTCCCTCAGCTCTGGGTTCTGGTTTTCCCTCAGTTCTGGGCTCTGGTTTTCCCTCAGCTCTGGGCTCTGGTTTTCCCTCAGCTCTGGGCTGTGCTTTTCCTCAGCTCTGGGCTGTGCTTTTCCCTCAGCTCTGGGTTCTGGCTTTTCCTCAGCTCTGGGCTGTGGTTTTCCCTCACTTCTTGCCCTGTTTGTAGCAGGTTTTGGGGATCCTGCCCCTTCATTTGCACCTGGTGTTGCCCAGCTTCACTGCAGCTCTGAGCTTCCATCAGATAATGGCTGAGGGAGAGCCCTGGGGAAGGAACAGTTCTGCTCCTGCTCTGGAATTCTGCCCTTTGGCCAGGAAACTTTGGCATTTCAATGAAGGGCAGCTGCTTTTTCCTTTTTATTGTATCTTTTTCTCAATGTCCACCCTGAACAATGTCCCTGTGTCCCCTCCTGGCAGGAGCTGTGCAGAGCCACAAGGGCCCCCTGAGCCTCCTTTGCTCCAGGCTGAGCCCCTGCCCAGCTCCTCAGGGATTCTGCAGCCCCTGCCCAGCTCCTCAGGGATTCTGCAGCCCCTTCCCAGCTCCTCAGGGATTCTGCAGCCCCTGCCCAGCTCCTCAGGGATTCTGCAGCCCCTTCCCAGCTCCTCAGGGATTCTCCAGCCCCTTCCCAGCTCCTCAGGGATTCTGCAGCCCCTGCCCAGCTCCTCAGGGATTCTTCAGCCCCTGCCCAGCTCCCTCAGCCCCTCCTGGGGCTCCATTCCCTTCCCAGCACTTTTTAAGGCTGAATTTCTTCTCCTCCTGGTGGGATTTTCCTGCTGGTGGCTCTCCAGGGTTGCAGAGGAGTTTGGGCTGAGCTCAGCTCCTGCTCTGAGCCCCTTGGTGGCTCTCATTCCCCTTTGGTGGCTCCTTCACCCCCAGTCCCTCTCCACTGGCCCCAACTCCTGGCAGCTTCACATGGGCAAACCCTCAGAGGGACCCTGTGTCCTGCAGGGTCACCACTGCTGTCCCCAGGGTGTCCCTCGGGGTGCAGGGCCTGGCCTGGGGACATGGGAGGGACAAATAATTGCAGTAATAATTTAATTGCTGTGTAATGAGGAACATCCCAGTTCAGGACCTGGATGGGGATGTTTGGGGGCCAAATAATTGCAGTAATAATTTAATTGCTGTGTAATGAGGAACATCCTAGTTCAGGGCCTGGATGGGGATATGTGGGGGCCAAATAATTGCAGTAATAATTTAATTGCTGTGTGATGAGGAAGGTCCCAATGCAGGGCCAGGCCTGGGGATGTTTGGGGGCCAAATAATTGCAGTAATAATTTAATTGCTGTGTAATGAGGAAGGTCCATGGGGCAGCAGATATTTTGATAAGCTGGACTCACCCCATGTGCCATGAGCTCTCTGTGGGAAGGAGGGAGGGCTGGCAATAATTCCCAGTGAAATCAGAACCCAGGAGAGCTCCAGGGGCTGCCTCTTGCCTGCCTTTGCTGTGTCTCATTGTTCAGAGCCTGGAGCTGCAGAGCATCTTGCATTCCCATATTTGGGGCTGAGATGGAAGCAGGATTAGATGTATGTTATTTATATGAACCATACCTTCTTACTCAGCAGATTGCCTGTCTGTGTTTATTCAGTGTCACAGCTGCTGGCTCCACTCGAACAAAAAGTTTCTGGCTCCTCTTGTCTGTCACTGTGGATCCAATACAATGGGGCCAGCTGGAGTCAAGTCTGGTGTCTGTGTGTCTGTGTCATCCTGGGGAGCAGGGACAGGGCCCAGACTGGGCTGGGCCACAGCTGCACCTGCACAGCTGCACCTGCACAGCTGCATCCCCCCAGTGCATCCCCCCAGAGCTGCATCCATCCCCCCAGTGCATCCCCCCAGAGCTGCATCCATCCCCCCAGAGCTGCATCCCCCCAATGCATCCCCCCAGAGCTGCATCCCCCAGCCAGAGCTGTGCTGCTGTTGGAGGCCTTGGGACACTTGGTTTGGGGCACATCCCTCCCCCTTGGCAGGGGCTGGATCCAAACCCAGCAGTGATCCCAGGGATGGGGGCTCATCCCAGCTGGGGTGGCACAAGCACAGCCACCCCCAGGCTGAGGGACCAGCCCTGCCCTGTTCCCTGGCCCATTCCCTGCTGGAATCCCATTCCCTGCCCCATTCCCTGCCCTATTCCCTGCCCTATTCCCTGCCCTATTCCCTGTCCCATTCCCTGCCCCATTCCCTGCCCCATTCCCTGCCCCATTCCCTGGCCCATTTCCTGGCTCATTCTCTGTCCCATCCCTGGAATCCAAGTTGGAATCCAAGCCCTGCCCATTCCCTGCTCCTTCCAGAGCTGGAATCCCATTCCCTGTCCCATTCCCAGTCCCATTCCCATTCCCTGTCCCATTCCCAGTTCCTGTCCCCTGTCCCCTCCACAGCTGGAGCCCTGTCCCAGCTGTTTCCAGCTGTGCAGCTCCTGCCCAGGCCAGGCTGGGCACTGTCCCTGTCCCAGCTTTTCCCAGCTGTGCTGCCCTGCCCGGGCCGTGCTGTCCCTGCCGTCCCTGTCCCAGCTGTTCCCAGCTGTTCCCAGCTGTGCTGTCCCTGCCCTGGCCATGCTGTCCCTGTCCCTGCCCCAGCCATTTCCAGCTGTGCTGCCCAGACTGTGCTGTCCCTGTCCCAGCTGTTCCCAGCTGTGCTGTCCCTGCCCTGGCCATGCTGTCCCTGTCCCAGCTGTTCCCAGCTGTTCCCAGCTGTGCTGCCCTGCCCAGGCCGTGCTTGGTGCTGTCCCCAGGGCTGCAGGAGCTGCTGCTGCTGGCAGGGCTGAGCTCTGAGCACACCCCCCTGCAGATGGTCTGTCTGGCACCCCTCGGGGAGAGCTCAGACCCCAGCAGCCACCACTAGAAGTGCTCGAGGATTTTCCCTCCGAGGAAAGGGGCTCTGGAAGGAACCAGACACTCCAGGAGAAAAACAAACCCAAAAAAACCCCGTGGTTGTGGGTTTGTGTTTAATCAGGGATGCTGTAAAATCTCGAGTGACACTTCATCCCACAGGCAGCAGCAGAGACAGCAAAGCACCAATAAACATTGAAACAGGGGCACAACCCTGCAGAGAGCTGGGGCTGCTGCTGAGGAGGAGCTGTGGGGAAATGTTGGTATCAGCAACCATGGATGGAGTTATGATGAAATGTTGATATCAGCAGCCATGGATGGAGTTATGGTGAAATGAAATATTGATATCAGCAGCCATGGATGGAGCTGTGGTGAAGGGAAATGTTGGTATCAGCAACCATGGATGGAGCTGTGGGGAAATGTTGATATCAGCAGCCATGTATGGAGTTATGATGAAATGTTGATATCAGCAGCCATGGATGGAGCTGTGGGGAAATGTTGATATCAGCAGCCATGGATGGAGTTATGATGAAATGTTGATATCAGCAGCCATGGATGGAGTTATGGTGAAATGTTGATATCAGCAGCCATGGATGGAGTTATGGTGAAATGTTGATATCAGCAGCCATGGATGGAGCTGTAGGGAAATGTTGATATCAGCAGCCAGGGATGGAGTTATGGTGAAGGGAGATGTTGATATCAGCAGCCATGGATGGAGCTGAAGGGAAATGTTGATATCAGCAGCCAGGGATGGAGTTATGGTGAAATGTTGATATCAGCAGCCATGGATGGAGTTATGGTGAAATGAAATGTTGATATCAGCAGCCATGGGTGGAGTTATGGTGAAATGTTGATATCAGCAGCCATGGATGGAGCTGTGGTGAAATGATATCAGCAGCCATGGATGGAGTTATGGTGAAGGGAAATATTGATTATCAGCAGCCATGGATGGAGCTGTGATGAAATGTTGATATCAGCAGCCATGGATGGAGTTATGGTGAAATGTTGATATCAGCAGCCATGGATGGAGTTTTGGTGAAATGTTGATATCAGCAGCCATGGGTGGAGTTTTGGTGAAATGAAATGTTGATATCAGCAGCCATGGATGGAGTTATGGTGAAGGGAAATGTTGATATCAGCAGCCATGGGTGGAGTTTTGGTGAAATGAAATGTTGATATCAGCAGCCATGGATGGAGTTATGGTGAAATGTTGATATCAGCAGCCATGGATGGAGCTGTGGGGAAATTTTGATATCAGCAGCCATGGATGGAGCTGTGGGGAAATTTTGATATCAGCAGCCATGGATGGAGCTGGAGCTGCCTGGCACTGGGAGCTGCTGATGTGGCAAAGTTTGCTCCAAAATCCTGGATTTTTGCAGGTTCTGGTTAAAGGAACCTGAAGGAATGGGAGGGAACCCTGAATTTTCCCTGAATTTGGGGGTGTTTGGTGAAGGCAGCAGAGCAGCTCAGAGCTGTGTGAAAGGATCTCCTGAGCTGGGTTTAACATTTTATTCACTTTCTGTGCCACCCTATTGTCCCCATCAGGACTTTCTCTACAATAGTGTATATTATTATACATACTCTATAATAATAGTATTTATTTTTATACATATTATATACTTTCCTCACTCCTTTCTCTGCAAAACTTCCCTATTGGACATATTACAATATCATTTACACAGTTCTGTTTTTTTAAAGTATTTGGTTTTATTTGTAAAGCCATTTTTTGAAACTTATTTCTAGTTCTGGTTTTCTCTCAGCAATGCCTGTCCTATTCCATAGTATTTTAAAATTAGTATTTCTTCTCTTAGAGTTTGCATACAGGTATATATTGTTTTTTCTCTCAAAAATGTCTCTTATTATATATATATATATATATATATATATATATATATATATATATAAAATATATAAGAGTAGTTCTCTTAAAGTTTGCATAGAGATATATATGTATTTTCTCTCAACAATTTCTCATTCTATATATTTTGAAATTACTATTTCTTCTTTTAAAGTTTCCATAGAGATATATATGTTTTTTCTCTCAACGTCTCATTCCATAGTATTTTAAAATTAGTATTTCTTCTCTTAAAGTTTGCATACAGATATATATTATTTTTTCTTTCAACAATGTCTGTCTTATTTTATATATTTTAAAGTTAGTATTTCCTCAAAGTTTGCATACAGATGTATGTTTTTTCTCTCAACAATGTCTCTTATTCTATATATTTCTATATATTTTTATATTAGCATTTCTTCTCCTAAAGTTTGCATACAGATATATGTTTTTTCTCTCAAAAATGTCTGCCTTATTCTATGTATTTTAAAGTTAGTGTTTCTTCTCTTAAAGTTTGCATAGAATATATAAGTTTTTTCTCTCAACAATATCTCATTCCATATATTTTTAAGTTAGTATTTATACTCTTAAAGTTTGCATAGAGATATATATGTTCTTTCTCTCAGCAATGTCTCATTCTATATATTTTTAAGTTAGTATTTATACTCTTAAGGTTTGGATAGAGATAATATATGTTTTTTCTCTCAACAATGTCTTATTCTATATATTTTGAAGTTACTATTTCTTCTCTTAAAGTTTCCATAGAGATATATATGTTTTTTCTCTCAACAATGTCTCATTCCATATATTTTTAAGTTACTATTTCTTCTCTTAAAGTTTGCATAGATATATATATTTTTTTTCTCTCAACAATATCTCATTCCATATATTTTAAAGTTAGTATTTATCCTCTTAAGTTTGCCTGCAGATACCCACTGTGTGAATTTCTGTTCAGTTTTGAAGGTTTGTTACAAATCTGTTCCCCCAGTTCCCCTGGTCTGGGAGGGGGAGTTTGTGCAGCCTGGGGTTTCTGCAGGCAGCCTGAGCTGGTTCTGGCTGTTTGTCACCGTTCTGAGCAGGATGGGATCGGCCAGGGTTGTTATAGTAACTCCTGAGAGTTCCTCCAGAGAAAGGAGAAAACAGCAGCAGCCCATTGATGGCTGGCTCAGCTCCCCAGGCAGAGCTGCTCGGGGACAGGGGAGGGGACAGAGGGACAAAGCCACGGCCCTGTAATGAGCGCAATTATAGAATTATTATATATGTAATAATTATTTTAATGAATAGAAAATATTATGTTATTATATAATAATTTTATATATATATATATAATTATATATCTATTTCATTATGCATCATTATATGTGGTTGTGTTTATAAATAAAAATAGTCGTTAATGCAAAATGAATAATGGTTAATATAGTGTAATATATGGAATAGAGAATGTAATAATATAATATAGTATATAATAATGTAATAATATAATACGTAATATAGTTTATAGTATATAACAATATATTATATAATATAGTATATAATAATAGTATAAATAGTATATAATATATAATAATATATAATATAGTATAAAATAATATAGTACTAATGATATAATATAGTAATATAACAGAATATAACAGAATATAATATCATATAATATCATATCATATCATATCATATATAAAATATATAATATATAATATATAATATATAATATATAATATATAATATGTATTATATAATATACAATATATAATATACAATATATAATATACAATATATAATATCATATAATTGAATATTATATAATAAATTATATATTTATATTATTATATAATTTTCTATTTCATTATATGTAATTATATTTATGAATAGAAACAGTAACTAATGTAATATAATGTAATATAAAATAATAGTTAATATCATATAATGCAATATATCTAATGGATAAAGTCATAGAATATAATGCAAGGTTAAATTATATATGATATAATTATATATTTAATTATATGTAATTATATTTATAAATATAAATTGTAGCTAATATGAGGTAAAATAAATTGTAGTTAATATAATGCAATATATCTAATAGATAAAGTAATATAATGTATAATATGATATAATGTGATATAATATAATATAATGTGATATAATGTAATATAGTGTGATGTGATATAATATAGTACAGAATATAATATGATATGATATAATAATATAATGTAATATGATATAATATAATATAGTATAGTATAATATATAATATAGTATAATATAATATAATATAATATAATATAATATAATATAATATAGTATAATATAATATGATGTAATATAATATGATATGATATAATATAATATGATATAATATAATGTAATATAATATATGATATGATATGATATGATGTAATATAATATAGTATAATATGATATTATAAAATATAATATAGTATAGTATAATATAGTATAATATGATATAATATGATATGATATGATATATGATATAGTATGATATGTTATAATAAGATATAGTATAATATAATATAATACGATATAATATAATATAATAGAATATAATATAATAAAATATAATATAATAGAATATAACAAATATAATATAATATATATAAATTTTTATCCCCTGGGCCCTTGGGCGCTGTCCCTGCCCATGCAGGTGAACAATCCCCGAGGTCCTTTCCCTCCCGTGTTTCCCTGCTGTGATTTCCTGTATTCCCCTGTATTTATTCTGTATTTCCTGTATTCCTGTTTATTCTGTATTTCCTGTATTCCCCTGTATTTATTCTGTATTTCCTGTTTTCCCATTTATTCTGTATTTCCTGTATCCCCGTTTATTCTGTATTTCCTGTATTCCTGTTTATTCTGTATTTCCTGTATCCCCGTTTATTCTGTATTTCCTGTATTCCTGTTTATTCTGTATTTCCTGTATCCCCGTTTGTTCTGTATTTCCTGTATTCCCCTGTATTTATTCTGTATTTCCTGCATTCCCCTGTATTTATTCTGTATTTCCTGTATTCCCCTGTATTTATTCTGTATTATTTCCTGTATTCCCGTTTATTCTGTATTTCCTGTATTCCCGTTTATTCTGTATTTCCTGTATTCCCCTGTATTTATTCTGTATTTCCTGTATTCCCGTTTATTCTGTATTTCCTGTATTCCCCTGTGTTTATTCTGTATTTCCTGTATTCCTGTTTATTCTGTATTTCCTGTATTCCCCTGTATTTATTCTGTATTTCCTGTATTCCCCTGTATTTATTCTGTATTTCCTGTATTCCTGTTTATTCTGTATTTCCTGTATTCCCCTGTATTTATTCTGTATTTCCTGTATTCCCCTGTATTTATTCTGTATTTCCTGTATTCCTGTTTATTCTGTATTTCCTGTATTCCCCTGTATTTATTCTGTATTTCCTGTATTCCCCTGTATTTATTCTGTATTTCCTGTATCCCCTGTATTTATTCTGTATTTCCTGTATCCCCTGTATTTATTCTGTATTTCCTGTATCCCCTGTATTTATTCTGTATTTCCTGTATCCCCGTTTATTCTGTATTTCCTGTATTCCCCTGTATTTATTCTGTATTTCCTGTATTCCCCTGTGTTTATTCTGTATTTCCTGTATTCCCCTGTATTTATTCTGTATTATTTCCTGCATTCCCCTGTATTTATTCTGTATTTCCTGTATTCCCGTTTATTCTGTATTTCCTGTATTCCTGTTTATTCTGTGTTTCCTGTATTCCCCTGTATTTATTCTGTATTTCCTGTATTCCCCTGTATTTATTCTGTAGTATTTCCTGCATTCCCCTGTATTTATTCTGTATTTCCTGTATCCCCGTTTATTCTGTATTTCCTGTATTCCCATTTATTCTGTATTTCCTGCATTCCCCTGTATTTATTCTGTATTTCCTGCATTCCCCTGTATTTATTCTGTATTTCCTGTATCCCCGTTTATTCTGTATTATTTCCTGTATTTCCCTGTATTTATTCTGTATTATTTCCTGTATTCCCCTGTATTTATTCTGTATTTCCTGTATTCCCGTTTATTCTGTATTTCCTGTATTCCTGTTTATTCTGTGTTTCCTGCATTCCCCTGTGTTTATTCTGTATTTCCTGTATTCCCCTGTATTTATTCTGTATTATTTCCTGCATTCCCCTGTATTTATTCTGTATTATTTCCTGCATTCCCCTGTATTTATTCTGTATTTCCTGTATTCCCCTGTATTTATTCTGTAGTATTTCCTGCATTCCCCTGTATTTATTCTGTATTATTTCCTGTATTCCCCTGTATTTATTCTGTAGTATTTCCTGCATTCCCCTGTATTTATTCTGTATTATTTCCTGTATTCCCCTGTATTTATTCTGTATTATTTCCTGCATTCCCCTGTATTTATTCTGTATTTCCTGCATTCCCCTGTATTTATTCTGTATTATCCTGCATTCCCCTGTATTTATTCTGTATTTCCTGTATTCCCCTGTGTTTATTCTGTATTTCCTGCATTCCCCTGTATTTATTCTGTATTATTTCCTGCATTCCCCTGTATTTATTCTGTATTTTCCCCCAGAGCCGGCTGAAGGAGGCGGTGCAGCTGCTGGAGGATTACAAACACGGCACTCTGCCCCCCGGAGTCACCGACAAACAGGTCAGGGTGTTTGTCAGTGTTCAAAATCACATCATCACTGAGTGGTTATATGTGGTGCTTTTTATGAAGAGCTCTGGGAATTGGGGTATTACAACCCAAATCTGATTCCCACCATACATTGGAGGTGAAGGTGTTTTGTACTCTATCCTTACATAACTTTCATGTTAATTATTAAACTTACATTGTTCTATTGTATACATAGATTTCAGCTAAACGTAGCCCCTGTTAAATTTCCAACATACTTTCTCATGATTCTTCTTATGGTTATATAATAATTATACTTAATTACTAAACAATGATCACATCTAACAATTCTATCATTTATCATACTGCTTATGCAGGTGCAGTGATCTGAGCAAACACAAAGCCTGACATTTTAGAGTTCTGTCTTTAACATTTTCAGGGCTCCACTATCAAGGGGAAAACCCTCCTGTGTCGGTGGTCACAGGGGTTTGTAGAGGATGGAAGAGACAGGATCTTGATTCCATGATCAGAAGGCTTGATTTATTATATTATGATATATATATATAACATTATAACTATTCTACATAGAGATAGAAAAGGAAAGGAGCTTCTTCAGAAGCTGGCTAAGCTAAGAGAGAGATAGAAAGAATAATAACAAAGGTCTGTGTCTGGCAGAGAGTGAGAGCAGCTCCACTGTGAGTGGTCAGTAAATCCAAACATCTACAGGGGACCAATCATGGTACTGTTGTAAGGTAATTTCCATTTCTGCACAGATCCCAAGCTTGTCTGCCCTATTCCTGTGCAATAATTTCCATTTCTGCCCAGATCCCAACCTTGTCTGGACTGTTCCTGCACCATAATTTCCATTTCTGCCCAGATCCCAACCTTGGTTGGGCTGCATCAGCCCCTACCCTGCTCCTGCACAATAATTTCCATTTCTGCCCCGATCCCAGCCTGGTCTGGTCTGTTCCTTTCAATACCTGTTGCATTCCACAGCAGCAGATAATGATTGTTTACATTTGTTACTGAGCTTCTCAGCTCCAGCAGGAAAAGTCCTACAGAAAGGATTTTTCACAAAGAATGTCTGCGACACACTCCCAGTTCTGCTCCTTCCCTCTGCTCAGGGGCATTCCTGGCATTTCTGGGGGCAAACACCAACTGCTCAGGCTATTAAAGGGAAAAATGTCATTTTTTAGCTGGATGAAAGGTTTTTGTCACTGCTGTGAGTTCTTATTAGCAGGTGTGCAGCCTCAGCCCCTGCCCTGTTGCTGTAAAATAATTTCAATTTCACACCAGATCCCAGCCTGGTCTGGGCTGCTCCTGCACAATAATTTCCATTTCTGCCCTGATCCCAATTTCATCTAGTCTGTTCCTGCACAATAATTTCCATTTCTGCCCCAGTCCCAACCTTGGCTGGGCTGCTCCTTACAATAATTTCCATTTCTGCACAGATCCCAAGCTTGTCTGCCCTATTCCTGTGCAATAATTTCCATTTCTGCCCCAATCCCAGCCTGGTCTGAGCAGTTCCTGCACCATAATTTCCATTTCTGCCCAGATCCCAACCTTGGTTGGGCTGCATCAGCCCCTACCCTGCTCCTGCACAATAATTTCCATTTCTGCCCCGATCCCAACCTTATCTGGTCTGTTCCTTACAATAATTTCCATTTCTGCACAGATCCCAAGCTCATCTGGGCAGTTCCTGCACCATAATTTCCATTTCTGCCCCAATCCCAGCCTGGTCTGGGCAGTTCCTGCACAATAATTTCCATTTCTGCCCCAATCCCAGCCTTGGTTGGTCTATTCCTTACAATAATTTCCATTTCTGCCCTGATCCAAATCTCATCAGGGCAGTTCCTGCACAATAATTTCCATTTCTGCCCCGATCCCAACCCTGTCTGTCCTATTCCTGCACAATAATTTCCATTTCTGCCCAGATCCAACCCTGTCTGGGCAGTTCCTGCACAATAATTTCCATTTCTTCCCAGATCCCAGCCATGGTTGGTCTGTTCCTTACAATAATTTCCATTTCTGCCCTGATTCCAATCTCATCTGGGCAGTTCCTGCACAATAATTTCCATTTCTGCCCCAATCCCAACCCTGTCTGGGCAGTTCCTGCACCATAATTTCCATTTCTGCCCTGATTCCAATCTCATCTGGGCAGTTCCTGCACAATAATTTCCATTTCTACCCTGATCCCAAGCTCATCTGGACAATTCCTGCACAATAATTTCCATTTCTGACCAGATCCCAATCTAATCTGGGCAGTTCCTGCACCATAATTTCCATTTCTGCCCCAATCCCAACCCTGTCTGGGCAGTTCCTGCACCATAATTTCCATTCCTGCCCCAGGGATGGCAGCAGCAATGCCCAGGGAGGGGCTCCTGAGGAAAGGATCAATTTTGGGGTGTAGGATGGGCTGGGTGATCTCTCCAGGACCACATCAGTCCCATTTTCTGGGCTTTCCCCATATTCCTGTGCACATGGAATTTGTGGAAGCAGGGATGAGGATTTATGGGAACCAATCTGCTCTTGAAGTATTCTACCTGCAAGTCAGTGCTGTGAAACAAAAAACATCCATTTTTTATGGGTGTTACCTGAAAATCTTCCCCATTCCTGTCCATGTTTTTACCTGAAATATGGAGGTTTTTACCTGAAATATGGAGGTTTTTACCCAGAATATGGAGGTTTTGTCCAGAATATGGAGGTTTTTACCCAGAATATGGAGGTTTTGTCCAGAATATGGAGGTTTTTACCCAGAATATGGAGATTTTTACCCATAATATGGAGGTTTTGTCCAAAATATGGAGGGTTTTACCTAAAATATGGAGAGTTTTGCCTGGAATATGGAGGTTTTTACCCATAATACAGAGGTTTTTACCTGAAATATTGAGGTTTTGCCCAGGATAAGGAGGTTTTTATTAATAATATGGAGGTTTTTACCTGAAATATGGAGGTTTTACCTGGAATATGGAGGTTTTTACCCATAATAAGGAGTTTTGCCCAGAATATGGAGGGTTTTACCCATAATATAGAGGTTTTTACCTGAAATATTGAGGTTTTGCCCAGGATAAGGAGGTTTTTATTCATAATATGGAGATTTTTACCCATAACATGGAGATTTTGCCCAGAATATGGAGATTTTTACCCAGAATAGGGAGGTGTTTGCCCAGAATATGGAGGTTTTTGCCCAGAATATGGAGATTTTTACCCATAATATGGAGATTTTTACCTGAAATATGGAGGTTTTACCTGGAATATGGAGATTTTTGCCCAGAATATGGAGGTTTTTACCCATAACATGGAGGTTTTGCCCAGAATATGGAGGTTATTACCCATAATATAGAGATTTTTGCCCAGAATATGGAGGTTTTTACCCATATCATGGAGGTTTTGCCCAGAATATGGAGGTTTTTACCCAAAACATGGAGGTTTTACCCAGAATATGGAGGTGTTTGCCCAGAATATGGAGGTTTTTACCCAAAACATGGAGGTTTTGCCCAGAATATGGAGGTTTTTACCCATATCATGGAGGTTTTGCCCAGGTTGTTCCTGGCTGCTGCCAGAGCTGGGGTTGGCACAGGGTGTGCTGATCCCTGCCAGGAGAGGGAGGGCACAGACTCCACTGGGGCTGGGGGTCCTGTCTTGACCATGGCACCAACCCAGGGGTTTTTAATGCTCAGTTTGTGCATCCAGCACAGAAGGACCCAGTTCTGTGTGATTTAATGCCCTGTAAAGGTGAATTAATGTCAGGGCTGCCTGAGGGGATGCACTCCCAAATAAACAGGGATGGAAGTGCTGGGATGGGAGCTTTTCCCCACACCCTGTAGGTCAGAAATCATCTTTTACCTTTTTCCCCATTCACAACTATAAATTCTTCTCATCAAAGACAAATACAGGAGGCAAATGAAGGAAATTAAAACTCCTGCTCGCTTCAGGAAGGGACAGCTGGTGTGGAAGGTGCTGTGCTGGGGAAGAGGAACAGCTCCCACAGAAAATAAATGGGAAATTGTCCCAGGGCAGTGGCTGGGGCTGTCCTGGTGTCACTGTGCTCTTCCAGGCAGCATCTGATGGGGAAGGGAAGGGAATGGGAAGGAGAAGGGATTGGGGAGGAGAAGGGGTTGGGGAGGAGAAAGGGATTGGGTGGTGAAAAGGGATTGGGGAGGAGAAGGGATTGGGAAGGAGGAAGGGATTGAGAAGGAGAAGGGATTGATTGGGAAGGAGAAGGGAATGGGAGGAGAAGGGATTGGGGAGGAGAAGGGAATGGGAGGAGAAGGGATTGGGGAGGAGGGAGGGATTGATTGGGGAGGAGGAAGGGATTGGGAAGAAGAAAGGATTGGGGAGAAGGGACTGGGATAGTGGAGGGATGGGAAGGAGAAAGGTTTGGGAAGGAGAAGGGATTGGGAGGAGAAGGGATTGGGGAGGAGAAAGGGTTGGGGAGGAGGGAGGGATTGATTGAGGAGGAAGGGGTTGGGAAGAAGAAAGGATGGGAAGGAGAAGGGATTGGGAAGGAGGAAGGGGTTGGGAAGGAGAAAGGGTTGGGGAGAAGGGACTGGGATGGTGGAGGGATGGGAAGGAGAAAGAAGGGGTGGGAAGGAGAAGGGATGGAGAGGAGAAGGAAAATTGATTGGGGAGGAGAAGGGATTGAGAATGAGGAAGGGGCTGGGAAGGAGAAGGGGTTGGGAAGGAGAAAGGATGGGGAGGAGAAGGGATTGGGAGGAAGGGAGGGATGGGAAGGAAAAGGGACTGGGGAAGAGAAGGGATTGTTTGGGAAGGAGGAAGGGATGGGAAGGAGGGATTGGGAGGGAGGAGGGATTGGGAAGGAGAAGAGGCTGGGGAGGAGAAAGGGCTGATGAGGAGAAAGGCTTGGGAAGGAGAAGGGATTGGGAGGAAGGGAGGGATGGGAAGGAGAAGGGACTGGGGAAGGGAAGGGATTGTTTGGGAAGGAGGAAGGGATTGTTTGGGAAGGAGAAGGGATGGGAAGGAGGGATTGGGAGGGAGGAAGGATTGTTTGGGAGGGAGAAGGGATCGGGAGGGAGCAGCAGTGAGGCAGCAGCAGTGACTCAGCCCCATCTGCCCGAGGCAGATGACACACAGCCCTGTCTGTGACACATGACACACAGCCCTGTCTGTGACACATGACACACAGCCCTGTCTGTGACACATGACACACAGCCCTCTCTGTGACACATGACACACAGCCCTGTCTGTGACACATGACACACAGCCCTGTCTGTGACACATGACACACAGGCCTGTCTGTGACACATGACACACAGCCCTCTCTGTGACACATGACACACAGCCCTCTCTGTGACAAATGACACACAGCCCTCTCTGTCACAAACCACTTTGCAGATTTTGACCCACATTTTGCAGAGTGACAAAGCCAGGCTCTTCCCAGGGTTCATTCAGAATCCCACTGGGGAGAGGCTGAGCAGGCTGGGAGGGAATCCAGGTGAGGGAGGGGAAGGAAATCCAAAACACAGCACAGAAGACTGAAGAGAGAAAATATTATTGCAGAGGTTATTCCCCCCTTGTGCTGCCCCACACAGGGGAGTTTTTGCCCTTTAATTGTGGGAGTGGAGCAGCACAGGGCTCACTGTGCCCCTCAGAGCCCTTGCAGTGGATGTGGCACACCAAGGAATGTCTGAGGGGGCTGAGGGAGAGCCACGCTCACCTCAGAGGTGATGGGGTGATGGGGTCTCTGGTCTCTGGGGTTGAGGTGACCCCGAGGTGTTGGAAGATCTCTTTTTCCCAGCCCTGAGACTGAAGAAGAGCACAGGATTCCTTGGCTCTGGGTCTCAGGGTTGTTTATTTGCTGTTATCTATAACACTGTCTGTCTGTCCTGCTGAGGTCTGTCTGGCAGGTTGGTTGAGGGATTGGCTGAGGAGGAGAAGGGTTGGGAAGAAGAAAGGGATGGGAAGGAGGAAGGGATGGGAAGGAGCAGGGATGGGAAGGAGAAGGGATTGGGAAGGAAGGAGGGATTGGGAAGGAGAAGGGATTGGGAAGGTGGAGGGATTGGCTGAGGAGGAGAAGGGTTGGAAGAAGAAAGGATGGGAAGGAGGAAGGGATGGGAGGGAGGAAGGGATGGGAAGGAGAAGGGATTGGGAAGGAGAAGGGGTGGGAAAGAGCAGGGATGGGAAGGAGGAAGGGATGGGAAGGAGAAGGGATTGGGAAGGAGAAGGGGTGGGAAAGAGCAGGGATGGGAAGGAAGGAGGGATTGGGAAGGAGAAGGGACAGACCTACATCAGTTTGGAGAAAGAATGTTACAGATAAGAAATAACAAACAACCCTGAGAACCAGAACAGAAGAATCCTGACTTCTTATTGATTGCCAGGCTGGGAAAAGAGACTTTTGTGTATCTGAGCGCCCCTGTGGGCAGCAGAGGTTCTGAGAACAGGCCCAGGGATGGATGTGCTGAGAGCAGAGCCAGGGATGGATGTGCTGAGAGCAGACCCAGGGATGGATGTGCTGGGCTCTGACCCAGGGATGGATGTGCTGAGAACAGGCCCAGGGATGGATGTGCTGAGAACAGGCCCAGGGATGGATGTGCTGAGAGCAGGCCCAGGGGTAGATGTGCTGGGCTCTGACCCAGGGATGGATGTGCTGGGCTCTGACCCAGGGATGGATGTGCTGAGAGCAGACCCAGGGATGGATGTGTTGGGCTCTGACCCAGGGATGGATGTGCTGGGCTCTGACCCAGAGGCAGCTCTGGGCCGAGTTTTGGAGCGCTGTTCCCGCTGAGGAGGCAGCTCCGAGCCCAGGCACACTCGGAGCTGTGTTGTTTTGACAGAGCTCTCAGCAGGCTCCGCAGCAGCAGCAGCGCCTGCCAGAGCTCCAATCCCGCTCCCGAGGAATCCACGGCGGCTCGGAGGAGCTGCAGCCTCCCGGCAGCTCAGCACAGCCCCTGGCGCCTGCCGAGACGCGCTCAGCACACGAGGGGTGGCAAACACAGAGCCTGGAGCGATGGCACAGCGAGCGGCTCCTCCGCAGGGCTGTGCCGAGCCAGCCCCGCTCCGCCGCCTCCCCCCGGCGGCTTCTTCCAAATGAGCTGCGGGGCCACAGCCATGGGCGGGCTGGAGATGAAAATCCCTCGCAGGAGCTGCAGGACAATCTCGGGGGTGGTTTGGAGGAGAAATGATGGCAGGGTCTGTGTCCGGGGCTGGCAGGGTCTGTGCCCAGGGCTGGCAGGGTCTGTCCCCAGGGCTGGCAGGGTCTGTGCCCAAGGATGGCAGGGTCTGTGCCCAGGGCTGGCAGGGTCGGTCCCCAAGGGTGGCAGGGTCTGTGCCCAAGGCTGGCAGGGTCTGTCCCCAGAGTTGGCAGGGTCTGTGCCCGGGGCTGGCAGGGTCTGTGCCCAGGGCTGTGCCCAAGGCTGGCAGGGTCTGTGCCCGGGGCTGGCAGGGTCCGTGCCCGGGGCTGGCAGGGTCTGTGCCCAGGGATGGCAGGGTCTGTGCCCAAGGGTGGCAGGGTCTGTGCCCAAGGGTGGCAGGGTCTGTGCCCAGGGCTGGCAGGGTCTGTCCCCAGGGATGGCAGGGTCTGTGCCCAAGGCTGGCAGGGTCTGTCCCCAAGGCTGGCAGGGTCTGTGCCCAGGGCTGTGCCCAAGGCTGGCAGGGTCTGTGCCCAAGGCTGGCAGGGTCTGTGCCCGGGGCTGGCAGGGTCTGTGCCCAAGGCTGGCAGGGTCTGTCCCCAGAGCCCCGGTGGCTGCTGTGGGTGGGAAGGTGCCAATGACCCCCGGAGGGCTCGGGGAGCCGATTGCAGCAGGAGGTGGCAGCAGCAGTGCCAGCTCCTGCAGCTCTGCCCCCTCCAGACCCTTCCAGAGGCTCCTGAACTCCTCCTCCACTGGGTTTCACTGCCCAGCAAAGGGCCCATTAACTCGAGGTGGGAAAAAGCCATTTCTGGGCCCTCGTTAGCCAAAATGAAGAATTGATCTCTCACCTGTCGATGGCTGCTGCACTGCTGAGAGCTCCTCACTCAGGGGGGCTCTGGGGTTTGTTCCTGCGTTAGAAAGATGTTTGAAAAACAGGATTTTCAGCCTGGCTGTATCAATTATGTGGTCAGCAAAACACAGGAGAAAGAGCTGCTTGATCAGTATTTATTCAGGGGAGCAAGAAAACACACTCTGTTTCTTCAGCTGAGCTTATTTCCTCCAGTTTTTATTGAAATATTTAAAACCTAGGGTTGCTTTTTTATTAAATATGCAGCTGAGTGTTTGTTGAAATGCCCCCAGCCCCAAATATTCTGTGCAGTGGGAATATCCCACACTGTCATTAATCCCCCTCCCCAGCAGGCTCGTAGAATTTCCTAATTTTTCTTGAAATGAAAAGTTATCTTTGGGAATTGCACCTGTTTGGGGTGGTTTTCTGCTCTCTTGGTTGTTGGGGTTAAATATTTGAGGAGGATTAGAGAAGATGTTTGGGGGAGAAAGGCCCTGATGGCCTTGGGGAGGTAGATTTGGGTGGTGGATCCAGAAATGTTTGATGGAATCTACAGCTGTTTGTTAGCTGGGCTGGGAAGTTTTACAAAATTAGAAATTTTTGCTGTGGGAAAAATGGAATTTTTCTGTGGGTGAAGGGAATTGTGGGGTTTGGTGCAATTCCTCCTCCCTGCTCCTGTGTGTCCTCCTGGGGCTCCTGCAGAGGGTGAGGGGCAGTGGAGCTGCTGCTCCTCCCCCTGTCCCAAAAGCAGAGTCCTGAGGAGGGAGGTGAGGGGGGAAAGGAAATGTGGAGGATTTGTGCTGATGGAGAAACTGCTCCAGTTGTCATTTATGCACCACCTGTTCCAGCTCTGCAGGTGTGGGTTCATGGAGTTGTGGGGTGGGAAGGGACCCTAAACCCACCCAGTGCCACCATCCACGGCAGGGACACCTCCCACTGTCCCAGGTGGATCCAGCCTGGCCTGGGGCACTGCCAGGGATCCAGGGGCAGCCACAGCAAATCTGGGAATTCCAGCCCAGCCAGGAATTCCTTGCCCAGATCCCAGCCCAATCTCCCCTTTCCCAGTGGGAGCCATTCCCTGGGTGCTGTCCCTCTGTCCCTTGTCCCCAGTCCCTCTGCAGCTCTCCTGGAGCCCCTGCAGGGACTCTGAGGATTCCCTGGAGTTTTCCCTTCTCCAGGGGAACATTCCCAGCTCTGCCAGCCTGGCTCAGCCCTGCAGCAGCTCCTGGCCCTGTTACTGCCCATCCATAAAGGTGCCTCCATTCCTGGCACTTTGTGCTCCTCATTTCACCACCAATCCCAGAATCCCAGGAGGTTTGGGCTGGAAGGGACCCTAAACCCACCCAGTGCCACCCCTGCCATGGCAGAGACACCTCCCACTGTCCCAGGCTGCTCCTTTAAGGGGTCCTGAGGTCCCTCAGCCAGAATTCCTCAGGGACTGAGAGTGGGGTGGGCTGAGGGCCCCTCCCTCCCTGGCTGTCCCTGCCCTGGATGTCCCTGTCCCAGCTGTCCCTGCCCCGGCTATCCCTGTCCATGATCCCTGTGCTGGATGTCTCCATGCTGAGGGTCACTTTCTGCCCCAGATGTCCCTGTCCATGATGTCCCTGTCCCCAATGTCCCTGCCCTGGATGTCCCTGTCCATGATGTCCTTGTCCATAATGTCCCTGCCCTGGCTGTCCCTTTGCTGGCTGTCCCTGTCCCAGATGTCCCCACCCTGGCTGTCCCTGCCCTGGCTATCCCTGTCCCAGCTGTCCCTGTCCATGATGTCCCTGTGCTGGATGTCCCCATGCTGAGGGTCCCTCTCTGTCCATGATGTCCCTGTCCTTTATATTCTTGTCCATGATGTCCCTGACCCAGATGTCCCTTTGCTGGATGTCCCTTTGCTGGCTGTCCCTGTCCTTGATGTCCCTGTCTTGGCTGTCTCTAACCCAGATGTCCCTGTCCATGATGTCCCTGTCCCAGATGTCCCTGTCCTGGCTGTCCCTGTCCATGATGGCTCTGTGCACATCCCCATGCTGAGGGTCCCTCTCTGTCCATGATGTCCCCACCCTGTCTGTCCCTGTCCCGGCTGTCCCCATCCCTGCTGTCCCCGCCGCCGCTCGGTGGCTGCTCGCGGGGCTGGCAGGGTCTGTGCCCAGGGCTGGCAGGGTCTGTCCCCAGGGCTGGCAGGGTTTGTCCCCAGAGCCCCGGTGGCTGCTGTGGGTGGGAAGGTGCCAATGGCCCCCGGAGGGCTCGGGGAGCCGATTGCAGCAGGAGGTGGGGACGGTCCCAGATCCAATCCCAACTCAGGCAGGGCAGCGATCCCAAAGAGCTCCTGGAGGAACCTCCGGGGGAAGAGCTCTCATGTCAGGGAATGGCTCCTGCCCTGCAAGGCTGAAAATGCAGCCTGCCAAGCAAGGCCCAAGAGCCAGCTTGCTTAGACCCGGCCTTTTCCCTGCTTTGGGAATGCTGAGCTCAGCCTCCATCCAAAAGGCTGCACCAGCTGCAGGGCATGATGATGTGGCTTTTGTCCTTTATCCCTGATTTTGTCCTTTATCCCAGTAATTTGTGGGGTTGTATCTGTGTCCTGTGAGTGTGTGAGTCCCTCTGTCCCCCTGTCCCAGAGCCCAGCCCAGCCTGGGGGAGCAGCCTGGGGCAGGCAGGGCAGGGGTGCAGGCTGAGGGAAGCAGCACTCGGTGGCTCCCAGCCCCAGAGGGACTGAAATCCCTCCTGCTCAGGGCACAGAGAACCAGAAAACCCCTGTGAAAGGCTGAGGAACCTTTTTGTGCTTTCTGTGCTCCAGAAAATCCCTTTGCAAGGCTGAGGAACCTTGGGTGTGCTCAGGGTTTGGGCACCCAAGATCTGCCTTGGGAGATTTGCAGGTGGGTACCAGCACTGGGGGGATTTCGTGATGAACTTCAGGTTTGTTCATCACTTCTTCCCCCAAAACACTTCCATTTTCTTAGCTGGAATTCCCTGCAGTCATTCCATGTTGGAACTGCATTTCCTTCCCCTTGCAGGCTGAATTTGGCCCTCAGAAATTGGGGTAGGAAAAGCTGCTGAGCTCCTGGTTTAATCTCAGTGCTCCAAGTTTGCCCAGCCCCTGGTTTAATCTCATTATTGCTCCAAGTATTGCCCAGCTCCTGGTTTAATCTCAGTTTTGCTCCAAGTGTTGCCCAGCTCCTGGTTTAATATCAATGCTCCAAGTGTTGCCCAGCTCCTGGTTTAATCTCATTATTGCTCCAAATATTGCCCAGCTCCTGGTTTAATCTCAATGCTCCAAGTGTTGCCCAGCCCCTGGTTTAATCTCAGTATTCTTCCAAGTGCTGCCCAGTCCCTGGTTTAGTCTCAGTTTTGCTCCAAGTCTTGCCCAGCTCCTGGTTTAATCTCAATGCTCCAAGTGTTGCCCAGCTCCTGGTTTAATCTCAGTTTTGCTCCAAGTGTTCCCCAGCTCCTGGTTTAATATGAGTTTTGCTTCAAGTGTTGCCCAGCTCCTGATTTAATCTCAGTTTTGCTCCAAGTCTTGCCCAGCCCCTGGTTTAATATCAATGCTCCAAGTGTTGCCCAGCTCCTGGTTTAATATCAATGCTCCAAGTGTTGCCCAGCCCCTGGTTTAATCTCAGTTTTGCTCCAAGTGTTGCCCAGGATGCTGCAAAGCTGCTGGAAATTGGGCTCAGAGCCCCGATTTCCCCCACAGGTGTGTTCCTAACGCTCCACCCTATAAATGCAGCAGGACCCAGTGCCAGGAATGCAGGGGAAGGTCCCCCAGCCCTGTCCCCCAGCCCTGTCCCCGTGTCCCTGTCCCCGTGTCCGTGTCCCCGTGTCCCTGTCCCCCAGCCCTGTCCCCTTGTCCCTGTCCCCGTGTCCCTGTCCCCTTGTCCCTGTCCCGTGTCCCTGTCCCCCAGCCCTTTCCCCCAGCCCTGTCCCCGTGTCCCTGTCCCCGTGTCCCTGTCCCCGTGTCCCTGTCCCCCAGCCCTGTCCCTGTGTCCCTGTCCCCGTGTCCCTGTCCCCCAGCCCTGTCCCTGTGTCCCCGTGTCTCTGTCCCCATGTCCCTGTCCCCCAGCCCTGTCCCCCTGTCCCTGTCCCCGTGTCCCTGTCCCCCAGCCCTGTCCCTGTGTCCCTGTCCCCGTGTCCCTGTCCCCCAGCCCTGTCCCCATGTCCCTGTGTCCCTGTCCCCCAGCCCTGTCCCTGTGTCCCCGTGTCTCTGTCCCCATGTCCCTGTCCCCCAGCCCTGTCCCCCTGTCCCTGTCCCCGTGTCCCTGTCCCCCAGCCCTGTCCCTGTGTCCCTGTCCCCGTGTCCCTGTCCCCCAGCCCTGTCCCCATGTCCCCGTGTCCCTGTCCCCCAGCCCTGTCCCCGTGTCCCTTTCCCCGTGTCCCTGTCCCCTTGTCCTTGTCCCTTTCCCCGTGTCCCTGTCCCCGTGTCCCTGTCCCCCAGCCCTCTCCCCCAGCCCTGTCCCCATGTCCCTGTCCCCCTGTCCCTGTCCCCGTGTCCCTGTCCCCTTGTCCCTTTCCCCGTGTCCCTGTCCCCGTGTCCCTGTCCCCGTGTCCCTGTCCCCCAGCCCTGTCCCCCAGCCCTCTCCCTGTGTCCCTGTTCCCATGTCCCTGTCCCCGTGTCCCTGTCCCCTTGTCCCCTTTCCCCGTGTCCCTGTCCCCTTGTCCTTGTCCCTGTCCCTGTGTCCCTGTCCCCCAGCCCTGTCCCCGTGTCCCTGTCCCCCAGCCCTGTCCCCCAGCCCTGTCCCCGTGTCCCTGTGTTCCTGTCCCCGTGTCCCTGTGTCCCTGTCCCCGTGTCCCTGTCCCCGTGTCCGTGTCCCCGTGTCCCTGTCCCCATCCTGGTGCTGCTGCCAGCAGAGAGAGGCAAAGAGCCGCACAGCAGCAGCGCAGGGCTGGGGGCTCTGCAGGGGAGTGCAGCTTTTCCCGGGAGACATTTGGAGTTTTTTAATGCCTACGAGAGCTTTGGAGGCGCAGCTCATTAATGAAATTGTGAGAAATGCTACCCACTTTCAAAAAAAAAAAACCAAAAACTTGAAAGGTTTATAAAAGCCTGCTCAGAAATGCAACAGGAGGCTGAATAGAGGGAATGCTGAGGTGCCAGGAGCAGAGGATTTTCCCCAGCGTGTGCTCATCACACAGTGGAGCTTTTGCCTTTTAACCCTTTGGTCCCTCCCAAAGTTCTGTCCTCGACTCCTTTTGCTGTCCAGTGGTGGAGATCACGTCCTTCAATCTTGATGGGAGGTCAGGTGCTGCCAGAGTAACACCCAAATGTCCCCCAGATGTCCCAAACCCAGGCCAGCCCATAATAACAACACAAGAGAGGTAAAACTTGACTATAAATCTATCAAACTTCTCTCTATGAATTCTCTATGAAGCATATATATACTTCTCTCTCTTAATTCTCTATTAAACATACATATATATATATATATAAAAAATTTTTATTAAACATATATACATTATATATATACTTCTCTCTCAATTCTCTATTAAACATACATGTATATATATTAATTCTTTATTAAACATATATACATTATATATATACTTCTCTATTCATTCTCTATTAAACATATATACATATATATATTTCCCTCAATTAATTCTCTATTAAACATACATATATATATATAAAAATTTTTTATTAAACATATATACATTATATATATACTTCTCTCTATTCATTCTCTATTAAACATGTATACATATATAATTCTCTCAATTAATTCTTTATTAAACATATATATACTTCTCTCAATTAATTCTTTATTAAGCATATATACACATATATATATGTCTCTCTGTTAATTCTGTATTAAACATATATACATATATACTTCTCTCTATTAATTCTGTATTAAACATGTATACATATATAATTCTCTCAATTAATTCTTTATTAAAAATACAAACATATATACTTCTCTCTATGAATTCTCTATTAAAGATATATATATATACTTCTCTTTATTAATTCTGTATTAAACATATATACTTATATATACACGTCTCAATTAATTCTTTATTAACATATATACATATATATGTCTCTATTAATTATCTACTAAAGATATATACGTATATATAGTTCTCTCTATGAATTCTCTATTACATATGTATACATATATATAATTCTCTCTATGAATTCTTTATTAAACATATATGCATATAAATATACTTCTATTAATTATCTATTAAACATATATATACCTCTCTATGAATTCTGTATTAAACACGTATACATATATGTAATTCTCTTTATTAATTCTTTATTAGACATATATACATATAAACATATATACATATATACATTAAACATATTAATGTATAATACAGAAAATTTAATGTTTAATACAGAAAACATATTATTAAACATATATACATATATATAGACTTCTCTCTAATTCTCTATTAAACATATATACATAGATATAATTCTTTCTATTAATTCTTTATTAAACATATATATAGACTTCTCTCTATTAATTCGGTATTAAACATATATACATATATAATATGTATATAATGTGTATGTATAAGATATAATTAATCTAATAATATATATATGCTTCTCTCTATTAATTTGGTATTTTAAATGTATATATTATACATATAAATTCTCTCTATTAATTCTTTATTACACATATATATATATATACTTGTCTCTATTAATTCGGTATTTTATATATATATAATATATTTATTCTCTCTATTAATTCTTTATTAAATATATATATATATATATATATATATATATATACTTCTCTCTATTAATTTGATATTTTATATATATATATAAAATATGTATATATTCTCTCTATTAATTCTTTATTAAACATATATATATATACACTTCTCTCTATTAATTCGGTTTTTTATGTATATATAAAATATGTATATATTCTCTCTATTAATTCTTTATTAAACATATATATATATACTTCTCTCTATTAATTCGGTATTATATATATATTTATATATAATATATATTTATTCCCTCTATTAATTCTTTATTAAACATATATATATATACTTCTCTCTATTAATTTGGTGTTTTATATATATATATATATAATTTTTTCTCTCTATTAAACACATATACAGGATATTTGCCTTTTCCTTGTGAGAGTGAGCCATGGCATCACCCACGTATCACAAGACGCAGCTCATTAATGAATGCAGCTCATTAATAAAGGTCCCTGGTAGGGCAGAGGGAGGTGCTGCCTGTTCCCTGTCTGGTTTTTCCCCCTGAGTTCAGATGTGGCTGGCACGGGTGTGCTCCGTGCCCAGACTCCGGGAGGAGGGAGGTGTGAAGCCTGGCAGTGCCAGCAGTGCCAGGGCTGTGCCTCCTTCTCGGGCCATGTGTTCCCACCTCGCCAGCTGCCCTGGCACAGCTGGCTGCTCCAGGAGCTGAGCTTCATAAAAACCCGGCTCATCCCCCTCCCCAAATCCTGCCTGCTCTGCCTCTGCTTGGCCCTGATCCCCTGCTGGCTGTGCAGCCTGAGGGATGGGATGGGGTGGGATTATGGGATGGGATTATGGGGTGGGATAATGGGATGGGATAATGGGATCAGGGTGCTGGGTCTGTGCTGCCCAAATAGGAACCAGCTGCAGCTGCTGAAGGGGACATAAAAGATAAAATTCTATCAAATTTCTATTTATTTCTATTCAATTCTATTAGATACAATATTTTATTGATAAAGAGTGAACAATACACCTGAAGTGGAGGCTGGACATTAATCCAGGGATCACAAAACAGCAATAAACACCCTGAGCTGTGGATCTTGGCTAAAATCCTTGGAGCCATCAGACACCGGGTTTAGGATTTTTGATCCATGTCTCCCTCCTTGCTGTGGGATCATAGGCTGGAGAGGACCTGGGGAGGTCACAGCCCCCAGGATTTGCTGCTGGAATTCTGCCTGTTCATTTCTGTGGGTGTTTGCCTGCACCTCCTGCCAGCACCAATTTGTGAGCGAGCACAGCTCCATCACTGACTTTGCACCCTCAGCTTCACCCCTCAGCATCACGGGCAGAGGGGAAAAAACAGGGAAAAATGGGAAAAAATGGAAAAAAATAACAATAAGCCTGAAGTGGAGGCTAGACATTAATCCAGGGATCATAAAACCAGCAATAAACACCCTGAGCTGTGGATCTTAGCTGACTAAAATCCTTGTAGCCAGCAGACACCGGGTTTAGGATTTTTGACCCGCATCTCCTTCCCTATGATCCCTATGTAGGATCATAGGCTGGAGAGGACCTGGGGAGGTCACAGCCCCCAGGATTTGCTGCTGGAATTCTGCCTGTTCATTTCTGTGGGTGTTTGCCTGCACCTCCTGCCAGCACCAATTTGTGAGCGAGCACAGCTCCATCACTGACTTGGCACCCTCAGCTTCACCCCTCAGCATCACGGGCAGAGGGGAAAAAACCGGGAAAAGATGAAGAATGAGCCCGGGCTGGGGATGTGCGGCCGGCAGAGGTCCCTTGGAGACAGACAGACAGACAGGCAGGCAGACAGACAGACAGACAGACAGACAGACACTCGCTGTTCTGCGCAGCGCTGGCGGAGCCTGAGCTGTGTCACCCGTGACTTCTCGCTCCGCAGCCTCTCCAAGTGCACTTGTGGCCGCTGGCTGCTCTGAGCCGGCTCCGTTCCTCCCCCGTGAGGCTCGAGGAGGTGCAAAGGGGCTCGGTGGCTCCACGGGCAGGGGTTCATTGCCCCTCCACGGGCAGGGGTTCATCATTGCCCCTCCATGGGCAGGGATTCATTGTCCCTCCATGGGCAGGGGTTCATTGCCCCTCCACGGGCAGGGGTTCATTGCCCCTCCACGGGCAGGGGTTCATTGCCCCTCCACAGGCAGGGGTTCATTGCCCCTCCACGGGCAGGGGTTCATTGCAGCTCCACGGGCCGGGGTTCACTGCAGCTCCACGGGCAGGGGTTCATTCCCGGCTCCACGGGCAGGGGTTCATTGTGGCTCCATGGGCAGGGGTTCATTGCCCCTCCATGGGCAGGGGTTCATTGTGGCTCCACGGGCAGGGGTTCATTGCCCCTCCACGGGCAGGGGTTCATTGCAGCTCCACGGGCAGGGGTTCATTGCAGCTCCACGGGCAGGGGTTCATTGCCCCTCCATGGGCAGGGGTTCATTGCAGCTCCACGGGCAGGGGTTCATTGCCCCTCCACGGGCAGGGGTTCATTGTGGCTCCATGGGCAGGGATTCATTGCCCCTCCACGGGCAGGGGTTCATTGCCCCTCCACGGGCAGGGGTTCATTGCGGCTCCAGGGGTTCATTGCGGCTCCACGGGCAGGGGTTCACTGCAGCTCCATGGGCAGGGGTTCATTGCCCCTCCACGGGCAGGGGTTCATTGCCCCTCCATGGGCAGGGGTTCATTGTGGCTCCACGGGCAGGGGTTCATTGCCCCTCCACGGGCAGGAGTTCATTGCCCCTCCACGGGCAGGGGTTCATTGCAGCTCCACGGGCAGGGGTTCATTCCCAGTTCCACGGGCAGGGGTTCATTGCAGCTCCATGGGCAGGGGTTCATTGCGGCGCCGCTGCCTCAATCAGCCGAGCAGCGGGGAGAGCCGCAGTGCCCGCCGGCTCCATCAGCGCTAAGAGCCTCCCTTTTGGGCAGTAATGGCTTTTGCTCACGGTGTTGATGAAGAGCGAAGAGCCCCATTTGCAGTAAACTGTAATTTTCCCCCCCGCCCAGGTCTCCCGCAGGATGCGATAGACCCGGGGTGTGTTCCTTGAGCTGCTGCTCCCTTTTCCTGGCAGGAAAGTGCCCCTTTTTTGGCTTGGGAATGTTCTCGGTGTCGCTGAGGTGAGCGGGGTTTAAGCATCACCAAAGGCACGGAGGGAGCTGCAATGCACCCCAGAGAACCTCCCTGGTCCCCAGGTGCTGCTCCTGCTCAGCCGCAGCCCGGCTTCCTTCCAGCCCATCAGCTTTAGGGATTTAGGAGCTGATTTTGTCAGCTCATCCTGATAAAATTCCCATTACAGTTCTGTCCAGGCTGGCTCGTGCTGCATTTTACTGAGCTGTGTTGTGGTACCTTATACCGGATTTCTTATAATTCCCCTTTTAACCCCTTTTACAGTATAATAACCAAACTAACAGCACGTGCTTTATGACCTATCAACTATTTTACAACAGTCTCTAAGCTATTTTTAACAATTCCAAGTCAAGTCCAGGTTACAGAGCTGATTACACTGCCAGCTTGGTGTGGCTAAAATGGGATTAAACAAATCTGATCTGGAGCGATCTGAGCTGGATTAGGGAGCCCAGGGAGGGGTTGGGCACCTCCAAAGGCTCCATCCAACCCAAACCATTCCATGATTCCTGTGGCATCCACGTCCTCCTGCAGCCCTGGTGCACGGATGGTTTTCAGTGAATGATTCTCACTCTGCTGAAGCCTTTCCAGGAGAGTGCTGGGAGGATTAATTAGTTAATGTTTATTGAGTGCTGGGAGGCTGCACCGTGTTATTTCAGAGCTGATTTTAGCCGTGGGGACTCGATTCTGGTTCCACCCACTCTTGGGTTGGGATCTGGCAGCAGCTCCTGGTGCTGGGAATCAGCAGGGCCAGGGCAGTGCCCGTCCCTGTGCTGGCATTGCCAGGGCATCTCCAGGGCTGGGGAGAGCCCTGGAGGGGCTGGAGCGTGGCCAGGGCAGGGACAGAGCTGGGCAGGGGCTGGAGAATCCCTGAGGAGCTGGGCAGGGGCTGGACAATCCCTGAGGAGCCGGGAAGGGGCTGCAGAATCCCTGAGGAGCTGGGCAGGGGCTGGAGAATCCCTGAGGAGCTGGGCAGGGGCTGCAGAATCCCTGAGGAGCTGGGAAGGGGCTGCAGAATCCCTGAGGAGCTGGGCAGGGGCTGCAGAATCCCTGAGGAGCTGGGCAGGGGCTGCAGAATCCCTGAGGAGCTGGGCAGGGGCTGCAGAATCCCTGAGGAGCTGGGCAGGGGCTCAGCCTGGAGCAAAGGAGGCTCAGGGGGCCCTTGTGGCTCTGCACAGCTCCTGCCAGGAGGGGAACAGGGACAGGAGCAGAGGGAACGGCCTCAGGGGAGCTCAGGGTGGATTATTGGGAATATTCCCCATGGAAAAGGGGTTCAGGAGTTGGGAATGCCCAGGGAGGTTTGGAGTGCCCATCCCTGAGGGATTTCCAGCCCTGTGGATGTGGCACTTGGGGACAGGGGCAGTGGTGGCCCTGGCAGTGCTGGGCATGGCTGGGTGTGATTGTCTGAAATCTTTTCCAACCTGAACAATTCCCTGATGCCACTCAGTGACTCAACAATGCTCAGAATGGCAGAGGATTGTGGCATCCAGGAGGAGCCTCAGGTGCCTCCTGTGCTGCCTCATTGAGGGGCAGGAATGACCAGAGCCCTCTGGGATTTATCCCACTCGTGGGACCCCTTGAGCTTTGTGTCCTGAAGAACCAAACCCTCCCTAATGCCAGGATTGTAGGAGCAGGGCTGTAAAACCTCCAGTGAGGAACAAGAAAAGCCATAGGATGGTGTTACCTGCTCTTCCAGGTGTATCAGGAATCCCACACTGCTCCATATCTATGAGCAGCTGCAGTTGGGCTGAGTTTTCCCCTTTATTTCAATCATTTCAAGACTGCTCCATATCTGTGAGCAGCTGCAGTCAGGCTGGTTTTTTCCCATTTATTTCAATCATTTCAAGAGCTGGGATTATTGGGGAAGCACATCTGGATTGGAGGCTGCACGGGAAGGGAGCTGGAGCGCTCCCGGAGCAGCTCTGCTGCGTCCCACGTTCTGCACCACCCAATATTTGGAATTCAGCGTGGGCTGGGTGATCCGAGCTGTGCTTTAATAAAACCTCACAAGCCCCGGGGTGTGAAACCACTGGCAGTTCCTGACGGGGTGCAAAGTGCCGGCTGTTACCTCGTTAAAATCTGCATTTCCTGGGTGCTGGGAGGTGAGAACATCGCTGCTGGAGCAGGATGGGAACAGCTTTTCAAACAGAACTGGCTGGACAGATGAAATAATTAACTGAAATTACTGTTTTTCAATGATTTCCTCTCCAGCCTTGTCCTTACAGAGGGGTTTTGTTGTGTCATGGTGCAAAGTCCAGCCCGGGCAGACCCCACTGAGGGCTGGGTTTTCCTTTCCACCTTGTGCTCATCCACCCCGTGCCTCCTAATTAGTGCTTGGTCTGTAATTGTGCCTTGTCATGATGAGTGATTAATGAGTGATTAATCAGTGAGGGCTTTTCTCCAGGCAGTCATTCCTGGCTGGCAGAGCTGGAGCGGGCACCATGGACTGAGGATCAGTGCTCAGAGGGTGGCACCAGGTGCTTTGAGCTGGAGGAGGATTAGTTTGGATTAGAAATAAGGCAGAGGATTTTTGTGGAGAGGGTGACAAATAACTTGCTGTCTCTGAGTGCAGGACTGTGAAATGTTCCCGTGTTTAATAGGAGGAGGCTCATCCATTAAGGAGAACTGGAACCCTCCGTGCTGTTTTTATAGTGACAGGTGTTGGGGAAGAGATTGGGGCTGGATGGATTCTTTAAATAAATTCTTTTTTTAATTTTTTTAAAACTATCTCTAAGCTGCAATTCTGCTGCTAAATAAGGATTGCTAATGAATGTCCTGACAAGCAAAGATCACATCTATTCCCAAGATTTATTCCAGTCTCCATCTCCTCACCACAGCTTTGGTTCTCTTCAGATCCTGGTGGTCTTTGAGACCCTGCCTTAAACATCACCAAGATATTTGAGGGGATGTTTCTGGATAACTGAACTCAGCTCCTGAGTTCATAAAATCCCAGAATCCTGGAACAGTTTGGGATGAAAGGGACCTCAGAGCCCACCCAGAGCCACTCCTGCCATGGGCAGGGACACCTCCCACTGTCCCAGGTGGATCCAGCCTGGCCTTGGGCACTGCCAGGGATCCAGGGGCAGCCACAGCAAATCTGGGAATTCCAGCCCAGCCAGGAATTCCTTGCCAAGATCCCAGCCCAATCTCCCCTTTCCCAGTGGGAGCCATTCCCTGGATGCTGTCCCTCCATCCCTTGGAAATTTTCTGTGTCCATCTTTCCTGCAGCCCCTTCAGGCCACCCTGAGCTCAGCCCAAAGCTTCTCCTGTGCAGGTGAACAATCCCAGCTCTCCCAGCAGAGCTGCTCCATCCCTGGGATCATCCTGGAGCCTCCTCTGGGCTCTCCAGCAGCTCCAGCTCCTCCCTGTGCTGCCACCCCGAGCTCAGGGCTTTAAAACTGCTCCAGGTGGTGACAAAAGCAGTGACAAAAGCGGTGACTCTTCCTGGAAAAAACTGCAGGAAAATCAGAATCCTGGAAAGGACAGGTGGAAATCCCTTCCATGAGTCCTGCAAAGGTGGATCTGAGAGCACCTGTGAGCAGCTGGAGCTGGTTCCTGCCCATCCATGAGGGATGTCCATGAAGCAGACCCTGTGGTCCCCTGATCTGACCTAGGGACAGCTGCAGTGGCCCCAGGCTGGAGCAGGGTGGAATGTTGGGGTGGCCCTGCTCCAGCCCTCTGCTGCAATCCCACCCTGGAGCAGCCAAAGCTGGATGGAGACAAAGCCCCTGTGGGCTCTGAGCCATGCAGGGGAAATGTCCATCCCAGGAGACCTGGTCCCATCATCCAGGGGAAATGTCCATCCCAGGAGACCTCCTGGTCCCATCATCCAGGGGAAATGTCCATCCCACGGGAACTTCCTGCTCCTGGTCCAGGTGGAGCCATCCAAGGGAAATGTCCATCCCAGGAGACCCTACTGGTCCACCTGGTCCTACTCAGCCACTCTGGACTAAAATCTAAACCCCACCATGGATCTGGGGTCATTCCCTGGGAAATGCTCCATCCCAAGGGACCCTCCTGGTTTGGGTGGATCCATCCAGGGGTAATGCTCCATCCCAGGAGAGCCTTCTGCTCCACCTGGTCCTGAAGCTGGGCTGAAATCTGAACCCCAGCACGGATCTGGGGTCATTCTCTGGGGAATGCTCCATCCCAGGAGAGCCTCCTGTTCCACCTGGTCCTACCCAGCCTCCCTAGACTGAAATCTAAACCCCACCATGGATCTGGGGTCATTCCCTTAGAAATGCTCCATCCCAGGAGAGCCTCCTGCTCCTGGTCCAGGTGGAGCCATCCAGAGGAAATGTCCATCCCAGGGTATCCTCCTGGTCCACCTGGTCCAGGTGGAGCCATCCAAGGGAAATGTCCATCCCAGGGGACTCTCCTGTTCCACCTGGTCCTACTCAGCCCCCCGGACCCAAATCTGAACCCCAGCACGGATCTGGGGTCATTCCCTGAGCTCCAGAGCAGATTCCCCAGTGAGGGGGATGAGGTGGGAGCCTGGCTGTTCCTCCAGGGCAGGATTGAAATCCCCCCAAACCCAGGGGCTGCTCTCCCAAAGCAGCCCGGGCTGGCAGGGCTGTCAGGGAGCTGGAGCTGCTGGAAAACGCTGCAGACAGAAGAGGAATTAGAGGAGAAAGAAGTGAAAATGAGCTGGCAGAATCCTGAGGTGACTCATCAGGTGCATCTTGTGAAGTCTCTTTGGAGAAGTAATGAAACCGCGTGTTCTAACAATATTTGCACTGCAGCAGGGAAAGGCATAAATATTGGGATCAATTAATGAAATTAGAGAATTTGACCAAAAAAGCCCTCGTGCTGGCTCAGAAAGCATCCCTCTTCCTTTTTGCTGGTGTCAGTGCCTGCAGTTGGAGAGGAAAATCCCACAGTTCTGTTTCCCACCCTGCATTAAGGGGATGTGGGCAGCCCTGGGGTCACTGGGATGGGCTGGGAAGGCTCGTGGAGCCCCAGGAATTCCTCTCCAGGTGAACAACCACCCCATGAAAGGTCTCCAGCTGGTGGGCAGGCAGAGCCCCCATCACTGTCTGGATGTGGAGCCTCCTTCCCTTTGGGTGCTGGGGTTTGGACCCACCAGGATTGATCTTGGTGTGCCCCAGGCTCTGCTTTCCACCCGGGAAAGGGGAAATGATGATTGTCCTTAGGAAGGGAATTTTTCCTCAGGAAGGGAATTTTTCCTCAGGAAAACTCCAGTCTGTATGTGACATTTACATCTTCAGCTCCTCATCACAAGCAGTGGAATTCATCACAGAGCTTCATTTTGGAGCCTGGGATGAATCGGGCGTGAAATTTGGGGTTGTTGGTATCAATGGATCAATTAATGCAATTTGCAGCAGATTAATTATCTGATCCCAACAGCATTTTAATGGATTTATATTCGGGACTGGCAACCAAGCTGGGGTGAGGGACGAAGCTTAATTAACAGTGAGGGACGAAGCTTAATTAACAGCGTGGCAACGCAGAGCTCAGCAGGGTGAGCACCCCATGTGCAGGCTGGGTGGGTTGGGTGGGGAAAGCAGGAGCCAAAAAGAGCCATCACCGTGCTGGGCTGTGGCAGCAGCAGGAGCAGAGCTCCCCAGGTTCTCCTGGCACAGCTCTCCTTGGAATAATTCCCCCAGTTCCTGGCGGCCTCCACTCAAGAGGATGTTGACAAATTGGAGAGAAGTGAAGGAGCCACGAGGGTGGGGAGAGATTGGCAAAGCAGCCTTGCCAGGGAAGCAGCCAGGAGCCAGGCTCGCAGGAAATTTGTGGGGTTTTTAGATGGAAATGGAGCTTAAAGGGTGGGTTTGCAGCTCCGGGGTCTTGGGGGCAGAACAAACCCAGCCTCGGGGCTGAACACGAGTTCTGAACAGCAAAACTCAGCAGCTGCTGGGACATTTCAGAGCCCTGGCGTGCCACCCATCCCTGGAGTGATGCACAGCAGCCTTTGGGGGTTTGGAGGTCATAATTTGGGTTTAGGTTTAATTTAGGTTTAGGAAACCCCTCAGCCTTGGAGAGGAAGGGCAGACCCTGGGGCTGGGGCTGTGCCAGGGCATCTTTGGGCTTGGTGTCTCCTCCTGCACCTCTCAGGAGATGTTTCCTTCTCCAACCCTCACTTTCAGCCAGATTTGGGGGTTTTGGAGCTGTCAGGAGGCAACAGTGAGAGTTTTCAACGAGATTCTTCCTCTCCCTGAGCTTTTCTCGGTGCATTTAGAAATGAGAGCTGCTGCCTGTTTATTCCATGCACTGGAACCCGGGGTTTATCTGAAGAGCTCCTGGTGCTCCCTGCAGGGTTTGTCCCACCTTTGTTCCCCAGCAGGGCTGGATTTCCGCAGGAAGCTCATCCAGGGAGGGGCTGTGCTAAATTTCCCTTGAGATCTCGGTGCAGCAGAGGATTTGGGGTTTGTAGAGCTCTGAATCTGCTCGTGCTCTTTCTTCCCATTTAATGCAAGTTTAATATTGTCTCTCGCTGCCCACGCAGGTGTGAGGGAGCTCAGGTGTGTCAAGAGTCTTTAAATCCATCCTGGTGGGCTGCAGGAAATGAGATTTTTGTCCCAATCCCTTGTGTTTGTTTATGACAGCAGTTAAAAGATGAATATTTGGTATAAAAACTACACTGGGGTTTTTTACATTTAATCTTCTCTTTTGTTTTTCCAGCTGTGGGGAGCTCAAAAAATCAAACAGGTAATACACTTTAAAAAAATATTTTCAGTTTTCCTCATTATTTTCAAGTATTGCTGCTTTTTCCTGTCCTCCCTCGTTCCCTTTGCCAGTTGCTGTTTTGCCTTCCCATGGAAAATGTAAATGCAGAGAACACTCTGCCACCAAAGAGCCTGATTTTTTTTTTCTTTTTATATATATTTATATATTTTGATGTCTTCATTTTCTCCTTCCTGTCTAGTCAAGAGCCTTCTTGTCTCCAGTTTTTTGCAAACAGTTTGACAGTTCCTTGGGAAGGTTTGTGCCTGTGCTGTACCTTCCTCCCTGCAGTCCCAGATCCCTGGGGAATGGATTTTCTGCTTCCCAGCGAATCCCAGTGCAGCCTCCTGGGCTGGGCAGAAAATCTGGGGGGAATCTGGGCAAAAAGGGGCCAAGTGAGCGTTGCTGCTGCTCACCAGGGAGGCAGATTTGGGGTTTTTGGGGTTTTTGGGATCTCCAGAGGCAGCAGGGCTGGCTGAGGAGCTGTGGGGGAACATCAGGGGTGGAATTTGTGGAAAATCCAGGTGCTGTGGGGTTTGTGGGTGTCCCTTGTGGGGACATGCAGGGAGGGCTGGACCTGCCTGTTGGTGCCCAGCTGGTGCTGGAGCAGGGGGGAGAAGGTTCTGGAATGGGATCCATAACTGGAGATGGGGGAGAAGGTTCTGGAATGGGATCACACCTACAGACTGGGGAGAAGGTTCTGGAATGGGATCCACACATAGAGATAGGGAGAAGGTTCTGGAATGGGATCCACAGCTGGACATGTGGAGAATTTTCTGGAATAGGATTCACTTTGTGAGAAGGTTCTGGAAGGGGATCCACACATAGAGATGGGGAGAAGATTCTGGAATGGGATCCACACATAGAAGGTTCTGGAATAGGATCCACACCTGGAGATGAGGGAGAAGGTTCTGGAATGGGATCCACACCTGTAGGGGGGAGAAGGTTCTGGAATGGGATCCACTTTGTGAGAAGGTTCTGGAATGGGATCCACAGCTGGAGACAGGGAGAAGGTTCTGGAATGAGATCCACACATAGAAGGTTCTGGAATAGGATCCACACACAGAGATGGGGGAGAAGGTTCTGGAATGGGATCCACTTTGTGAGAAGGTTCTGGACTGGGATCCACAGCTGAACATGGTAGAGAATGTTCTGGACTGGGATCCACAGCTGTAAGGGGCAGAAGCTCCTGAGCTGAATCCCCCACTGTGTTTGGGCCTGGGGGGTTTTGGGGTTCCCCTGTGGCCCCTTTGGGATTTTTCTCCTCCTCCTCCCCATCCTGTGCCACAGCCAGGCTTTGCCCCCCCTTTCCTACCTGGGACAGCCCCAATGGAGGAGCTGAGGACAGGCAGGGACAGAAATAATTTCATTTTTCCCTCCTCACCCTGCCTTTCCTGGGGCTCAGGTACAGCTGGGGGTGGCTTTTGGGGACACAGAGCCAAGACAGAGCCACTCTGTGTATGTCAGGGTCAACGATTTCCTCCTGAATGATTAAAATGAATTAAAATATTTAATTTAATGTCATTAATTACTGCAGGAGAGGGGGGAGCAGTAGGGGAGGGGTTTTGTGGAGGCTGCTGAGCCCAAAGTGCCTTTGGTGAGAGCGAGGAGGGTCCCAGGTGGGGAAATTGCAGGGACTTCCGTGGGCACAGGAGGCGTTTGGAGCTGAGGGGTGGCAGTGCTGTGCCCTGTGCCCTGTGCCCTGTGTGCTGTGTGCTGTGTCCTGTGTCCTACACCCTGTGCCCTGTGCCCTGTACCCTGTGCCCTGTGCTGTGCCCTGTGCCCTGCACCCTGTGCCCTGTGCTGTGCCCTGTGTCCTGTGTCCTATCCCCTGCCCTGTGCTGTGCCCTGTGCCCTGTGCTGTGCCCTGTGTGCTGTGCCCTGTGCTGTGCCCTGTGTCCCGTGCCCTGTGCCCTGTTCTGTGCCCTGTGCCCTGTGCTGTGCCCTGTGCTGTGCCCTGTGCTGTGCCCTGTGCCCTGTGCCTTGTGCTGTGCCCTGTGTGCTGTGCCCTGTGCCCTGTGCTGTGCCCTGTGCCCTGTGCCCTGTGCTGTGCCCTGTGTGCTGTGCCCTGTGCCCTGTGCTGTGCCCTGTGCCCTGTGCTGTGCCCTGTGCTGTGCCCTGCACCCTGTGCCCTGTGCTGTGCCCTGATCTGTGCCCCATGCCCTGTTCTGTGCCCTGTGCCCTCACTGGCACTCTCTGGTGCCACTCTTGCAGGCCATCATCCACCCCGACACCAACGAGACCATCTTCATGCCTTTCCGGATGTCAGGTAGGCTGGGGCTGCCCTGCTCCTGCAGTTTGGGTGAAATCCTGGGCAGGGGCTCCTTCTCCTCCTTGGAACTGAACCTTGGCAGCATTTCAGTGATTAGGGAGGAATTCCAACACCAAAAAACCCTTTGCAGGTGAGGAAAATGAGGATCCTAAATTCCACTGGGAGATTTAGTGCTTCATATTTTCCTTTTTCCTTTCCTTTTCCCTTTTCTATTTCCCTTTTCCTTTTTCCTTTTCCCTTTTTCCTTTTCCTTTCCCTTTTCTTTTTCCCCTTTTCCTTTCCCCTTTCCTTTTTTCCCCTTTCCTTTTCCCCTTTTTCCTTTTTCCTTTTTCCTTTTCCCCTTTTCCTTTTCCTTTTCCTTTCCCTTTTCCTTTTTTCTTTTCCCTTTTTCTGTTTCCTTTTTTATTTTCCCTTTTCCTTTCCCTTTTCCCTTTTCCCTTTTTCCTTTCCCCTTTCCTTTTTTCCCCTTTCCTTTCCCCCCCCTTTCCTTTTTCCTTTTTCTTTCCTCTTTCTTTTTTCCCCCTTTCCTTTTCATTTTTCCTTATCCTTTTTCCTTTCCCTTTCCCTTTCCCCTTCCCTTTCCCTTTCCCTTTCCCCTTCCCTTTCCCTTTCCCTTTCCCTTTCCCTTTTCCTTTTAATTTTTCCTTTTTCCTTTTCCTTTCCCCTTTCCTTTTTTCCCCTTTTATTTTTTTCCCCTTTCCTTTTCCTTTCATTTTTTCTTATCCTTTTTTCTTTTCCTTTCCCTTTCCTTTTTTCCCTTTTTCCCTTTTCCTTTTTCCTTTTTTTTCCCCTTTCCTTTTTTCCCTTTTCCCTTTTCCTTTTTCCCTTTTTTTCCCCTTTCCTTTTTTTCCCCTTTTCCTTTTTCCTTTCCATCACTATTGGGAGCATTTAAACTTTGCATTAAATAGCAAAACTTGCACCCACAGCTTCAGGGGTGCCAACTCCAGGTCAGCAGCTTGATCCATCCTCACTGGATGCAGAGGAGGGGTCTGGGGGTTTATCCCAGGACAGGATGGGCTGATCCCTGTTTTTCCATGGCTGATGATATCCAACAGCCCCAGGATTCCAGGGAGGGTCAGCCCCTCTGTGCCCTAATGAGCTGTTTAATGATTAAAAATTAAATTAAAACCCCTCTTTGGGGGTTTCCTCACTGTGCTCAGGTCCCCAGCAGCTTTTCTGGGAATGCCAGGGCAGCCCTGGTGCTCTTCCAGCAGATTTATTTAAATAAACAGGACCTGTCCCATGGTTTGGGTGCCACATCCCCTGATTTGGGCACAGGGGAATTGAGCAGGGTTTGTGCTCATCCAAAGGGGATGAAGCTGAGGGTGAGGGGAGGAGAACCAGCACCCTCTGCTTTGCTGCCTTGTCCTGGATTTGTCTCCCAATTTTCTCTTCCTCTCAGGTCTTTGCCCTTCTTGGCTGTAAATTGGATGCAGGAAGTGCATTCAGAGATATTGGGGAAAGGCTCTGAGACCTCCCCGTGGAAGTCAGGGAGATGGATTATAATTAGCACAGGAATTGGCAGCCACAGCAGGGGGAATGTGAAGCGTTTGATTTTTGTGGTGCTCAATAAAACTTGAGAAAAGACTTGGGAGAGCTGGAAAAGCAAAACTAAAGGATGGGAAAAGCAGGAAGGGGCTGAAGTTGTGGGTTGGAGCATCAGGTGGAGCTCCAGGATGTCCCAGGGTGGTGGCAGTGAGGGGGCACCCTGGATGTGCCAGGAGTCCCTAAACTGGGACATTTATTCAAATTCATTAATTTCTTTTTCTTTTCCCCCCATAGGTTACATCCCCTTTGGAACTCCCATTGTAAGTATTTTGGTTGTGGGCACCAGGAAATGATTGCTGAGCAGAGTTCTGCACCAGGAAATGATTTCTGAGCACAATTCTGCACCAATAAATGATTCCTGAGCACAATTCTGCTCCAGGAAATGATTCCTGAGCACAATTCTGCACCAATAAATGATTCCTGAGCACAATTCTGCACCAATAAATGATTCCTGAGCACAATTCTGCACCAGAAAATGATTCCTGAGCACAATTCTGCACCCAGAAATGATTGCTGAGCACAATTCTGCTCCTGGAAATGATTTCTGAGCAGAGTTCTGCTCCTGGAAATGATTCCTGAGCACAATTCTGCACCAGAAAAATGATTCCTGAGCACAATTCTGCAGCAAGAAATTATTCCTGAGCACAATTCTGCACCAGGAAATTATTTCTGAGCACAATTCTGCTCTAGGAAATTATTCTTGATCACAGTTCTGCACCAGGAAATGATTTCTCAGCACAATTCTGCATGAGGAAATGATTTCTGAGCACAATTCTGCTCCAGGAAATGATTCCTGAGCACAATTCTGCTCCAGGAAATTATTTTTGAGCACAATTCTGCACCCAGAAATGATTGCTGAGCACAATTCTGCACCAGAAAATGATTGCTGAGCACAGTTCTGCTCCAAGAAATGATTTCTGAACACAATTCTGGACCAAGAAATTATTCCTGAGCACAATTCTGCACTAGGGAAATTATTTTTGAGCACAATTCTGCTCCAGGAAATGATTCCTGAGCACAATTCTGCTTCAGGAAATGATTGCTGAGCACAATTCTACACCAATAGATGATTGCTGAGCACAATTCTGCTCCAGGAAATGATTCCTGAGCACAATTCTGCACCAAAAAAATGATTTCTGAGCACAATTCTGCACCAAAAAATGATTTCTGAGCACAATTCTGCTCCAGGAAATGATTGCTGAGCACAATTCTGCACACCCCAGCTCAGCACCTCGTGCCATTCCCACAGCATCCCCACCTTCCCCCTCAATAACAATTTCCTGTTATTGAGGGGTTTTATCTATTGATGTATTGAGGATATTTATCTATTAATGTATTGAGGATATTTATCTATTAATGTATTGAGGATATTAATCTATTATCTATTGGGTTATTGATGAATTAACCCAACCTCTGTTTGAGGGTGTTTAATCTGTTATTGAGGGTATTTATCTATTAATCTATTGAGTAATAATTGTATTTATCTGTTATCTATTGGGTTATTGATGAAGTAACCCAACCTCTGTTTGAGGGTGTTTAATCTGTTATTGAGGGTATTTATCTATTAATGTATTGAGGGATATTTATCTATTAATGTATTGAAGGTATTTATCTATTATCTATTAAGTTATTGATGAATTAACCCAACCTCTGTTTGAGGGTATTTATCTATTAATGTATTGAGGGTATTTATCTATTATCTATGAGGTTATTGAGGAAATAACCCAGCCTCTGTTTGAAGTTGGGTTAATTCCTCAATATTTATAATATCTATTTGAAGAGTTTTTATCTAATAATGTGTTGAGGGTATTTATCTATTACCTATCAGGTTATTGATGAAGTAACCCAACCTCTGTTTGAGGGGTTTTATCTCTTAATGTATTGAGTAATAATTGTATTTATCTATTATCTATCAGGTTACTGATGAAGTAACCCAACCTCTATTTGAGGGGTTTTATCTATTCATGTATTGAAGGTATTTATCTATTATCTATCAGGTTATTGATGAATTAACCCAACCTCTATTTGAGAGTATTTATCTACTATTGAGGTTAATTATCTGTTCATATATTGAGGTTATTTATCTATTCTATATGAGAATATACTGATTAATTTACCCAGCCTCTGGTTGAGGGTATACATCTATTATTAAGAGAGGTTTATCCATTAATATATTGAGGTTATTTATCTACTATTTATGAGGTTATTTAGGAATGAACACAACCTCTGAGGTTATTTATTTATCTATTATTGAGATTATTTTTCTATCAATATATTGAAGTTATTTATCTATTATCTATTATATCTGTTGAGGTTATTGATGAATTAATCCAACCCCCATTCAAGCTTATTTATCTATTATCAAGATTATTTATTTATTAATATATTGAAGTTTTTTGTTTGTTATCTATCAGGTTACTGATGAATTAACCCAGCCTCTGTTTGAGGTTATTTATCTACTATTGAGGTTATTTATTTATTCATATGGAGAGGTTATTTTATATTAAAATATATCAGGTTACTGATGAATTAACCCAGCCTCTGTTTTGAGGTTAATTATCTATTATCAAGGTTATTTCTCTATCAATATATTGAGGTTATTTATCTATTATCTATCAGGTTATTGATGAATCAATCCTACCCCTATTTGAGGTTATTTACCTATTACTGAAGTTATTTTTTCTATCACTATATTGAAGTTATTTTTTATTAAGTATCAGGTTACTGATGAATTAACCCAGCCTGTGTTTGAGGTTAATTGTCCACTATTGAGGTAATTTATTTTTTAATATATTGAGGTTATTTATCTGTTATCTATCAGGTTATTGATGAACTAACCCAACCTCTGTTTGAGGTTATTTATTTACTATTGAGGTTATTTATTTATCCATATGGAGAGGTTATTTTGTATTAAATATCAGGTTATTGATGAATTAACCCAGCCTCTGTCTGAGGTTAATTATTTATTATCGAGGTTATTTCTCTATCAATATATTGAGGTTATTTATCTATTATCTATCAGGTTATTGATGAAGCAATCCAACCTCTATTTGAGGTTATTTATCTATTACTGAAGTTATTTTTCTATCACTATATTAAGGTTATTTTGTATTAAATATCAGGTTATTGATGAATTAACCCAGCCTGTGTTTGAGGTTCATTGTCCACTATTGAGGTAAATTATTTTTTAATATATTGAGGCTTTTTTTCTGTTATCTATCAGGTTATTGATGAACTAACCCCAACTTATGTTTGAGGTTATTTATTTACTATTGAGGTTATTTATTTATTCATCTGGAGAGGTTATTTTGTATTAAATATCAGGTTATTGATGAATTAATCCAACCTCTGTTTGAGGTTATTTATCCATTTAAAATCATTCCCACAACCTCCTCCAGCACCTTCATCCTTCCCTCTGCAAATCTGAACTCCTTGCTGGCAAAATGCAGCTCCTGCAACTCTCAGATTTCATTTTTGGACACTTTTATTTTGCATTTCTGTGGTTTAAGGGTCTCCTCCCAACGTGAGGAGCTCCAGCTCAGCCAGGCAGTGCTGTGTGCCCTCATTTGGGTTAATTAATCCAAATATGAAGAGGAAGTGGGAAAGCTGAAGGTGCTGAAGGAGGCTTGTGGGGAATGATTTTAAATGGATAAATAACCTCAAACAGAGGCTGGGTTAGTTCATCAATAGCCTGATATTTAATACAAAATAACCTCTCCATATGAATAAATAAATAACCTCAATAGTAGATAATTAAACAGAGGCTGGGTTAATTCATGATAACCTGATAGATAATAAAAAAATCACCTCTCCATGTGAATAAATGAATAACCTTGATAGTAGATAAATAACCTCGAATGAAATTGGGTTAATTCATCAATAACCTGATGTTTAATACACAATAACCTCAATATATTGATAGAAAAATAACCTCAATAGCAGATAAATAACCTCGAATGAAATTGGGTTAATTCATCAATAACCTGATGTTTAATACAGAATAACCTCAATATACTGATAGATAAATAACCTCAATAGCAGATAAATAACCTCGAATGAAATTGGGTTAATTCATCAATAACCTGGTATTTAATACAAAATAACCTCAATGCATTAATAGATAAATAACGTAAATAGTACATAAATAACCTTGAATAGAGGTTGGGTTAATTCATCAATAACCTGATGTTTAATAACCTCAATATACTGATAGATAAATAACCTCAATAGCAGATAAATAACCTTGAACAGGGGGTTGGGTTAATTCATCAATAACCTGATGTTTAATATAAGATACCCTCAATATATTGATAGAAAAATAACCTCAATAGCAGATAAATAACCTCGAATGAAATTGGGTTACATGAAGCTCCCGAGGCTGTGCCTGAGGGTGATTTCTCCTTGTTTTGGGGAATTTTGGGAGTGTTTGGGTGCTCTCCATGGCCAAAGGCAGAAGGGAGACAATCCTGCCTGTTCTCCTCCTGCTGAAATGTCGCCTCATCCAAGCAGGAATGGTTCATTTTGCCCAGATTTGTGGGAAACTGAGGCACTTTACCCCAAAAAGCATTTTATCCTCAAAGCCACCAGCTCAGCTTCTTGGTCCAGTAAAATGAAGGAGCAAAATAAACTAAATTAAATTAAATCTCCTTAAAGCCGGGGTGCTCTAGGCCTGGCTCAGGGCTGCCACCCTT